>CM056053.1:155317037-156517037 GCA_029574335.1 Rana kukunoris
AGATGAGGAGCCCGAGAGTGCCCCCAAGGAGGAGCCCCCGTCATCCCAGATGAGGGTTTTTTTTATTTTTGGTTGTTATATATTTTTGTTTATACTCAGGACATGAGTTTTTGTTTATTTTTTATTATTATTGTTTATACTCAGGACATGAGTTTTTGTTTATTTTTTATTATTATTGTTTATACTCAGGACATGAGTTTTTGTTTATTTTTTATTATTATTGTTTATACTCAGGACATGAGTTTTTTTTTTTTTGGGTTCTCAGGTTATGAGATATTTTTTTTTTTTTTGATACTGCACACGTTGCAGTGTGAATGGTGTGTGAATGTGAGAGGGTGGCACTCCTGAAAGTAAGGGGTCACCCTCGGCCGTGGTGGTGAAGTTAACCCCACGGCTGAATGAATGACGTGTGAAAGGTGTGTGAATGGACAGTGACATCATTGGGGCCTTGACGCTGGCGTTACTGCTCCCAACTCCTACATGCTGGACTTGGGCTAATCCAATGCGATGTGCATGTGGTGTGTGTGATCTAGGGACATCAGTGGTGTACACGCGTGCATTGTCTGTGTTATTAATGTTTTGGTTTAGTGTCCAAAGATGCCTACGGCGAGGACCCTCCTGACTGCTCTTCCATCAGCAGACTGGGTGTCCTCTGGCAGGTGGGGACTGTGTGGGTCGGGGGTCAGGTCATCACGTATGTCAATCTGCAGGCCTTTTCTCATAGCAAAGTTGTGCAGAATACAACATGCAGCGATGATCTGACACACGAAGGTAGGGGAATACAATAGGGTCCCCCCAGACTTATCCAGGCAGCGGAAACGGGACTTCAGGAGCCCGAATGTTTGCTCCACCACTCCACGGGTTTTGATGTGTGCTTCATTGTATTTTCTCTCTCCTCTGGTTTGGGGGTTCCGGAAAGGAGTCATTAGATGGGGTCCCAGTGCATATGCAGAGTCACCTGTAAGGTAAAAGACAGGAGAATGTTAGTCATGCATGTGCGACTTCTGTTGTGCATCACGGAGGGGATAGTCATGCCTGACTCCCTTGTCACTACCACCAACCAGCCAGCTGTCCCCATACATGTTCTGTTCGAATTCTGCTGGGATGGGGCTCTGACGGTATATGAAGCTGTCATGGCTGGACCCGGGGTGTTTGGCACGGACGTGCCATATGAGGCGTTGGGCATCAGCTATCACCTGTACGTTGATGGAATGCCAATGCTTCCGATTGCGGTATATGTGCTCTGTGGCACTGGGGGGCTGTAGGGCCACATGTGTGCAATCAATGGCCCCCACAGTGCGTGGGAATCTGGCAATGCTGTAGAAATCTGTCATTGCCTTCAGCCGCAGCTCCTCAGTGGTGGGTCTGATGAACTGGTTGGACATGCGTCTGAGGATTGCGGGGACAACCTGGTGCACACATCTGCTTATGGAGGACTGTGACATCCCAGCCACCAACTCCACTTGTACGCTGGAATGATCTTACTGGCAGGAAATGAAGTGTTGCCAGGACCTTCACCAGTGGCTGCACTGCTGTGAGCGCGTGTGTGTCTTGCTGGTGATGTCATCCTGCAGGGTTGTGGTTAGTTCAAGTATTACATCAGGGCTGAATCTGAAGAGGCGATACACCTCCTCATCCCCCATGCCAAAGAGGTTCATACGAGTGCGGTATATCCTCTCACGTGCCCGCCTCCTCCGTAGCGGGACCCAGTACTAGTCTTAGGACCACGAGTGCCCCTGGCATGGTGGCACACAGAGGTGTTGTCCTTGCAAGTGTTGTTGTTCAGCTTGCTAGTTTCGTCGGTAACGCTGCTGTAGCTGCTCTCCTGCTGACCTGTGACCGTCTGGAGTAAAGATAAAAGCAGCCTTTTGTAGAAATAACTTTGCGCCGGACGGACCAGATACGCGCGGCGCATGTAGCCAGCGTATGGTGCTAATCCGTTCGTGAATTGGGAAAAATACCTCATTTGCATATTTGCAGGGGAAATCAATGGGCGCGACTGATGCGCCCAGCGAAAATACGCGCTGACGATACTCTGGCGTCGGAACGTTCCGCCGGTCGCAAATGACCCGTTATTGGGCGCATCTAGTTTGGTGGGTACGGGCACATAGAAACGACGGCGCATCATCACAGTTACGCGGCGCATATCCAAATACTCCAGCGCAAGTGTTCGTGAATCTGGCCCTATGTTTTTTTCTCATGTTTTTTTGTGCTGATCACTCATCACACTGTCATCATTTAATACTTAATTTAGCGCTACACATTTTTTTCTTGTTTTTGTTTTGCTAAATTGATCTCATTTAGTTGTGTTGGCTGCCATTTTTTGTATGTTATTTGAGTAGCGCGGTAAATGTACATAGTACGGTATATTCTACATTTTGCACTGTCACCCATCAGTGACCATCGTCTGTCACCCATCAGTGACCATCTCCCGTCACACCAACACCCATCAGTGAACATCATCAGCCATCCATCGCACAACCCATCAGTGAACATCACCTGCCACCCATCGCACAACCCATCAGTGACCGTCATCTGTCACCCATCGTATACAGCTACCTGCCACACAGCCAAAATGTCCAAAAGATTGTATTCTAGCCAGGAGGCGTTCCAGATCCTCTCAATGACCGATGAGAGCACCGGGGAGCTCTCATCAGATACCATTTCTGATTCCGAATTTCGGAATTTGAACCGATTGACTACAGCAATGATTCGGATGAAGAATGGGTCCCTCCTAAAAGGGCACAGCACTCTGAAAACCAGGCAGCCGCCAGCAACCAGGAATATATACCTAGGCCCAGTACCAGCGCTGCCACCAGCAATAGGCCCAGTACCAGCGCTGCCACCAGCAATAGGCCCAGTACCAGCACTCCTGCCAGCAATAGGCCCAGTACCAGCGCTGCCGCCAGCAATAGGCCCAGTACCAGCGCTCCCACCAGCAATAGGCCCAGTACCAGCGATGCCGCCAGCGAAACCCCTCGCGAACAAATGCCCAGGCCCAGTACCAGTACCAGTGCTGCCACATCACGCCTAAGTACCAGCACAATAAATTCAACTCCCCCAACTACTGGAGTGTCACGTCCCCTAGGAGCCAGGGCCACTACATTCGTGCCAGATGTTCTTGCCAACCCAACATGGCTGCCTTCCGGATCGGGATCAACAATTATTCCACCTTTCACAGCACAGCCAGGTGTGCAGACCAATACCCAATTTTTCTCAGAAATTGATTTCCTTCATCTCTTTTTGCCCGACACTTTTCTGCAGTTCATAATCTACCAGACAAATTTGTATGCCCAGCAGTATATTGCCAACAACCCCCAATCCTCTTATGCCCATCCATTTGAGTGGAGAGATATAAATTTGGAGGAGTTCAAATTGTTTCTTGGCCTCACCATAAACATGGGGCTTAACAATAAAAATCAAGGACATTCCTATTGGTCCACCAAACCCATCTACCACCAGCCCATGTATTCTGCCACAATGTCCAGGTCCCGATACAAGATGATTATGAGATTCTTTCATATCAATGACAATACCCAGTGCCCTCCCCGTAATCATCCATATTCCGATAAGTTGTATAAGATTCCCCCTGATAAATTTCCTTTCCCATCAATTTGCAGAAATCTATGTCCCCAAGAAACATATATGTGTGCATGAGTCCCTGGTACCCTTTTGTGGCCGTCTAGGAATAAAGCAGTACATTCCTAGTAAAAAGGCTAAATATGGAGTCAAATTTTACAAACTGTGTGAGAGAGCCACGGGATATCTGTATGCGTTACGCATATATGAAGGAAGAGATTCCCAGCTCCAGCCCCCTGAGTGCCCGGCCTACATAGGCACAGCCGGCAAAATCGTATGGGACCTGACTTACCCACTCCTGAAAAAAGGATATCATCTTTATCTAGATAACTTTTATACAAGCCTGCCCCTTTTCCGACACCTATATATTGAAAAAACCCTGGCCTGTGGAACCTCCAGAAAAAATAGGAAGGGCTTCCCACAATCCATTGTGAACAAAAAGCTGCGAAGGGGGCAAAGAGCAACAGTGAGGTGCAACGAAGTGCTGGCCTTGAGGTGGAAGGATAACAGAGACGTGCACATGATGTTCACCATTCACAATGACACTGCAGTTGTTGTTGAACGAAGACGAGGTCCCATTGAAAAGCCGACATGTGTCCAAGATTACAATCTGTACATGGGGGGGTGGATTTCAATGATCAAATGATTCAGCCCTATTTATCAATAAGGAGGTCCCGATTCTGGTACAAGAAGGTAGCAATTTATCTTATCCATTTGGCCATTTATAATTCTTATGTAGTCTACTCCAAATCCACTGAAAACCCTGCCCGCTTGCTACACTTCACAGAAGAAATAGTCATGTCCCTCATCTATCCACAAAGACCCCCCTCAGAAACCCTTTGCTCTGATGTCGTTAGCCGACTTCATGGACGCCACTACCCGTACCACATCCCACCATCTGAAGTAGGCCTAAGATTTCGAAAAGATACCAGCTACCATTGTCCCCGGTGTCCCTCCCAACCTGGCCTTTGCATTGGAGAATGCTTTGAAACTTATCATGAATCCATAAAATTCTTGCCTACCGATTGGACTGCTTCCACGTAAACTGACCCTGGCCTGTTTTTTTTTACTATGCCTCTGCCTACCGTTTGGACTGCTTCCACGAAAATTGACCCTGGCCTGTTTTATGGACTATGCTTTTGCCTACCGCTTGGACTGCTTCCACGTAAACTGACCCTGGCCTGTTTTTTGACTATTCCTCTGCCTATCGTTTGGACTGCTTCCATGTGAACTGACCCTGGCCTGTTTTATGGACTATGCTTTTGCCTACCACTTGGACTGATCTGTTGCCCTGCTATTGTAGTACACAGGGGTCTCACATATGTGAGGGGCTCCAGAATAGTTTTTCCGGATGGAGAAATGTATTTTTGTTTTCTCCAGGTTTTGTAATTTCCGAATTAGCGTCTGGAGTCCGGAGGCTTCATAGAGATTTGGGTGGGTCGAAGCCTCTACCCCTGTGCCCCTGTGCACAGGTCTTACCCGATTGCAGCCCTCAGCCTGCTGCTGACTTACTGCCATCATGCCTGCCATCATCTTTGCCTGAGGCATTAAAGAGCCACACCGCTGCTACCTGGACTATTCAAATATGCTGCCTGGAGAATTACTATTGCTGTCGCTAAGCACATTCCTGACTGCTGCCTGGACCAGTGCTCTCTTCTGTGGACACTACTAAAAGCACAGGTAATTCTTTTTTTTTACCCTTTCCGCAATAGAATTTATTTTGGATTGTAATTCTTGGTATGTACATGCTATGTGTTAGAAATATGAAGAGCCTTCAAAAATGATAGATTGCCAGGAAATTATATATGTAATGTATGCTCCTAGAACGCCTGATGGTGCTACTTGGATGTTGGGCATCTGTATGTGGCCAAGCTGTGTAAAAGTCTCACACATGTGGTATCCCCATACTCAGAACGAGTAGCAGAATGTATTTTAGGGTGTCATTTTTGCTATGCATTTGCTATGTGTTAGAAATATCTTATAAATGGACAACTTTGTGTAAAAAAAATGCGTTTTCATTTTTTTCCACGTTTTCCCAAAACTCCTGGGAAAAAAATAACCGCTCAAAATACTCATTATGCCTCATAGATTATACGTTGGGGTGTTTGCTTTCCAAAATGGGGTCATTTTGTGGGCAATTCCATTGTCCTGGTGCTCCAGAGCCTTCAAAAGTGTAAGGCCGCGTACACACGATCAAATCTGTCTGCGGGAAACGGTCTGCCAGACCGTCCCAGCAGACAGATTCTATCGTGTGTACGGGCGAGCCGACGGATTTGGCCAGCCGACAGATTTGAAAGCATGCTTTCAAATCTGTCGGCTGGGAACCTGTCCGCCCGACATGTCTGCTGGTTAGTACGCTAACCAGCAGACATGTCTTCTCGCACACGCGTCGAATGGTTTCGAAGCTTGCGCGGAAGTGTTTTACTTCCTGGTGCGGTGACGTGGCGGCGTCAACGTCACCACCACGTCAGCGTGCCGTCTTCCGGCGGGGATTTTGGTTTGATCGTGTGTACACGATCAAACCAATACGTCCCCAGCAGACAGATTTGTTCAAATCGGTCTGTCTGACCGATTTGAACAAATCTGTCTGCTCGTGTGTACGGGGCCTAATAGGTGGTTGATAAATGAGATGTGCAATTTATGCTCGTAGATCGCCTGATGGCGATACTTCAATGTTGGGCCTTTGTATGTGGCCAGGCTGTATAAAAGTCCCACACATTTGGTATCCCCATACTCAGGAGGAGTAGCAGAATGTATTTTTGGGTGTCATTTTTGCTATGCATTTGCTATGTGTTCGAAATATCTTATAAATGGACAACTTTGTGTAAAAAAAAATGCGTTTTCATTTTTTTCACGTTTTCCCAAAACTTCTGGAAAAAAAATAACCGCTTAAAAGACTCATTATGCATCATAGATTATACGTTGGGGTGTCTGCTTTCCAAAATGGAGTCATTTTGTGGGCAATTCCATTGTCCTGGTGCTCCAGGGCCTTCAAAAGTGTAATAGGTGGTTGATAAATGAGATGTGCAATTTATGCTCATAGATCGCCTGATGGCGCTACTTCAACGTTGGGCCTTTGTATGTGGCCAGGCTGTGTAAAAGTCCCACACATTTGGTATCCCCATACTCAGGAGGAGCTGCAGAATGTATTTTGGAGTGTAATTTGTTGTATGCATATGCTCTGTGAGAGAAATAACCGGTTAATATGACAATTTTGTAAAAAAAAAAATAAAACCTTCATTTTGAAAAGAATTGTGGGAAAAAAATACAACTTAAAAAAACTCACCATGCTACTTATTTAATACCTTGGAATGTCTACTTTCTAAAAAGGGGTCATTTGGGGGGTGTTTGTACTTTTCTGACTTGTTAGTATCTCAAGAAATTAGATAGGCCTTCAGTACTTCAAGTGTGATCAGATTGATCAATTTTTAGGGATTGGCACCATAGTTTGTAGACTCTATAACTTTCACAAAGACTAAATAATACACACCAATTTGGGTTATTTTTACCAAAGATATGTAGCAGTATACATTTTGGCCAAAATTTATGAAGAAAAATTACCAATTTGCTAAATTTTATGACAGAAACAAAGATAAAGGCAATTTTTTCACAAAATTTACCGTCTTTTTTTATTTATAGCGCAAAAAATAAAAAACCCACGAGTGATTAAATACCACCAAAAGAAAGCTCTATTTGTGTGAAAAAAAGGACGCAAATTTTATTTGGGTACAGTGTTACATGACTGAGTAATTGTCATCCAAAGTGTGAGAGCACCGAAAGCTGAAAATTGGTCTGGGTAAGAAGGGGGTTTAAGTGCACTGTATTGAAGTGGTTAAAACAATTCTGCAAAGAAGAGTGGGCCAAAACTCCTCTACAGTGAAGTGGGAGACTTATTGCCAGTTATCACAAATGCTTGATTGCAGTTGTTGTCGCCAAGGGTGGCACAACCAGTTATTAATAATCAAGTGGCAATCAGCCCAAATATAAACTAAAAAAATAACAATAATAATGTGAAATACAAAGGTATTTATATACATATATAATTATATATATATATATATATATATATATATATATATATATATATATATATACATTAAATAGTGTTCACTGTGAACAAAAGAAACAGTGTAAAGCTGCGTACACACGGCAGAGAACCTCGACGGGCAGAACGTTCCGCCCGTCGAGGTTCTCTGCCGGCCGTAAGATTCTGCGACCCGCCAGTCGGGAATGGCAACCAGCCATTCATCCAGGCGGGCCGTCGAGCAAATAGAGAACATACTCTCTATTTCTGCTCGACGGCATTCCCGACGGGATGCTCGCCAAGAGCGTACACACGGCCGAGGTTATCGCTGGAATGCAGCTTCCAGCGAGGTTCTCGCTGGTTTCCAGCGAGAACCTCGGTCGTGTGTATGCCGCCTAATGCAGCAATATTTATAAACAATCTCAAAAGTCCACTCTACAAAGGGATAATATGAAGCAATTCTTCAGTGTAAAAACAACAACTTCTACACTACATGCCTAATCTCTTCACATTCTGTACACATCCATCACCTGGTGAAGGGGCCGCTCACCTCATTAAACTTAAAAAAAAAAGCATATCACACAGATCAGGCAGTTAGTTTGTTTCCTCCTCTCCGCAGCAATGAGATAAAGGATTCTCCAAACTCCCCACTCACAGACACATGAAGTGTATAACTCCAATCAAGTGGAACTCACCTTTCCTCCTCTCCACATTGAAGGAGCAAGGACTCCTCACAACTCCCCACAGGCAACCAGTTATTAGGTTTAGGGGGCAATTACTTGTTCATATAGTGGCAGGCAGGTTTGGATAGCTTTTTCCCCTTAATAAATGAAATCATAATTTAAAAACTGTATTTTGTATATAATTGTGTAATATTAAATTTTGATGATCATATGAATCATTTAAATGTGACACATGTGGCAAAAAAGATTAAAAATAAGAAAGGGGGCAAATACTTTTTCACAGCACTGTACATATATATATATATATATATATATATATATATATATATATATATATATATATATATATATATATATTGAAACTTCATATGTAATGCTTAACATCTGGACATAGTTAGTTTTTGTTTCATGAAAACTGATTTTGAAAGTTGTGTTTCATTGTTTTGGAAGGAAGAACTCAACACTTATTAGAACAAAACATTTTTACTTGCTAATGTCCAAGAACTAGAGAGAGCCTGGGAACAAGCATGAGGTCAAAGTTCAAAGCACCCAAAGGTAAAGAAACATTAAATGTTGCTGAAAAGTCTTCCAATGGTAATGAATGTTTACATTTTAGTATGCTGGCAATGATTGGATTTTCCGGGATTATGTCAACTTTTCAATGCTGCCTATTCTTTCTACTGCTATAATACAACATTGAGCATATTTAAAACACTATCCAACAATTCAAAATATTTTATACTTTTGACTTCTTTTTAGAACTTTTATTTACTATGTTATACTAACATAAGCTTAAAAATTTTTTTTTCATCCAGAGCCATCTTCAGTTCAACAAGCAAAAAATTAGATAGCAATTTCAAATTAATTCTTTACCTGATCGCTTAGTGATTGCAATTGAGCCTATAATCCTCACTTTATTTGGCATTTCCTTTGGTTTGTAGGTTTGATTTTCACTTATTTATTTATACATTCATATGTCAACATATATATATACATTACTAAAGCTGCTTGAACACCAGAACAAACACAGATAGCTGATTTAAACTTTCCCAAAGGTCTCGCTTTTCAAGCACCAGATTACTATCTTGTCTATCATAGCGCTACTCTTTTAAACTTATCAGGGTTGTGTGAGTATTGTGGTCAATACATATGAGCTTTGAGTTCATGTTGTTCATGAGTTTGACCTGAAATCAAGTCATTTGTAGTTCAGGAAAGTGACAAGCCAATGTGTAAATTTGCTGATATGGTAACAATTTAGGCTTCATGTACACTGCTGCTGGTAAACGGACGTTTAGGAGCAGTTGGGTGTTTTTTTCAGCTGCCCCTGAACTCTCCTCTTTGTTATCTTATCAGTACATGTACAGGGTCGTTCATAGTCCAGGGTCGTTCATAGTCGTTTCCAGGCAGTCAAGTTTAGAAGCAATTTTTGCAAAGCAAAAAATGCATTCAGGACGGAGCTCTGATGCATTTGAAAAGGCAAATGCCTGTTACAGCTTTGTAAACGCATGTAAACATGGTAACTTGCATTTCGTTCACAGATGTTTTTAATGGAGATACATTTTTGACTATTGAAAAAAAAAAAAAAAAACCTTCTAGAAGCAAATGTGGCGTGTAAACGCAGCAAAATGGAAGTTTTTAAATGTTGGTTGCTATCTGTCAAGTTAAATCATTCAGGAGAAGTTTCAAAACGTCCCATGTACATTAAGCCTTACTGATCTTGCACTTCCTCACCTTTAAACTGTAGTCAGGTGACTTTGAAGGTCCAATAGTGGGAGTTTTATCATGTGCTGAACCCCTTCATATAAAAATCAGAGTTCTCAACAGCCTTTTGTCAGTGTTTGTGGAGAGAGGCTTAGAGTAGATAGAAACCACTTACAGGAAGAGATAGTTGCTGCTAACCTGTGCTTTATACAGTACAATATCTTAAAGAGGAAGTAAACCCTTGTTGTTTAAAAAAACTTACCTGAGAATGAAGCCCCTGAAGTTCTCCACTGTGCCCTTCGCCGCCGCCGCCGCCATGTCTCCGGCGATCTTCTTCCTGTAATCGCCGCTCCAGCACTGTGATTGGCCGGGCGGCCATGACGTCATTCCCGCGCATGCTGTGTTTAGGATGGCTATTGTTAGTGTACCTGCGCGCCGTTGTCTACGTTTATAGTGGTTCATTTATAGTCGTTTCTAGGCAGTCTTGTTTAAGGGGTTTTTCTTATACCCAAAAAAATGTGGCAACTCGCATTTAGCAGCGTTTCGTTTACAGCCATTTTTCATTTTAACGAAAAAAAAAGTTTTTTTCCAAATGCTTCCATGACACTCCCACCACCATGCTTCACTGTAGGCATGACACACTTGTTGTCACGAACCTGGTTGAGCTTTCCTTTATACCTCCTGTTCTGTTTCTCCTGAAGGTGATGACAGAATATAACAGGGCACAGAGTGGCACGGGTGCCTGGTAGGAGATCCTGGAGTGAATATAATTGCAGCAGGTGCCAAGCAGTGGGCAGGTTATTGGACTGGCCAATGCGGATACACGCCAACAGGTGCAGAACAGCAGGCAGACTGGTGGACTGGCAGATGCAGGTACACACCGGCAGGTGCAGGACAGCAGACAGCAGCCAAGCTGGAGAGCAGGTGAATGCAGGGTCTCAGGTGATCAGACAGGCAGAAGTCAATAGCGGCCAAGCAGCAGAGGTAGAGAATCGGATCTAGAAAGGAGTCAGGGCAGGCCAGGGTTGGTATCAATCAAGCAGAGAAGGTACTGGAAAAGTAGGCAGTTGGCAAAGTCGGGTCAGCAATCAAATATCAAGAACCAGGCACGAGCAGGGTCAAACAGGCCAGGTATACACAGAAACAAGACCAGGATCAGGTCACAGATGTCAAAAGATGACAACCACTCGGCAATCGTCTGGACTGTGGATCCAGTTTAAATAGGCAAGAGGGAGCCAAGTACTCAAGCAGGTTCGCGCTAATGTGCATGTGTATGCGCATGTGTGCGGAATACATTAGCGGGTCAGGAATGTCTAGTTGTCACTCAAAATTCCTATGCGCCTGTGTGCGCATTATGGAACCTCTAGCTGTCACTCCAGAATTCCTGTTAGCAAGTACACATCTTCTTGCACGTCTTTGTGTACACGATTTCCCTGACACTTGTATTTGTACTCTCACCTAGTTGCTGCCACACACCCTTGACACCATCTGAACCGAATAAGTTTATCTTGTTCTCTTCAGGCCACAGGACATCGTTTCAGTAATCCATGTCCTTAGTCTGCTTGTCTTCCGCAATCTGTTTGCAGGCTTTCTTGTGTATCATCTTTAGAAGATGCTTCTTTCTGGGATGACAAATTTGATGCAGTGTGCGTCGTATGGTCTGAGCACTGACAGACTGACCTCCTACCCCTTCAACCTCTACAGCAATGCTGGCAGCACTCATATGTCTATTTCCCAAAGACAACCTCTGGATATGTGGTTGAGCACGTGCTCTCAACTTCTTTGGTCGAACATGGCAAGGCCTGTTCTGAGTGGAACCTGTCCCGTTAAACCACTGTATGGTCTTGGCCACCATGCTGCAGCTCAGTTTCAGGGTTTTGGCAATCTTCTTATAGCCTAGGTCATCTTTATATAGAGCAACAATTCTTTTTATCAGATCCTCAGAGAGCTCTTTGCCATGAGGTGCCATGTTGAACTTCCAGTGACCAGTATTCGAGAGGGAGAGTGATAACACCAAATTTAACACACCTGCTCCCCATTCACACCTGAGACCTTGTAACTCTAATGAATCACATGACACTAAAATGGCTAATTCAGCCCAATTTGGAAATGTTCACTTGGGGAGTACTCACTTTTGTTGCCAGTGGTTTAGACATTAATGGCTGTGTGTTGAGTTATTTTGAGGGGACAGCAAATTTACACTGTTATACAAGCTGTACACTCACTACTTTGTAGCAAAGTGTAATTTCTTCTGTGAGGGGTGTACTAATTTTTTTTTAAATACTGTATATATCTCTCTCTGTGTATATATATATATGTATATACATAGATTGGTAGTTCAGTATAGCTGCTCCAGGTGAGCTGAAAAGAAACACCTTGCAAGGGTCGTTCGAGGGTGCCAGCACAGCCTGTCTGTAGATGCACATCAAAGAAAAGCTTCAAAATTGCTATACTCCTTGAAATCCTTTATTGTGTATCATAGTAACTTTTTTCACGCTAATAACAGCGCTTCATCAACCTCCTGTGTCATACTAAGGCTCCTTTCACACGGAGCGGTCCGTTTTTCGGTCCGCTCCTTGTGCCCGTCGGCTCAGCGGGGGATCCCCGCTGAGCTGTCAGGCAGACAGGGCGGTCCCTGCACACTGTGCAGGGACCGCCCTGTCTCTCCTCCGCTCTCCCCTATGGGGAATCGGATGGAAACGGACCATCTGTCCGTTTGCATCCGATCCATTTGGCCGGACGGAAGAAAAATAGGACATTCTTCCGTCCGAAAAAACGGATGCGGATCTTGCGGACGTTAGCGGATGCATCATCCGCTAACGGATCCGCTCCCATAGGGGTTCATTACAAGTCCGTAAACGGACTTGTAATGAACGGACGAGCGGACATGTGAAAGGGGCCTTAGTCTGACCAATATATGTAGACGGCACAGGTGCAAACACTTGATTGATTAGTGCCTGCCTCTCACAAGCCACAGCACTAAAACAACCCCCTCATACAAACAAATTGTATGTGTCATGTTCCACCATATACCATGCAATAAATGTAGTAATAAAAACATTAAAAAAATGGGTCGCTCATGTCCAAAAATAGGTGCAGGGACTCAACCATGACCCCTAAAACCCCTCCCCCTCACACACACACACACACCCTCCAAACCTCATCACATAGTGAGTGTGGTCAAATTTCGCTAACAATAGGAGGGTCTAAAGGGGCATTAAATACAAGGAGTGCATTATAAACAGAGTGCAGAGTTTGGGGGTGTGCTACATACATAGTACAGATTTTAGAGGTGCACTACATACAGGGTGCAGAGTTCAGCCTTCTTCCACAGCCTCTTACTTCCATATCTCCTATCCACATCTCATTTTCACCCCTCTTCAGCTCAGACCTCTACATGCAATCCCCCCTCCACTGCCTCCATCTTCTCCTCCCCCTCCGTAAAAGTTCCACCATCGTCCACATGTTTTACTTTTGTTGCTGTATTAAACTGAAGGACACAGCCAGCTCTAGTATCTCATGCACACTGTAAGTGGCTCCACCTCTCTCACTTGCAGAGAGATCATCCAGTGGGGGTGCTGGAATCTACACTGCACCAGGGAGCTCCTGCATCTACCTTGTCTTCATCCTGCATTTAGTGGAAGATTAGATCTGTGGGAGCCATTGGGAGACAAGCTGTCACTTGTAAACACAGAAGTCCGAGCAGCGGGCCTGAGCCAGAGGTGGTGGAACTGAGTTCCACCAAGTTCCAGCTGAAAAAAAGTAGAAATCAGCCCACACCACCAGATTACACATATAAATGTATATTTATAGTATGAATCGCACTAACTTATATAAATATTTGACCCAAGCCAATCCTGTGAACTTATTACTCCAAAATTATATAGAATAAAAATTATCAATGTGTCTATGATTAGTGTTGCTCACGAATATTCGTATTGCGAATATTCGGCTCGAATATGGCATATTCGAGTATTCGCGATATATTCCGAATTTCGCGGTGAATATTCGCTATTTCGAATATTCGTATTTTTTCAATTTTTTTTTAGAACAGATCACATCCTAGAGATCCCCATCGACGTCTAAAAGCATTGCTGGTATGATTAGAGACCTTGGGCCGAGTAGCTGCAGCGATCATTTTATATTGCCGAAAAATCGCAATGCGATTATTCGGCAATAGCGATATCGCGCGATTATTTTCGAGAAATTCGCAATATTGTTTTTAGCTAAAATAACACATATATTCGATTTCAGAGTGTTACTGTCGAAATTCCGCAATCAATTTCTCATTCGCATTTTTGCGAAATTACGATAAAATATCAAGAATATTCTGAGCCAATCAGAGTGCTCCTTCCGCATTTGCCGAATATTCGCAATTATTTTGTATTGTAATATATCATGAATATTCTGAGCCAATCAGAGTGCTCCATTCCGCATGTCTCGAAATTTCGCAATTATTTTGTATTATAAAATATCACGAATATTCTGAGCCAATCAGAGTGCTCCATTCCGCATTTCTCGAAATTTCGCAATTATTTTGTATTATAAAATATCACGAATATTCTGAGCCAATCAGAGTGCTCCTTCCGCATTTGCCGAATATTCGCAATTATTTTGTATTGTAATATATCACGAATATTCTGAGCCAATCAGAGTGCTCCATTCCTCATTTCTCGAAATTTCGCAATTATTTTGTATTATAAAATATCACGAATATTCTGAGCCAATCAGAGTGCTCCTTCCGCATTTCTCGAAATTTCGCATTCGCATTCGCAATCGCATTCGCATTCGCAATGGCGAAATTTCGCAATCATTTCATTTCCCAAAAATATCGCGAATATTCGCATTTAACGAATATATCTCGAATATTCGACTATATATTCGAGATATATCGCGAAATCGAATATGGCATATTCTGCTCAACACTATCTATGATTAATAAAGTTATTGTGTGCCGATATTATTGGATTCCACCCAGAGGCGTAACTAGAAACTTCAGGGCCCTGGTGCAAGAAATCATGAAGGCCCCCCCCCCCCTCCAAAAAGCATGATTTTGATACTATATTTTTTTTCATTGTACAACAAAGTAAAACATTTCTGTTTACGATTTCAACTTTAAAGGGGGTGGTGGTGGTGGCACTGGAGGGGTGGGGGTTGTAGAGATAGTACTTAAGGGGGGGTGGTAGTGGTGGTACTTGAGGGGGGTGGTAGTGGTGGTACTTGAGGGGGGTGGTGGCAGTGGTACTGGAGGGGGGGTGGTAGTGGTGGTACTGGAGGGGGGGTGGTAGCAGTAGTACTGGAGGGGGGTGATGGTGGTGGTACTAGAGGGGGGACGGGGTGATGGTGGTGGTACTGGAGGGGGCTGATAGCAGTGGTACTGGAAGGGGGGGTGATGGTGGTGGTACTGGAGGGGGGCTGATAGCAGTGGTACTGGAGGGGGGGTGATGGTGGTGGTACTGGAGGGGGGTAGTAGCAGTGGTACTAGAGGGGGGCTGATAGCAGTGGTACTAGAGGGGTGGGTGATGGTATACTATACCATACTGACCACTACACTGACCACTATACTAACCAGGGCCGGACTGGGACAAAAAATAGGCCCGGGAATTTTTAGACTGAGCAGCCAAATTTTCCAGGGGCAGGGTGTGTCGTGGCTGTCGCCATTCACGGGGGTAGCTGGTGTCGGTCCTCTACACTGTAATGGGCAGGGACACTGTGATATAGAGGGGACTGCACTGTAAAGGGGCACTGCAATGATTACAGTGCCCCTTTACAGTGAAATCGGCTTTTTATCAGTGTCCCAGTCCTATTGTGGCCATATAATGCTAGTACTCTGTCTCCTATTGTGCCCACACTGCCCAGTGACACTTACCTGCTCTCTCTCTGGTGGTGCTAGACAGCATTACGCGCTCCCTCTCTGGTGGTGCGGGTACAGCGTGGCTCTCTGGTGGTACGGGTACAGCGTGGCTCTCTCTGGTGGTGTGGGTACAGCGTGGCTTTGTCTCTCTCTGGTGGTGCAGGTACAGCGTGGGTCTCTCTCTGGTGGTGCGGGTACAGTGTGGGTCTCTCTCTGGTGGTGCGGGTACAGCGTGGCTTTTGTGGCTCTCCCTCTCTGGTGGTGCGGGTACAGCGTGGCTTTTGTGGCTCTCCCTCTCTGGTGGTGCGGGTACAGCGTGGCTTTTGTGGCTCTCTCTGGTGGTGCGGGTACAGCGTGGCTTTTGTGGCTCTCCCTCTCTGGTGGTGCGGGTACAGCGTGGCTTTTGTGGCTCTCTCTGGTGGTGCGGGTACAGCGTGGCTCTCTCTGGTGGTGCGGGTACAGCGTGGCTCTCTCTGGTGGTGCGGGTACAGCGTGGCTTTTGTGGCTCTCTCTGGTGGTGCGGGTACAGCGTGGCTCTCTCTGGTGGTGCGGATACAGCGTGGCTCTCTCTGGTGGTGCGGGTACAGCGTGGCTCTCTCTGGTGGTGCGGGTACAGCGTGGCTCTCTCTGGTGGTGCGGGTACAGTGTGGCTCTCTCTGGTGGTGCGGGTACAGCGTGGCTCTCTCTGGTGGTGCGGGTACATCATGGCTCTCTCTGGTGATGCTGGGGCTATTAGTTCCCCCAGCTCTGTCTTCTTTCTATTTCCATGTCTCCTGTAGCTGTTACAGTGTACCACTGACTCCTCACCTTGTTTCCGGGTTTTCTCTTTTTCCCCAGCAGAGTGCATGCTGGGGACTGTAGTCTGCTCTCTGCTGAGAAAAACTGGGCCAATGGGGAGGGAAGGAAAACGGTCAGGAAAAGACTTCTCTCCCTCGTGCTGCTGACATGAAAAGGAGAGGGGGGCGGCGGGGGAAACCTCCAGACAGCAGCCTGCATCTCTCCCCACCTTATCCCACCTGTGCGGCTGGTCCGCACGTGTGATGCCTCACTTTATTGCTTGCGTTCCTAGTCTTGTTATGCTCCGACTGGACGTGACGAGCTGGCAATGATACGGAGGCCTCTATGCATTTTCGCAACTTATTGCATCATCAGGAAGCTGCCTCATTGGTGCTCATCAGTCTTTTTTATATCTCCCTCTGCTCCTAGTTATCCTATCCTATTGTCTGCTTTGTACGTCCGGAAGCACTACATCCGCCATTTTGACTGCTGGTCATTCCCTGACTATTATGCCGTGTACACACCATCACTTTATGTGATGAAAAAAAACGAATTTTTTTGTTAAGTAAAAAAAACGACGTTTTTGAAACTTAAATTTTCAAAAACGACGTTGCCTACACACCATCGTTTTTTCACAATGCTCTAGCAAAGCCAGGTTACGTTCACCACTCTTTTCTATTGAAGCTCGCTTCATAACTAGCTTCTGGGCATGCGCGGGTTGAAAAACGTTGTTTTAAACGTTGTTTTTTGCTACACACATTGATTTTTTGTGAAACAAAAAACTAAGTTTTGAAAAACGACACAAAAAATTGAAGCATAAAACAAAGTTTTCCCCCACACACGGTCATTTAAATTTACGTTTTTAAAAACATCGTTTTTTTCCATCACATAAAGTGATGGTGTGTACGCGGCATTACTCCTTCCGGCTGGGCATCCACGCTCCGTTTTCTGGAAGCGAGTTGACCACCATTTTAGTTACTGGCTATTGTTGTCGCTGGTACATGGCTCCCACCCGCTGTTTTCCCACTTTCTGAATTCCCTTACCAAAAACTCAAAGGCTGCACTTTTTTGCTTGTTTTACCAAAGTGATCAACCTCTGTCCTGATGACTGGGGGGTCTACACTGCCCCAAATAAAAACCTGCTAGCAATCTCCCTCCTAATATTACAAAAACCTCCCACAATCCATTATATTAACCCCCTCAGTTATCCTTCAATGTGTACTGAGTTACCCCTTTGTACAGCTGGATCCTTCTTACAATTATTGTTAAAATTGTTAATTATAAACATGTAAATTTAGCTCTTAGTTTCTCAAAATGTACAATTGATGGAAACATTTCTTTATTATTGTTCTACATAACCCCCCTAAAATATATGTATGTTAAAAAACATATAAATGGCCTGGAAAATCTGCTCTCACTGTGTGGTGTAGGCTTGAATGGGATCAGTGGGGAAATTAAACAAAATATGAAAACATATTTTTATATATATTTATATGAGTAATAAGATAGTGGTGTGTAGGGTACTAATAGTTGTACTCAATGGGTATTGCGGTATTCCATTACCTGTTTACAGAGTTGTGGTAAAGAACAGATAACCCTTTATACCAAGCTGCTCCTCTAGAGGTAAGTGCTGAACCCTCCATTCTGTTCAGCCACTGGGACCAAAGAATATACAAGGCACTTCAGGCATGGTTTAACATGTGACAGCACTGGTACGTGGTGATTGCTCCAGTGCTGTCCCATAGGGTGGGAGGAGAGTTCACAGCCCTGTGTAAGCTCCAACTAAAGCAGCCTAGAGCTTACACAGAACTTCCTTTCTTCACTCCCAGTGGCTAATGGAGTAACAGAGGAGAGTAGAAAAGGTGAACATGTGGTGCTAGGGATAGGGACACTAAGAAAAAATTTACTTTTGCTTATAAAAGTACAACACATTTCTACAGTGATGTTGTCCCTTCATGCAAATTGCAATTTACCCAGTAACAAGTTTATATTTTCAGGAAAATTCTTACAGCCTTTTTAAAAGGCTTAAACAGACATGGTTTCAGTGATATTGCACCCTAAATTACATGTGGAAAAGTTGTTGTAATTTGGCAATGTCACTTGGATTTCAGGCTATATTACAAACCATAATATAAGTTGCCAAGTTACACAGTGAAAGAATGAATGCTCTTCAAGCTCATTGTGCTTATTAAATTCCTGTTGATTATATATGTTAACACTAATTTGGTATTACATTGCATTAGCTACAAATTGTAAGATTTATCTACACCACAACATTTTCTGTTTGTGCAGTTAGTGGATAAATGATTGCTTTTCTGAGACAAGTGATGTCATCAAGCTTCTTACAGAAAGCAGAATTTATAGGGCTGTTTTGACTTGGCAAGGTAATGTTCTGTTTTAAAGACCTTGGTTTTCAATGGCATTAGGAAGCCTTCTGTAATTGTAGAATTCAGTCTGATTGAGCGTTCAAAAGAATTCAGCTAACTGTTGCAGTGTATTTCAGACATAAGCATGCTTTCATAAAGAACTTATGCTAAAAGAAAGAGGCTGCCATTTTGGCTGTGATGCTGATCTAATGCTTAATGCTGATCCCACCCCCACCCTTTACCAGGTCTGGTATATTCTTTCATCCTTTGTACAAAAAAAATATAGAATGTTAGTGCCGGTTCACACTACTGCGACTTGGGATCTGACTTGTCAAACCTCAAGTTGCCCCAAGTCGATGGACATGAGAAATTCAATTGAAGTGAATGAGAGCCGTCTTAATGTACACTACTGAAGTTCCCCCGACTTCAGAAAAGGTTCCTGTACTACTTCAAGGCAACTTGTACCCATTGATTTCAGTGGAAGTTGCCTCCAAGTCGGATCTCCATCTTAACTGAAGCAACTTTAAAGGAAAATAAAATAGTTTACCCAGGCAAACCCCTCCCTCCCACAGAGTTGATTATTCTGTGATTGGCCACAGCCAAAGTCACCTGTTCTGGGGGCAACATAAGTTGCGTTGTAAGTTGCTCAAAGTCACGCTGAAGTCGTGCTAAAATCGTCTCCATAACGCCTTGCAAAGTCGCGCTGTAAGTCGGGTTGCCCCTGTGTGAACTGGCACTTATACTCCATACCAAAATTTCTTCTTTTGTTTACAAAATATTTGGCATATATTCTTGATATACCACATTTGGATTCTGCTGCTTCCTTTACTTTGATTTTTTTAATCATACCTTTAGACCACAAATTGCAGAAACAGTACCAGACGTACTTGTACCTGTATGTGCTACATTCCAAAAATGTTACATTTACCTCTACGCTGGATGCTTTAAGATTAGGAATGGTCTGCTGACTTTTGAAAGGACACCTGTCATGGGAGAAATATGGAGACTAACATTGATGATCTTCCTTTCCCCCTTGTTGCCTCACTGTCTCTGGATACCATACCTTGAATCACAAATCTGGAGCAAGCATGCAGTCAGTAAAGGCAGGGCAAAATCAAGATTCCATATCTGCATACATGTGGGTCCATAACCTATAGACACTGGATCAATGTGACAGCCACACAAAAGTGGTTAGGGGTTTGTAATGGTAGCCTTCATATTTCCTCAGTAAATATTTTCAAGGACCAACATATCAGAAGGAACCACTGGAACCTTATATGTTAATGAGTTTGCTGCCTCCCACATACAGATGAAACCAGGATATTCTGAGAATCCAACTATCAGTAAACACTGTACGTAAAAGAAATAGTTTGGTATAAGGCCCCTTTCACACTGGGGTGGTGGGGGCTATTTTTACCAGCGCTTTACCGTCAATTTCACAGCGCTATTCGGCCGCTAGTGGGGAGCTTTTACCCTGCTAGTGGGCCAGAAAGGGTTAAAACCACCGAAAAGCGCCTCTGCAGAGGCGCTTTACCGGTGGTATAGCTGCGTTGCCCATTGATTTCAATGGACGGGAGCGGTGGAGGAGCGGTAATCACACCACTCCTTCACCACTCCAAAGATGCTGCTAGCAGGACTTTTTTTTACCATCCTGCTAGCGCATTGCACCAGTGTGAAAGCCCTCGGGGCACACTGGAGAGACAGCAGCGGCTGTTTAAGGGCGTTTTGCAGGCTCTTTTTAGCCTTATAGCACCTGCAAAGCACCCCAGTGTGAAAGGGGTCTTAAAGACGGGAGAATGCACTATGAGCACCACTTGCCTTTGATAAATTTAAGACAATATAGAAAGACAAATGGAATTTTGAAGGTGCAAAAAAAAAAACAATAGATATTGATATTACAAAATTTAAAACGTTATTAAACAAACATGATTTAAAAAGAGAAAGAGCATTTTTTTTAAATATAAAACAGCTAGAGCCAGGAAAGCCCTGTGGTCACAATACAAAAGAAAGATTGCCTCTACATGTTTCACCACAAATGTGGCTCCTTCTGGAGCTTTTGTAGGACCATAGTACAGTATCACCCTTAAAAATGATGAAGGTCCCGATCCTCAAGGCCTGCCAAGAGGTTCAGTGAGGTGTCTGTGTGACTTAAATGAGGGGGGGACAATAACCTTGCAATCACGCCCTTTTATGGTAGGTAGTTAATGAATCAATAGGCTGATAAATATTATCACTCCCAGCGCGTCCACTTAGTATCCTGGTTATTCATTTCCAAAGGAAACTGTGACATCTGGGCACTTCCTTCTTTGAAAATAACTGTGTTCCTATGCTTGGTATCACTCCATGACCTTAATGGGCTTCTTCTTGAGTAACTCCTTTGTCGCCTTGGCGGTATGTTTTGGGTCATTGTCATGCTGAAAAATCCATCCATGACCCATCTTCAGTGTTCTGGCTGAGGGAAGAAGGTTCTCATCCAAGATTTTACAATACATGGCCTTGTCCATTGGCCCTTCAATGTTGCAAAGTCGGCCTGTACCTTTAGCAGAAAAACAGCCTTAAAGCATCATGTTTCCACCTCTGTGCTTCACTGTTAATGCAAAAAAGCAAAGTTTTTGTGTCATCTGACCACAGAACTTTCTACCAATCCTTCTCTGAATCATTTAGATGTTCATTGGCATGACTGTACATGTGCCTTCTTGAGGAGGGGGACTCCCTGTGTTTGGACGAAGCAAAATTCTGACTATGACCCTAATAACACTATCTCTACAGTCAAGCACGGAGGTGGAATCATTATGCTTTGGAGCTGCTTCTCTGACAAAGGTACATACCGACTTTGCCGCATTGAGGGGCCAATGGATGGGGCCATGTATTTTAAAATCTTGGGTGAGAACCTTCTTCCCTCAGCCAGAACACTAAAAATGGGTCATGGGTGGGTTTTTCAGCATGACAATGATCCAAAACATACCGACAAGGCAACAAAGGAGTGGTGCACATTAAGGTCATGGAGTGGCCTAGCCAGTCTCCAGACCATAAAACTATAGAACATTTAAGGAGGGAACTGAAACTTCGAGTTGCCCTCGGGCTTTCACATTGAGGATGCAGTGAAGGAGTTTTTCAGGCGGTATAATAGCGCTATTTTTAGCGATTTACCACCTGAAAAACTCCTCCTGCAGAGGATCAAATAATTATTTTCCCCACTGTACATGGCACTTCTAAGACCTTGTACAGACGATTAAATCTGTCTGTTCAAATCGGTCGGACCGACCGATTTGAACAGATCTGTCTGCTGGCATTTTGGTTTGCTCGTGTGTACACACAAGCAAACCAAAATCCCCGCCAGCAGACAGCGCGCTGACGTGTCGGTGATGTGGCGGTGATGTTGACGCCGCCACGTCACCGCACCAGGAAGTAAAACACTTCCGCACATGCGTCAAAATCATTTGGCGCGTGTGCGAGAAGACATGTCTGCTGGTTAGCATACTAACCAGCAGACATGTCGGGCGGACGGGTTCCCAGCCGACAGATTTCAAAGCATGCTTTGAAATCTGTCGGGTGGCCAAATCCGTCTGTTAGCCCGTACACACGATCAAATCTGTCTGCTGAAACGGTCTAGCAGACAGATTTGATCGTGTGGACGAGGCCTAACAATCGGCTCCAAAAGTATTTAATGCATTTCCCACTTTACTTTTACCCCACTGATACTATGGCAATGTTAGTTGACCTGAGGAAGTAAATGCAAGGTTAGCATTTAATTCAACACCCTGAACATATGTTTATGACTTACCACCTCCTTACATGTAAAACCAAAATATCCATTAGTGCAGCAGAATGATGCATAGTTGTACACTTTCCACACTTTTACACTTTTACACTTTTTGCCTTATTTTAAGGCTTAAAGGGGTTGTAAAGGTAAAAAAAAATTCCCTAAATAGCTTCCTTTACCTTAGTGTAGTCCTCCTTCACTTACCTCATCCTTCACTTTTGCTTTTAAATGTCCTTATTTCTTATGAGAAATCCTCACTTCCTGTTCTTCTGTCTGTAACTACACACCGTAATGCAAGGCTTTCTCCCTTGTGTGGAGAAAGCCTCTTGACTGGGGTGGGGGCGAGCAGGATAGTCAGGACGCCCACTAACACACAGCTCCTTTCTCTATCTGTAAAGTAGAGAGTGCCCTGACCCTCCTGCTTGCCCCCTCCCCCTTAAGAGGCGTTCTCCACACCAGGGAGAAAGCCTTGCATTACTGTGTGTAGTTACAGAGAAAAGAACAGGAAGTGAGGATTTCTAAGAAGAAATAAGGACATTTAAAAGCAAAATCGAAGGATGAGGTAAGTGAAGGAGGACTGCACTAAGGTAAAGGAAGCTATTTAGGATTTTTTTTTTTTTTTACCTTTACAACCCCTTTAAGGAACTCTCCACATTGCCCCATGTCTTGAGTCTCTTAATCCTACATATAATTATTCAGAAAAGGCTTTTCCAATGCTAAATTTAGTACATTATTACATAAATCTGGAAACTGACAGACTCAGCAGAAATATGCTACTTGTCAAACTTGTGAACTTCGGCACCTCTAAGTGGGGTTACCTTGGAGGCAGATTTTGCATTACTGTGAAAGCAATAGTAAATAAGCTTATTAAAAAGTAATTTCCTAAATATATTTGGGTTTGTCCCTACCCCTGAAGACGTCAAATATACAGTATACAGTGTATATATATATATATATATATATATATATATATATATATATATATATATATTTATATATTGTATACAGTTTACAGTATATATATAATTTTGAACTGTGCTCACTAAAGGATCCTTTCTCTTGAGTAAGGTAAATACATCACCTTCCTAAGTTGTTCTATGGAGCTTATTCATCAAAGTCCCTGCAGCTTCTGGCTGATGAATAACCTTTATAGAATAACAGTGAAAGGTTCTCTATTTGTCTCATGTAAGAAAAATGAGAAGCTTGATGAATAGACTCATTTATGTGTGGATTCTGATACGCTTAATGAAATTTGTTCTCACTATAAATTATTACATGATTGCAGATGACAGATTTGGGAATGTTATACTGTCCCTAAGCAGCTTTCTTGAAATTTAAATTGGAATTGTTCAAGCTGACATATTTTTCTTGCAGTTTTATGAATCTTTGGATAGTTTTATACAGGCATCGGTTTAAAATATATGTAGCTATCATATTGTATATATTGCTCATCTTATTGTATATTATTTTTGAAACTTTATTTTTTTTTTTTTTACTTAGGGAACAAACTATAACATATTTCCTTTCATGTATTAATTACGTTTTGTTTCTTCTAGTCTAAGCACAGCATATGCAAGGGTTCTGTGAAGGAGCTAATGTGTTTTGTTCATCAAAATTTTGGAATTAGCTGAAAGCTTAACAGGAATGTATAGGCATAGGGGTGGATTGCTGCCTGTTGAGCCGAGAAACGAAGGCAGCGTACACACGATAGGTTAGCCAGAGGACAATGGTCTGATGGACTGCTTTCATCGGTCAAAACCGATCGTGTGTAGGCCCCATCGGTTATTTAACCTTCAGGTAAAAAAAAAGCCAACCTGCTTTAAAATGTAACCGTTCGCTAGTACGCACGACCATCGGTTAAAAATCCACGCATGCTCAGAATCAAGTTCGACGCATGCTTGGAAGCATTGAACTTCATTTTTTTCAGCACGTCGTTGTGTTTTACGCCACCGTGTTCTAACATGATCGTTTTAACCGATGGTGTGTAGGCACATCAGACCATCAGTCAGCTTTATCGGTTAACCAATGAGAACGGTCCTTCGGACCGTTCTCATCGGATTGACTGATCGTGTGTACGAGGCTTAACTGTGTGGAGCAGGGACCAGGTAGTGTTGGTGGCAGGACTGTCAGCGAAGTTTTAGGCCGCGTACACACCAGCAAATATATCTGTTCAAATCAGTCGGACAGACCGATTAGAACAGATCTGTCTGCTGGCTGTTTTGGTTTGATCGCTGTACACACGATCAAACCAAAATCCCCGCCAGCAAACAGCGTGGTGACGTTGACGCCTCCACGTCAACGCACCAGGAAGTAAATTACATCCGCGCATGCGACGAATCGGCCGGGCGGCGTGCTTTGGATACGGGTCTGGTATGGATTGTGGGGGAACCCCCACGCTGTTTTTTTTCGGCGTAGTGGGGGGTTCTCCTTACAATCCATAGCAGACCTAAGGGCCTGGTATGTCCCTTGGGGGGGAACCCATCCCGGATTTTTATTTAAAAATCCGGCGTGGAGTTCCCCCTCGTGATACATACTAAACGCTGCGTGTAGATTTGGCGGGAATCCAAGTTGTATCCCCGTCGCTTCTATGACGGCTTTGTCTCCATCGCGGCAAGACAGCTCGGCGCTGTCTCCCGCGATGGGGCTCGTAGGTGGTCATTCTCGCTGAGAAAGGGAGCGAGATTGACACAATATCGCGGTAACCTACTGTAAGACTTTTCTTGTCAGAATTTCCGATCGTGTGTACGCAGCATAAGATTGCTAGTCCATTTTTTTGTGCATTTGTTGTGTTTTTGAACATTAGAACACTAAACTTTTATGGTCATAACCTGATTGATGAACCATTCAGAAAATAATATATTTCCAGTGATTAGTATACAAAGAATGTCACTCTTACCGAAGGATAGTAAGCAACAGGTTGCCATAGACTATGGAAACCTTTCACCTCATCAAGGTAAATTTGTCACTAACAAGCCATTACCACAGTTTGCAGAACAAGCACATTTACCAGGATGAAACAATAAGTCATTGCTTGATGAATAAGTAATAGATGAAAATCATAAATAATATATTATTTAAGAGTACCATGTAGGGAAGCTGGATTCATTGTATCTGATGTTGCTGGCTGGCATAAGTACTACTTCGATTTGCCTCATCTAAGTGCAATTAGGATCAACACATTAGCGCTTTGGTGTTCAAGAGTCATGCCACTAGGTCTGGTGTAAGACTCATTAAAGTTTAATGCATCATACTTTAGCAGAAGTGGTCACAAATGATTCATAAGGCTTATGTAATCATCTTGGTGGGAATAACTCTCACATAAAGAATGCTCCCTAGTGACAAAATATTTGTCCTTAGGCTTCCCCCCTTCTTCCCTCTACAAGAGCCAACTACTCTTAGTTTCCTGAGCAATATGAACAAGCCAAAATCACTGAGTCAAACCACAGCAAATCATCACAGCATCTAAAAAAAGACTTTTTTAAACTACTGCTTTTATTGCTAAATTTCCTGGCAGAAGTGACTAAATGTGGAAATAAAACGTGAAGCAGTTATCTCAGAGCTAAATATAAGTCCATGATCTCATCCAGCAGGAGAATTAACATTTAACAGCTTGGGAATGTTCTCTCGGTGCCTTATCTTTGTTTACCATTCTGCCCTCAAAAAATGTTTCTCCGACTCTGTAATTATGAAAAAAGATGGCCGAACATTTGAAATGACCATAATCCAATCCCACTAACTGTGGTTAGAGCAAGAATGTATGTCTATGGGAAAGCTAAGGCCTCTGCAGACAACTTCTGGATTTTTGAGGTGGTTGCTGTAGTTCCCCAAAGACAAGGCCCATCAGGGATGCTTTGTCAGTGCAAAGACATATACACTTGGCCAATATGAATGTTTATTGCACATTTTTTCAACAAAATTTGGTCTTCTTTTGATATCAATGAGCATCTTAACATTTCAAAGAACAAGTAGACATAACTAAAGTTCATGCTAACATTCTTCCTATTATTTAATGAAGAATTCCAAGCATGGTATCTTTTTACTTATGTAGCGGACTGCTCCTGTTGGACAGGTGCTGCCTTAAATTTAGAGGGGGTCTGAGTGTTAGTTGACCAAATGTATCCTCTGTTCCAGCCATGGCTGTGCTGGGAGTAACCACCAATGTTCACCTGGGGGTGTCATTACCACCCCAGGTCAAGGGTGGCAGCAGCAGAGTCAGGGTGTATTGGGTGTCCCCTTTCAAGGTTATCCTGTGCTGTCTATCCTGTGGGAGGAAGCCACTTGATAAAGGAAGCCATGGGAGGACCTATCCTGGAGAGGACCATGCAAGAGGCTGGTATCTTGGGAGAAGGCCTGGAAACTTAATCGAAGAATGCACCACTGAGAGGCTTGATGGTGATCGCCTGTCAGATCTGAGTTTTACAGAAGTGAATCTGGAGAGATCCGGGTGCTGAATCCTGTGTTAAGGGATTCTGGACAGAAAGTGTCTCATCATAAGGGAAGGTCTGTGACAGAGACTGTACTTTATTCTGCTAGGCCAGTGAGAGGGACCTATCTGGGTGAGCAATACCCACTCTGGCTAAAGTGGCAACGAGAACCGTTTGCTGGAAGTAGGAATGTTCCCTAGTTGAGTTTTTGCTCCTGAACCTACTTATTTACCCTTTCCACCCCTCCACCAATTTTATTCTTTTCTAACCAAGTTCTGCAAAGAAAGGGAAGTGTAAAGTGTGGACATTGAACTTTTTCAACTCTCTTCTACTACCCTGGACGGCGAGAAAATAGAGGAGGTAACATGCCACCTGAAATATTCAGCAGCTCCTCCGGGGGTAGTGCTACACTTAGTTACATTGGTTCAGCTTGGAACAATAGAACTACTGTATGTATATTTCATACTGGGCCAGTGCCCTTTGAAACTGGAAAACATTAAAGTAGACACCGCTACTCCAGTGATCTCCACTTGCTTCTGAGTTGTGTGCTGAGTGGCTGACCTGATGCATTGTGAATACAGGAGGTCGGCATGGGCACCATTCAACTATATAAAATAATACCTAGCCTGGAGTTTTTATTTAATGAATTGATGAGGATAAATGTATTATCTACATTTGAGAGTAAACAATCACATAATAGACCCTTTCCTCTACAAAAATGTTTTATCAACAAAATTTTAAGTTTAAATTGCACTGATTTAGAAACTATTAGATATTAAAGCGGAGTCCCCCCCCATTTTTCTAATGTGCAATCATTCCCATGGCTATCCACACTGCTATTCTAAATAACAATAATTTTTCTTTCTAAATACCCTTTTTTTTTCTTGCAGCAATTCGTGGCAATTATGTCATGTGGCGGAGCCCATCCATGGACTACAGCTATATCAGCATCATCTATCCCAAAAGTCCATGGGATAGATGGCCTAATACCAAAATCTTACCTGATTTCCAGATAGGAAATGTTGCGAACAGGAGGAGTTAGGCACCCCATCTTCATATACCTTCCAAGATCTCCTGTGATTGACAGGTTGTCATGACAACGGGACGGAACTTTTACTGATGCCGCTATTGCAATGGCAACCTGTCAGTAAGAAACATTGCCACACAGTGGCATTACTGTGCAGGCACGAAATTGGGAGGTGCATGCTGGTTAGCCAACTGCACCAAATCCCAGAAATGAAGACAAGCGGGCTTCAGATGACCACAACAGCGATGAACCCTGCCTGCCTCTGAGATAAGGTTAATTTATAGCGATTTAAGAAAAAAAAAAAAGGACCACATTACTGACAGTATCCTAATGTTGCAGTGGAAGTGGTAACAATTACGGGGGAGCTTTTTTAAAATAAATGTAATTGGTAACTTGAACTCCATTTTAACTACATACCTAATGGTCAAATGATAGGCAATGACATTAACTTCATGAACACCAGAGAAGAATTTCAATTCTCCAGCCAATAAAGACAAGAAGGACATGCGCCAAACTAAGTGTAGTAAATTAGGGATTTAATGAAGTGAAAATAATAGTAAACAGTAGATTGGCTACTCACAAAACAATTGAGAGCAAGGGCACATCAGGGGTTAATGGCTGGTCGAGGGTCACAGCGATCGTTTACATCTGCAGGCAGGCTGACTTGGCCAAGTCTTGGGAGTTATGGAGACCCATCCTGGGGAAGCCTGGAAGGAGCGACAGGAGATCCAGAAGCTGTGTTTCCTGGAAAGGACGCGCTATGCGTTCCAGCATGGAGCGCAGTCTATCGCCGTACGACCGGAAGTGACGTCGAATCTCGGGCCAGCCAATGGGATGACGCGTTTCTCAGCATCCGCTGGTTCATCAGATCCAAAACGTCCAATAGAAGCGGACGTACAGGTCAAGCAGGGATGTGAGGAACAAGGGGAAGCAGAGTCCAGGACAGGGCAGGGATCAAATCAGGAGAGTCCAGCACAAGGCAGAGATCAAATCAGGGACAGGTTGGGTCCAGCTAGCAGATCAGGCAGGTAACAGGCTGACAAGGAAAAATACTGATCAGGAGAGTCCAGCACAAGGCAGAGATCAAATCAGGGACAGGTTGGGTCCAGCTAGCAGATCAGGCAGGTAACAGGCTGACAAGGAAAAATACTTCAGTATTTTTCCTTGTCAGCCTGTTACCTGCCTGATCTGCTAGCTGGACCCAACCTGTCCCTGATTTGATCTCTGCCTTGTGCTGGACTCTCCTGATTTGATCCCTGCCCTGTCCTGGACTCTGCTTCCCCTTGTTCCTCACATCCCTGCTTGACCTGTACGTCCGCTTCTATTGGACGTTTTGGATCTGATGAACCAGCGGATGCTGAGAAACGCGTCATCCCATTGGCTGGCCCGAGATTCGACGTCACTTCCGGTCGTACGGCGATAGACTGCGCTCCATGCTGGAACGCATAGCGCGTCCTTTCCAGGAAACACAGCTTCTGGATCTCCTGTCGCTCCTTCCAGGCTTCCCCAGGATGGGTCTCCATAACTCCCAAGACTTGGCCAAGTCAGCCTGCCTGCAGATGTAAACGATCGCTGTGACCCTCGACCAGCCATTAACCCCTGATGTGCCCTTGCTCTCAATTGTTTTGTGAGTAGCCAATCTACTGTTTACTATTATTTTCACTTCATTAAATCCCTAATTTACTACACTTAGTTTGGCGCATGTCCTTCTTGTCTTTATATGTTTTTCAGAGTTTTGCTTCTGCCTCAGGACTGTGCTGCCACTAGTGTTATTGGACTATACATTGTACCTTTGGGACTTTTTATTTTAACCATCTTTTGTATGATCATTTATTTGGACTATCATTTTATGGTCACTTATTATTTTATTCATTTATTTTTTTCCCTTTTGATATTGACATGGACCTTATGATTCACTAAGTGCTAATTATATTATTAATTCTTTTGATTGCATTTTTTAAGTCGTGCGCCATCTACCTATATATTTTTTACTGCAATTCTCCAGCCAAGTCTACTGACATTTTCCGAAGGATGACAGACTGCATACATTTATGTAAATGTATTGTAATTGCAGGAATCAGACAATAAGCACTCAGTGTTTAAGGATACTTATCTTTATAGCATTTAAACAGTGATATAACCTTTATTGCAGCCAATAAATTACTAAATATGGATAACATTACCACTGTAATAGCTTCTTGACATAAGACAAGTTGCTTTTCAGGAACAGGCTCCTTAAAGAGTCTCTGCCTTGTCAAATACCATAATATTAGATGGTAAATTTCACAATTTAATGACACTTTCCATGGAACATCTGGATTGCTAACTTCATTAACTGATCTTAAAAAGTCCCTTATGTCTATGTCTGTTTTTATTATACCATGTAGACCAGATGTATCAAGCCTGTGGTGGATGATCCACATGTGGCTTTTAAATACTTTTGCCATAGCTTGCTGGGCCTTGGTCAGAACTGCAGAGGTTTGTGGATCTTGCTGCCTTGGATCAGTGAGATTCATCATTTGTCTTTTCTTTTACACTTCTGTGACACAAGGCATCACAAGCTTTTTTAGAGGATGCCCACTGCAGTGTAGGGATGAGCTCCGCGTTCGGTTTGAACGTATGTTCGACTCAAACATTGTCTGTTCGTACGTTTGACGAAATTCAAACAAAACGGGTCGTTCGCGCCAAATTCCAGTGACGCGCAACGGGCCATAATTCACTGCAGCATTGCGCGCTGATGATTGGCCAAACATGCACTATGATCCTGCATGCTTGGCCAATCACAACGCGCAAAGAACGGAGAGCCATAATTGGCCAAAGCCTGGGTGGCTTTGGCCAATTATGGCTCAGGGCTTTAGCACACGCCCCACACTATATAAGGCCGCCTGCTGGGCGGCCTCGTGTAGTGTGTTCCAGCGCTGAACAGAGATCAGTCAGAGAGACAGTCTTTTTATATAGCTAGATAGAGCAGGCAGGCTACTCAGTTTAGCTTAATTTACAGTGTGTAGAGGATATATATACATCCCTAGGAGTTGTACATATATTTATACACTGTATAGCTTAGCTAGATCAGTTCTTCCTAATTTACTGACAGGCAGGTGATTGTGCTATTTAAAGATGTTATCACAGGTATAGACACCCAGAAGGTACAATATTTAACCTGTTGCCGACCGCCCACCGTCATATTACTGGGCGAGAGCCCGTAGCTATACGTCCGCATTAAAGCAGCCACTAGGGGGCGCGTGCGCTTCCCCGCTCGCCCCCGAATCCCGCGCACGTGCCCGGCGGGTACGAATGCCGCCGGGCACACGCGATCGCTCGTTACAGAGCGTGGACCGGGAGCTATGTGTGTAAACACAATGCTCCCGGTCCTGTCAGCGGGGGAAACGCTGATCTTCTGTTCATACAATGTATGAACAGAAGATCAGTGATTTCCCCTAGTGAGTCCACCCCCCATACTGTTAGAACACAGCCAGGAACACACTTAACCCCTTCCCTGCCCCCTAGTGTTAACCCCTTCACTGCCAATGGCTTTTTTATAGTAATACAATGCATTTTTATAGCATTGATGCCAATGGTCCCAAAAATGTGTCAAAAGTGTCCGAAGTGCCCGCCATAATGTCGCAGTACTGAAAAAAAATGCTGATCGCCGCCATTACTAGTAAAATAAAATATTAATAAAAATGCCATAAAACTACCCTCTATTTTGTAAACGCTATAACTTTTGCGCAAACCAATCAATAAACGCTTATTATGATTTTTTTTTATGAAAAATATGTAGAAGAATACGTATCGGCCTAAACTGAGGAAAAAAATAGTTTTTTTATATATTTTTGGGGGATATTTATTAAAGCAAAAAGTTAAAAATATTGCATTTTTTTCAAAATTGTCACTCTATTTTTGTTTATAGCGCAAAAAATAAAAACCACAGAGATGATCAAATACCACCAAAAGAAAGCTCTATTTCTGGGAAAAAAAAGAAATCAATTTTGTTTGGAAGCCACGTCACACAACCGCGCAATTGTCAGTTAAAGCGACGCAGTGCGAATCACAAAAAGTGCTCTGGTCATTGGGCAGCAATATGGTCCGGGGGTTAAGTGGTTAAAGAAATTTTTCATTTTTTTTATTTAAGCTTTATTAAAATCACTGCTCCTGGAGCAGTGATTTTAATGATGCTTAAATTAAAATTAAAAATTCCTTTAAATATTGTACCTGCTGGGTGTCTATAGTTTGCCTGTGCAAACGTCTTTGAGAACCCGGGTCTTGCCCGAGGGAACATGTATCAATGGAAAAAAGTTTTAAAAACGGTCATTTTTTCAGGAGTCCTGCTCCTGAAAACATGACCGTTTTTAAAACTTTTTTCCATTGATACATGTTCCCTGGGGCAAGACCCGGGTTCTCAAAGACGTTTTCCAACAATAACTTGAATATTGGGCTTTTGAATTCGAACGTTCGAGTCCCATAGACTTCAATGGGGTTCTAAATGTTCGCGCGAACCGTCAGTCTGTTCGAACGTTCTGGTGCGAACCGAACGCGGGTCTGTTCGGCTCATCCCTACTGCAGAGTAAAGAATAAGCTAGGAGGCAATAAACCATATGAGAGCTGGCCAAAACAAATTAAGTTAAAAGGGGAGGGAGATATTTAGCATATAGGATAAAAAACAGATTCATGCACATTAGATTGTCCAATAGGTATTGCAAATGCATGCATGCGATTTTTGTAGTCAGTTATAGCCCATGTATTTTGGTTTAGTATGGAAAAAATGCAGATAAGTAAGCTTGAGATCAGTACCAACAAGGTATATATTTAATGAATACGCAGAGAATTATGAATTTTCCTGTCATTCCTGTGTGCCAAGTGTGACAATCTCTCACTAGAATTTTACACAGTTAGTTCATGTGTGGAAGCTGGCTGTGTTTAGGCCTTATTATTTGGAACAATTGTCTATAGCACTCATACAATAGCAATCGTGCTTGGCACACAGCTGGGAACTTTTTGACGCTGATTCGGCTTTGTACACAACATACAGTGGCTATGAATCTATCTGACTGTGGTTTGAACTTTACATCAGGCTATTTAAATAACAATTAAGTATGTCCTTTATACAGCTGTGAACAGATTTCTCATTCATTACCTATATAGCAATTGCTATTTTAGATGTTTTTATACTCAGCCATTGCTTATTTTAAAGACCACAAAAGACATGTCTGGGCATTCCCACAAGACAGCAATCTATATCTGAAAAGCATCATCGTTGCTGACCATTTACCTGACAAAGGCTGTGATTTGGATTACGTTCAATGTGCTTTTAAGCAGGAAATATTAATGCATTTGTGGGCAGGTGCCTACTTTTTTGGGTACACATTATGTTATATTAATGTATTGCACTGTGTTGTAGTAAAGTCTGTGTTAGTGAGTTTTAGGTACCAGGCTACCCAGGTAGGTCAGAAGGGGTTAAGTTTACTAACTCCTTGGTGTTATGGTCCACTGTGGCCCATAAATACAAGGGGAGGTAACCTTTAGAGAGAGGCTCTTTGACATGGGAACTAGCAGGAAACCTCGCTGGAAGATGTAGCTCCTGTAGGGACACGTGCCCACACTTTTGGGGTACCCAGTCGGGGTACTAAAGCCAAAACCTATCTGGACCCTGATAGAGGACTCTTCCTTGCTTAAGAGATATGACATAGCCTAGTTAGTTAGAATGAACTGTGTCTGCAATGAACTGAGGAAGACTGTAATCTGTTAACCTTGCACTTGCAAGTTGCTTCAGTAAATGTTCTCAAGGTTACAAAGTGCCTGGTCTGAAGACCTTTAAAGGGGTGCATTAAGTTGCATTGTGTATTCAAAAGAACCTGTTACATCAAGGGGATGAAGAGGAATAATAAGATAGCTACCATGAAGAAGTTAGTCGTACAGTGTAGTTGGCAGGAAGATGTCAAACATGCCATTGCCCATGAGCAACCTGAACTGGTGGAAATGCCATAGCAGCCAGCCCTGGGGAAGGTGGTACCAGGCATGGGTGACTGTGTCCCCTGGTAGCGAGGGGGGTTGGTAACCTGACCCCTACCTAGGGAACCGTACACCTATGTATCTGGGACCAATATCACATCACAGGGAACCTCTGGACCTAGTTGGCGGTACTAAAAGAAAGAGAGAAGTGGATCCACAAAGAGTTATTGCTGTTTTCACTTTTACATTTTCACTGGAAGTAAGGTGACACGTCATGGCTGATCTGGCGGAGTTGGATCCCTGCAGTAACTATAGTAAGAAAAATCAGACCATCTACGCTCACCGTGGACAAACCACAGATATATTTGTTTGAATTGTTCCTAGCAAAGCAGTTTTCATTATGTTCTTATATGTGTAGTGATGTGTGCCTCCAATTTGGAAACGTCGCTAAAACGCATTTATTTTGGATCCGAAGGCAAAAGTGGAGTTACTCCAGACTGACATAAAGGAGCTAGTATTTGACAGATGAAGACTATAGGGGGTGCTTGCTCTTGGTTTTAAACAGAGCCACATTTTACATACATTTCTAAATTTCAGCTAAAAAAATGTGGACAGTGTGTGGTATTGGTTTTAAATTACTTTCTGTGTCATTGTTGGAAATATTTCCTGTGTCAGTGGGACAGGAAATTATTAGAAATATCTCCAATCAAATATCTCCAATCAAGTGTCCCCTCATAATGTTGCATTAGGGAAGGAAGGCTGTGCTGTGAGTATTTCATAGTAAAGTGCTTTGTATAATAAGTGTATCTGTGCAAGACGAACAAGCTTCTAAGTTTGTTCTGCTGCCCTAATGGTGATACTGGCACTACTGCGGCCCCCGCCTAGTTCCCAGGCATTAGCGGACACCTTTGTGAAGGGTCTCGGTTTAGGGCGAAGAAGGCCTTACCCACTCTTTATACCTACGAGGGGTGTCTGTATCCTATTGTAGTGTATTCAGCTATGAGTCTTCTATCTCAGTGATGGCATTTGTGTGGATTAATATCAAGACTCTGCATTGAGTTTATCTTTTTGGTATTTATCTCAGTCTTACTGATTTGCAATTGCTTGGTATTAACTATTTTCCACACAAACCCACACGTCTTAGGATATATCTGTCTACAAACGTCATACATGTAGCTCCAGCCTGTGGCTTCTTTAAGCCGACCAGTAACTTGTTTCACCCAATCGCAGGACACTTCCCCTCCCTGAGCTTTGATGATATGAGTGTCATTTGTGCTTCCAGGACTGAGAGCCCAGGGAGGAGTGTGCTATGATTCTTTATTTATCATATGTTCTTCTTTCTGTAATGTCTGTTTGATATTTTGCAAACAGTTAACCATTTGTGTACTTTAGCCATTTGATACAAGTGCCAGGCTAGGATATTATTGTATGGATATTCTCTTCTGTTATGCTTTGAATTATTTTTTAGACTTCCACATGGACCACAGTATGTAATGGAATTTAGGTGATAAATGAAAAACAATGTTCTATATGTATTGATGCTTTGGTCCCATACTATTTTATACCTGTTGCATGCTGCAACTAATACCTGACCTGTTCCACTGTGGCTCACAAGTTAAAAGAAAAACATTTGATATCTTTGATTCAAATAAGAGTAGGTAGAGTTCTCCCTATCCTCCTACTGTTAACATAACCTGTTTTTTCCCCTTACATCATGAAGTTTCCTCCTTTGTAACACAAACCATGTGCACTAAATATGTACACTTTATGATGCAATGTACACACATGCATGTATAACTTTACATATAGTTGGCTATGTGTGTTTTTGAAGAGTTCAGGTTGGCAGATTGCCAGTGCAATACATGACACGTTTTCCAAATGAAAACTGCTACTTTCAGAAGAGAAGGGCAATGGATCCTCTTATAAACAAACACGGAACCATTATAATGTAGTACAGGAATTGATCGGTGGCTGTTAAACCCAAATGTGTAATTTTCCAAATTAAAGTTTGCTGTTCTTCTGACCAGCCCATTATTCACACACTCACTGTCTGCACTTTTCTTGAATTTGTTATGCAGAATAATTTTTTCTCATCTGCAGAACTAATTTTACCTTGTAATAACATTAAAGCCAGGAATTAGTTAAGATTTTCCCTCTGTAAAATGAAATCATTGCAGGTGAAATGAAAAATGTAATGAAGTGTCAAAGCCTTTATTTGCTCATTAAAGTTATATTTTACCTTTTAAGTGTGTTGTCTATTCATCAATACTGAGTGGTCCAAACAGTTTGGGATTTGGGCAAATATTATATCAGGTTATTGTACAATATTGGCCAAAGGATCAGTGATAGTTTGTTCTTAAAGCAGTATTTTCTTAAAGCAGCGTACAAATTATTATTTATTTATATGGCAGAGCCGCCATTCAGAGAACACCTTGCATTTTTTGATTGGACGAGATTGGATTGCCATGCCTTTACACCTCCAATCAAAAAACACTTTACACTCATTGAGAAGATGCAAGGTATTCTCTGAATGGCACCCGTGTCGAGTAAGCGGCATCCTATGTTCACTAAAAAGCAGGGAAGCTGGTGGCTCTGGAACCAGAAAGCTGGTGGTACCTACTACAGTCTTTTTAGCTTCCACGGAAATTGGCCAGGTATGGCACATATATACTTGTTCCGGGCTGTTACCAATGTAACTATCCAAAATAGTCCATATTCGAACTTCAGCTTTAACAATATAAAATGTTTTGCATGCAGGGAAATTATATTTTGACCAAGAGCACAACAATTAATACTTATGTACAAAGAAATGACAGAGAGTCCCAGATGGTAAGGTAAGATAAGGTTTCAAAGGAAGATGATGGTTTTGACAGACTTAAACTGAAAAGCAGATACAAGTTTTGTATTGGATGGATAATGAGTTCTAGTCAGGTGAACTTCATCATATATGTGATACTTATACCATAATAAATGCACATACAAGTTATTTGCCCACAATATCCGCCTTGTCCAGGAGAGGTGTTTTAATTGTCAATGTTGTCAGCTTTTAACTTTGGCAAATGTGAACTGGAGTGTACAGCTTTTAAGTAATTAACCTCTTTGGTTTCCTATACTAACGGTAACCTTTTCCCTTTTTTTCTGCTATGGTCTATGTAGTGAAAGAGGCTTACACCATGGTTTGTAAATTGATTATACCGCAGTGAATTGGGAAATTAAATTTACATAATTAATTTAATTAATTTTCTGTTTGCTAGATTTAGGACACTTTTTAGCCTTTTCGAGAGAAATCTTTTCTTAAACATTTTAGGCACATAAAAGTGGGTGAAAAGTGCCCTTTTATATAGATTTATGTGTTAAGACCTCCATCTGACAGCTGTCTGTTGGTCCCTAATCCCACAATAATTAGTATAAATGGTTGAGGTTGGATTAGTGTTTTATTGATTTTGGATTAGTATTGAGTGGTCCTGAGTGGTGCATTATGCACAGTAAACTAAATTTATATTTGTTTTACATCACAAGTATGAAGTGTTTTACATTTGAAGCTGTGTAGTTTCAAAGTTGCTTTTAATGCAAGATTTTTAAAAAACTTTTCCTTTTTCTCAAGGTTGGTGTGTGCTTTTATTGTATGAATACAAGGATCTGCTAAATAAAGTGGCTACATTACTTAACTGCGTAACTCATATGCTATTTAGCTGCTTATTTGCAAGCCACATGTTTTACCTTAAAGCTTTTACTGCATGGCTCAGCCTCCCATTTTTCACTTCAGGTGGCTGGACCATTTTTGCTGAATTTTCTTTTTTTGCTAGTATTCATTTACAGCTTTAAGGCCACGTACACACGATCAGACCGGTCCGATGAGAATGGTCCGATGGACCAAAAATCCGATCAGGCCAGAACGCGGTGACGTAGAAAACAATGCCGTGCTAAAAAAACGAAGTTCAATGCTTCCAAGCATGTGTCGACTTGATTCTGAGCATGCGCGGATTTTTGGTCCGTCGGACAGATTTTAAAGCAAGTTTTAAAACTTTGGTCCGACGGACAGCGGTCCGATGGGCCGTACACACCATCGAATTAGTCCGATGAAACTGGTCTTAAGACCGGTCTGATCGTCTGTCAGGCCTAAGAGAAGAGGTCTTTCACATCACATAGCCACACTGATAGCTGCATGGCTGCAGGCATGCACTGACAGGAACAGTGCTGATGCCTCAATCCCACACTGTGTACCTTTTTTTGTTCAAACTTTATTGAAATGTCAAATTGGCGTTTCATAAAGTTCTGTTCCTTTAAGAGTGTGCAATGGATGGCTGAGGGGCTGCTAAACAAGAAACGGTCTCTATTGCATTAACTGTGTCAGTACTGAGATGAGCACAGATAGTTTAGCTCACCCTTCCTGGTACACAGGAGTCTGGTCCAGATCACTTAGTGATGTACTGTCCTCAGGGACCCAGGACCATACTCACGCCTCCCAACCAGGTCCTTACAAGGCTCAGTCTGGACTTCCCTAGTTCTCCCATGGTCTCCCTGGGATTAGGCTTTGGGGGGTGAGTGAAATGTATTGGGGCATGGCTTGGTTGGAGCCCAGGCTGAGGCTGTCATACACATCTTCACATGGTTGTGCTGTGATGTGTGACTTTTAGGACTTCCTTCCTCTCCCTTGCTGTAGACACTCACACTTTGTAAATATGTTATTATAACTTTTCATATGATAACACTGAAGAAATTACACTTTGCTACAATGTAAAGTAGTGAGTGTACAGCTTGTATAGCAGTGTAGATTTACTGTCCCCTCAAAATAACTCAACACACAGCCATTAATGTATAAACCGCTGGCAACAAAAGTGAGTACACCCCTAAGTGAACATGTCCAAATTGGGCCCAAAATGTCAATATTGTGTGTGCCCATCATTATTTTCCAGCACTGCCTTAACCCACTTGGGCATGGGGTTCACGAGAGCTTCATAGGTTAGCCCACCCCCACCCTTCAACCTCTGCAGCAATGCTAGCAGCACTCATACGTCTATTTCCCAAAGACAACCTCCGGATATGACACTGAGCACGTGCACTCAACTTCTTTGGTCAGCCATGGCGAGGCCTGTTCTGAGTGGATGTAAACAAGGGCATGGATGAATCCATGGAAAAAAAACATGCTTACTTACCGACCAGCTTTCAGACAACCAATTAAACCTGTCTAGCAGTATGCGTTAAAAACAGGAGTTTATTCCGCACGCATTTGCAAATGCATGCGTGAGCCACAGAGCCATAGTACCTACACATAGTGTAATTTCTTCAGTGTTGTCACATGAAAACATATAATAAAATATTTACAAAATGTGAGGGGTTTACTCACTTTTGTGAGACTATCTATCTATCTATCTATCTATCTATCTATCTATCTATCTATCTATCTATCTATCTATCTATCTATCTATCTATCTGTCTGTCTGTCTGTCTGTCTGTCTGTCTGTCTGTCTGTCTGTCTGTCTGTCTATCTATTCTTTATCTCAAGTTGATTGTTTCATCCATTATATCATGCTGCCTGTAAGCGTGAGTCTGTAGGGTGTGAGACTGAATTATTAAATGGGTAAATAAACTCATATGCATATTGACTATATTTCTTTGGCTGCTAACTAAAGAAAGAAAAGCAGGCTTCTGGCTTATGGTAGCTATAGCTACAGGCCCTGCATCCAGGAAATGGTTACCAGCACTATGCAAGATTGTACCTGCATGCACATTAATAACACCATTCTACTTCAACTCAAAACATTGCTGCAATATTTTACAAGCTGGGTGTAGTAGCTTGTTCTGCTATAAAACTGCACAATGTAGGCTAACACAAGGCTTAAGTTACAAAGCTAACACACCAGGATAAGAATCTTTATTTTTTTTTTAAATATATAGTTTTTTTTTCCAAGATTTAGGATGCAGCCTTAAATTATTCTATTCAAGTTTTTACAGTACAAATTCTAGAGCTGATATGAAGTCAAGTTGGTAACCATTTTTTCGATGTTTAGTGAGATCATAATTTAATTTAAGGCCGAGGATGAATTGGAATTACATTTTGTTAAAATAAACATTAGTGATATTTTAATCATATGGAATTAAATTTCGTACTATTGATTGTCTTGTTACTTTATCTGCCAATATTCCATTTTAATTTCCCAATAGAAAATGCCTCCTTATCTCTCCCTTCTATTCTATTCTGTTGCATGCTCACTGCAATGGAATGCTAGCTAAACAGGAAATATGGGATGTGAAGATTTGATGCATGCTTTGCCACTCCTAAAGCAGCAGGATATTATGATAAATATAAATAGCAAATATGTTAATCCCTCTCAGCCTTTTACAGTCAATATTCTGAAAGTAAACAGGCACAAATGTTTCCCTTTTAGACTAAGTGCATTTATTGAATTTAGTTGACAGTTGTGAATGCATTATGCACCAAAGATCTGACCTGGCAAAAAGTTTTTACTGGCTTTAAAATGTAAATCAAGTGTCTTGTCAAATATATAAGAAGAATAAAGTCTTATTAGATTATAAAAGTACCTGTAGACATAGGCGTGCGCAGCCTATTGCATTAGGGTGTGCACCCAAAAACTCAAACATACAAATGCGTATATATATATATATATATATACACATACATATATATATATATATATATATATACACATACATACATACATACATACATATATATACATACATACATACATACATACATATACATATATATACACACACACACACACACACACTGCATATACACAAACACTCACATATATGTACATAAAACCACCCATTTATGTTCCTGCCTGACCCAAGTGCCTTCGCTCACCTTTAAAAAAAAAAAATGCATAGATTTTTTTCTAGGGCATTTATTATTATTTTTTAAACTGGAGACTGCAAAGTATTGTGCCCACAATCAGCAGAGTGCGGGTAAAGTGTCAGGCTCCTGCAGACACTGCCTACAGTTCTATTGCCCATAGAACTGTATGGCTGCCTACAGCTCATTGCAGAGCTGTAGGAAGGTGTGCTGATCAGTGTCCCGGCTGCCGTGTTGGATTGAACGTGTAGTTTATACATTCACAGATTCCTATCACTGAGGCTGGATTCACACCTATGCATTTTTTGCATTTTGAAGATTTGCACTACAGTCCATTTAACATTGTTTCCTATGGAATACATTCTGTAGTGAAAATCTGCAAAATGCAAAAAGCACTAAAAATACCATAGGTGTGAATCCAGCCTTAATGATGAGGCTGTGTGGGTGCAGAGGAGGGGAGAGGGCAACTAAAACATGTTAAACCCTATATACGGGTGTAACATGCAACATGTTCTAAAATGTGAACTCATCCTTTAGGCCTGGTTCACACCTATGCAGGTTGCAGTTGATGCATATTTTAGGTGAGTGGCGGCTGGTGCTCAAAATTTTTGGGGGAGCGCAAACAAACGAAAAAAAACAAAAAAAAAAGCAGCCTCACTGTGCCCATCAATTGTTGCCACTGTGCCATGCCATCAAACGCAGCCACTGTGCCATGCCATCAAACGCAGCCACTGTGCCATGCCATCAAACGCAGCCACTGTGCCATGCCATCAAACGCAGCCACTGTGCCATGCCATCAAACGCAGCCTCACTGTGCCCATCAATTGTTGCCACTGTGCCATGCCATCAAACGCAGCCACTGTGCTATGCCATCAAACGCAGCCACTGTGCCATGCCATCAAACGCAGCCACTGTGCCATGCCATCAAACGCAGCCACTGTGCCATGCCATCAAACGCAGCCACTGTGCCATGCCATCAAACGCAGCCACTGTGCCATCAATTGTCACCACTGCAGTGGCAGCTGGTGCTCAATTTTTTTTGGAGGGGGCACAAACAAACGGAAAAAAAAACAATTGCAGCCTCACTGTGCCCATCAAATGCAACCACTGTGCCCATCAAATGCAACCACTGTGCCCATCAAATGCAGTCACTGTGCCATGCCATCAAACGCAGCCACTGTGCCATCAATTGTCACCATGGGCCCCTTGTCGCCACTGTGCCCATCAATTGTCACCACTGTGCCCATCAATTGTCGCCACTGTGCCATGCCAAACACAGCCACTGTGCCATGACATCAAACGCAGCTACTGTGCCCATCAATTGTCACCACTGTGCCCATCAAATGCAGCCACTGTGCCATGCCATCAATTGTCACCATGGGCCCCTTGTCGCCACTGTGCCCATCAATTGTCACCACTGTGCCCATCAATTGTCGCCACTGTGCCATGCCAAACACAGCCACTGTGCCATGCCATCAAATGCAGCTACTGTGCCCATCAATTGTCACCACTGTGCCCATCAATTGTCACCACTGTGCCCATCAATTGTCACCACTGTGCCCATCAATTGTCATCACTGTGCCGTGCCCATCAATTGTCATCACTGTGCCATCAATTGTCACCACTGTGCCATGCCAATTGCAGTCACTGTGCCATTAATTGTCACCACTGTGCCCATCAATTGTCACCACTGTGCCATGCCAAACGCAGCCACTGTGCCATGCCAAACGCAGCCACTGTGCCATGCCATCAAACGCAGCCACTGTGCCATCAATTGTTACCACTGTGTCCATCATTTGTCACCACTGTGCCCAGCAATTGTAGCCACTGTGCCCTGGAAAAAATGCTGCCACTGTGCCCTGGAAAATGCCCCCCCCCCCCGCCTGGCACTTACCTTTCTGGGGTCAGTCATTCTGCTTCTACCATCCCTCGATGTCTTCTCCCGCCCTCAATGACGATTCAGCCAATCAGGTTACCGGTAACCAGGCTAACCGCTGGCTCTGATAGGCACTTCCACAGCCAACCAGCTGCCGTTATTCAGATGGCCGGCCATCTGAATAATCAGCGGCAGCGGCAACAATACATAGATTCATGCAATACATGAATCTATGTATTGTTCAGTGGTGGTGCGAGAGCCAGAGAGGGCGGCACTCCCTCTATCCATGCACCACCACTGTTTTAGGTGCATTTTGCATTTTTCATTACACGTTTTTGATCCATTGAAGTCTATGGAACCAAAAACACAACCTGCTGGTGCCTGAAACTTTAAAAAAAATGCACAAATGTAAACCACATCCATAGGAAACCATGTTACATGGACTGTAGTGTGTTTCTGATAAACTGAAAACGCACAAAAAAAATACATAGCTGACAGGTGCTTGTATCTACACAAGCAATGCTGTATTCTGATGGGGGGGACCCCCCACTGTCAGAATACACTGATTAGTGCTGTAGCAGAATTATTATGATAAGAGTTTTTGATAAGGTAAGGAATTTCTGGGACTTCTGAGCTGCTCCATAGATGTATTCCATACACACACACATACATTATGAGTTATTAAAATACATTTTTAACAGGATATAATGAGTATGTGGGAATATATTTGTGTAACACCTCAGAAGTCCCAGGAATTTCTAACCTGTTCAAGAATTGCATGTTCTCTGTCAGTAAACCTGCAAAGTACAGGGCAGGTTAACAGCACATAATTGTATAGTGAAAAAGGCAGAGGAGGTCAGTACTCACAGGTAAAGGGCTGCTATTTGTCTTTAGATCTTCATCATTCCCAGGGAGAGCTGTGCTGTGTGCTGGACAGGGGGAAAGAGATCCGGGGTGCACTCAGTCAGTGTGTGATGATCTCTTCCTCTTCCTGCTCCTCCTCCCACCTGTACTGGAGCTGTGAAAGGCACTGAAAGCCCCGACTGACTCAGCCAGACAGGAACCGAGGAGAGAGACAGTTTTCCCCAAATGCTGCATCGTAGAGGAGATCAGAAAGCTGTCTTCTGTCACACAGGGGATAGGATGGTGGGTAACTCCTGTGAGGACTGCAGTCACAGCTGTGAAGTGAGCAGTCAGGAGTTTGCCGATGCTCTCTGAAGTTCATGTGCTTTTTCTCTGACAGCTGGCGGCGGAGTGATCTTCAGCTAACAGGGAGCCGGAACTACAGAGACAGCATCGGAAAATGCGGCTGACTGGCTGATTACTCCGCAGCCAGTGGCTGCAATTCCCACAGGAGTTACACATCCTCCATGACAAATAGTCCCATTTTCAGCTACTAGAGGTGAGAGAAAAAGAAATCTCACACATTTTGCCAGCAAAAAAGCCCTGGGGTGTGTTGGGTGTGCCTGGGCATTAGGGTGTGCCCAGGCACACCGGCACACCCCGTGCGCACGCCTATGCCTGTAGAATACATTGCAAAGCTAATAATTACATTAAAGGCGAATAAAAAACGAAATTAATAAACTGAGTTTATATGAAAGACCAATTAGTATTAGCTATAAGTCCAACAAATCACAGTATATGTGTTCATGGTTAGGTACAGGAACACCTCTGTTGTAGAGGCAATGGAGAAGTTCAGCTCAGTGATAGGTTTGGGAAAAAATAAATTTAATGCAAAAAACACAATATAAAACACAATTTTGTGGTACAATAAAAAAGATGATGTTACACTGAGTAAATAGATACCTAACATGTCATGCTTTAAAATTGCGCACTACGGTACTTAAAATTCTCCATGGGTGACACGTTAAATTTTTTTACAGAGAAGGTCTAGCGCTAGAATTATTTCTCTTGGTATAATGTTTGCAGCGATACCTCACATGTGCGGTGCACATACTGTGTACATATGTGTCAGGGCATCAGAACTGCCCGATCGCGGCCGTTTACTGCGTGCGCGCGCATGCGCGGCTCGGTCGCGCGCAAGCACGTCTTAGGCGCGCGGCGCGGGCGCGCGCACGGGCGCGCACGGACACGCTCCCCATCCGGCCAATCAGTGTCTTAGGCGGGCTATTTAAGCCATCCTCTTCCCCCTGTCTGGTTGCTGGCTTGTCACAGCTTCTGAGTGCATCTGATACTTACGACCTTCTGATCCTGAACCTTCTGACCTTTGGCTATTGTTACCGGACTGCTGCTGCCTCCTGCCCTTGACCTTTGGCTTTGAACTATCGGACTTCCTGACCTCTCCAACCCTCCTGACCACGGCCTAATCTTCTGCTTGTTCCCAGCTCCAGCTACCTGGACTTCCGGACTACCTCCGTGTGCTTCCTCGGCTGACCTCAGCAACCTGCTTCCGGTTCAATCTCTGCTCTACGGATCCAGTCCTCGTCCGCCTGTCGGTACCGGTGCCTCCTGGTGCGTCCGTCCCTCTGTCCCCACTCCAGGGGGCGGATCGCGCTAGGTCGCAAAGGGAGCCGCCCTCAGCATCTTGGACTTGGTGAGTTTATCCTTTAATAACTGTGATAGTAAATAGGCACCGGTACCGACAGGCGGACAAGGACTGGATCCGTGGAGCAGAGATTGAACCGGAAGCAGGTTGCTGAGGTCAGCCGAGGAAGCACACAGAGGTAGTCCGGAAGTCCAGGTAGCTGGAGCAGGGAACAAGCAGAAGATTAATCCGGGAAACAGGCCGTGGTCAGGAGGGTTGGAGAGGTCAGGAAGTCCGACTATCATGGTTATTAAAGGATAAACTCACCAAGGCCAAGATGCTGAGGGCGGCTCCCTTTGCGACCTAGCGCGATCCGCCCCCTGGAGTGGGGACAGAGGGACGGACGCACCAGGAGGCACCGGTACCGACAGGCGGACGAGGACTGGATCCGTGGAGCAGAGATTGAACCGGAAGCAGGTTGCTGAGGTCAGCCGAGGAAGCACACGGAGGTAGTCCGGAAGTCCAGGTAGCTGGAGCTGGGAACAAGCAGAAGATTAATCCGGGAAACAGGCCGTGGTCAGGAGGGTTGGAGAGGTCAGGAAGTCCAATAGTTCAAAGCCAAAGGTCAAGGGCAGGAGGCAGCAGCAGTCCGGTAACAATAGCCAAAGGTCAGAAGGTTCAGGATCAGAAGGTCGTTAGTATCAGATGCACTCAGAAGCTGTGACAAGCCAGCAACCAGACAGGGGGAAGAGGATGGCTTAAATAGCCCGCCTAAGCCACTGATTGGCCGGATGGGGAGCGTGTCCGTGCGCGCCCGTGCCGCGCCTAAGACGTGCCCGCGGTAAACGGCCGCGATCGGGCAGTTCTGATGCCCTGACAATATGAGATTAAAAAAAAGCAAAAAACATTGATCTTTGCTGTTTAGGAAAAATTTTTTGAAAAAAAAGGTGTTCTGGCAGAGCCGGCTCTCCGGTCACATGGAAGAGCATGGAGAGGCATCGGTGGGTGCTGGGAGCGGGTCCCCTCCCACTGCCTATAAAAGCAATCCAGCAGCAAATCAGCCTCTTGGATGGCTTTTACATGAGAGGGATTTGCCAGCTGAAAATAAAGATCTGGAAGATGCCAGTAGCTGCAGATATCATCTAAATATCTCTACTTCAAGTCAAGGACATCATATGATGTCCTACCGGTGGGTTAACTAACATGTTGGTGGACACATCAAATATGAAGCAGATCATAAACATGCCCATATATTTATTCATCTGTTTCTAAATGTCACTTGACATACTGTATACAGTTACGGTTTAATGCAGGGGTCTCCAAAATTAGTATGTCTGATGTTGCCTTTTGTTTGCCTTTATCTGGCCCTTGGGCAGCAAAAGGGTGGGCTTTAACCCCTCACATAAGTGTCTGATGTTTCTGATGTTTCTGTGTATAGAACGTGCTCACTGAATAATTCCAGTGCAGAGACCAAGCTGTCAAAGTCAGCTCTCGATCCCCCTAACAATCCGTAGAAGGTGTGACTGGCTCCTAATCATTAAAAATTCTGGATAACCTTCTGCCCACTCTTATATATACTCTTTCTACCAAACTTTGAAATGAAAAACAGGGATTTTTAGTTAACACATATTGCAATACATGTTTAGGCTGGCCAACTGCCACAAAGTAGTCCCTCTTATGGCCAGTCCTTCTCTGCTAATGCAAAGCCTGCGGTGGACACAATGGCAACATGGGGAAAACAGACACCAGACACAAAATAGGGGAGACCTACTAGGTTCAGGTCTGGTCACTTTTTCTGGCTCCCGATCATGTGACCACTGACCACTTTGATAGCCACAATGGTCACATGATCACCAATCCTTCCCACCCTTCGGACGTACAGTCTCTAATAAATGGATGCTGGGGTTGGGCAAGAAGAGGTTAAACAGTCAATCGCTACCACCTAAGAAGACGGAAAACTGTAAACATCTTGTTGAATTTATTTGTTTCACCAGAAACTATTAGAATACTGGTCAATATTGAAGCACTTTCCAACTCAGCTAGGGGGGCCTGAGAACAAAAAGATTGTGAGGTATTCCTGTTTAAGTTCATTTTAAAATGTTCTTTTTGCTTTCCAACTTTCCAGTCTTTGCTTCATCCTCTGTGCTATCACGTTGACCTTTGTCTAGGAAAGTGGTGAAGACAATGCTGTGTTTAGCTCTCATACTTGAAATGATGGTTATCCTGTACCGTTCCTTTGTAAAATGTATCTAAACCCAAAAACAAAAATAATATTACAGCTTATCAAGGGGTAGTGACTGGATTTGTTTTTTAAAAATTTTCTGACCTGTAACGCACGACCTGTTCTAGGGTGACAACTCTTATGTACACATGATTGGACATTCCAACAACAAAACTGTGGATTTTTTTCCGATGGAATGTTGGCTCAAACTTGTCTTGCGTATACACGGTCACACGAATGTTGTCAGAAATTTCACCATTGAAGCCCATAGGTATACAACATTTGGCACCCATAACCATGGGCGTCCGCTGAACTTTTTTCAGGGAGGGGGGGGGGGGGGCATAATTTTAAGGTTATCTATACTCGGTCCATTTTTGACAATGTCATGAAGAGGAGGGGCTTAGACATTATCACAAAGCACAGGCATGCAAAGGTTTGAGAAATTGGGGAAGATTGGGGGAGATATACAGTACAGCTAGCCCGCGACTTTTCTCTCCCTGTCACAGCGCCACTGCTGAGTTCTCTGGTAAATGGAGCAGCGGCACTGTGACAGGGAGAGGAGAGCCGCGGGCTGGCTGTACTGTATATCTCCCCTGATCACCCCCCTCCTTCTCTCTGTCAGCTGGAGCAAGAAGAGAGAGAGAGGGGCTCTAATTGGATTCACCGTGCCGTCGCCTTGCTTCCTGCCCACTGTTGTTCCCCCCCCGAGGATCATGGCACTTGTTTCTGGGGGGGGGGGGGCAAGCGCCTCCCTTGCCCTATGGAGCGGACACCCATGCCCATAACTTCTTGGCATAGTGAACACATGTCATAGAATTCAAGAAGATAAACGTGTAAGTTTACAAACTTGAACATTGTTCAGATTTTGAGGAGTAGGCTAGAAATAATTGAAATACAAATTGGAAATTAATATATGTTTTACATTTTCACCATAGATAAACTTTGAGATTATGCTAAAGAATCGATGAAAAATAGTAGTGCAGCGCAAAACAAATTAATAAATACTTTCAAACAACATATATATGAGAAAAAGAAAACAGAATGTCCATAAGTGTACAGATCATCCAAAGTAAATATGAGGAGCCAGAAAAATGTCCATAAGTGTACTAATTCCAAAGTGAATATAAGGAGCCAAATCCAAAGCGTAAATGGTGAAATCAGAAGAAAAAACCTCCACCAAGAAAGGTAAGAATGGCCTCTCACCTTGTTGCCTAGACCAAAAAGGTCAAACAGCATATGATATCAAGGATCTCCCGAATGGTCCAATCGGTTCAACAGCGGATCACTCATGCGGCATCAGTAAATTCAAACGCCAGAAATGGTTTATGCAAAAAGAATAAAAAAGATCTAGTGCTCTCTGGAGCGTACTTTAAAATGTATTGCATATGAAATAAACACACTCACATAAAAAGCACTCGTTCCTGAGAGCTAGGTAGATAGCCATTCAGCCGGGAATCCATCAAACAGATTGTTAGGACGCACGGTGTGCTGTGTGCAGTCGCGGGTGACGTCACGCATGGACCTCCCCCCTCGTACGTCGTTACGTCCACTAGGCGGGACTTCATCAGCGTGGGGAAGGCAGAAACAACACGGACGTCCCGCTGAATACAGTTTGAAGGTGTCGGTTGTCAAGGCAACCAACAACATAATAAAATACACGCCCTCGTCATGAGACAGACGCCTCCCATTGGATCAGTGCAGAGCTAATATAGCTACAAGCACAACAAGCGCAACCGCGCAGCAAAGCTCAACGGGACAGCAGGTGAAATAATCATGACAAGGACAATGAGAAAATAAAAACCATATTTAAAACTAATGAGATCCATACAAGGTCTCAGTAGAAAAAGCCAAAGGCTATATTCTAAATATAAAAGACATCATCTACGACTGCACATATCGCACATTTACAAGTATATACAGCAGTATCATCATTGGTAAAGCTACAGATACTATGGTAAATGAAATAAAACATACAATAATAAAATATATAAAGCAATTAAAACAAGAACCATTGGCATAACGCAGATAAATAAATACATAGCGGCATAATTCCAAAGAATAAAAACCAATATCTAGTACCAAAGATTAATACTAGAAATTAATGCTACCTATTGGATATAAAGCAATTAAGATCAAACTCAACATTGAGACCAGAGGGTGAGGAAACCTTGGTCTCATATATCCAGAAGGATTTGCGTTGACTTATACGACGAATATAATGCCCACCCCTCCAGTGTTTGTCCACTTTTTCAATACCCCAAAATTTAAGTGCACGAGGGTCCTTATGGTGACATTGTCTAAAATGTTTGGAGACACTGTGGCTTCTAATTCCTCTTTTGATGTTACTAATGTGTTCACCAATCCGCACATGTAGAGCTCTAGCGGTACGTCCAACATATTGCAGGCCACAATCGCACTCGAGCATATACACTACACCCTCTGTGTCACATGTGATTAATTGCTTGATTGGATACTCTTTGCGTGTGACATTAGAACAAAAACTTTTTCTCTTCTTGATAGTCTGCCTGACATGCTTACAAGTTGCACAACGGCCACATGCATAAAAGCCAGAAAGAAAATTAAAGAGTTTAGGCTGGGCCCTGGTATGGGGATCAACCACTCCAGGGGCCAGACTATCTCTAAGTGAGGGAGCCTTTTTATATATGAATTGGGGACGGTCCGGCAGCACCGGGCCCAACACAACGTCTCCCTTTAGAATCGGCCAGTGCCGGGCAACTATTTTCTCAAATTCCTTGTGGTGTATGCTGAAATCCAACAATAATTTATAGTTGGATTGATCCTTATCAACATTGACCACCTTATCAGCAACTATAGTAACCCTATCTAGAGCACCAACCTCCTCTATTTCCGGCAATATAGAAGGACGAGAGTAGCCTTTAGCTACAAATCTAGTAGCAAGCTCTTGAGACTGCAAAAGATAATCAGCCTGACTGGTACAATTCCTGCGTAGCCGCACAAACTGCCCACGTGGGATGTTACAAAGCCACAAACGGTGGTGACAGCTGGTAATAGGTATGTAACCATTACGGTCTACAGATTTAAAATAATTCTTAGTACATAACCTATTGTCCAACTTAAATATTTCCAAATCAAGGAAATTAATCTTAGAATGAGACACTGTCCAGGTCAGGACTAAATTCTTGGTGTTAGCATTCAATTTATCCATAAAGGACTGTAATGAGAATATATCACCTTCCCATATCAAGATCAAATCGTCAATATACCTCCGATAGCAGACAAGCTGAGGAGGTCTGTTTAGGAACACCGCGTCTCGCTCCCAGTGGGCCATAAATAAATTGGCCACACTGGGAGCGAAACGGGCTCCCATAGCAATACCACATTGCTGCAAATAAAACTCTTTGTTATACCAAAAGTAATTCTTAAGAAGACAAAATTTAAGGCCTTCCAACAGATAATTAATGTGATCATGACTAAGTTCAGTGGACTCCAATGCCCACTGTACTGAAGATAGAGCTCTTTCATGCCCAATAATTGTATATAGGGAGCCCACATCAGCCGTAACTAAAATAGTATCATGGGTACAGGGGATGGCCTCAAGTATTTGGATTGCTTGCTTAGTGTCCCTAAGATAAGCAGGCATACCACGCACCAAAGGTTGCAAGAAAAAATCCAAATATTGGCCAAGCCTGGAGGTCACTGAGTCAATCCCATTTATAATAGGACGACCCGGGGGACGTACAGCATCTTGGTGCAGTTTAGGTAAAAAGTATATGATAGGAGTGCGGCAATGGTGGGGATCCAGATTGGGCCCGGTGCTGCCGGACCGTCCCCAATTCATATATAAAAAGGCTCCCTCACTTAGAGATAGTCTGGCCCCTGGAGTGGTTGATCCCCCTACCAGGGCCCAGCCTAAACTCTTTAATTTTCTTTCTGGCTTTTATGCATGTGGCCGTTGTGCAACTTGTAAGCATGTCAGGCAGACTATCAAGAAGAGAAAAAGTTTTTGTTCTAATGTCACACACAAAGAGTATCCAATCAAGCAACTAATCACATGTGACACAGAGGGTGTAGTTTATATGCTCGAGTGCGATTGTGGTCTGCAATATGTTGGACGTACCTCTAGAGCTCTACATGTGCGGATTGGTGAACACATTAGTAACATCAAAAGAGGAATTAGAAGCCACAGTGTCTCCAAACATTTTAGACAATGTCACCATAAGGACCCTCGTGCACTTAAATTTTGGGGTATTGAAAAAATGGACAAACACTGGAGGGGTGGGCATTATATTCGTCGTATAAGTCAACGCAAATCCTTCTGGATATATGAGACCAAGGTTTCCTCACCCTCTGGTCTCAATGTTGAGTTTGATCTTAATTGCTTTATATCCAATAGGTAGCATTAATTTCTAGTATTAATCTTTGGTATTAGATATTGGTTTTTATTCTTTGGAATTATGCCGCTATGTATTTATTTATCTGCGTTATGCCAATGGTTCTTGTTTTAATTGCTTTATATATTTTATTATTGTATGTTTTATTTCATTTACCATAGTATCTGTAGCTTTACCAATGATGATACTGCTGTATATACTTGTAAATGTGCGATATGTGCAGTCGTGGATGACGTCTTTTATATTTAGAATATAGCCTTTGGCTTTTTCTACTAAGACCTTTTATGGATCTCATTAGTTTTAAATATGGTTTTTATTTTCTCATTGTCCTTGTCATGATTATTTCGCCTGCTGTCCCGTTGAGCTTTGCTGCGCGGTTGCGCTTGTTGTGCTTGTAGCTATATTAGCTCTGCACTGATCCAATGGGAGGCGTCTGTGTCATGACGAGGGCGTGTATTTTATTATGTTGTTGGTTGCCTTGACAACCGACACCTTCAAAATGTATTCAGCGGGACGTCCGTGTTGTTTCTGCCTTCCCCACGCTGATGAAGTCCCGCCTAGTGGACGTAACGACGTACGAGGGGGGAGTTACATGCGTGACGTCACCCACGACTGCACACAGCACACCGTGCGTCCTAACAATCTGTTTATGGATTCCCGGCTGTATGGCTATCTACCTAGCACTCAGGAACGAGTGCTTTTTATGTGAGTGTGTGGACCATTCGGGAGATCCTTGATATCATATGCTGTTTGACCTTTTTGGTCTAGGCAACAAGGTGAGAGGCCATTCTTACCTTTCTTGGTGGAGGTTTTTTCTTCTGATTTCACCATTCACGCTTTGGATTTGGCTCCTTATATTCACTTTGGAATTAGTACACTTATGGACATTTTTCTGGCTCCTCATATTTACTTTGGATGATCTGTACACTTATGGACATTCTGTTTGCTTTTTCTCATATATATGTTGTTTGAAAGTATTTATTAATTTGTTTTGCGCTGCACTACTATTTTTCATCATTTCTGTTGGGGTGTTTTATTTGAATTTACCTTCAGTGCTGGCTTGCATTAGTTTTTTTCATCGTGTGTTTACCTTCTAGCGCTGAATAATTCATTTATTTGTATGCTAAAGAATCCATAGGAAGTTACAAGCACATTAGCTTTTTAGCTGGATCAACAGGTTCTTTTGAACCCATTGAATAGATATGAAAATGAGAAGCATTGACGGGACTTTAAATGAGGCAGGAGCTGAATCATGCCTCCATCCCTATAGGGTAAAAACAAGAGCTAGCAGGGTGGGACTTTGAATGAGCCATGCAGTCAATAGAAATACTTGATAATAGGCATTTAATGCATACCAAATAGAAATACAAAAACTTGATTAATGTCATAGCATTAGGCCGCGTACACACGATCAAATTTGTCCGCTGAAAACGGTCCGATGGACCATTTCAGCAGACAAATCCGATCGTGTGTACGGGCTAGCGGACAGGTTTGTCCATCGGACAAATTTCAAAGCATGCTTTGAAATTTGTCCGCTACAAACCTGTCCGTCGGATATGTCCGCTGGTTAGTACACTAACCAGCGGACATATCTGCCCGCACAAGCGTCGTATGGATGCGACGCATGCGTGGAAGTTTTTTACTTCCTGGTGCGGTGACGTGGCGGCGTCAACGTCACCGCCACGTCACCGCCACGTCACCGCGCTGTCTGCCGGTGGGGATTTTGATCCGATGGTGTGTACATGCCATCGGACCGAAATCCGATGAGACATGTCCGCTCTAAACTGTCCGTCGGACAAGTTTGAGCGGACATATCTCATCGTGTGTACGAGGCCTAAATCTGCATCCATACATAAAAAGCATGAATAATACATATCCATAGGGAAGAGTCGTGCGTATACACCTCTTGGCTTCCCATAATTGGAATAAATAGCGAGATACATAAACAGAATATATTCATTGGCACACAGTACATGATTATAAACAATTAAAAACATCGATTTAAACATGACAAATACAAAAGCTTGACACGTTTCATGGAGTTAATATCCATTCTTCAGGAGCAAACATGTGTATATCTGTAATAAAGGGGAAATATAAAGTTGGAAGAATACCTAAAGAGCTGTCCCATTGAAAACAGATCAAAAGGTAAAGGGGAAACACATACACTGTATCCCCTAAAAATAATATACTCACAAATCGCTGTGTGTAAAAGGTGCAAGGCAACAGGCTTTGGGAAAGGGGCATCTTTTCCAGGGAGCTGTGGTTGTGTGAACCGCATCCAATGCCCTAGCAGGACGAGACCAAAGGGACACATGATCCCCAACAGGACATTCTCCAGAGTATGGCAAAAAGGTGTATATGTAGTTATGTGGAGGGGCTGCCAAATAATAAACAAATAAATAATTGTAATTGATATGTAACACACAACCATGTCGGTTGAAATACCAGGAATACTGAATATGTAAAACTATGTATATATATATATATATATATATATATATATATATATATATATAAAGATCTCCGAACAAGGGGATAAGAAATAAGGTTTAAATTAATCAGTTTCCAAATAGTATTGACAGTTCACATATTCAAGATTGCAATATAAGGGCTCAAATTGATCAATACTAGAAGAAAATAAAATTACCTGCTGCCAAAACCTTTTACACACGGCGATTTGTGAGAAATTGGTCACTACCGTATATTTTAAGGCAACAGATCGTAATAGCTATTTGCCAATCACTAGCGGGCATCACCCCCTCTGGCTTAAAAACATCCCAAAAGGGCAAATGATGAGGATTAGAAGGAATTGTACGTCAGATGACGATTTTCTAGCACAATCTAAAATCATTAAAGAACGGTTCATGCACAAAGGTTACCTAGAGCCTACGTTGGATAAGATCATCACAGAAATAGGGAGTATACCACGAGATACATGTTTAGAGAATCGAGTATCTGAAAGGAGCAATAAACATGAATGGAGCTTTATTTCCAACTTTAACGACCAATATAAGGACATTGAGAAGGCTTTTAAAAGACATTGGCATGTATTATGCATGGACAGAACTTTAAATCAAGTTCTGCCAAGTAACCCGTCCTTTATATACAGGAAAGCCCCTAATTTTGGGATAGGGTTGTCAAAAAGGTTTTAAACCCACCTGCTAAACCTTTGACGTTTTTGGACTGTAAAGGTTTTTTTGCCTGTAGAAGGTGCAAAACTTGCGCTAGAATGACTACTCACATCAGAAATCTGACTGAATTCACCTCTAGTGGGAATAATGTCACATTTAAAATGATTGAGTTTATCACATGTAAAAGCACACATGTGGTGTATGTGCTACAGTGTCCCTGTAATTTAATGTATGTAGGGCGAACGAAAATAACTTTAAAGAAACGTGTATCTGAACATTTATATAATATTGAAATTGGCTACAAATATCATGGGGTGTCGCTTAATTTTAGGAAACACCATAACCGCGATCCATCTTGTTTAAAGTTCTGGGGTATAGACAGAATTCTTCCAAACTGGAGGGGATCAAATCTGGTCCGCGAAATATCCAAAAGGGAAACTCGATGGATATATTTAACCTCTTCAGGTCCGCGCTATTGACAGAATACGTCAGCAGCGCGGACCTGAGTCGCCGGGGTCACGTCTTTGGACGTGATTTACTTGTAATTCCCCGCGCGCGCCACAGGGTCGCGCGCGGCGGAGAAAAACAGTCCCGACGCCTCACCGAGGATCCGATGCGTGTACCCGGCGGCCGCGATGTCCATCAGGTACACGCGATCGTCGGTGAGAGAGCAGGGACGTGGAGCTCTGAGTGTAAACACAGAGCTTCACGTCCTGTCAGTGAGAGGAGACAGATGCTGTTTCTCTTGTACATAGGGAGACAGCATCGGTCACCTCCCCCAGTCACTCCCCCCCCCACACAGTTAGAACACACCCAGGCAATACATTTAACCCCTTCCTCACCCCCTAGTGTTAACCCCTTCAATGCCAGTCACATTTATACAGTAATTAGTGCATTTTTATAGCACTGGTCGCTGTATAAATGTGAATGGCGCCAAAAATGTGTCAAAAGTGTCCGATGTGTCCGTCGCAATATCGCAGTCCCAATAAAAATCGCAGATCGCCGCCATTACTAGTAAAAAAAAAATAAAAAAAAAAAATTATAATTATGTCCCCTATTTTGTAGGTGCTATAACTTTTACAAAAATACGTAGAAGAATACGTATCGACCTTAACTGAGAAAAAAAAAAAAAAAATAAAAAAAAAAATGGGATATTTATTATAGCAACAAGTAAAAAATATATATATATTTTTAAATTGTCGTTTTTATTTTCATTATAACGCAAAAAATAAAAACCGCACGGGCGATCAAATACGACCAAAAGAAAGCTCTATTTGTGGGAAAAAAAAGGACGCCAATTTTGTTTGGGTGCCACGTCGCACGACCGCGCAATTGTCAGTTAAAGCGACGCAGTGCCGGAAGCTGAAATTTCGCCTGGGCACGAAGGGGGTTTATGTGCCCAGTAAGCAAGTGGTTAATGAATACTTTGACACCTGCAGGCTTGAACGTCGAACTTGACGTCAACTGTAATATCAGTGACGTCTGACATATTTAATATATTTACCTAGCGGGTTAGGTGATTATTTTTAATTGATTTACAATTTTTAGTTTTTCACATATATAATCTTTGTATTTCTGTTATATATATATATATCATATGACTTTTCATTTTGGTTTCCATTTTCCTTATTTTAATCTTAGATTATATGTATATCTAAGTTTTTATTCTATTTATATCTCTATTTTCATTATAATTTTTAACTAGTGTAATGTCTTATTTAGGTTTTATTTATATTTAAGACCAGGAGATGCAACACTTGATTAAGATGCTTGATGTTTAAATATACATCCCTATTAAGGATGATACAGTAAACTATATCTCGCATACACAATGTGATATGCTTGCTGTAGTTTAGGCTCTCTATACATGCTTTGTTATATATCTCTCAAAGTGAAATGTCATATTTTGTTGATAGGGGACGCAGCTGCGATTCGCTCTGTTATCCCAGTGGTGTTCCGCAGACATTACTGCCCCTCTGATACTTTGTTTGCGCTACAGCGGTCACTACATGTAGAGTATATAACATAGGACCGTTTTAAAATAGGTCGTTTTATACATGTTAAAAACTGTGCTTACTACAGCATCCGGGAACAACTTTCGGATGTTTGCATTGTTTACTTGTATATAAGTTGTCACGCATAGTTATTTTGCGGACTTTTTTACCTGTTTAAAAAGGAGATTGTAGGTATCTCCGTATTTTGAGTGCGCCCATTGGCCAGAGTGAGAGGAATGGGATTGGCTTTCAGTCTCCTAGTGCTGCATACGTTCTAGACGTGGACAGCGTGAGGTTAATTCCTCGTCGCTGGCACGCTTCTAGTGACGCGATCGCGCTGGAGATGACTGATCATGTGAACACTTGAGGGAGTGCTCCAGCCTGCCACTCTCATTGGTTGACAATGAGGATAAAGGGACATCTCACGGCACTGGGCTCCACCCCTTTGATGATGTCGAATGACGAAACTAGTCAGGGCTGAACCCAGTAACGTGAGTGAAGGACGCCTAGATCTGTGGGAGAGGATCGCATCCACCCCCCTGCTAAGCACAGAGCGGTAGGAAACGCCGACCATTGATCTAGTAAGAGCGGCCGCAATGAATGTGACTACATGCTGGTTTATATTCGAATGTTTGTAAGTGTACATCTATATGGATTTTTTATATATACAGAGGTGAATTAAAGGTTTAAACAGTATTACACTATGTCCGTTCTCTTTGTTTTTGCTTGCTGAACATTGAGTATCTACTTGTTTGGAGTGAGGAGACACACAGGGAGATCACCTTGGATCCGGCTATCTTAAAGGCCTTTGTCTATTTGGTTGCTGGTAAGAGGCTTTCTTAAGAGGGGGCTGCTATCCACACCCCCCCCTCCTTTCTCTTTACACGATTGGTGGTGGATCTTCAGGCAACATCAAGATTATGCTTTCATCTTCTTGGGATTAATTGGACTGTTTGATGCTTTTATTATTCCATTTGTGTTCTCCTTTGTAGAAATCTGTATATAACATATACTAAACCAGGATATTGATTGATTATTGATTTAACACATATGTTGCACTAGACATATACACTAGCGCTGCCTGGTGGATGCTAAGTATTTTCAAAGCATTGCTTTTACTTTTTGCTATTTACCCTATGTTAATATTCTATGATACCAATCGGGTATTTTTAGGTAGCAGCTGACCACTGAGAAGTGGTAATATAAATGTATTTATTTTAGATTTGGGTGGCTTGATATTCCAAGAGCGCTTGTTTGATTTGTTTTGGGACAGTGTGCCCCTTTTTTCTCATTACCGATCACTATTAGAAATATTATTATTAGGGGATACAGTGTATGTTTTTCCCCTTTACCTTTTGATCTGTTTTCAATGGGACAGCTCTTTAGGTATTCTTCCAACTTTATATTTCCCCTTTATTACAGATATACACATGTTTGCTCTTGAAGAATGGATATTAACTCCATGAAACGCGTTGAGCTTTTGTATTCATCATGTTTAAATCATGTGTTTTTAATTGTTTATAATCATGTACTGTGTACCAATGAATATATGAACTGTTTATGTATCTTGGTATTTATTCCAATTATGGGAAGCCAAGAGGTGTATACCCACGATTCTTTCCTATGGATATGTATTATTCATGCTTTTTAGGTATGGATGCAGATTTATACTATGACATTAATCAAGTTTTTGTATTTCTATTTGGTATGCATTAAATGCCTATTATCAAGTATTTCTATTGACTGCATGGCTCATTCAAAGTCCCACCCTGCTAGCTCGTATTGAATAGATATGACAAAATACCTTTAATAGTATATTTAGCAGAGTGAATAATAGAAGTAAGTTGTTAGAGTTAACATACACTTTATGCATTTTTTAAATAAATAAAACAGTTGTTTTGTATGTGCTTTTGCCATAACTAATATTCATTCAGTACAGAAAGACAACAGTCACAGCAAATAGGGTGAACGAGCCTTTAATGCAAAGTTATTGCTTAATAAAGATCACAAAGAAATAATTTAGCTTCAGTCACTTTCAAACAGCATAGAAACACTTTTTTTTTATGTAGGAGGACTGGAAGCCTGCCAAGATTGTGTTTTCATGGAAAAACTTTGAAAATTCATTTATTTTCAATTCTAGATAAAGAGATAAATGAGGGATCATTTTAAAATACTTTTACTGCTTGTTAGGAATATGTAAATATGTTCATGTGCATAATCTTGCTACAGGTTCACTCTAATATCAGTGCTGAAAGTAGTCTTCAACATAGAAATCTAGTCTGTCCATACAATAGTCTATCAATCTTTTTGAGAGCAGGCACCACCAAGTGAATTGTTTAACAAATAAAAGAAAAATTCCATAAGTCTCCAAAATATAAATTCATAATGTCCGTGGCAGAGGGGAACAAGAAAACAAAGAAGAGAGTGCCTCCTAAGTATAGTATTATGACATATTTATTGGTAAAACAATTGGCTACTCATATGGCTTGAGAAAGGAGTGTGCATGCTCCAAAATGCATAGCCACACCCTGCTATCCTCCCATTGTGACGTCATCTCCACTCGGCGGGGCTAAAGCTTTCCTGTGTGTTTCTGGAAGTGACAAAGTACCCTGTCAATGCCGGAGTCAGACAAACTGAGGATTGGATGTAGCGGTTTTTACCATTTGAAGAGCCAGCGTTTTTATCTTATGTACGTGAGTTGCCAATTGTCCTTTTACTAATAAATATGTCCTATTACTACATTTGGGAGGGCTTCTTCTCTTTGTTTTCTCATTGTTCTATTTCAGTAAACACTTAAGCTAGCCATGCACTGATTGCATTCCAGCCAGTTCAGCAGGGACTGACCGAATTATGATCAGTGTGTGGCCATTCCTGCTAGACAGAAGTCAATCATTTGATTGACTTCTGTTGGACAGACAAGTTGGAAAACCTTCTAGATCAGCAGCTGCAGCCAATCACTTGCTGCTGCTGATCAGTGTGTTCTGACAGCTGCGGGAGCTGTTGTCAGAATGCAATGTCTCGGTGGGGGGAGTTCCTCCATTCATTTCCCTTGTGATAAGAATACGTTTTTATAGTTTATCCCATTTTACAGTTAATTGCTAGTTATAGGAATTAAAACATCCTAAATGTATCCTGTTCTAGAGTAAACTAAAAAATGTAATCACTCAATAGGTTTTCTTTAAATTAAACATATTTGTATGTTGTACAGATGTCCAATAATATATTCAGAAACGTATCATTGATGAATGTTATATAGATCAACGTATAATACAGTTGGTATTAAAAGACTACAGTGGAAAATATAAGTTAACATTATGAGCTAAATGATAACTGCAGGGATTTCAGATTTGTTTAAAGTGAAAAGCCATTCACACAACTTAATGCAAATGTGAAATACAGTAAATATGGTTGAACTCTTTTACTTGCCAAAGTATTTGTTATTCAATTAAGTCCCTACCTAACAAACTCTGTAGCCAAAGTGAGACACAAATATATTGAACCAGCAGCTCTGTAGTGCCTGTATTCCCCAATTTCTGTCTGTTCATTGGACTGTTATTGAACCTCTCCCTGTTAATCTCCTTCCTGAAAATCCTTCTAAACTACCTCTCTTCTACTATTGCTATGTTAAGAAAAACTTCTGGTTACTTGCTTCACGGTATGGGCACTTCATTCACAGTGGGGCCAGATTTCCATCATTTGAGCCCATAGGTATACAACATTTGTCACCCTAAGTAACACCCCTATGCTTAGAGAGTCTCTTTTACACAGAACAGGAAAGGTTGTGCTGAGATGGCTGAAGTGCTTGAGCATGACCCAGTAGTGTATTTCGAGTTTGTGTTGCACTAGGCCTGACTAAAATGTGCACCCCCCCAATTTAAATATGACCCACCCCTTCCTGTCAAGGTCACACCCCCTTCTGTTTAAGACCCATCCTAAAAAAATTGAGTGGGGACACTAGTTCTTAGGGACTGGGGGAGGCATAATTTGAATACATTTTCTCTCACTTCCTGTTTGGCTATGGGGCAGGAAATTAAGGAAAATCTCTGCAATGGGACAGGGATGGTAAAAAAAAAAAAAGGACAGGGGCTAAAACCCTCCCTTACTTCATCCAAAATGAAAAAAAAAAGTTATGCCTATAGTTCTACTTTAAGCACATATTTCTGATAATTTTATGGAGAGGACTAAGAAGATATAACCATGCCAATGTTGCAGCAGAAAACATATAGCACAGTGAGGAAGGTTTATGGTCCAGGATGATAGGACACTCAAAATTAGAAGCAGTTTGCGTTACACTGTGTAGTGCAAGCCGGCGGGGACTCTTTCTGAGCTGCCCTCCTGCAAAGTGCTGCCCTAGGCCTGGGCCTTGTTGGCCTAGGCCAGCATACAGCATTGGCATGACCAACACTGCTGCACTGGGAAAGGCTAGGCACTGGGGGATAGGCTCATTGTGTATAAAACTTGGATACATTTTAGTTTCTGCAATGGGAAATTGATCTTTCTTCTTGTACCTTGAACTCACATATGACCACTTCTCCTGTGCTGGACGACAGCTTTGAAATGCTGCAAGTGGTGTCTAGATAGCTAAGACCTATTCACTGATAATCTGCTAAAGCAAGTTGTAGGTTACGCAAAAGGCAACATAGTTCTTGAAACTCAAAATCCTCACAATCTGATAACCCTAGCAGATATGTTAGGAAAATCTTGCAACCTTTTGAACATGCCATACTCTTAAGCTTCTGGGCTGCCATAACTCTGATCTGGACACTCCTGGGGACCTGCGGCTAGGCTGCAAGCATGAATTGCCCTTGTATAATTGACTCACAGTAGCAGCTTGTTCTAAATCTCTTAGCTTAGCTATCACTGCCGCTTCTGCTTGGAGCTTGTGCTTCATTGACTTGTGCCATAAAGGTCACTGCCTTGCACTTCTACAGCCTCAGCCTCAATACAAGCTATATAAGATGTTTTCTAAGGGTGGAACACTTCGAACAGGATAATGCTGAAGATCTCTAAATGTATCTGGTAGATGTTAAGGAGAGAGATGCAATCTCTAGTAGCAAGGATGACTCTTAAAACAACAGTCCTATTTCCAAAAAAAAAAAAAAGCACAAATAAAACTCCAAAGTATGCACATGTTTAGAAAGATCTGCTTCTGATGAGTAAGATCAGACACATTAGAATAATTCAGTAGACTGCAATCTGTTCCATAGGAATAGTGGTATACTGTATATAAGCAAATTGTAGCCATGTGCCCACTTAGAGAGCTGACAAAAGACCATGTGCTTTTTGAGGCACACGAAAAATGTTACAGCAGATAGCCGCATGTTAGAATGGCTTTAGAAATGTGTTTCTAAACTGTTCTGTCTCCACTTACCTCATTATGCAATAACATACAGTACCTCCATAGATCTTAATCTGTCCAGACAGTATGACCACTTACTAACTCAACAGCATCCACTAACAGCTTAAAGTGTATCTAAAACTACAACTTTTATTTTAGTTTTGGATGGGGTGATGAGAGGTCAGTACTCCTGTCCAGTGGCGTAACCAGAGTTATGGGCGCCCGGGGCAGAACTTTTTTTTTCGCCCCCCCCCCCCCCCCCCGGCGCTAGCGCATGACCACATACGCCCAATCACAGGGCGCCATGCCATCAAATGCAGCCACTGTGCCATCAATTGTCACCACTGTGTCATGCCATCAATCGTCACCACTGTGCCACCAATTGTCACCACTGTGCCATCAATCGTCACCACTGTGCCATCAATCGTCACCACTGTGAAACCAATCGTCACCACTGTGCCATCAATCGTCACCACTGTGCCACCAATCGTCACCACTGTGCCATCAATCGTCACCACTGTGCCATCAATCGTCACCACTGTGCCACCAATTGTCACCACTGTGCCACCAATCGTCACCACTGTGCCATCAATCGTCACCACTGTGCCACCAATTGTCACCACTGTGCCACCAATCGTCACCACTGTGCCACCAATTGTCACTGTCCAGACATCTATCCAACATGGAGCTTTATATTATAACCTGCTGGGACTTGTAGTTCTCCATCGTCTCCTGGGGCTCAGGTGCATGCAATCCACTATCTTTGTTCAGTTTTTCTTACTGCTGGGACTTGTAGTCCCATAGATGGTGGATCACATGCACCTGAGCCCCAGGAGACGATGGAGAACTACAAGACCCAGCAGATTATAATATAAGGCTCCTAGGTGGATGGGTGTCCGGACATCCATCCACATCGAAGTCTTATATTATAACCTGCTGGGACTTGTAGTTCTCCATCTTCTCCTGGGGCTCAGGTGCATGCGATCCACACCCATCCACCTCAGAGCCTTATTGTATGTACAGTATAACCTGCTGGGACTTGTAGTTCTCCAATCTCCATGAGCCCCAGGAGAAGATGAAGAACTACAAGTCCCAGCAGTCTTACTAAAATGACAGGCTCTGAGGTGGATAGGTGGGGATCAGGCAGAGCACCCCTTTGGATTTACACCACCCCCCCCTTACCTTGCTGGAGATGGAGGCCGACGCCGCGCTGTAAACACATGTTCCAGGCCAATCAGCGCGCCCTTCTGCCTGGTTGGCTGGTGTTTCCCGCCACTCCCACATCAAGGGAGACAGACAATTCCACCAGCCAACCAGGCGCGCCGCCGCCGGGTGTACCAAGATGGCCGACAGCTCCAGAGCTAGGCCAAAGCCACGGCCTTTCCTAAGGCGGCGGCGCATTCCGCGGACGCCAAGATTTCGCCCCCCTGCCCCCCCCCCGCTACGCCAGTGCTCCTGTCAAGTTTTTATCTCTTGTAGGAATATCCACTCTGTCCATTTGCTCTGGTGACCATTATTTCTGGGACTGAAAAATAAATACATTTTGAGTTGCTGTCAGGACAGAAATATAGGATAAATCTTCTAATGATAACACTTGTTTCTGTGATAATTGTCTGAGAAGGGATTTTCATCACATAGAATATATTTTCCTCACTTTCTATTGCCTGTGCAGGGAAGGAAGTGAAGAGAAATCTCCCAAGGAGACACATGGGGATTTCATTACTTTATAATCTATCCAAGAAAAAAAAGGTTTCTTTATCGTACATCACGGGACACAGAGCGCATAGTCATTACATATGGGTTATATGGGTACCTTCAGGTGTGGACACTGGTGTAATCAACTTCACAGGAAGTTCCTCCCTATATAACCCCCTCCCACTGAGAGTGCTTTAGTTTTTTCGCCAGTGTCTTAGGTGTTGGTCACGTCTAGCTGTCCCTCGGAGGTCTCGGGACCCAGGATAGCTAGCCGGATCCGTCCGAAGTGCTTCAAAGCCAAGGTGTACGGTACCCGGGCCCTGCTGGAGTGGGGTTTTGCCTATAATGCCTCTCCTTGGAGGGCTGGATTCTGGGCTCCAGTGCCTTGGTCTCTTCCAGGACTAAACGCTACTGATGCCAGGATGCTATATAGGTCCAGGGGTGTGGGTTCCTTAAACACAGGACCCCGGTCCCTGAAGGTCCGAGACAATACCCACGGAGATGGGGGAAGATTGGGCCTCTTGCAGTTTGCAATACCCTGCGGCGTGGAACAGGTAAGAGGGAACCTGCGGGACTTGGTTCGACAGTAGGTATCCCCCTGGGGGTTCTGGGTTGGCTAACAGTATGCTTGTGCATCAGCCACTATCTCCACTATGTCTGTGTGGGCAGGATGGGATACTAATGTTTACCCAGATAACATGTAGATATATGTATACTTGTGTAAGATATATATTTGCTACTCACCCCAGGTCTGCCTGTTAGCATTGATACTGCAACCCCACATGTTTTAAAGAGGAAATTGCTGGTGAAAACTCCTGTTTCTTAGGAAGCCCATGGGGACAGCTTCCTCTCTGTGTGTGCACTACAATAAGATTAGTGCTTACCTGGTGTCTGTTGGTGCTGCCTGGCGCTGGTCCATGTTGTTTCCTCTGCTCTGCTTCCTCCATGTGGTTTTCAGCGTGGGGGGGTGCACGCCGCCTTTTATAGCGTCAGCGTGCGTCGGGGGGCGGGCCAGCAGCGTCAGGGTCTGTTTAAAGGAAAAACTTTTTCTCTGGCTGGTCTTTCCCTCCTGGAGGCAGAGGAAGAAAGGATACAGAGCGTGCAGCTGGGTCTTTTGGCCACAGTGACACCCAGTGGCGGTTTGTGGATCTTCAGGTCTAGGACTTAGTTCCACTATTGACCAGAAAAAAAAAAAAAAAAAAGTTTTTTTGCTTAAAGGGACTCAGCCTTAGATCCAGCAGTATCTGAGTCAACCTTGGACTCCGGCTAACGGGCATTGGTGTTGCAATACTCACAGGTTTTCCTCAGTATTGCCACCTCCCAGGCGGGTAAAAAAAAAAAAAAAAAAAATTTTTTTTCGTTTTCCTCAGCCTGTTCTCATGTTAATTACTCCTAGCTACAACAGTCAGGTGTTGGCTAGAGGGGTGACTCAAGGTTGTGCAATGGCTCCAAAGACATCAGGACCAGCCAAGGCTGCAAAAGGTGCCAAGAAACAAAAGGGGTCTCCATCGGGGTCAGAGGATTTGGGCCAGGCTTCAACGGCCCCACCCTCACCAGTTAGACCACCGAGTAGCATAGTACAAGAGCCATTGGGGATGCTGGGGGCAGAGGCGGCCCCCGATCCACCCATTCCCGTTTACGTAACGGAAGAAATGCTAGCGACCACCCTGGGTGGGCTAGAGAAAAGGTTAACTGCTTTGTTTGCCCGCCCTTTGCCAAGTAGCAAACGGGCTAGATCCCCCTCACCTAGTTTGGTGTTTTCAGATGCGGAGGTCTCCTCTTCGGAGGAACGGGACCCACAAGGGGATCAAGCAGACCCAAGTCCCGAAGGTTCAGACATGGAGGGTCCACTGAATGAATGAATGAATGAATGAAAACTTGTATAGCGCGGCACATGCAAACTGAATCGCCTCTGGGCGCTTGTTGTTCCTGTCTCCTTTGATATCAAAAGAGAAAAGTCTTGACCTTTTTCCTAAATGCTAGGTGGTTCTCCTCCAACCGAATGCTGGTTGGTAAAGCGTTCCATAGTCTTGGACCTTGGACCGCGAATCTTCTTTCTCCTTTGGACTTGAAGTTGGCTTTCGGAACCTGGAGCAGGTTCTGATTCGTGGATCGCAGAGCGCGATTGGGATTATGCGTTTTTATTATTTCGCATAAATAAAGGGGGGCATTCCCATGGACACATCTATGCGTAAGACAGAGAGCTTTGAAAGCAATTCTGTCTTTGACTGGCAGCCAATGAAGGGCTCTCAGTGAAGGTGAGATGGATTCCCAGGGTTTTTTCCCAGTCACAAGTCTGGCGGCCGTATTCTGAACGACTTGCAGACGAGCGATTTGGTACTTGGGGAGGCCGAGGTAAAGGGCATTTGCATAATCCAGTCTGGAGTTAACAATAGCTCCTACCACGACCGCTAAATCTTCTTTAGGGATGAACGGAGTGAGTCTGCGTAGTAGGCGTAGTAGATGGTGAGATCCACTGACTACTGACCCTATTTGTGCGTCCATTGTCATAAAGGAGTCAAAAATGACCCCTAGGCTTTTGACTTTGGCGCTAGGGGTGATGAACTTGCCCAGAATGGGCGAGGGGGTCCACGCTGTTGAAGGTTGATTCCTACGCTTGGCGTGAAACAGGAGAAGTTCTGTTTTCGCTCCATTGAGTTTAAGATGACTCTTTGTCATCCAATCCTCTATCAAGAAGAGGCAAGTCTCTAGATTGAGATGGTGATCCTGTCTATTGCAGATGCGGAAATACAATTGTGTGTCGTCTGCGTATGAGTGATAGAGCAGTTTTTTGCTGCTGATAATCTCAAAAAGAGGACGAAGATAGATATTAAACAGCACTGGTGACAGAGGCGATCCTTGAGGGACTCCGCATGTTACTGTGCGTTTTTCTGACGTAAAAGGTCCTAACTTTACTGTTTGCGATCGGTTTTCCAGAAAAGAGGAGAACCAAGATAAATCGCCTTCTGCGACTCTGGCTACTTCAGCAAGCCGAGTCAGTAACAGTTTGTGGTCTACAGTGTCAAAAGCTGCACTTAGGTCCAACAGAACTAGAAGACAAGATTCTCCTTCGTCTGCGGCCTTGAGAACATCGTCCCATACTTTCAGCAATGCTGTTTCCGTCCCGTGTCCGGGGCGGAAGCCTGATTGTAATGGGTCAAGTAGCTTGTAGGTATCTAGATGCTGTTGCAGCTGTTGTACCACTACTTTCTCCATTATCTTGGAAAGTACGTTGAGGGTTGTTATGGGACGGCGGTGGAGTGGGTTCTTGGGGTCCAGGGAGGGTTTCTTCAGGATGGGTTGGATTATACCCTCTTTCAACTGTGTGGGCACTTTGCCCTCCAGAAAAGACTGGTTGATAAACTGCGTGATGGGAGGAGCCAGGATGTCGGCGCATTCCTTCAGCAGTTTTGTGGGGATAATGTCATTCGGCGCTGTGCTATTTCGCAGAGTACAAATGACATTCTTAGTGGTCTCGATGGAGATGGGTTCTAGGGTAAACTTACCTGATATAGGAGAATTACTATGGGTGCTGTGTGAGAGGCTGCAGGGGGGGCTGAGGGGGGAATTGTTTTGCTGAATGCTTTCACGGATTGCCTCGATTTTATTAATGAAGTAATCCGATAGTTCATTGCAAAATTCTTGTGTATCCAAACTGGGGGCTTTGATGCATTCTGGATCCATGGTCTGGGTGACCATCTTGAAGAGTTCGCGGGGACGGTTAATGGCACCGTTGATAGCCTCCGAAAAATAATTTTTCTTGGCTTGGAAAATTCCTTTGTGGTATTTTCTTGTCGCTGCCTTGTAGATGGATAGGTTTAGGTCTGAGGAACATCTTTTCCAGGCAGATTCTGCCCTTCTGCGTTCTTGCTTCAGTAACGACAGCTGGTTGTTAAACCAACTGCGGTTGTTTTTCCGGATGCGGGTACTTCGTTTCGGCGCTACCAAGTCCGCTGACTGTAGCATAGCCGAGTTAATGGCTTCCAGAGTTTCACCGGCCGTTTGATGCGGCTGAGTTGTTTCTATTTTTTTCCTTAAAGTCGTTTTGAAGAGTTCCGAGTGGAGCTTCTTCTGACATCTAGTCCAGTGTGTTGTCACTGGATTTGATGTTTTTGTTGCGGGGGGGATGGTGGAAATACTGAATATAATTGCATGGTGGTCTGTCCATGGCAACTTTTCATTTTCCCAAATCTTTATTTCCAGAGTTTGTCTGAAAATAAGATCAAGTGTGTGACCTGAAGTATGTGTGGGCCCACATACTAGTTGCTGCAATCCTAATCCTTCCAGGTGGTCAATACAGGCGTCGGCAATGGGGTCTAGTGAGGAGTTGGCCCAGAGATTGAAATCCCCGAGCAGCAAAAGATGTTTGCTGTTAAGGGTATAAGTGGAGAAAAAATCTGTCCATGATGATAGCAGCTGCGATTTTGGGCCTGGCGGCCTATAGCAGAGCAGAATGTGGATGGTCTCCTTTGTGTTTGCTTGCAGTTGCAGAGTAAGGGTTTCCATGAATGGAAGAGGGTTTTGGCGGACTGGTTTGGTGATCGTAAGATGAGTCTTGTGGATCACCGCCAGGCCGCCTCCTCTTTGCCCTATTCTGTTTTCCGTTATAATACGGTAATTTTCTGGCACCAATTCACCTAGAATGGTGTTACAGTCGGCTGTGAGCCAGCTCTCTGTAATAAAAAGGCAGTCTAGATCCTTTTGTTGAATAAAGTCGCGGATTTCTAGTCGGTGTTTTACTGCCGATCTTGTGTTGATCAGAGCACATGATATGTGCTTGGGTTGGGGTAAATGGCTGAAATGTCTGACCGTCGATCTATGATCGATTCTCAGTAATCGCTCAGTTCTTAGGGCCTTTTTGGTGATGGCTGGAAGTATTGCGGCGCATTGCCTCAAATTCCAAATGGTATCGGCAGAATATTGCCGACTTACCATGATCGCCACTACACCGGGGAGGGGGGGGGTTTGGGGCAGTGGGGAGAGGAAATTACTGGCTCCTCTCTCCTGGCTTGGTCCAGAGGAAGGCAAAAAACCCTTTCAGAGCTCGGCCAATATGCTCCGGTAGGGAAAAAATTCCTTCCTGACCCCTGTAAGAGGCGATCGGTTGACCCCTGGATCAAGCTACTGTGAGTTGGGACGACGAGGGGGCTAGGGCTGAGAGGGAGAAACTTGTTGCTGGCCTGGTGGCTGCCTGTTCAGGGATGAGGGCTGACAGGGGGAGCTGAATGATCTGGGCTGAATGGGTGAAGGGTGGGCAACAGGGCAGGGTAACTGTCCTACAAGGATAAGGGGGAGGTTTGCCTGGGAGCAGGGTGAGGACCCTGAAAACGTGGGGAGCGGCGCGCCGTTAGGCCGCGAGTGAAGCCGCGGTCTTTCCTAGACCGCGGCCCCGCGATTCAGAACGGCCTGGCGCGGTGCTCCCGAATGAGCCCCGGAACGGCGGAAATAACCGCAAGGTGGTGGCGGGGGAAGGGGGCCCTTGTCTGCCTCCTGGGATCGAGTGCTGCGGCTTGTCCTGAGAAGGACGGCCGCCCACAGTGCCAGGGAGACAGGTAGCGCTTACCTTCCAAAGGAGGGGAGAAATGCTGGAGAGAGGCTAGAACTGGAAGCTGGAAGCTGGAGGGGAGGCAAGGTGCAGAAGCAGGCTGGAGCTGGAGCAAGGGGAGGGCTGGGCTAGGAAGAACCCTGCCTGTCTGACTACCTGCTACGCCTGCCTGGAGCTATGACTCACCCGTTCCTACTCCTAGGAACGAGCGCCGCTTGAACTCCTGCTGCTAATCCTCCTACCTCACTCACTGACTGAAGGCCACTGTAGATGAATATTTTTCGGCCTCTCAAGTGGAGAGCCTGTGGATCCAGTCTTTGACCGATATAGTTCGCACTGCTTTTAAACTTCCAGTGCTAGAACTAGTAGCCCCTGTGGTATCCTCATTGGGTTCTTTAAAGGCTCCATTAACTTGTGTGTCTTTTCCGATTCACCCCCTTCTGCGGAGCGTGATTTACCAGGAGTGGGCTCGACCTGATAGGATCTTTATCCCTCCTAAGAGGTTCTCTATTCTCTATCCTATGGAAGAGGAATTTTGAAAGAAATGGGCACTCCCCACAGTGGACGCGGCCATTTCCTGCGTGAATAAATCCCTGACCTGTCCGGTTGAAAATGTCCAGTTGTTCAAGGATCCGGTCGACAAAAAATTAGAGACCCTACTGAAGGCTTCTTTCACCACAGTAGGTGCCATGGTTCAGCCAGTGGTGGCAGCCATTGGCGTTTGTCAGGCCTTAAAGGATCAGGCAAAACAGATGTTAAAGGACATGCCGGCTCAGCAAACTCGTGAATTAGCAGATTTCCCTAGGGCTCTCTGCTTTGCAGTAGATGCTATTAAGGACTCCATCCAACAGGCATCCCGGTTATCTCTGCTGGTGGTTCACATGCGTCGTCTTCGTGGCTAAAGAACTGGTCAGCAGAGGCACCCTGCAAAAAGCTTTTAGCAGGGTTTCCCTTTCATGGGGGAAGACTATTCGGGGAAGACCTAGATAAATATATCCAAACCATATCAAGTGGTAAAAGTTCTTCCTTACCGGTCAAGGAAAGACCGCGTGGGCCCGCGTTTAAACGACAGGCCTTTCTAGGCTCGGGCCCTTCGACTTCCCGTCAGTATCGACGGCCTCCCGGGCGTTCAGCAGTTAATAGCCGCCCACAGGGACAAGCCGCGGCAAACAAGAGGCCCTGGTCTCGCAAGCCGGCTAAACCAGTCATCAAGTCAGATTCATGAAGGGGCGCCCCCACTCTCTTGGGTGGGGGGAAGACTTCAGTTTCTCTCCGAAGTCTGGAAGGCCAGAATTCCCGACTCTTCGGTTCGGTCCGTGGTAGCCACAGGCTACAAACTAGAGTTTCGAGAAATCCCCCCTCCTCATTTTCAGGGGTCAAGTCTTCCAAGCGACCCGTTAAAGAGGGCCTCTCTCGTAAAGGCGTTGGATCGCCTCTGGCTCCAAGGAGTAATTGTAGTACCAACCCAAGAAAGGGGTCTGGGATTCTACTCCAACCTTTTTATTATACCAAAACCCAATGACGACGTCAGGCCTATCCTAGACCTCAAACGACTAAATCGCTTTCTAAAGATTCAGACCTTTCGTATGGATTCCATACGTTCAGTGACAGCCAGCCTGCATCAAGGCGACTTTCTAGCATCTATAGACATAAAGGATGCATATCTGCATGTGCCGATCTACCCAGCACATCACAGGTTTCTTCGTTTTATGATAGATCAAAGTCATTTCCAGTTCGTAGCCCTCCCTGTCGGGTTGGCAACAGCTCCGCGGGTATTTACAAAGGTGTTAGCCCCGGTGCTAGCCGTCCTAAGGACAGAAGGCATTTTGGTCCTGGCATACCTGGACGATCTCCTGGTTATCGACAGATCAGCTTCCAACCTCAGTCATGCAGTAGTCCGCACCGCTATTCTCTCTGCTTGGAACAGGTCCATACAGGCATTAGACCGTCCATTAGGTCTTTCCCCAGGAGTCAGGCGCAGCCTGTACTGGTGGCTGGTCCCTCAAAAATTGTCAAAAGGGAAAACCTTTTGCCCCATCACGTGGAAAATAGTAACCACAGATACCAGCCTAACAGGTTGGGGGGCAATCTTAGGAAAACGGACCCAGCAGGGACAGTGGTCAGAGGCAGAAAGTCTGCTTCCCATCAATGTCCTAGAGATCAGAGCTGCTCGGTTGGCCCTGGTCGCCTGGACTCTCCCCCTGCAGGGTCTGCCAGTAAGGATACAGTCCGACAATGCCACAGCGGTGGCATACATAAATCACCAGGGGGGCCCAAGGAGCCTAGCGGCTCAAAGGGAAGTAAACCTGATTTTCTCATGGGCCGAAGCCCATGTACCCTGCATCTCAGCAGTGTTCATCCCAGGGATAGACAATTCTCAAGCAGATTTTTTGAGTCGTCAACAGTTACTCCCGGGAGAGTGGTCTCTTCACCCCCAGGTATTCCAAGAGATTTGCCAAAGATTCGGAGTTCCCGAGGTGGACATCATGGCAACAAGATTCAACAAGAAATTGGACAAATTCGTATCCCGAGCCAAGGACCCCTCTGCCTACGGGACCGATGCGTTGGTTTGCCCCTGGCACCAGTTTTCTCTCCTGTATGCGTTCCCTCCACTACAGATGATTCCCCGCCTTCTACGAAGGATCAGGGTGGAGCGCAGGCCGGTGATCCTGGTGGCCCCAGCCTGGCCCAGAAGGGCTTGGTACGCACTCAACGTGAGGATGTCAGTAGGGGCACCGTGGCCACTCTCCCTGCGCCCAGATCTGCTGTCTCAGGGCCCGATCTACCACCCTGCTTAACAGCAGCTAAATTTGATGGCTTGGCGGCTGAATCCCTAATTCTTAAGGGCAGAGGCCTCTCAGCCCAGGTCGTATCTACGTTAATTCAGGCTAGAAAGCCAGTCTCTAGAAATATCTATTACAGAGTCTGGAGGACCTATGTGGAGTGGTGCGAGTCTCAAGGAGGGCATCCTCGCAAGTTTTTATTGACAGGATCTTGCGATTCCTCCAGGTTGGCGTTGACAAGGGGTTGGCTCTTAGTACTCTAAAGGGGCAGGTGTCTGCCTTATCGATATGGTTTCAAAGGCCTTTGGCCACGCATTCGCTTGTGAAAACCTTCTTACAGGGGGTCTTGCATGTGAATCCCCCTATTAGAGCTCCCCTCGGCCCCTGGAATTTAAATCGGGTATTGTCAGCTTTACAAAAGAAGCCGTTTGAACCTCTGACAGAAATCCCTCTTGTGCTGCTAACCCGAAAGTTGGTTTTCTTGGTGGCTATGGCTTCGGCCAGAAGGGTCTCCGAGCTGGCAGCCTTGTCTTGCAGGGAACCGTACCTTATTCTGCATAAGGACAGAGTGGTTCTGCGGCCTCAACCTTCTTTCCTTCCTAAGGTCATATCCAGTTTTCACTTGAATCAGGACCTAGTCCTACCATCCTTCTTTCCTACTCCCCAGTCCAGAGAGGAAAGACTGCTTCATACTTTGGACGTGGTTCGAGCCATGAGGGTTTATCTCAAGGCTACAGAGAAGATTCGGAAAACAGATGTGCTTTTCGTTCTTCCGGATGGCCCCAAGAAGGGTCAGCCGGCTGCCAAGTCTTCCTTGGCTAGGTGGATTAAGCAGCTGATTTTTCAGGCCTATGGTCTGAAGCGCGTTCCACCTCCCTTATCAGTTAAAACCCATTCTACGAGGGCCATGAGTGCCTCTTGGGCGGCACACCATCAGATCTCTATGGCACAGGTTTGCAAAGCGGCAACCTGGTCTTCCGTACATACGTTTACTAAATTTTATAAGTTGGACGTCGCAAAGGCTACGGATGCAGCATTTGGGCAGGCGGTCCTACGGGCAGCAGTATAGAATCCTCTGGCCCGGTTCACGCCCCCTTTTTTTCTGTTGGTGGAGCTATTTTACCTCCTGATAATGTTTTTGTTTGGCTATTTTTGGCCTTACGGTCTCCCTCCCTTCATGGAGCATTGCTTTGGGACATCCCATATGTAATGACTATGCGCTCTGTGTCCCGTGATGTACGATAAAGAAAAAAGGATTTTTAATAACAGCTTACCTGTAAAATCCTTTTCTTGAAGTACATCACGGGACACAGAGCTCCCACCCCTCTTTTTGGGAACATTGTGTAACCTCAGAGAAATTGCTTGCTACAAAACTAAAGCACTCTCAGTGGGAGGGGGTTATATAGGGAGGAACTTCCTGTGAAGTTGATTACACCAGTGTCCACACCTGAAGGTACCCATATAACCCATATGTAATGACTATGCGCTCTGTGTCCCGTGATGTACTTCAAGAAAAGGATTTTACAGGTAAGCTGTTATTAAAAATCCTTTTTTTGCCCTTAGTTACAGCGTGAGGAGGAAAAAAAAAGCAGATCACTGGCTTAGGTGCAAGGGACATTGGACCCGAAAAGGAAGGAGGCACATCTGCCTTGTGTGTGCCAATCTGTACCCTCTGTTAGTGCCACCTTCAAGTGTCCACAGTGCCACCAGTGCCACCTATCAATGCCCACAAGTGCCACCTATCAATGCCCACCATGGGTGCCAATCAGGGTGTTGAAGCAGTTAAAACTAATGATTCTATACCTCAGCAAAAACACAGAGACCCCACGTCTCCAGATCCTAGGTTCCCAGAGTTTGTGTGTATTGGGGAGACATGGACCCAATCAGAAGCAAAACCACTCCAAATGTGCCCCAGGCACACACCTTCCAAAGAATAGATCACCTCAAAAGCCAGGACCAATAGTCAGTAGGCCAGAAGCTGCCCTGAAGCCAGGGCCCATAGTTCGTAGGCAAAAACCTACCTGCAGTCCTTTCCAAAAACCCCTGTCCTGGTTGGGTCTGTCAAAAATCAAGGTGAATTATATTATTTAGGGTAACTGCATTGAAAAATACATTTTATTATTTTTGTATTGAATAAATAACTGCATTTCGTAGAGTTTAAATTACATCTTCCTGGAGTTCAGCTTTAATTCATTTCTTTTTGTCTGGAGTTCTTCTTTGGGATCTAACAACTAATAATCTTCTGCTGTAATTTTCTGTCTATATTTTGTAAAGTCTCAGTAACAATTGATATAGTAACGTCACTGCTTGCTTCATTCCAAGTTATTGAGATTCAGACCAAGATATGTGTTAGAAAAATAAATGATGTATACCCCTGAAGAATGGTTTAGTTTCTTTCAGGTTCTCCAGTGGACAAAGTTCAAAAGTTTTTGGGTGAGGTATTTCTGTAGTCATATTCCATCAGAAACAGATTTCCTGTATGCAGTATGCACAAGATGGCTCTTACTTATCTGATGAGATGAAAAGATACAGTGTACTTAACAATAACTGAATGTGGCAGAATCCAAAGGGGTGATAAATACTACACTAGACATACAGATGCTTTTCTTGCCAATAATAAATGAGGAAATTCGCTTTATGGAGAATCTGTTTACATAGGGACATCTGGAGAGCCTCACAAGTTTGGACTTCCTCCAGTGTCTCGGATTTATGAGCTACTCTTGACTTAAGTAAATAGCTCACTTTTCTGCATGATACAGTTTGTACCACTAATTATTTGCTGATATGCTGATGCTACTAGAACTTTTAACTGGATCCCATTTTGAATGAGTTGAAGGCCAAAATTCCCTGGCTATTGTGTAAGAACCTAATGAGCACCTTTAGATCTATTTTCAGGATGTTCACATCTTTTGTTTTGATATATCAACTATGCTCTGCTGTTGACATTTTACCTAAGTTCGAAACATTTTGATATTTTAGGATTGCAGCTTACCTGTGGGTAAACTCAAGGGAATCTATTTAATTTTTCAATAGTTAGGTTTCAAGTTAAAGCAAACCTGTGCCCTTTTTTAGGTGTTGGTTTCAGAAAAAACATTATCACTGAAAAAAAAAGTTGGGGAAATCTCTCTAATAGAGCTTTGGATAGCAGTAAAAACAGATCACGGATTACAATCATTCTCCATTCTACTCAAAAGGAAAAAAAAATAGGCTTAACATACACTTTATAGTGGAACTAAACCCTCAGTTAAAAAAAAATGCAAGCTGGGAAGCTTTTTATTATAGAAGAGAAATGCTATGTCTTTTCTGCAAAAAAACAAACTTACCCTCCTGTTGATGTCACCCGAGATGCCCTGCCTCTTTGTTTACATTCTATGGGGGGGAGTGGGAGCTGGGGCCATATAGTGGAATTCTTTGTGATCTCATCTGAGACTCCCCTTTGACATAGAAATCTTCCTCATCCTGGAAAGGGAGAGCATTGATATGAAAGGAAAGGGTAGAAAATGTTAATCTTTGCTATTCCTATCCTTTGAAGTGAGGAGAATCTAATCACTGGTACATATAATGGGAAGTTAATTTTGTCTGCATTTACACTTGTGCTGAGCATCTTTGGTAATTTTGCAAGTTTTCTTTTTGAGACTATTTACAGGCATTTTTGCATGCATCTGAGGCCTGAGAATTTTTTCTAATTCCCTAAAAAGAAAGCTAGGGAGAAAATTTGTGATATGTGGACGCTTCAGGAGGGCTCACTGAAGTCTATTGGGGCCAAAAATGCTTGAAGCCTGAGATTTGTAGCTCGGAAGAAGTTCATGCACTTTTTGAGCTACAAACTGCAAGCCACACTACACTCAAGTGTGAACAAGTAGAGTTGAAAACCATGGGATTGTGGATGTTGAGCAAGCTACAAAACTCTAATGCCCTGTACACACCATAGGTTCGTCTGATGAAAACGGACCGATGGACCGTTTTCATCCGACGAATCGATCGTGTGTGGGCCCCATCAGTGTTTTTCCCATTGGTGAAAAAAAAATAGAACCTGTTTTAAATTGTTCTTATGGTTAAAAAAAAAAAACGATAGAAAAAAACGTTCGTCTGTGGGGAAATCCATCGGTCAAAAATCCACGCATGCTCAGAATCAAGTTCAGAATGCTCGGAAGGATTGAACTTCACTTTTCTTAGCACGTTGTTGTGTTTTATGTCACCGCGTTGGACACGATCAGATTTTTAACCCATGGTGTGTAGGCAAGACTGATGAAAGTCAGCTTCATCGGATATCTGATGAAAAAATCCATCAGTTCGTTTTCATCAAACGAACCAATCGTGTGTACAGGGCATTAGGCCTCATACAAACGACCAGTTTTCCCTTCGGGAAAACTGTCACGACAACTTTTGGCCGGGAAAATTGGCTGTGTGTATGCTCCATGGCAGTTTTTCTGACAGGAAAACCGCCTGGAATCCCGGCGGGAAAAATGAGAACATGTTTTCTTTTTTTCCTGACGGGATTCCCAGAGGTTTTAAAGCCGGCAGTTTTTCTATGGGGAAAGCCTGCAGTGGATCATACACACAGCCGGGTTTCCAGACCAAAGCTCTCAAGGAAGTTTTCCTGCCAGGAAAACTGGCCGTGTAGGGGGGGAAAAGCTACCGAGCAGGTTCTCGGTTTTCCTGGCGACTTTTTACCACCGGGATAACCGATCATTTGTACAAGGCATCAGGTTTAAATGGGGAGACATTTTGAATATTTTTTTATAATTTTCATTTAAATTGTTAAGAAGAAGAACTGTTCACTTCATTCCTGTAGATCTTTATCAATTATTAACCACTTGATACCCACCCACCGTCATATGACGTCCAAAACGGGAACCTGTTATCCGGGGTGGACGTCATATGACAGCCTGGACTTTGCGGGGGGGATATCTCAATAATGCCTGCACCCAGAGGCATCATTGAGATATAATTTTTTAGCGGTAGCGATCGTGCGCACCGTAAAATGATCATAGCGGTGGTTCCGCCGCTAGATCGTTCTTACAGGCGGCGGGAGGGGACATCCCCCCTCCCGCCGCCATCCGGTGCTTCTCAGGGCTCTCCCATCCCATCGGGAGCCCGGAGAGATGATCGCCGTCCGCTGGATGTTTGCCATAGAGATGACTGGTGACCAGATGGTCACCAGTCATCTCTATGACCGTCGGAGGCCCTGGTGCGATGTGATGACGTCATGCCCGGGTCCCCGTTAGTAAACAAACCGCAATTGCGGATAGTTTGAATGAGATCTGTGAATTTTTTTTCACAAACTCATTCTTTCCAGCCTGGAGGAGAGATGTGGGGTCTTATTGACCCCGCCTCTCTCCATAAAGAGGACCTGTCACACACATTTCCTATTACAAGGGATGTTTACATTCCTTGTAATAGGAATAAAAGCGATTGAAAAAAAATATATAAAAAAATAAGTAAAATAAAAAATAAATAATAATAATAAAAAAATGTAAATGCGCCCACATATGTAAACGTCGTTTAAACCACACATGTGAGGTGTCGCTGCAAGCGTTAGAGCTTTTGCAACAATTCTAGCACTAGACCTCCTCTGTAACTCTAAACTGATAACCTGTAAAAATGTTTAGGTGTCGCCTATGGAGATTTTTAAGTATTGAAGTTTGGCGCCATTCCATGACTGTATGCAATTTTAAAGCATGACATGTTAGGTATCTATTTACTCGGCATAGCATCATCTTTCATATTTTACCAGAAAATTGGGCTAACGTTACAGTTTTGTTGTTTTTTAATTTATGAAACCATTTTTTTTACAAAAAAAAAAAAGCCGTTTGAAAAATGATTGCGCAAATACGGTGCAAGATAAAAAGTTACAATGACTGCCATTTTATTCCCTAGGGTGTCTGCTAAAAAAACATATATAATGTTTGGGGGTTCTGAGTAATTTTCTAGCAAAAGAATGATGATTTGTACATGTAGGAGAGAAGTGCCAGAATAGGCCCGGGAAGGAGGCCCAGGAAGGAGGCCCGGGAAGGAGGAGGTGGGTTTTAAAGCCCTGTATTGAAGTGGTTAAACTTAAAAATACCAGGAAGAAGCAACCTGTTTCGATATGTATCTAGTTTGCTATTGTGTTTTCTATTACACAGTTCCTCGTGTAAACACAACTCTAGAGCATTTTTGGTTTCTTAAATGCCCTTAATGATATAGAGATCTGAGCTTCCTCAGCAATTCTTTTTGATAAACAGTGCTATGCAAATGTGTTCATTTGATATCCATGATCATAACTCTCATAGTATACGAAGCTGTAAATAGTTTAAAGTTCTAAAGGAGAAATGCTAATCTTGTACATTGGAGACCCCACTTTTGCTTATTTCTAATATGACATTGTTACTTGCAGCCTTTGTAAAGTACTTGTTAGGCCACACATACTGTGTCTAGCTGTCATATTTTATTATTTTAAAAGTGCTTGTTCCATATTAAATTCCACCACACAATATGCATGTTTAACTTATGTGTGTGTATTCTTGGGATGACCAAACAATCTCTACTGTAAAACACGGAACAATGTTTTGGATCTTGTGATCCTCTTTGGCTTTATAGGTCCTAATTACTGTGCTTATACTGTATAGAATCCAAAAATATGTTTGTCTATTGAAATCAGTAAAATCTTGGATGTTTTTGGTTGCTCTGGCCAAAGAGCATTCTAAATACACAAACTGGGCTCCAGATGGGTCATCAGTACAAATCTGAGGAACATGGTAGGAGGGCTGCAAAACTGACTGGTTCCCTTTGAAAATAAAAGAGAAATACAAGTAAAAATTAAGGATCATCCTCATTTACAGACATTCCCTCAGTAAAGTTTTGATTGGGGTAGCAGAAATCACATCATCACTGCTCATTGAAAAACCTTAAAATAAAATAGAGTGAGCCCAATAAAATGGTTAAACTGACAGCAATAGCAAGCTGACAGTATAATCTGTCAACAGGTACCTCTACATCTGAGCTCTTTCCTACCGAGTTACTAAGACCCCTGCTGTTTCAGCTATGCAGGCAAGGGCTCTCTCAAAATCACTGATTACATAGCATGCTTCTAATTTGACAATGGTGAGACCGGGTGTTAAGTTGCTTAGGTACTGGGAATTGTATCGTGGAATGAGGCATGTCTAACCTTCATATCAAGAAGTGGAGAGAAATAAGGTCAGCTCTGGGCAGGTAGAAAAAGCTGATAATGAATATTGACAGCTCCTTGCTACTATTGTTAGTTTAAGCATTTTCATAGGCTCACAGGCTTTCTTTAATGCATAAAAGAGAAAAATAAAATGATTCTTGCAATGATTCTCATCACACTTGCAAGTTGAAATGACAGTGGTTCTAATGGTAAAATGTTTTTTACTTTAATGCATTCTCTGCATTAAGGTAAAAAAACCTTTTCTGTGCCTCTTATCTTGATTCAGCACTCTGCACGAGAGCAGCAGCTCGCTCGGCTCTCTCTTTCCTCATTGGAGAAAATTCCAGCAGTGGGAGCCATTGAGAAGGAAGGCAGTGGGGCTCAGGAGCAAGCCTGCATGAGTGCCTCCATAGGAATCAGTTTCCTATGAGGACACTCTACAAAGAGGAGGAGCCAGGTGCACCCGTGGGGGACCTGTTACGTACCTGCTAATAGAGCCCAATGTGCAGGGAGCGGCCTCTCGTAAACCTCTGGCTCAAGAACCCCTGGTAGAGTAGACAGGAGCTTGAAAGTGCAAAGGGGCACAATTGCCTGGCAGGTAAACTGGTGTAGAGGGCTGTATGCAGCAGCAGGGAGGTGTACTGTAGTCCAAAGCAGGATGCAGGCAGCAGACTGAGAACTGTAGACAGTGGCACAGCACTCGGGTAACAGAAGATAGGCAGGTGAGGACAGGACAGGCCGGGTCAAACACAAATGGGCAGATCAGGTACAGGAACAGAATCCAGAGAATAGTCAAAGTCCAGGCCGGGTCAGTTCATCAGGTGGACAGCAATCAGGTTAAAAGAAGAAGCAGAAGCAAAGTCAGGACAAGCCGAGATCAGAGACAGGCAGCAAGCAGTAGTAGTCAAGGGAAAGCTGGATCAGGTAACAAAGTCAGCAATTAGAATTACAGGTAGCAGGGGTCTCAGGAACAGACAGCAAGGCAGCAAGGTGTCTAATCTCTTTAAACAGCCTATTTTGGCGCCAAGTGCTGTCACGCGCCCGCGCGCGCTCCCACGCACCCATGCACGCTATTGCGCACGCGCATGCGTCAAACGGCTCTTCCGGGTATTCTTCTGACACTGCTGTTGCTAGGCAGACTACTGAAATGTCTTTCCTGACAGGACCCCAGAAGAGGAGGATTGGGGCTGCTCTGAGCAAAACCATTGCACAGGGCAAGTGAATACAACATGGTTAATCTAGACAGGATTTGACCAGGTTGATTGGGCTTAGATGCAGAGGAGGACCAGGGTGGGTTTAGAGGGGCATTTGACCCCTTGGCCAGACTAACAGTAGAAGTTTAGCCTAAAACTAACTCTAAATCTATTCACAGCCAAATTCTAAGACTAACCTATCTAACCCTGTAAAGAAAAAAATCGCTACACATACCTTTTCTGAAGTGAAGTGACATTGCCCTTAGGCCGCGTACACACGATCAGACTGGTCCGATGAAACTGGTCTGCAGACCAGTTTCATCGGACCAGTTCGATGGTGTGTACGGCCCATCAGACCGTTGTCCGTCGGACCAAAGTTTTAAAACCTGCTTTAACATCTGTCTGACGAACACCTATCTGTCGGACAGGTTCGATGGTTAGTACGCAAAAGCATCGGACCAAAAAAATGTTTGGAAGCATTGAACTTCGTTTTTTTAGCACGTCGTTGTGTTCTACGTCACCGCGTTGTGGTCTGACGGGTTTTTGGTCCGATGGTTTGTACACACATCAGACCATCAGACCACTTCAGCCTGGTCCGATGAAAACGGTCCGTCGGACCAGTTTCATCAGACCGGTCTGATCGTGTGTACGTGGCCTAAGAGTTACTATGGGGCTTTCGTTGTTAGTTCTGTCATCTGCATACACCTACACACAGAAGCCGCCGCTGACAGTTCAGCGTGGGACTGGATAGGAGCGCTTAGAATAGAGATTTCTTCTTTACAGGACTAGATAGGTTAGTCCTAGAATGTGGCTGCGAGTAGATTTAGAGTTAGTTAGTTTTAAGCTGAACTTCTACTTTAATAAATCAATTGTGAATTGCCCACACCTACTACACTCTCATATGTACAGTATATCTTTTAAATAAAATATAATTATCGCATGTGTTTTTGGCACTGAATAGTGGATTAGTATAGGAATTATAAGAACTTTTATCACTGTTACTATTACTTCTTAAATCACATTTAGCAGTGATTTAATTTCTTTTTATCACATGCAGCAGTGATTTATGGGACTAATTTGTAGTTCTTTATGTGTTTTATGCTGTTTAAGTCATATTTATATTCATAGTTTTTGAGTTTGAGGTATATTATCACAGTGTATAATTTGAAGAGATAATATTGTGTAGCACGGCACTAGTGTGTTATTTTATTTATTTATAACTCTGCCGTGCTTCACTGTTGCCTGCAGACACTCATTATCGTACCACTCTCCAGCTCTTCGCAAACAAACTGCCTCCTGCTACAGCCAAATATTAAACATTTTTATGCCGGATTCAGAAAGAATCTACGCCGGCGTATCTCCTGAAATGCCGCCGTAAGTTCAAATGTGCGCCGTCGCATCTTTATGCCGATTCAGAAGGCAAGATACGCCGAAAAATATGGCTTCAGCCGCCCAACGCAACTTGCCTACGCCGGCGTATAGTGGGCACATAGTTACGCTGGACGCATTCGGCGTTCCCATAAAAAATATGCAAATGAGCTAGATACGCCGATTTACAATTGTAGTTGCGCCCGACCTATTGATATACGTAGTTTACGTAAGGTGTATGACCGGCGTAAAGTTACCCCTGCTATATGAGGTGCAGGCAATGTTAAGTATGGACGTCGGAACAGCGTTGAATTGTACGTCGTTTACGTTGTTTGCGTAAGTCGTACGCGAATAGGGCTGTGCGTAAGTTGAGTATTTGCGATGTGATTTTGGAGCATGCGCACTGGGATACGTCCACGGACGGTGAATGCGCCGTTCGTTAGGCGCGTCATTTACGTGTAGTCACGATTCATTTCCATACAACACGCCCACTACCAGCCTACTTTGAATTACGCGGGCTTACGCCGGCCCATTTACACTACGCCGCCGTAACTTAGGGCGCAAGTTCTTTCTGAATACGGTACCTGCCGCTCTAAGTTACGGCGGCGTAGTGTATATGAGATACGCTACGCCCGCCAAAATTTACGCCAGTCTTTCTGAATCTGGCCCTTTGACTTCTCAGTCCAGAGCACCTGCTGCAATTTTTTCTGCACCCCAGTTCCTATGTTTTTGTGCATAGTTCAGTTGCCTAACCTTGTTTCTAAGTTTTATGCATTTAAATAAAGAACTGGATGAAGGATTTCTCTTCTGTTCGTTTACTTTCTAGTTTGTTAATTGATAAAAAAAATTAACTATTAATACTTCTATTATTTTTGAAAGCATTACTAATTTATAGCATTTTTCCCACACCTGCCTAAAACTTTTGCATAGCTATATATATATATATATATATATATATAAATATATATTTTTCTTAAGCAATTGTCTAGAAAGATGGATTTACACCAAACGTAGCCACAGTCTGATGGAAAAAGCAATATTTTTTTAAGCTATTTTACTTTGAAAAATGATTTAAGCTGTAGACTATGCAAATAGGAGTTACATTTTTCATTCCTGTATTTAGTAGCTTTAGAGTAAAAAAATCCAATAATTCCTTTTATGTTGAATGACCTTGGATTGGTGATGGAAGTGTTTCTAAGCCCTGTTAAATATTTGATATGTTCCTCAAATATTCCTCTCCGTAAGCACGCTGAGAATGATTTAATAACTATTCACAGCTCAGGAAGTAGTGCAAAATGTGATGATAGCAATAATGATTAGAAAGCAGAACACTGGGTGTAATGTGTTTTCATTATGGCATGTTGTCTCTGTTACGCTTGATTAATTTGTGCATAAACATTGCATCATTGTTTATAGATGTATTGTGTATTAAATATCAAAAGACAAAGCGGACACATACAGTAGCTCACAAAAGTGAGTACAACCCTCACATTTTTGTAAATATTTTATTATATCTTTTTATGTGACAACACTGAAGAAATGACACTTTGTCACAATGTAAAGTAGTGAGTGTACAGCTTGTATGACAATTTAAATTTGCTGTCCCCTCAAAATAACTCAACACACAGCAATTTATGTCTAAAATGCTGGCAACAAAAGTGAGTAGACCATTAAGTGAAAATGTCCAAATTGGGCCCAATTAGCCATTTTTCCTCCCCGGTGTCATGTGACTCGTTAGTGTCACAAGGTCTCAGGTATGAATGCTCAAACTTCACATTTTAGAAAGAAATCTGTTGTTGCCTGCTCCAGTTCCACGGAGTTCATCATTTTGCTTAATGGACAAATTAAGCTATGATAAAGGCAGGCTTATACACAAACATAATAGTTCATTTTGTACAACTGATTGACAGCTCAGTTAGCCAGAGAAAAAATAATAATCTCCCTGCAACTCAATACCTAAGGGACTTGCGCAAGAGTATCAGTTGTTCCACCAAAAACTGGAATAACGCCGATGCATGACCCAAGTGTTATTGATGCAAAGAATGATGACTGCAGTATATGAGTAACTTCTGACTGCCTGGCATTTTTGTGCACTAAAGTCACTATAGTTTACAGAGAATAAAGCAACCGAACATCTGAAGGGTGACAGTTCTCTAAGCGAAAAGGTCTTGTTAAAGTCAAAATTCTCAGATTTTTATTGTCTGTTTCTGCTTGCACCAGTGACACATCTCTTCTTCTCATTTTGTGTCTTTGTGGCACAGAAACATAAATGGTTTAACAACAGAAGCCCATATAAACTCTTCAGTGCAGGCACACTAACAAATGTATTAACCACCACATCAGCCAAAACATTGGAAAAGTCTCACATATGTGGTATTGCCATACTCAGAAGGAGTAGCAGAATGTGTTTTGGGGTGTAGTTCTAAGTATGCCCATGCTGTGTGTAAAAAAAATATATTTTTAAAATTAACAATCCTGTGTAAAAAAATACATTTTCCTTTTTTTCTTGTATTTAAAAGCAAATTGTGGAAAATGAAGTATTTGCAAGACTTACTATGTCTGTTAGAAAATACCTTGTGGTGTTTGCTTTCCAGAATGTGGTCATTTTATGTGTTCCCACTGTTCTGGGTGATCCAGGGCCCTCAAAAATATGATAGGTAGCCAAAAAATTTGATGCATAATTTTTGCCTCTAGAAAGCCTGAAGGTGCTCCTTGGATAGAAGTGTGGATAGGCTGTGGAAAAGTCTCACACACGTGGTATCTCCATACTTGGGAGGAGCAGCAGAATGCATTTTTGGGTGTAATTATGTATGCCTATGGCAGGGCTCAAAATTTCAAGTCCTGAGCTACTAGCCAGGCCTCAAGAGTTACTCGCCACCAGTTGCCCTACCTAATTCATACACTGCTCTGAGCCTAATTGCACCCATAAACACGTCCTCGTAGATTATCTCATGGAATGACAATGTTTTATGCAGAATCAAGTTACAAAATTTTATATTACCAACAACTTTAACAAAATGAGACAGGGCACTGGGGGCAGACCCGAGGGACAGGGACAGGGCACTGGGGGTAGACCAGAGGGACAGGGCACTGGGGGCAGACCAGAGGGACAGGGCACTAGAACTGGGTCTCTTCCCCATTCTCTTGCTGTCTCCTATGCAACTCCCATCCATCCTCTCTCTCTCTTTCTCTCTCTCCTATTCATCTCATCATCAGGAGCCTGTGTGTGCAGCTCCACGCTTGCATGTCCCCACTTCCCCCTTTTATTCAGGCTGGCAGTGAGGAGAGGAGCTGCAGCACAGCGGGAGGGAGTACAATCCAGCGCTGAGATCCACACAACTGCACAGCCATTGACACCATAGCACAGCGCACACTGACACCGCACAGCACACATTGAGACCAGTCTGTTCACAGTGCTCAGGCTGAACTGTTGGACACTTACATAGAGCACAAGGAAAAGAAAATTACACAAACTGGAAGGCTGCCGCTCTCATGTCAGGGCAACTTTCAGTGAGCGCTGCACCGGAGTGGTAATTTTCGCAATCTTCCACCTCACTCATTACTTTCTGCTCTGCAGCTACATTGGTCGGGGGGAGGGGGGCAGGTTTAGAGAGGTCATACTGTTAGGTCCCATGGCTTAATGAGAATTGTAAGGAGAGCACCTATGTACTGCTCTGCCTTTGTGCGGCTCACCAGACTACTTTTCTCGAGCATGCACATTTCCTCTTCGGCCGCCAATCTCATCGGGACTCTAATGGCCCATACACACGATCCGAATATCGGACGAAAACGATCGTCCGATGATGGATCGTACGATTTTCGGATCCTGTGTACACTACTTTCGAGAGCCGATCACGACCGTTCATCCGATATTTTTCGATCGGACATGCGCGAAAATTTTCCTCGTACGATGTGAGATCGTACGATTTTTTCGTTTAGTCAGTACAGCCATCGTCCGACAATACAATACAAATACATTACAACACGTGACATCACTTCCGATCTTTTTTTTCTGTCGTACGAGAAGTTTTGTGAGTTTAATAACCTATTTTATTTTACTTGCGATTATTAAGCGAAAAAAGTCGTACGATCCATTGGCCGATATTCGGATCGTGTGTATGGCCCATAAGTGTAGGCACAGATTGGAGGGAGATTGGTCATGCAGCCCTGTCATCACTCGCCCCCAGCTTACATCCACTCGCCAAATGCTAGTAGGCGAGTGGAAATTTTGAGGGCTGGCCTATGGTGTATGTTAGAAATATTTTGTTAACCGGCAAAAATCATTTAGTTGTCGTTCCTGCATTTTTCAAAAACTTGGTGCAAAAAATTACATTTTTAAAAGACTCATGATGCCTCTTAAGCCCTGTACACACAATCGGAATTCCGATGGTCTAAAAAGCGATGGAGTTTTTCATCGGAAATCCGATGAAGCTGACTTTCATCAGTCTTGCATACACATTATCAGACTAAATTCCGACTGTCCAAAATGTAATCATTTAATCTATTTTTTAACACCGATGAAAAAAAGACCGATGGGGCCCACACACGATCGGTTTGTCCAATGAAAAAAGTCCATCGGACTTTTTTCATCGGTAAAACCGATTGTGTGTACACGGCATTAGAAAATACCTTGTGGTGTTTGTTTTCCAAAATATAGTCATTTTGTGTAGTGCTCCAGGGCCTCCAAAAGATTTGAAAGGTAGGAAATTAAATGTGTAATTTATGCTCCTATAAAGCCAAAAGTACTCTTTGGATTTTGGGCCCTTCCATGCATCTAGGCTGTGAAAAAGTCTAATGCCGCGTACACACGATCATTTTTTGTGATGAAAAAAAACGACGTTTTCGGTGAAGTAAAAAACGATGTTTTTGAAACGTCACTTTTCAAAGACGATGTTGCATACACACCATCGTTTTTTTCACAAAAAGCGAGGTTACGTTCACCACTCTTTTCCATTGAAGCTCGCTTCATAACTAGCTTCTGGGCATGCGCGGGTTGAAAAACGTCGTTTTAAACGACGTTTTTGTTACACACGGTGACTTTTTGTGAAACAAAAAATTCAAGCATGTTGGAATTTTTTTTTGGTCGTTTTTTTTAAGACAAAAAACAACGTTTTGCCCACACACGATCAATTTAAATGACGTTTTAAAAAATGACGTTTTTTTTCATCGCAAAAAACGACCGTGTGTACGCGGCATAACACATGTAGTATCCCCATACACAGGAGGCATATATTGTTAAAACACATTTTATTTAATTTCTTCATTTTCCAATTTTTTTTAACAAATGATTACAACTGCAAAAAACTCACCATGCCAATTTAGAATTACCTTGGACTGTCTACTTTCAAAACTGAGTCATTTTGAGCATATTTGTACTGTTCTACCATTGTAGAGCATCAAGAAATTAGAAATAAGTCAGTATATCAGGGTTGATAATTTTTTTAAACATATACACCAGTAATAGCCAGTAATACCAGGGTAATTGTCATTCAAGGTGTGATAAACTGAAAACCTTAAAATTGGGCATGAAGAGGGGTGAAAGTGTCCAGAATTAAGGTGGTTAAACACTGCACTTAAGACAGTAGACAAAAAGTACCACTTTTCTGGCTGGGTTATGACCATAACATACATACAGTAGCATGTAAAAACCTGGAAGGTTGAATTTCAGGGAATTTAAATCTCATTTACACCAAAGAGTTGTGTAGCCAGCTACTGGACTACAGCAGAATGGAGATGGCAACATTGTCCTTTTTCTTCCTTTTCTCTATTGAGATACTGATGTTATGCTGCACCATCCTCATCCAGCAGTAAACCAGGGGAGAGCCAAAGCCAAGCAAGCTAATAGACCTCTATGCAGAGCGCTGAGAATCCTGGGAAAATCCTGGGAGTTGTAGTTTGAGATGGTAGCCATATGATGGCTACACTATAATGGTTACACTTCAGATTCCAATAGGCACTGTGCAGTGGGAGGAGTGGAGAGATTACTTTTTTTTAAAGTGCCCAGGATATGTTCTTCCTCTTGGCACAGAGGGAGTAAGAGAGAGAGAACACCTCTGGCTGAATATTTGCCTGTCAGCTGGAGACCATACCAGTGGAGATCCGGGCTTGAGACTGGGAGTGAGGATGCTCAGAGGCAGGACAGCACTGCCCACATTACAGCATATGCACCGCTGTCACAGGGAGACTGGAGCGTTCACTTACCTTCTGCTTTCCACCGCTGATCCCCAGAGGCTTTCGGAGAGACCATAAGAGGTAATCGCAGCATCACAGGGGCTCGTTAGAGAACTATTTGCCTATTGCTTGTACTGCAACAGTGTACCCAATCCCTACTGCAACCATACTGCACCTATTCCAAACATAGATTGCACCAATACCAAGCTTATACCATATTTTACCAAATGTATACTGCATCTGAGCCACATCTACCTTGCACCTGTGCCAAGACTATACTGTACCTATACTGCATGCTGGTTAACTAGGACTTTTGTTAAGGGCATCAACGCTCTTAAAGAGCCCCAATGATAGCTGGCAGAAGAACATCTCAAAGGACCGTAATTATACTGAAAGCTCCCTTTGTTCCCCAAGCCCCTGCCCCCGCTGCCAACCTCCTTTTCTTTTGGACAGTGCATACCCAGTAAGTCTAGAACTAGCACTGCTGCCATAAATGCGCTCTGGCAGCATAGTTCAAGCACTAGGAAGATTAAACTTTTCTAATGCTAACTGCTGCACTCGAGGTGGCCTTGCTACTGTTTATGCTATTCTTGATGCCAAATGTCATTGTATGCCCAGGTCTTGTTAATTGCATTGTATGTTAAATTGTGTTATTACCATGGTTAAAGTGGTTGTAAAGGCATAAGGTTTTTTATATTTATGCATCCTATACATATGAAGGAAAAAACCCTCTGTGTGCAGAAGCCCCCTAGCCCCCCCTTAAAACGTACCTGAACCCCCTCTCGATCCAGCAATGTCCACGAGAGCCTTGTCTCTCTGCGGACTTGCACTCCTGATTGGCTTTTGACAGCAGTACTACTGCTGTCAATCACAGCCAGTGAGCCAGAGAAAGAGGGGCAGGGCCAAGCCAATGGCTCCATGTGTAAATGAACACACAGAGCGGTGGCTCGGGAGCATACCTGCTTGGGTGCCCCCACAGCTGCTAGCTATGTGGGGGCCCCCTACAGGAGGGAGGAGTCAGGAGCCAGATGTGACGGCGTAATCAGCCCTTAACAAACTGAAAATAAAGTAGGGCAGAAAATAGGCTATTGGTAATAGCAGGCAGTCAGTTCCTTACATCCCATTTTGTTCACACAATGTTCAGCATCCACCAATCTTGTTTACATTGCCTTTTACCTATTATATCCACCCTGTAGACCAGGGGTGCCCAACCAGTGGCCCACAGAGCCCTCTGATGTGGCCCGCTGCCTCCTACTCTGGGATGAAATAGAATACTGTTATTAAAGGTCAGTTTATTACTAAAATCAGAGTATATATGGGCATATCTTATATATGCAGAGCAGACATGGACATGCCATCCACACGCTCCGGTCATTGTGGCCCACGACCGATAACCAAGTCGCTTAAGTGGCCCTCGCTCTTCAAAAGGTTGGGCACCCATGCTCTAGACAGAAATTTCTGTCTAAGTTGTGGCCTGTTGGTAGCATTCTTTTACACCCTCACAAGTACTTTACAGTTCTTTTTCACTTTTATAGAACATCTATATTTTTTCATGCCTAACTTTCTTTGTAGTTGAAGATCTGTACCACGATGAGCTTGATTCTTCCAGCATTCTATAGATAGGAACCTCTGGAGCTGCTTTGTTGCAAGAAAATTGTCAGCTTTGGAGGACTCTCTCAATCCTTGCTTAATGAAGCAGTGCTAACACTTTGAATATAACTTTACTAGGAAAAACAAAGAAAAACAAGAATCTTCTACTTCTAGATGGCACTTAGCTGTTATTGTTGTCTGGTTTTATTTGGCATTGTTTCAAAGAATAGCAATATGATACGACACATTAAGAAAGAAAATGCTCAGGCGAATTTGCAAAACAGAAAAAGAGAAACATATTTTGTGGATTCCCCTGTGCAATGTGGTTTTTATGAGTGCTGGAGGTGAAATCATTACAGCTTTCAGTGTGCATAAAGAGAAGCGTAGAGGAATCTGGTACTTGTAATCAATAGCTCAGACAACATCTAATTTTTCTCAGAGCCGGGCCAGGAAGAGGATGTGTTTCAGGACTGTTCCAGCTCTCAGACTGCAGGTGGTTGTTGTCACTCCATTTGTTATATTTATTGCATGCAAACTGCTGCAGGCTATACTTCTGATTCCTAGGCCATGTTATTGCTCATTACTGTAAACCAGGAAACTTACAACAGGCACTGTGTTTTAAGATACACATCCATAATGCTCAGTTTCAACCATGATATCACAGCCACTCTGGGACATACGTTTTGAAAACTCTGTAAGCCTTTGAATTAAAGATATATAGAGAAGAAGTGTTGGCTGCACAGGTTTAGAAATTCCCAGGAGACTTTCTGCTTTTATTAATGAGGAATTCCTTCTCCCCTGTGCTGTTGGATTTCCATACAAATTTTTCACAAGCTAAAGAAAACCGATAACTGTCCACATATCGTTAATCTATTGCTAGACTAGATTGGTGAAGGGCCAAAAATGGGCTCCTTCTGTTGGATGCCAGTACAACTACTTGTTTGTTTATATTTATTAATTTATTCTGATGACCAGTCAGTAGAACAGTGGCAGAGTCATTGGGAGAAGAAAGAAAGTCATAGACAGAGATGCAGTCAGTATCAATGTGTGTGTATATATTTAAAGGTTTAATGCCTCATACACATGACCATTTTCCTCGGCAAAAAACATCAAGAAAAATGGTGGCAGAGCTTTTTTGCAAAGAAAAACAGTCGTGTGTATGTTTTTCATCAAGAAAACTGTCGTGGATCTCGATGAGAAAATAAAAGAACATGCTCTCTTTTTTCTCATTGGGAGCCTTAATTTTCTCGTCTTGGTTCTCATCGGGCTGTGTATGTTTGTGTGTAGGCTTAGAAACCCGCGCATTTTTAGAATAAAGTATGAGGCGGGAGCGCACCTTCGGTAAAAGTAGCATTGGAGATAGAATATTCATCACGCTCATTCGTCAAGTGTGAATCGTCTCTCACCAAACTTTTACTTAACACGCAGTAACATGAGATTAGCAAAAGCAGCCCCAAGGGTGGCGCCAGTGGAATCGAACTCCCTCTTTATAGTGCCGTCGTACGTGTTGTACGTCACCGCGTTTGAGAACGACGAGATTTTGTCTCGACAGTGTGTATGCAAGGAAAGCTTGCCAAGAATCTCATCAAGCTTGACAAGAACCTCGTAATCATCATAGGCATAAGTGTCATATGTTGGCTTATCACTTTGTGAAAGGGGACTGATGAGGCACTAAAATGGAATTGAAGTAGAAATGGAGGTGGAACATGTCTTTTTTGCAAAATTTGTGATGTGAGCTCAATTAATTGCAAAGGGTAGACATGGAGTGCTGATGTTTTCTATATTTTGAGCTATAATACAGTATCACTGATAGCTGTGCGTCCCCAAAAGTGTTGCTCAAGAATATTCGCATTGCGAATATTCGTTACGAATATTGCATATTCGAGTATTCGTGAATAACTCGAATATCGCGGTGAATATTCGCTATTGCGAATATTCGTATTTTTTCAAATTTATTTTTAAAACAGATCACATCCTAGTGATCTCCATCGACGTCTAAAAGCATTGCTGGTATGATTAGAGACCCTGGGCCGAGTAGCTGAGGCGATCCTTTTATGTTGCCGAATATTCGCAATGCGAATGTTCGTATTACGCATATTCGCGAATACTTTTTCTGCCCTTCTTTTGCATCAGAGCCAATCAGAGTTCTCCTACCACAGTTGTCAGAGGTTAGCAACCTCCATAGCAACCAATAGGAACCTGCCTGCACGACCATTATATAAGATCACTCCCAGCAGTATTTCAGTGCAGATTCACAAGGTGGCTAGAGAGAGTGGAGTGTTTCTGTGCGTTTTTCCTGTGTATTGCGATCTTAGAGCTTAGCATTGTGCTTCCTATAGTGCTTTCAGTTCTGAGTTTCCTGCTTCTAAAACCAAATGCTTTTTTCAAAGCAAAAGACCCAACAGCTTTTCTAAAAGCTCAGATTTGTGTTGTTTTGTCCAGGTTAGTGTAGCTTAGTGTTAGATAGATTTCTGTGTAAGTGTACATTTCTTTAAGGTAGCTTAGTTTAGTGTGTGTTTAGTCTCTGTGTTTTGTGTAGCATACTAACCAGCAGACATGTCGGGCGGACGGGTTCCCAGCCGACAGATTTCAAAGCATGCTTTGAAATCTGTCGGGTGGCCAAATCCGCCGGCTTGCCCGTACACACGGTCGAATCTGTTTGCTGGGACGGTCGGGCCGACCGTTTCCAGCAGATAGATTTGATCGTGTGTACGAGGCCAGAGTGTTTAGTGCATATTAGTTTAGTAATCCAGGAAATGATCTCCGTTTTCGCGTGTTGTTCGCGCGCATGCGCATGCGCGGACGAGAATTTTGCAATCAATTTCGCATTCATATTAGCGAAATTTCGCAAAAATTTTTTTTTTTTTTGATAAAATATCACGAATATTCGATATTAACGAATATTTCACGAATATTCTTCTATATATTCGTGAAATATCGCAAAATCGAATATGGCGTATTCCGCTCAACACTAGTCCCCAACCAGTGATGTTTTTAGGGTCTGGTGCTTGATGAATTTATTTGCAGTACAACAACTTAGACAAAATTTGCCCTTCATCTGACCCCTATGATTTTCCTGACTTATGAAAACAATCAGGCTTTTTTTGAGATATGAATTACTTCAGCAGACAATTTTCGGCTACCAACATTTAATACAATTATTATAGCTAGACTGTAATCTTTAGTGTTGACATCAAAGATACACAAAGGAGAGAGTTCTGGAAACACATTGAAAATCATAAAAAATATAATAATAATATGTTACTTCAAAACACATCACACCAATCAATTAAAAACAACAAACTGAGTCCTCAGCAGTTTCCATAGAAATCTATACAAATAACGTAAACTATACCAGTAAGATAAATGCACAGTCCTTTATATTAATTCTGTATGTAGCGCCCCCTTACTTTCTGTGGGGGCGCTACGCTAAAGTTAGTGGGGAATGGGTGAATTATGCAGCTCCCATTCACAAGTTGTCAAATTCAGGCTGCTGTCATTCCCAGAACTGTCCTGTGGGTCGGTCTGCGCTCCAGGGGTGTGTTCCCACCCCTGGGCGACAGCTGGCACTAGAGGGGTTCTGGCAGACTCGTTTTCCTCAGCAGCCAATCAGAGGGGTTGGTTCCCTCTCTAAGGCATGCTGGGGGAGGCTATACCTGGGGCAGCCGCCTTGGCCTCAAGGCCGTTTTCTTTTTTTCTGCGGGGTCCAAGTTCCAGGTGCGGCATCCACCTTCAGGGTGCGCGCATCCATGGACCCCGCAGCCATGCCCTACCTGGCTGAAGTTGCGCACCATGCAGAGCTTCATCCTGACCTAGAGAGGGATCCCAGTAGCTGCTGGGTCCCAGACCTTTCCTAAAAAGGTTCCCAAGCTGGGAGCTGTACGGTGGGGGATCGGCTTAAGAGGAACCCGGAGGCAGGTGATCCAATAGGGCTTGAACGAACCATCGGGGATCCAGTGACTCTGATTAAATTCATTGGGAGGACTTGCTCATTTCAAGTCATGCTCATTTAAAGTAATAGGCCTGTGGCAGAGGCCTGGTCCTCCCAGTATTAGCAAGTGACGTTTCCGGCTGCCAGGCCTGTGGCAGGGGTCTGTCCGGGGGCACTTTACCCATTCCGACTGGAGTGGCGACAAACTGAGTTCATCACTGCTGAGAGCAGGGTTGCTCTGTTTCTCTCTTCTATATCCAAGGCCTATACTCAAGCTAGCTCTCTGCATCAACCTTTCCTGTCCTGTACCATGTTGATGTAGGCCATGTTGGGCCTTGGAATAAAGCATTGAAGAAAACCCAACTAAAGACTGGACATTCGCTCTCTACTTCAACTCACAAATATCACCCCTAGACACCTGCAAGGTAACGCAACACGCCAATCCGACTTATACTCAGCGGCTCCTGAATGGGGTAGCGCTACATGTACATTTGCACATTGTGGTGTAAATTAAGTGGTTTGTCATGATCTCATGTAGATACAGATTATTGAACTTGTAAACTTGTTATACAAATTTTCTATGTATCTTTGTTTTTAGGATTTGTATTATTAACTTATATTATTTTTAAACCATTATTGTATACACTACTTTTGGACTCATTGCATTTTAAAGTCCTGCCAGAGAGTTTCTGTTCTTGCTGTTTCTATGCTTTATTAGGGATGTGGGCAATGTCTCCAAATCCCCACCAGAATTGAGCTATTTCATATATATTTATGTTAATTCTGACCCTTGTAATGGTAATGCAATTAAGCTAACAAAGCTCTGACATTTTCCAACCAAAGGTGGATAACCTCATAGGCACTTAGTGGAGGTGGCATGGGTTTTATGGAATGATGGGGAACGTGGGCAAGGATTGTTGAGCCTCTGAATTCTGGGTCTCAAATGAGGAAACCAATCCAGAGAGTACTGAAATCAGTCTCCTCCTGTTCGACCATACTACCCCAGAACTCCTACATGTGTGAGAACCGTTGAGTACTAAAAATGTCTATTTAACTCTCCCTTAAAGGGACCGCAACTCAAATAATGGGGAAATATACCTCCTGTCCAGGACCCATCCCTGGAATCAGGGCCGGTACAAGGCAGGGACGGGAGGGGGAGTGCCCAGGGTGCTACCATTTTGTGCAGGAGGGGGGCGCAATCAGCTAGACCAGTGTGTCACTGACTGTCACATAGACAGCGCAGGGCCGCAGGCAGCGGCAGTGGCACTTTACACATTGTGTGCCGACTGCCTGGCTGCCGAGTGCGCTCCTGGCTCCCTTTCATCCTGTCACTGTGTGTGCTCGTCGCTCCCCCCCATGGAGGATTCAGTTGGTGGTGCCGTGGTGGATTCCATTTCAGCCGCGTGCGCCACGTGACGTCACGCCGGAGGCAAGGTCACGAGGTGAGAAAGGGAGGACTCGTCTCTGCGCAGGGATCTGTGTGTCTGTCGGCGCTTGCAAGAAAGGACAAGTCATGAAGAGCCGCCCTCAGCCTGCCAGTGCCTAGTGTGCTACTGTCTGCAAGCAACAGAAGACTGAAGTAGTCAGTGTAACTAATAAGTAAGCAAACAATAAGTAAATAATGAAATGACTGTATTGGGGAGGAGGCGGACTGAGGTTACCATCATTTTTTTAATAAAAAATGGCAGTTTAAAAATAAAATTGTTCCTTCTTGGCATTTAAGAGGAAAGTTTCATGGATTATGTCCCAAGAGCAAATTGTAGCCAAATGGTCGGACCGACCTGACAAATTTATTGCCACATGGGAACCTTGGGCCACCCTCTGCAATATTTCTCTTATACCTGGGGTTCAGCCTGGAAGCGACATCGCCTCTCCCCACTCCTGATGGCATTTCTCTACTATCCCTTTCCCTCCCCCTTCCCACGTTTCACTCTCGCTCTCTCTTCTGTCACCTCTCTTGGTGTTTTGTGATTCTTACATGCTGGTTGAGCCTGTTCATGCTCATTTCAAAGTTGGTTGCCTGCATAGCCATGTACAACGAATGGTTCTCCTATGGGGTGGGATCTGGAGGACACCTTTGGTGAGGACTCTGTGGCTTTGGCTCCCGGGACGCAGCTTGATCCCCCTGGGGGCGTTCGGGAAGCCGAGAGTCGTGGGGTCTGAACTCCTGACATGTTTCTATATAAGGTCAGGCTTGACGTCCACTAGGGTAGTTTAATCTATGCTACCTCCATAGTTGGGTTATGTTAGCAGGCGTTGTTATCTTACTGAATGGACACATATTGCTCTAGTACTGTTATGGGGGTCTATTTTGGCCCCGTTCTTTCGGATGTCATTGTCTATTTAGCTTATTGTTATTGTGAAAAATTTCAATAAAACTCTTTAACAAAAAAAATAAAAAATAAAAAAATAAAATTGTGTTATTTTGAGCCACGTTTGCCGTCTCTGACTACAAAAAAAACATAAATCGCAGCCACTGTGCCATCAATTGTTGCCACTGTGCCCATCACACGCAGCCACTGTGTCATCAATTGTCGCCACTGTGCCCATCAAATGCAGCCACTGTGCCATCAATCGTTGCCACTGTGCCCATCACACGCAGCCACTGTGCCATCAATTGTCGCCACTGTGCCCATCAAACGCAGCCACTGTGCCATCAATTGTCACCACTGTGCCCAAACGCAGCCACTGTGCCATCAATTGTCGCCACTGTGCCCATCAAATGCAGCCACTGTGCCATCAATTGTCGCCACTGTGCCAATCACACGCAGCCACTGTGCCAATCACACGCAGCCACTGTGCCCATCAAATGCAGCCACTGTGCCAATGACACGCAGCCACTGTGCCAATCAAACGCAGCCAATGTGCCATCAATTGTCGCCACTGTGCCTATCACACGCAGCCACTTTGCTCATCAAACGCAGCCACTGTGCCATCACATGCAGTCACTGTGCCCATCAAATGCAGCCACTGTGCCCATCAAACACAACCACTGTGCCAACACACGCAGCCACTGTGCCATCACATGTAGCCACTGTGCCAACACACGCAGCCACTGTGCCATCAATTGCCACTGTGCCCATCACACGCAGCCACTGTGCCCATCACACGCAGCCACTGTGCCATCAATTGTCGCCACTGTGCCCATCAAATGCAACCACTGTGCCAATCACACGCAGCCACTGTGCCCATCAAACGCAGCCACTGTGCCCATCACATGCAGCCACTGTGCCAACACACGCAGCCACTGTACCCATCACACGCCCATCACACGCTGCCACTGTGCCCATCAAATGCAGCCACTGTGCCCATTAAACGCAGCCACTCAGCTGTGCCCATCAAACGCAGCCACTGTGCCAATCACACGCAGCCACTGTGCCCATCAAACGCAGCCACTGTGCCATCACATGCAGCCACTGTGCCAACACACGCAGCCACTGTGCCATCAATTGTTTCCACTGTGCCCATCACACGCAGCCACTGTGCCCATCACACGCAGGAATCAGTTAACTATTATGTCTCTATACCCTGTAAACAGTCATTTCAGCAAAAAAAATGTTTTCCTTTACAACTCCTTTAAGTATATTTTTGTTTTGAAACAACATTGGTTCTTTCCTAAAAACGCAGTTTGCCATCTTCGCCCTGGGCACCAAATGGCCTTGTCCCAGCACTGCCTGGCATTCTTTGCAATAACTACATGGTAAATCAAAATATAACCACTACCCATAACAGATACAGGTAAAAAAAAATTATTACTAAAGGAATATTAATATCAATGATATTCTTTAAACCCATATGTAATAGATGCATGTGACTAGTTATGCAACCGGTTTAACATGTCTCTTCAAAAAGCACTCAAAGATACAAGATGGTCAGATCAATCAATATCTTGACTATACTGGAGATTATACATGTAGTTAGTGCTCCCCCAGATGTTAACAGGTTCTTTTCCACTACCTTGCAGAGGCAGCCAGGCACACAGTAGCAGTCCATCCGCTCAGGTTTGTCTTTTTCTGTAATTTAATGCTTAAAGGATAAGTTTACCTTTCATACCATGTTACACCATATTTGGAGTGTAACATGTGTGAGGGGGTTAGCTCAGCAGCGGGTGTGTGTGACCCCCTAAATGGGTTTACCACACAAAATCAGACACAGCAGACAGCGTTGTAGGTGAAAAAACAAAGGTGCAGTTTATTTATACTATATACAATGAAAAATATAACAGCAAAACAAAAAGAAACATGAAAAGAAATCCTGGTCAGCTTGACCGCTTACCGCACAGGACAGATACCACACTATCCAGTCTACACAAACACAGAACTGGTTTCAGGATGGAGCATCTTCCTAAGCATGCTTTTTTTTTTTTTAGAAGTCTTAATGAGCCCACTTAGTTCAGCTGGGCTCATTAACTCTTCCCCTGCAGGACTCCCAGCACTTCCCCCTAGTTGTATAAGTCGGCATAAAGTCTGAATCTTGGACATACATTATTTCCATCCTGGATGCAACCAGGCGAGTTTACCTGCCTGCTGTCACACATGTTAGGAATGCACTGGCCCCCACACTTCCCACTCCCCTGTTGTGCCAGCAAGCGGGGGATCTACTCTACCTGCTAGCTGTAAAAAAAAAGGGGGGTGTGCGGTGCTCTGGCTACCTGGCAGCGTCACTCATTCACAATGCTCTGTGAATGGAAAACGACAAGGTCCGGCAGCCTTTGCCGTTGTCAGCTTGATTTCAATGAACTACCACTGCACTGTGTGCACTGTGGTAGTTAATTCATTCTTCCTGTCAGCATGTATTGGCTTCCTCGTACGAGGTACGAGAAAGCCTTTACCGTGTTTCCCCGAAAATAAGACACCGTCTTATATTTTTTTTTCCTCAAGAAATCACACTATGGCTTATTTTCGGGGGGTGTCTTATTTTTATTACAGAAAATAAAGGTTGCCTACCTGAACCACACTTGCGCTTCTTAGCATTTCCTCTGTCCACCTGTAGACTGAGATTATCGTATTCTGCACGCCATTTTTGGACCATTCGGATATCCAACTTCTTCTCTTTGCACTCATCTTGTCTGGCTGTACAGAAAGATAGGCCAGCAAAGCTGATGTGGAGCAAAGTGGAGCTGGGGTGATCTCTTTGGGCTCAGTAGCAGCTTTTCCCCCTATCCCCTGGTGTTTGTGTGGGGTGAGAGAGGGGTTTGCTGGTCAGTGCTGGGAGAAGCTTTACAGCTTTACACAGCGTTCTTCTCCTCACTTCAGTTCCAGTACAGTACTGTACGCCTATCACGTGTTGTTTCCCGCTCCGCGCCGCGCCGTTATGCATACGACACTACGTCTTATTATCGGAGATTCGCCACGTCTTATTTTCGGAGATTCGACACTACATCGCTACGTCTTATTTTCGGAGGGGTGTCTTATATTTCGATCTTGTGTCGAAATCCCGCTACGGCTTATTTTCGGAGTACGTCTTATTTTCGGGGAAACACGGTACACTGACAGGTCTGCAGGAGACCTGCATGGCATCAGTGATCTGCTAATCGCTGGTGCAATGTTTAACAGGCTCCTGCAAAAAAAATTGTAAATGCTATTTTTTTTACCTGCAAAAATATGGGCATTTAGTATTTTTTCAGAAATGGTGAACATAGGATTTGGGGCGGTGTGGATTACTCCAAAAATGCTTCAGCACACTTTTCATAGGACAATTCTCTAATCGGCAACAGTTTATTTTCTCTCTCAGTCTATAGGTTCACAGCTGAACACCATGAAATAGCTTGTAAAATAGACAGGCTAGGCTGGAACAGTCTATAGGTTCATGACTGGAGAACATGAAGTAGCTTGTAGGACAGATAAGCTAAACTGGAACAGTCTATAGGTTCATTGCTGGAGACATGGAGTAGCACGTTGAACAGATAGGCTAGACTGGAACAGTCTATAGGTTCACAACTGGAGACCATATAGTAGCACGTTGAATGGATAGGCTAGACTGGAACAGTCTATAGGTTCATGGCTGAAGGGACATTAGCCAGGCAAGTCTTCAACAGGAACACAGGAGAGAGTCTCTAGATATGTTGACCAAGGTGAAGGCATTGAAAAAATTAATGAGGCAGTTTAAATAGCAAGAAGAGGCTGATTGAGGAACGATGAGTAATGGCAATTAACCGATAGCTGAGCAACTTGAGCACAGAGAAGGGAGGGCTGAGAGCCCAGTCCTGACAGAGAGTTGTCAAAGATCTCCTCTTCCTCTTCCATGCTGTGTCTGGGGGTCTTGGCGGGAGGGTCCTTCTAAGAGAAGCAAATTAATTAAATTAATTATTACAGATGTCCAGTTCCAAATTGAGACTATTGGCAACTATGTAGCTGACATCTTTATGTAAAAAATATACAGTTTACATTTTTTTCTCACATTTTCAAAAAACTTTTGGCAAAAAAATTACATTTTCAAAAGACTCACAATGCCGTTCAGAAAATACCTTAGGGTATTTGCTTTCAAAAAGGTGGCAATTTTGTGGGTGTTTCTTCTGCCATGGCACTTTATGAAAGCAAGCAATATGACAGGTACTCTGAAACAAGATGCATAATTTATGCTCCTTGAAAGACCAAAGGTGCTCCTTGGTATTTTGGCCCCATTATGTGTCTAGGCTGTGAAAAAGTCTCACACAAGATTCGAGAGGAGTAGCAAAATGTGTTTTGGGGTGTAATTGTAAGTATGCCTATGCTGTGTGTTAGAAATTACATGTTAAAATGAAAACTTTGTAAAAAAAAAAACGAATTTTATAAAATGTTTCAATTTCCCACAAAAATTTGGAGAAAAGACGATATCTTCAAAAAACTCACCATGCATTTTACTAATTGCATTGGACTGTCATTTTGTGGGTATTTGTACTGTCTTGGTATTTTAGGGCCTCAAGAAATGAGATATAAATATACTATATATACCATGGTCTGTAGACTCTAGTAGACTCTAGCTTTTACAGACTAATTTAATATACACCTCTTTTTTACCAAGGAAATGTAGCAGAATAAATTTTGGCATGAACTTATAAAGAGAGATTATTTATTTGCAAAGTTTTATAACAGAAAGCAATCACAAATGAACAGGAGAAGGAGAGGACAGTGGGGAATATTGCCAGGCAAGTCTCCAGGAGCGATCCATCAGGTGTTGGTGAGTGACAGGCACAGTCGGGAGAGCTGGGAGAGGCATGCCAGAGCAGACTGAAAGTGTGCAGTCTGAGATGAATGTAGAGGCAGCGGGAGAGACTGAGATGTTACTGGCAGTGAAGTTGGGCCGCTGCAGTGGGGAGGACTGTCAGGGTCTGCAAAGGGCTGACTGAGATCAGTGGTCCACCAAAGAGGACAGCTAGCACCAGAACATTCTTTGCTAGACCATAGCAAAGGTTAATTTCCCACACCTGTTGCTTTTTAAATCACAATTAGTGTCTGTGTATAAATAGTCAATGAGTTTGTTAACTCTCACATGGATGCACTGAACAGGCTAGACACTGAGCCATGAGAAGGTAGAAAAGAACATTTAAAAGACCTGTGTAACAAGGTAATGAAACTTTTCAAAGATGGAAAAGGATATAAAAAGATATCAAAAGCCTTGAATATGCCAGTCAGTACTGTTCAATCACTTAATAAAAGTGGAACATTTGGGGATTTCTTGATACTAAGCCAATGCCAGGTAGATCAAGAAAGATTTTAGCCACAACTGCCACAGGTACTGTTCGGGATACAAAAAAAAAAAGAAGCCTTTACTGTACAAGTTCCACAAAAAAGCCTGGTTACAATATGCCCAACAACACATTGACATGCCTAATTTCCGTTTTTGTGGCATTGATGCAGTAAAGGCTTCCTTCTGGCAGCTCAACCATGCAGCTCTTTGTGTTTAAGTATAGTTAAATTGTGCTCCTTAAAAACAACCACACCATCTTTTTGAAGAGCAGCCTGTATTTCTCCTGCAGCTACCTGTGGGTCTTTCTTTATATGCTGAGCAATTATCACCAGTTTTTGCTGCAATCTTTCTTGGTCTACCTGAACTTGGCGTGGTATCAAAAGAGCCCCTAATTTTCCACTTCTTAATAAGGGATTAATGTACTGACTGGCATATTCAAGGCTTTTCCATCTTTGTAAATTTTGCATTACCTTGTTACACAGGTCTTTTAAAAGTTATTTTCTACCTCCTCATGGCTCAGTGTCTAGCCTACTTAGTGCATCCATGTAAGAGCTAACAAACTCATTGACTATTTTTACACAGACACTAATTGTGATTTAAAAAGCCACAAATGTGGAAAATTAACTTTTAATTGCCATTATAACCTGTGTGTGCCACTTTCTGTGTCTGTGCCAATGCCAAACATTCCAGGGTATGTAAACTTTTTATCATGGACATTTGAGTGATTTTTTTTATCATTATGATTTAAAAAGGATCCAAAAAAACATGTGATAATGAATGCGATTGCTATGAAAGGCAGTTGTTTGGCATGATCAGTCATATTTTCAATATTAATGTCAAACTTTCACAATTTGCAAACTTTTGAGCACGACTGTATTTATTGAAGCCACCACATTTAAGGATCGGTAATCTGGAATATATTCAATTGTTGTGTTTAATACCGCTTTAAGTTGTTCGTGCAGATGTCATTTTCCATGGCAATTCTCTTCCCCTTTTGCACCTCTTTCACTAAATATCAGTTGTCATACAAATATGAGCTTGTCATAGGATTAACGCACATATGATGCTTGCAGGTTTATTTTATCCATTTAGAAAAAAAATTGCATTTGGAGACTGGGCCAACAGACACTAATACTGAGATCATTGAAATTTGGCTACCAGGGTAGACTCTGCGTAGGAGGTATGGAAAATCCAGTCATTTGTCCAGAAGGAATTTTCGAATAATCCTAGTTGTGAATTATGTAACTGATCTTTTCAATTCTGTGAGAATTTATGCTGTGTTTAAACAATAACATTCTTAAAAGGTTAGAATATTTCTTTCATTAACTGTGTTTTGTCTGCACAACGTTAATCACTTTATACATCTGATCTTACAATTCAACTATCTAAAAGTTGGCCATGGGTATTAAAGGGTGGTCGGATAAGCAGATGTCTGTGGATTAATAAAACTGAAAGTTTTCGTATCATTAAAATTTCAGTAAAAATAGGGAGATTTTGGTGAAAGTTTACCATTTACATGAAATACTTTGAAGTTAGAGGGGAAGGCAAAACTTTTTTTGGTGTTTTTTATGCCCTGTACACACGATCGGTTTGTCTGATGAAAACGGACCGATGGACCATTTTCATCGGACAAACTGATTGTGTGTGGGCCCCATCAGTTTTTTTCCAATCGGTGAAAAAAAATAGAACCTGTTTTAAAATTTTCGTATGGTTAAAAAAATCGATAGAAAAAAACGATCGTATGTAGGGAAATCCATTGGTCAAAAATCCACGCATGCTCAGAATCAAGTCGACGCATTCCCCGAAGTAGTGTTTTACTCCACCGCGTTGGACACGGTCGGATTTTTAACCGATGGTGTGTAGGCAAGACTGATGAAAGTCAGCTTCTTCGGATATCTGATGAAAAAATCCATTGGTTCGTTTTCATCAGATGAACCGATCGTGTGTACAGGGCATAAGAGTGCAATTGCCTTCATATGGCTTCTAAGTCTGCTGTAGAAGTATGGGGCTACATGTCAGAATGCTGTGCTTTAGTATAGTTTTACTGAGGCCAAACCATGGATCTTATGTGTTACACTGGTCTGTAGCATGGCTGCATGCTTAGGTATAATGTTTGTCTCTACGTGGGTATGACTGGGTAGACTGCATTTTCAGCAATAACATGGATGTCCATTAAATGGATGGGCTGTATTGTTAGAGCTGTTGCCAGTCTCTAGTGAGCACATATGTTGTATGATTTGTCTTGTTATCAGTATCTAGTGAATATATACAGTATCTCACAAAAGTGAAGACACCCCTCACATTTTTGTCACTATTTTATTATATCTTGTCATGTGACAACACCAAAGAAATTACACTTTGCTACAATGTAAAGTAGTGCATGTACAGCTTGTATAACAGTGTAAATTTGCTGTCCCCTCAAAATAACTCACACAGTCATTAATGTCTAAATCGCTGGCAACAAAAGTAAGTACACCTCTAAGTGAAAATATCCAAATTAAGCCCAATTAGCCATTTCCCCTCCCCGATGTCATTTGATTCAGATGGTGTCAAGCGTGTGTGGCAGCCTCCAGGTGTGGAGTACAAAAAACAAGTGTGTTTTGCCTACAGTCAAGCATGGTGGTGGGTGTGTCATTGTCTGGGGCTGCATGAGTGCTGGGGAATTACATTTTATTGAGGGAACCATGAATGCCAACATGTACTGTGACATACTGAAGCAGAGCATGATCCCCTCTTTTCGGAGACTAGGCCGCAGTGCAGTATTCCAACATGATAACAACCCCAAACACACCTTTAAGATGACCACTGCATGGCTAATGAAGCTGAGGGTAAAGGTGATGGACTGGCCAAGCATGTCTCCAGACCTAAACCCTATTGAGCATCTGCGGGGCATCCTCAAATGGAAGGTGGAGGAGCACAAGGTCTCTAACATCCACTAGCTCCATGATGTCATCATGGAGGAGTGGAAGAGGACTCCAGTGGCAACCTGTGAAGCTCTGGTGAACTCCATGGCCAAGAGGGTTAAGGCAGTGCTGGAAAAAAAATTGTGGCCACACAAAATATTGTCATTTTAGGCCAAATATGGTCATTTTCGCTTAGGGGTGTACTCACTTTTGTTGCCAGCGGTTTAGACATGAATGGCTGTGTGTTGAATTATTTTAAGGGGACACTGTTATACAAGCTGTACACTCTCTACTTTACTTCGTAGCAACGTGGCATTTCTTCAGTGTTGTCACATGAAAATATATAATAAAACATTTACAAAAATGTGAGGGGTGTACTCACTTTTGTGAGATACTCTAGGTTGTATTGTTGTATTATTAGTGCTGTCACCAGTTTCTAGTAAATAGAAAGGCTGTCTTATAAGGGTTGTTACCAGTGTCTAGTTAATAGATAGGCTGTATTGTTAGGGTTGTTACCAGTCTCTAGTGAATTTACTTTAACCACTTGGAGCCCCGGCATTGTACATTGACGGCCACAAGGTGGCTCTGCAATGCCGGGAGGATGCCTATTGAGGTCCTCGGCTCCTCCGGCCACTGGGGGGCGCCGGCGGCGCGCGCCCGGCACATCACTGCGGTGCCAAAGCTGGTGTCTGCGGCCGCGATGTCCGCCAGGTACCCATTACACAGACAAGGACGTGAATCTGTGTGTGTAAACACTCCACCCAAGGTTAGAATCACTTACTAGGGTACACACTTAACCCCTTACTCGCCCCTAGTGTTAACCCCTTCCCTGCCAGTCACATTTATAAAGTAATCAGTGCATATTTATAGCACTGTTCGCTGTGTAAATGTGAATGGTCCCAAAAATGTGTCAAAAGTGTCCGATGTGTTCACCATATTGTCGCAGTCACAATAAAAATCGCAGATCACCGCCATTTTTTTTCAAAATTGTCGCAATTTTTTTGTTTATAGTGCAAAAAATAAAAACTGCTGAGATGATCAAATACCACCAAAAGAAAACTCTATTTGTATGAAAAAAAGGATGCCAATTTTGTTTGGGAGCTACATCGCACGACCGCGCAATTGTCAGTTAAAGCGACACAGTGACGTAAGCTGAAATTTTGCTTGGGCAGGAAGGGGGTATATATGCCCAGTAAGCAAGTGGTTAATACAGTATACCTTGACAGCATCACTCTCCTGAAGAAGTCAATGCTGGTGAAACATGTTGAGAATATGGGTGCAGGCTGCCAACGAAGAGACAATGTGTCAAATACTGTAGTATCAAATACTGTAGTATTGATGGAAAAGAATGTTTGCAGATTTATATAATTTTAGGTGGATGTTTCAATATATTTTATATCTTTTTTAACACTTGTTCCATTACTTGGCAAATTGAAAGTCCTGCTTGCTTGGTCTTGTGTAGTGCATGATAAGTATTGAGAAATTAATGAGAAGCTATAAAGAGAGTTGGGGAACCAGATAATACCCAAACCTTGTAAAACAAAACTAATAATTAAATATTTTAGGTTTATTACTTTTTTGTTTAAAAAACAACAAAATTATGAATATCACTTGCAAATCAAGTCAAAGTGTATTTAATCCATTAGATCCATTAGATCTATAGATTTTGGAGGAAGTACAATTTGTATGGACTATACAAAATTAATGTCTTTTGTTGCAAGCATAGGGCCAGATTCACAGAGCGATTACTCCTGTCTATCTCGCGTTAGACTGGAGTACTTTCGAATTACGCGCATTTTTTCACTACTCTGAAACCCCAAACCATAAAAATACGGCTGCGGGCTTCAATCCGACTGGTTTACGTGTTCGTACTCCTTCGGATCTACGCTGCAATAAAATTGCGGCCGCTGGGTGGAGTTCCCGTCGCTTTCCGCGTCGGGGTATGCAAATGAGCTTTTGCCGACGATCCACAAAGTTACGAACGTCAATCGCAATCTCTTACGGCATCTTTAGTCATATTTTTGCCTCGTAAAGTTATACCAGCTTTTTGCTGGTCTAATATTAGACAGCCCATGTTAAGTATGGCCGTCGTTCCCGCGTCGAATTTCAACGTTTTCCGACGTCTTTTTTTATTTTTGACGTAAAACGTCCGGGAATAGGAATGTCCGTAAATGACGCTACTCAAACAAAAAATTACGTAATGACGTTTTCTCGCGCAATGCACGACGGGAAATTTCTGAAGGGAGCGTGCGCAGTTCGATCGCCGCGGGGACGCACCTAATTTAAATGCTTCACGCCCCCTAATCGTGTATTTCGATTACGCGGCGAGAAATACACTACGTCGCCGTACCGTAAGGGACAAAATCTACCAGGATTCATTGTACAGCCTGGTAAAATACGGCAGCGTAGTGTATTTTTGATACTCTGCGCCAATGTAATTGTATCTGAATCTGGCCCATAGACTACAATAAAATGAAAGACAACACTTATTTCCAATTATAACTGAAATTTACCATGTTTGTGCATCCATAAAAACTGTTGAAACACATTTATAGGATATCTGAAATAAGTTTCTTAAAACAGGAAATGAAATCAGTGGCAGCCCTTTTCTACCTAGACACAATCTGATAACGCATAAGCTTCTGTATTGGTTCAAATTATTCATTCTAATATCCTCATATACTAAAAACCACTCACTAGCAAATGAAGGCACCTGGTTCTCCAAGTCTCTAAAATGGGCCGATAGCTAAAGAAAGGATCAGAGTTTAGGCAGTTCTTTCAACTGAGATTATGGGACCAGTGCCTAATCATCTGTATAGATTTAATTTAAAAATCATTACCCACGCCTTGCCCCCTGTATCCTCACTGAGGCATCCTAATCATGCTTGAAAAAAAGTGTTGTTTGTGTGGCCAACAAATCTACTTGTGTCAAACTACATATTAAGGGGTACCTTGCCAAATATACCCAACTAAGGCTGCAGGTATCATTCAGTCCTTCATTTATTCTCATCTAATACAGCTTTTGAGGCCGCGTGCACACTATGAGACATGTCCGCTCAAACATGTCCGACGGACCGTTTGCAGCGGACATGTCTCATCGGATTTTGGTCCGATGGTGTGTACACATCATCGGATGAAAATCCCCTCGGGCTGAGGACGTGATGACGTGGCGGTGACGTTGACGCCGCCATGTCACCACTCCAGGAAGTAAAATAATTCCACGCATGCGTCAAATGCATTTGACGCATGCGCGGACAGTTCTGTCCGCTGGTTAGTGTAGTGTTAGTGTTGGTTTTTGGTGTTTATCCTTATAATATATATATATACAGACCATTCCTTCTATTTACTGTATTTCCAGTTCAAATTGGGCACTTTATAGTACAATGGGCACCTGGGATGCTATTTGAAGCCTGCTGGACTGCATTGGAATGCCAGAGCCAACAGAGGAGTGTTGAATGGAAATTAGCAAAGAATTTGAATAGCAACGTTGCACCATTGTATTGGAGTATTGGATGGCAAGCATAAATAGTGGCTATAAATTTTCTGACTACAAGAAATATTTCTTCATGGTCCTTATGGATAGCAATTATAATTTAGTCTCTATAGACAGTAGTGCCAATGGAAGCTCAGCTGACTCCAAGGTTTTTAGAAAATCTCGTAGGGGGAAAGAATAATGATAGGAAAGTTATTATTCCTTGAAAATAGTGATATCTTTCCTATTTTCCTGGTCGGTTTTGACTTTATTCTCCACCTGCCTTGCAGGATTACTAAGAAACTTTACTATTTACTAGTTTAAGATTTATTGTTTTGAATATAAAACTTTAATAATCACATTGAGACAGAAAATAGTGATCTCTTTCATTACGTGATTGCAACTTCTATGTTTTGCATTTTAATAAACAATTTTGTATATTTCATTGGGACTGTGCTTTTCTTATCTAAGCTGTTTTGGATCTACCTGGGATTTCATGAGAAGCTGCAGTCTATCTGAAAATACAATCCTATCAGAGACTATTCCTTGTGATGTGTACCCTCATCTAAGCTGATTCTTTGAACTTGGCTGACTGGAAGTTGGCAAGTTGAGACTTTTTGTGCTCTAGTTGCGGTTTGTTTTTGTTTTTTTGAACACCTGCCAAATGTTGCGGAGCAGATCAAAATCAACACAATGTGGAATGAGGTGATGCAAACGAGCTGGAATTTTGACTTGCTGTCAATTTATACTGCAGCCATTAGCTTTGCATTGTGTTCAGAAAGTTTTCACTTGTCTTGAAATTGCTCTTTAACAGCGTGATTCGTTTCTTGTTGAGTTCGTTTTAGTTCAGATAATCTACAATTGCACTTAACAGTATTTAAAGAAGCACAAAATGTGTTTATCTCCAAACTCAATTTGATCTAAATAGTATAGTCACTTATCACCATATGCATTCATGGTTGGTTTGCAAATAAACATTTTTGTGAAAATTCGAAAAAATACAAAACGTATCACATCCCTTCCATTAGATTAAATGCTATTGTGCTGGTGTAAACATTATACATATGGAGTGATGTAACTTCAGAGTATTTATACATTACTACAAATAGCTAAAACTGTATTTGTAACAGGACCAATTATTTAGCAAACAAATTACAAATTATAGTTGATAAGGATTTTTTGTCAAATATAGGGGGGATTTATTAAGACCTGATTCACGTCTATGCAGGTTGCAGTTTGCATATTGCAGGTGCATTTTGTGCTTTTCCATACACATCTTTAGGCCTGATTCACACCTATGCATTTTTAGTGCTTTTTGCATTTTGCAGATTTGCTCTACAGATAGGGTTGCCACCTCATCCCTTTAAACCCGAACACATATGAATTACACAGGTTCTGAGGCTAATTTAATGCAGGTAAAGCACCAAGTGAGTTTAATTACCACCGTAATTAGCCACAGAACCTGTGTAATTAATATGTGTTCGGTTTTAAAGGGATGAGGTGGCAACTCTATCTACAGAACGTGTTCCATAGAAAACCATGTTAAATGGACTATAGTGCAAATCAGCAAAATGCAAAAAGCACTAAAAATGCATAACTGCGAATCAGGCCTTAAATCATTGATGTCTATGGAACCAAAACCAGAAAAAAAATCCCTGACCCTTTCCAAAAAATGCACAGATGTTAAATGGAGTGTAGTGTATTTCTGCTATACTGAAAATGCACAGGTGTGAACCAGGCCTTAAATTGGAGCACTCAGAAACTGATGCAGCTGTGTATAGTAGCCAATCACCTTCTAACTTTGGCTTGTTCAGTTAAGCTTTGACAAAAAAAACAAAGAAAAACTGGTATCTGAATGGTTTCTATACAGATCAGCTTTTACATTCTCCAGATTTAGTAAATCTCACCCCAATCTTGTATTTTACCCAATTTACAGAGTTTTTGTTTTACTTTCTTCTGCATGTATCTGTTTCTTCCAGACTCAACTCATTTCAAGCTTTCACTTTTAGAGTTGAAAATATGTTTATTGGAATGTTAACATAGTAAACATGGACAGCATGAGGTGTCACAAACAGGGAACAGTCATAGATACGTAGCAGTAAGGAGTCAGCCAAATGGCTATCGCCCACCGCTGGACTCCCATCAACGTAAAACAAAATGAACAGTTATGACAAGAACCTTGAAACAAAAATTACGAGCGGCCAAAATGGCCTCTTAATAGGTGACAACATTGCAACCAGAGTCTCCAGGAAGAAAACAATAAAATCAAAAGAAAAAATGATAAAAAGGACAGAGACCAAAAATAAAAAATAACAGGAAAAGTTAAAATAAAAATGGGAGGTCAAGAATCAGGGAAGTGAGAGGGTGGGGAGAAAGGGAGAAGAAGGGAAGAAAGAGAATGGTGGGAAAGAGAAGAATAGAGAAAAGAAAGCTAGAGGGGCATCATAGAGTAGAGTGAGAGTTGCTGATATAGTAATTGGAAAAGACAGCGTAAAGTAAGCGGGGGGAGGGGAACGTGGCCTGCCTCTAGGTGGTGAAACATATGAAAGCGATCAGGAGTGATCATGATTGGGTGGACAACATGTTCGCCAGGGTGTCAGAGGGGGAGAAGTGGAGCCAGACGAGCCACAGCAATGTATAATTATCAAAAGTGTCGTTATTAAGGGCCAGCATCTCCTCCATTCTCATGGTGTCATTCATAATAGAGACCCAACGTGACAATGGGGGAGTTGCGGTCGACTTCCAATAGGAAGGTATGAGCTGTCTCGCCGAGGACATGAAGAAAAGCTTTCACTTTTAAAGATTGATTCACACCTATGCATTTTTGGTGCATTTTGCATTTTGCACTACAGTCCATTTAACATGCCTTCTCTATGGAACACATTCTGTAGAGCAAATTTGCAAAATGCAAAGGGAACTTAAAATGCATAGGTGTGAATCTAGCCTATTGCCGTGTACACACGGCCATTTTTAATAGTCTAGAAAAAACATTTTTTCCTGACAGACTCCATGGCAGCCTACGTGTGGGTTAATCCCGCCTCTCATACCTCATAGGACCCCTCTCCCATAAAGTTTTGCTTCTCACCATAGACTGTGTTCCTTTTTTGTCCTCCTCCTAGGACCTTGGTTGTTTTTACCTTAAGAAGTTTTTTTCCCTGATCCAGAAGTCCTGGTGATTTTTCCCTCTATAGTCCACAAGTCTCTGCTATTAGCAGGATGGACGTATGCAAGTCTGTAGTGTTTACCCTCAAAAAGCTTTCTTTAACCTGCCATTGATAGGTAAAGCAGTAACTGGCCATTTATCCTGCTGCTCACGCTACACAGCGTGAGCAGCGGTGGCTCCAGCTCCAGGCAGGATCATGGGACTCCTCGGTGGTAATGTATATTCTACAGTTACTTACTTTATGGCAGCCGGTTTGTGTATGTTGTTTGTCCTCGTGCAGTTATGGCCGCTGGAACGCATTGCGTTTCAGCCTCGTCGCCTCCTGGTAGTTCTGCGCATGCGCCGGTCTCGTTTGCGAACGAAGCTTGGTTGCGCATGCGCGGTCCTGTTCGGTTGGCCGCGATCGCGCATGCGCACGAGGTCTACGGGGGTGACGCCGCACACAGCGCAGGCGCGTGTTGAGCACGGCGGAGCGCGATGACGTCATCGCAGGGCGGCAGGTTCAAATAGCTGTCAGATGCAGCTATTCATTGACACAATCCTGAAACACAGCACTCTAGGTAGCGTTCTTCTGTCCTAAGGTAAGAAACAGTGCTGGGTCACTGTCCTGTCCTTCCTCCTTAGGTATGTCTTGTTATTTTTAAGCCTCATTTGTTTCTTTTTTCTTTTTGTCATTGGTCTTTGCAGTACTGTGGGTTTCATTGCCATGGATGTGTCACCGCCCCCCTGTGGCCAAACCTTACGCTGCAGGTAGGATGGAATTATTTCCCTCTGCCTGTTTTTCCAATAAGGTTTCTTTTTTTTGGTCACTTTTTAAAAATAGCTTTTTTTGTTTTTTTGTATTTGTTCCCAGCCCCTCTAGGTCTGTTTCTTTGTCGCTAGCACGTGAAGATAATGTTGAAGCTCGTTCTCAGCGTCATCATTCAAATTCTAGAAGTTCTAGATCATCATCTAAACATCACAGAGACGGTTCTAGATCTAAGTCCAGTCGCCATTCTCACCGCCATTCCAGTCACTCCAGAAGAAATTCCTGTTGGGGATGTAGAGCTCAGGTCCCAGAAGGAAAATCCCTCTGTGAGCCATGTTATTCCCGTGCTGTAAGGGAAAGAGGAGGTGAAGACCAGCAGGTAGAAGCCCTGGTCAGAAGAGTAGTCCAAGAATCTTTGAACGGCTCTGATTCCGTCCAAGCGGTTGTCCCTCCAGTTGAACCATCACCAGTCCCTATTCAGGATACTCCTGAGGTTCCGGGGCCCTCTCAGCTTTACCGCTCCCCGAGTGTGTCCTCAGAGAGTGAAGAGGAAAATATTAATTATGCAGCGGGCTTTGATTTTTCTCTGGTCCCAACCTTGGTGAAAGCAGTTAAAGACGCTTTAAAATGGGAAGATACAGTAGAATCACCTTCCAAGCAAAGGAAGTTCTTTAAACAGCTCAGAAAAGACCGTCCAAACGTTCCCCTTCTTGGTGAACTTGGAGATGTAATTACAGAAGAATGGTCTGGCACAGATAAGAAAAATTCCTTAATTTCTAAAGTAGCAAAGTTGTACCCATTCAAGAGTGATGAAGTGAGACATTTGGAGTCAGCCCCTTTAATTGATGCAGCCCTAATGAGACTGGTAAAACATGTCACTCTCCCTTTGGAAAACACTGTTTCCTTCAAAGATGGCTTGGAGAGGAAGATAGACACTGATCTAAAACGCATCTACATCACAGCAGGCATGGCTTGTAAACCAGCCTTAGCCCTTGCAGCCTTGTCAAAGGCAATGGAGGCCTGGACAGATGAGATGGACTCATGAAGCGTTCCAGTCCAAGAATTAAAAATGGCCTCTGTGTTTTTGGGGGAGGCCTCCCTTGACCTTATTCGCCTAGTGTCTCGGGTTATGCTCTCCTCTGTTACAGCCAAACGTGCCTTGTGGCTACGGCCTTGGGTGGCTGACCCTGCCTCTAAACAGGCCTGGTGCAAAATACCCTTTTTAAGGTCCTCCCTTTTTGGGAATAAGTTGGACAGTGCCATTTCCCGGGCCACTGGGGGTAAGTCAAGCTTCCTTCCCCAGGATCGACGTCCGTATGGACAGAGAATTTTTTTTCCCAGGCAGGATCAAGATCGGGCAAGGGAGGCCCGCCGGTACAGACCTGGGCGTGATTTCAGGAAGAACTGGCGAAAAAAACAGCCCTCCAGTCAAAGGTCCGCAAAAAGCTCTTCCTCTGGTGGACGTGAGGCCCCTAAGTCCTTTTGATATAGGGTCGGCCCAGACGGAAAAAGTCGGGGCTCGCCTCCTTCAATTCCAGCACATCTGGGCAGCCTCGATAAAGGATTTTTGGTCCGTCAAGACCGTATCTATAGGTCATTCTTGGACATTTATCGCCCCGCCTATTCTGCAGTTCATTCCCACAGTCATGCCTTGCTCAGAAGAGAAAAGACAAGTCACTTGTGGCTCAAGGTGCTGCTATACACGTCCCAACAGCCGAGAGATTCCAAGGGATGTATTCACCACTTTTTCTGGTCCTAAAAAAGTCAGGTTCCTGGAGACCAGTGATAGATCTGACACATCTAAACACCTTTATCAAGAAAGAGAAATTCAAGATGGAGTCGCTCCTCACGATCCGTCAAGCAGTTCAGCCAGGTGACTGGCTGGTGTCCATAGACCTGAAAGATGCCTACTTTCACGTCCCTATAGCCGTGGAATTCCAAAGGTATCTCCGGTTTGCTGTAGGCAATATTCACCTCCAGTTTACTTGTCTCCCTTTCGGGCTCACAACATCGCCAAGAGTATTCTCGAAACTCCTGCTGGCAGTCGTGGCTCTGATCAGAATCAGAGGCATTCGTCTGCATCACTATTTAGACGACCTGCTACTACTTTCACAAAGCAAGGAGCAGCTGTTATCCCACAAAGACCTGGTCATATCCATTCTGACCGAGTTTGGTTGGCTACTAAACAAAGAGAAGAGTCATCTAGAACCGACACAATCTCTAATCTTTCTCGGTGCCCAATTCGACACAGCTCTGAGTACCATCTCGCTGCCCCTAGTGAAAATCCCTGTAGTCCGGGACAGGATTCGTTGTGCTCTAGAAACACCTTTTCTCAAAGCCTCGCAATGCCTCAACATAATAGGTACCATGGTTTCCACAGTCCCTATGGTGAGATGGGCACAGTGGAAGATGCGACCCTTCCAGAAGGGTTTTCTCCAGCAGTGGGACTCGAAGTCACAAGTCCAAATGATTCAGATAACATCACACATGAGAGAGAGTCTTCCCTGGTGGCTACTTCGGAAAAACCTCCTCAATTGCCATTCTCTAGCCCCTGTTTCTTGGATCACAATCACATCGGATGCCAGCAACACAGGTTGGGGGGGTCTCTGCCTGAAGGAGGTAGCCCAAGGGAAGTGGGACTTCCCATCCCAGAAAGTCGTCTCCAATGTCCTGGAGCTTCGGGCAGCCCTTTGTGCTCTACATGCCTTCCTTCTCCTAATAAAAGGGTCCTCAGTCCTCCTAAGGATGGACAACACATCGGCAGTGTCATACATCAAGAGACAGGGTGGCACTCGCAGTCTGTCTCTACTGAAGGAGGTAAATCCAATCATGTCTTGGGCACAGACACACCTGTCGAATTTGTCAGCTGTATATCTCCCTGGAGCTCAGAATCTACAGGCGGATTTCCTCTCGAGAACATCTCTCGACAACAATGAGTGGTCTCTCCACAACGATGTTTTCAGTTGGATCCTGTCACTGGATTTTTCACCGGAAGTGGATCTGTTTGCGTCCCCACGCAACTTCAAACTGGAGAAGTATTACACCAGATACCGCTGTCCCCAGGCTTTCGGGGAAGACGCCCTAACGGATCAGTGGAGATTCAGCAGAGCTTATGCCTTCCCTCCAGTCCCAGTCATCCTCCGATTCCTAGCGAGACTCAGGTGGGAAGAAGCCGAGGTAGTGGCAATAATTCCATTTTGGCCCAACAGGCCGTGGTTTCCGTTACTGTCCCAATTGAGCTTCCGGGATCCAGTTCAGCTTCCATCCAGACCGGATCTCCTGTTGCAAGGGTCGATCCCTCATCCATGTCCAACCCACCTGCACTTGATGGCATGGTTCTTGAAAGGAGAAGGTTGGAAACATTAGGATGTCCAAGCAGAGCCATCGCTACTTTGTTAAACGCCAGAAGGCCAAGCACCAATAAAATCTACCAAAGAATTTGGTCAAAGTTCTCAGACTACACCTCTTCCATGGGTGGTTCTCCTGCTAACCCCAGTATCAAGGATATTCTAGGCTTTCTCCAAACAGGTCTTGATCTTCCTTTATCCGTCAGCTCATTAAGAGTCCAAGTTTCAGCTATCTCCACATTCACAGGTGTATCCTGGGCTACTCACTCTCTGGTCAGACAATTTTTTAGAGGAGCCATAAGGCTGAGGCCTTTAAGAAAGCCAAGATTTTCCAAATGGGACCTACAATTAGTCCTGGATTTTTTCTCAGACCTTCAAATCTCAAATCAATTATCAGTTAAGGATCTTTCCCTCAAAGTGGTCTTTCTTGTTGCTATAACATCAGGAAAGAGGGTGTCCGAAATTGGGTCATTAGGATGTAAAGAACCTTTCCTTACGTTCTTCCCAGATCGTGTCGCTTTGATTCCTATGCTAGGTTCAAAACCGAAAGTGTCATCGGTCTTTCATGAGAACCAGGAGATAGTCCTTCCAACCTTTCGGGATTCGGAGGACTCGGATGCTCATCCTTTGGACGTCGGAAAAGTGTTGAAGCAATATCTGGAAGCCACAGCTTCTTTTCGCCAATCCGATCATCTATTTGTTTCCTTCCATGGAAAAAACAAGGGAATGCATGCTTCCTCTAGAACCATCGCAGCATGGATTGTCCAAGCCATCCAGGGGGCTTACAAGGCGAAAGGTTTGGCTCCTCCAGAAGCGGTAACCGCACATTCTACTCGGGGCGTAGCCACGTCGTGGGCGGCGGCCCGGCACGTGTCCCCAGAAGTGATCTGGGCAGTTTTCTTGATGAGAAACCTCAAAGCCTCGTACACACGCTCGGTTTACTCTGCAAGAAAGCTCTGCCAGCAGTTCTCTTGCTGGTTCTTGCTGAGAAAACTGTGCGTGTGTACAGGGCTGGTGCAAGGAGTTTTGACACCCTAGGCGATACCTTATTTTGCGCCCCCCCACGCACGCTCTGCCCCTCACTAAAAAGCCTTTCACACCTCAAATTGCCCCAATTCCTGTATTATCAGGTCTCAGATCATCACCCCCTCTGTACCCCCCTGCACACACAAATATCTGTTCCCCCTCTGTACCCCCTGCACATCCGCCCCCCACACATATCTGTTCCCCCTCTGTACCCTCCTGCACACCTCTTCATCCGTCACCCACACACACATATCAGTAACCCCCTGCACATCTGTCCCCCCACACACATATTACCCCCCTGCATGTCTTCCCCCCCACACACATATCGGTACCCCCCTGCACGTCTGTCCCCCCCCACACACACATATCAGTACCGCCCTGCACGTCTGTCTCCCCCCCCCCCCACACATCAGTACCCCCCTGCACGCCTGCCCCCCACACACATATCTGTCCCCCCCACACACATATCAGTACACCCTGCGCGTTTGTCCCCCCACACACACACATATCTGTCCCCCCCTGCACGCCTGCCCCCCACATATCAGTACCCCCCTGCACGCCTGTGTCCCCCTCTGTACACAGTGCAATGCACTATTAACTTAAAAGCAGAGTCAATGTTTTATTACTTTACTCTAGGAGAGATGCGCTGGAGAGATGGATGGACAAAGAATGAGGGAGGGATGGAGATGGAGGGAGGGATGGAGATGGAGGGAGGGATGGAGATGGAGGGAGGGATGGAGATGGAGGGAGGGAGGGATGGAGATGTAAGGAGGGAGGGATGGAGATGGAAGGAGGGAGGGATGGAGATGGAAGGAGGGAGGGATGGAAGGAGGGAGGGAGGTAGGGAGGATGGAGATGGAAGGAGGGAGGGATGGAGATGGAGGGAGGGATGGAGATGGAAGGAGGGCGGGAGGGAGGATGGAGATGGAAGGAAGGAGGGAGGATGGAGATGGAAGGAGGGAAGGATGGAAGGAGGGAGGGAGGGAAGGAGATGGAGGGAGGGATGGAGATGGAAGGAGGGAGGGAGGGAGATGGAGGGAGGGATGGAGATGGAGGGAGGGATGGAGATGGAGGGAGGGATGGAGATGGAAGGATGGATGGAGATTGAAGGAGGGATGGAGATGGAAGGAGGGATGGAGATGGAAGGAGGGATGGAGATGGAAGGAGGGATGGAGATGGAAGGAGGGATGGAGATGGAAGGAGGGATGGAGATGGAGGGAGGGATGGAGATGGAAGGAGGGATGGAGATGGAAGGAGGGATGGAGATGGAAGGAGGGATGGAGATGGAGGGAGGGATGGAGGGAGGGATGGAGATGGAAGGAGGGATGGAGATGGAGGGAGGGATGGAGATGGAAGGAGGGATGGAGATGGAGGGAGGGATGGAGATGGAGGGAGGGATGGAGATGGAAGGAGGGATGGAGATGGAAGGAGGGATGGAGATGGAGGGAGGGATGGAGGGAGGGATGGAGATGGAAGGAGGGATGGAGATGGAAGGAGGGAGGGAGGATGGAGATGAAGGCAGTGGAAAGGAGGGAGGGAGGAGGAGGCAGGCAGGGAGGCTGAGAAACGGTAGAAGTCCGGGGGATGCAGCGAGAGGAGCAGGCAGAGCCGTGTTGTCTTTGGTCGGGGAAGCTTCCCTCCTGTGTAGCCCGGCATCTCTCTCCTCAAGCTCGGCTTCTGTCTCCTCCTCCCGCCGGCTCTCCGCGCTGAAATCTGGGCCGTTCCCCGGGTGTGACACCAGATCCCGGGCGCCCAGGAGGAGGGGGACCGGATATCGCGGCAAGCCCGCCATGGTACTTACAGTGCATGCAGGTCCAGGGCTTCCATCTTATCCGCTCCACCGATCATGCGGCACCTCCGGCTGGCTGCTCCTCGTCCCGGCTCAGTCTCTCCCCTCATCTGCTCACTGCCGCCGCTACTAGGGCGGCACTGCAGGCTGGGGATAGAGCAGTCCATCCGGCATGTAGTCACAGGCGCAACCGACCCCTAGCCTGGCGGCTGGCGCCAATTCGCCATAGAGCATGTATTTAAAAAAAAAAATGCCGGTATTTTAACCCCAGCAAGTGGCTGGGGATCTGGATTTTGCCGCCTCCCCTACCCTGGAGCTCTAGGCAGCCGCCTGATCCGCCTATTGCTAGCGCCGGCCCTGCGTGTGTACGAGGCTTTAGGCCTGATTCACACCTATACATTTTTAGTGTTTTTTGCATTATGCAAATTTGCACTACAGAACGTGTTACATTGGTAAACTATGTTGAATGGACTGTAGTGAAAATCTGCAAAATGCAAAGGCACTAAACATGCATAGGTGTTAAACAGGTCTAAAAGTGGAAGTAAACTTCCATCACTGACTTTTACCTATAGGTAAGCCTATAATGTTTATCTACAGGTAGTGTAGCTATTGCCTAAACTTGCAATTTAGGAGATATTTACTGTATGTGCAGCCAGTGACTTCACTGGCGCATGCGCTCTGAAGGAATGCCCCTCCTTCAGAGCCCTGTGCCCTAATTAGCGGCTCCCATGCGCATGTGTGGGAGTGACGTCATTGTGGCTCGGGCCAGTCACAGAGCCAGAGTCCTCGAACCTGAAAGCAAAACGGGTGAAAATGGGAACGTCTGCAGTGCTGACATCTCGGCGCTGAAAGAGCTTTGTCTTAATGTAAGTTTAACATAATGTGCTAGTATGTAATGCATACTAGCACATTATGCCTTTAACTTGCAGGGTACGTTTTAGTGCTTTTTGCACTTTGCAGATTTGCTCTACAGACCATTTAACATGGTTTCCTATGGAACACGTTCTGTAGTGCAAACCTGCAAAATGCAAAAAGCACAAAAATGCATAGGTGTGAATCCAGCCTAAAAGAACAGCATGCCATTTTTTACCTTTCCAGCACCCACTTTGATAGTTACTGCTTTGCTTATCCACAGCTGCTGCAGATATATCCACATTTGTGTTGGATACTTGCTCTTCTCACCACAGGCGGTGGTTCCTTCTGCCAGCTCCTACTGTATTTCTTGCAGTGACATATGAGCCAGTGAGAGGAACCACAGTGTGAGGTAGAAGAAAGAGGTATCCAACACACCCGGAGGTGTGGAATACTTGCAGCAGCTGGGGATCTGCAAAGCAGTGATGTTTGAAGATACAGACCAATGAAAAGGTAATTATACATGCTATTTTATAGCCAAGTGTTCTTTTACAAGTGACCCATTTTGGTTTTTGGTTCTGTATTTTTTTTTTTTTACTTTTTGTCTTTTGTCAGTGTGGAACTAATAGTGTCTCTGTAGATGCTTATAGTTGTGCCCATTCGTCAAGTTCATATTTTGTGTTATTAGAAAAACAAAACACAAATGGCTAATTTACAGTGGATGACTACAGATAGTGTTTGCCATTTGAACTATTTGATTAATTAAGGCAGACCATTCGGCAGGTTTTCCTAAATGTAGACAGCGTGGGCAAAATGTGTCAGCATGAAAAGCTGGAAAACCGGTCGCGTGTACGCGGCTTTAGAATCTGTGAAGAAAAAGACATTGGCCCAGATTAACAAAGCACTTGCCCCGCGTATCTCCAGATAAAAACAGACTTCATCCCACCGTCATAACTTGCCTACGCCAGCGTAGAGTGGGCGCATATTTATGCTGGACGCATGTGGCGCTCCCATTGATTTTCTATTCAAATATGCAAATGAGAGAGATACGGCGATTCACGAACGTACATGCGCCCGACGCAGGCTACGCGATGTGCGTGTAAGTTGTACGTCCGGCGCAAAGTTATTCCCCATAAAGGAGGTGTAACTCAGCAACAGACATCCACAGGTCAGCTGGAGAGCAGCTGCAGCAACAACGTTACGAGCGAGCTGAGCAACCACACTTGCAGGACAACACATCTGTATGCCAACATGCCAGGGGCAGCCATGGTCATAGCACTACTGCGTCCACAGGCACGGAGGAGGGCACAGGAGAGGATCTACCAAACGCGCATGAACGTCTTTGGCATTGGGGAATTGGAGGTGTATCGCATCTTCCGATTCAGCCCTAATGCCATCCTGGAATTAGCCACAGCCCTGCATGATGAAATCACCAGCCAGACGGGACACTCACATGCAGTGCAGCCACTGGTCAAGATACTGGCAACACTCCATTTCCTCGCCAGTGGATCTTTCCAACGTACAAGTGGAGTTGTGTCTGGGATGTCACAATCCACCATGAGCAGATGCGTGCACCAGGTTGTCCCCGCAATCCTCACATGCATGTCCCACCACATCATCAAACCGACCCATGAGCATCTGCGGCAGAAGGCAATGCAGGATTTCTACAACATTGCCGGATTCCCATGCACCGTCGGGGCCATTGATTGCACACGTGTGGCACTACGGCCCCCCTGTGCCACAGAGCACATATACCGCAATTGTAAGCAGTGGCATTCCATCAACGTACAGGTGATAGCTGATGCCCAATGCCTCATATGGCACGTCCGTGCCAAACACCCCGGGGCTGGCCACGACAGCTACATATACCGTCAAAGCAACATCCCAGCAGAATTCAAACAGAACGTGTACAGGGACAGCTGCCTGATTGGTGAGTGACATGGGTGTCAGGCATGACTGTTCCCCCCCATGATGCAGACATCACGAGGGGCACATGCACGGCTAACATCCTTCTGTCTTTTTCCTTCCAGGTGACTCGTCATATGCACTTGGGCCCAGAGGTGTATTTAGGTTTTGTGCTGCCCTAGGCCTGACTAAACTCATGCACCCCCTAATTTAAATATGACCCACCCCTTTCTGTCACGGCCACACCCTGTGTTGTTTAAGACCCGCCCTGAAATTTTCGAGTGAGGACACTAGTTCTGAGGGCCTGGGGGGGGGGGGGGCAATGGATTCCCTTAATTTACTTAGATTTCCTCTTACTTCCTGGTTGTCCATAGAGCAGGAAGTGAAGGGAAATCTTCGCAAATGGGACAGGGATGGTAAAAAATAAACTGACAGGGGCTATAACCCTCCCTTACTCTACCCAAAATGAAAAAAAAAGTGTTGCCTATAGTTCTACTTTAAGTAGATGGTGCAGCAGAAACATATAGCACAGTGTGGAAGGTTTGTGGTCCAGGATAATTAAAGAGTCAAAATTGGAAGCACCCCCACAGTTGCGGAATGCCGGCCGCTCGCATACCAGAAGCAGCGCGGCCGCTTTATGGGGCGCTAGACTCATTTTCCTAACAGTGTGGCGCAAGCCGGCGGGGACTCTTTTCATGCTGGCCCCCTCTAAAGTGCTGCCCTAGGCCTGGGCCTTGTTGGCCTAGGCCAGGATACAGCTCTGCTTGGGCCCCATCTCCTGACTCCATATCGGAATCCCCAAACCAGAGGAGAGAGAAGATACAATGCGGCACACATACGCACCCGTGCAGTGGTGGAGTGCACATTTGTTATCCCGAAGTCCCGTTTCCGATGCCTGGATAAGTCTGGGGGGGCCCTGTTGTATTCCCAAAACTTTGTGTGTCATATCATCGGTGCATGTTGTGTGCTGCACAACTACGCCATGAGAAAGGGCCTGGAGATTGACAGGCCCCAATGATGTTGATGTCCATTCATACCACATTTACACGGTCGTGGGGATAACCTCTCCCTGATGAGCCAAGGTGACACGCCTTGCTGGCAGGAATGTCACACACACATACACACACTCACACACCAGTGACACTGTAGCAGCACCGGGCAAACCCTGCCCCTGCAAACGGGTGACCGGGCACCACTTCTGCACTCCTCACCGTGTGCAGAAACAAAAAAGAAAACTATAGGGATCATGCCCTTACAGAAGGATGGCAGATACATCTGTGCACGTCCAAAATAAAAATATATAAATTTCATACTCTGAGCAGAAAAAATTCAGAGGACAGTCATTTGCCCTCTTGTGGGCCAGGCCTCGTGCCACAGGTATGGCTCCTCAATTGTCTGGGGGCCGCCTCGGGTGGGGGGGTGGGGCATCATGAGGAGGTTTATCCCCGGGTCTGTCGCTCCTTGATCTGATGGCAGATGTAGCCTGCATGCCCTCCAAGGCAACGGCAATGCGGTTCAGAACGGTGTTACTATCTGCCTGCATCCGCAGCTGGCGGGCGTTGGTCTGCCGCTGGAGGCGTCTGTTCTGCCGACCCTCTGTCTGTATGGCAGCAGTGTTGGCCTGCACAACCTCCCCCAGGCTCTTCACCTCTGCCAGGATCCCAGATGCTGTGGCCTGCAGCTCCACAATAGCCACAGTGTGCCTGTCCTGGGTGGCCTGCATGTCCCTAGATCCCTGGACCACAGATGACGAGGGACTCCCTGCTAACATGTGGTCATGCATCTAGGGTCTGGCTTTGGTCACAGAGACTTGTGGCCATGGCTACGCAGTTCGCATTGATGTCCTGCAGGCAGTCCGGCCTGGGTATGGGCAGCCTGTTGTGTGAGGCACTGCATATCCAAGGACCCAGAAAAAGAGGCCAGGCTGTCAGCCACTCTGTGCAGGTCGCCGGCAATATCAGCCATGTGGCGCGCCTGCCATGCCTGCTCCCTCTAAAGCTGGCTACACCCCTCGTCTTGGCCAGAGCCTTCCTAGGGGAAGTAGCCAGTTGAGTCCATCTGGATGGAATAGCCCTGGAGGGGGTTTCCCTGGAGGGGGTAGCCCTGGAGGGGGTTTCCCTGGAGGGGGTTCCCCTGATGGGCGTGGAGGTCTGAGAGGGTCCGGGGAAGATGGAAGCCTCCTCAAGATAGAGGCATTCCTCTAGATGGAGATCCACCTGCTCCTCAAGAACTACCTCTAGAGCAGAGGTTTGGGCACTCCCCTCCACCAATGTCTCATGGCTTCCCAGGAGGTCAGGCTGAGGCTGAGGATGTTTTGGGGATGGCGTGGGTCGGACACAGCCAGACGATGGCCCAGCTACCTCCAACACATCTGTGGATGACACAAAACATTCACATGTTGGTTGACCCACACGCTTGTCACATGTTCCCTTCCACCCCCTCACATGCTACACAACGGATGGGGGATAAAACACACTTACCTGTCCTCAAGTCCTGTTCACTGGAGTAAAAGCCCTCCAGGCCCTCCACCTTCTCCTGCTTCGGATAGCTGGCAATGACCTCCTCCTCAGGTGTCAACTTCACAGAAGAAGCTGGTCCGCCTCCCGTGCCCCTGAGGTGCCTTCTGATGCTGGCCAGCTTATCCCGGACACGCCGACGCATGTCGTTGATCTTTTTGCTAATGTCCTTACAGGTCCTGGATTCATGCCCAAGGGCATTGACCTCCAGGGTGATCTTCTGGAGGATCTCTTGCTTCCTTGCCCTGCTGGTCCTGGTGCTCTGTGCCCCATGGAGGTACGTGTCGTACTTCGAGATGGCTGAGGTCCGGATAGCCCTCTCATCTGCTGAGAATTTTTTTTCTCCTGTCCCTGTCCACCTCAGTATCGGACATGGCTCAGACCGCAAAAGTACTCTGCTCCAGGGGGAAGACAAGCAAGCTGGTGTACTTTTGTGCTGGACGGGCGTATGGCTGGGCGTATTTATGTGCTCGGCATAACCTGGTGAGCCGGTGTATCTAAGGAAGTTGCGCCAACGTAATTGTGAGAATGCGCATAGGGGTAATAGGCATACGTCCGCGTCACTTTACGCCGGGCGTAAAACACTGCACCGCGCTTGGACCATCAGTTGCATGGGGTCACACCCACTTCCACCTACGCCAGCTTATGCCTACAAAATACTCCACGCTGGTGCAACGTTGGGAGCATTTGCTTTGTGAATTCCATGCTTGCCTCTCTGCGCTGTGTCGGCGTAGCGTTAAAGAGATACGCTACGGCGGCAAAAATGTGCATCAATGTCTGTTAATGCGGGCCATTGGATTTAGCTGGGTTCCAACTGAACTGGAAAGCCTTGTACACACGACTGGTTTTCCCATCAGGGAAAACTGCCAGAAGAGCTTTTGGCCGGAAAACCGGACGTGTCTATGCTTCCTCACAGTTTTCCCATTAGGAAAACAGACGGGAATCCCGACGGGAAAATGGAGAACCTGCTCTCTATTTTCCCACCGGCTTTTTTTCCACCTGATTTACTAATACTCTATGGGAAACACTACGAGGCAGTGCTCATGGAGCATACACATGGCCTGGATTCCTGGCCGAAGCTCGATGGCAGTTTTCCTCCCAGGTTCTCAGCTTTTCCCTTGGTTCTCACGGTGGACTTTTTACCGTTGTGAAAACCGAGCGTGTGTACAAGGCTGAAGAAAAGATCACACAGGACACAAATACAGAACCTGCTTTAAAACTGCAGGATCTTACTACATGCAGCTATTTCTATACTGGAAATTACAATATATATTTATATTAAAAGAAATGAATGTATTTATTTATATTACATTATTTTTGGTGAAAAAAAAAACGACTATTGTATAGAAAGTGGAGTATTGTTGGGTTATGTGCCATGTGCCCACTATAGCATATAGTGAGACAACTTTAAAAGAAAACTAAATAGAGTGTTTGCATAGCATCATGCCTACATGGAATCTGTTCAAAGAATCTCTATTAACCAACGTTGACATTGTAAACCAGTTTAATAACCTCATATTAAAATATTTGATTAAATGTGAGTATGTTTTTGTTTTTGTACAAATGATTACTCAATAGCAGTCACCTTGTCTTATTACATAAACCTAAACTAAGCAAAAACATATAGCCATTTGTGGCAAATATTATGTGGCTGTTTCACCGAAACTCCTTTCTGATTGTGAAGGGACATGGGAGATAATAACTTGCTCAGTTTTTATTATGCCAAATCCATCCTTATTATCTTTCAGATCCTAATACTTGCTAGTAAAAAATGCATGTCTTAGGAGGCAGGGAAATTGGAAAGATGAAACCTATAATATTTCTTTTTAGCAACATATGAGGGTGAATTTGCACAAGGTCCTGTTCTTTTGTAATGATGGAAAAATATGGTTGCACACATGAATGGAGAGTTGGGTCACTGACAAAGCAATGGGCCTTGTGGGAATTCAAGGGCCCAGCTACAATCTTGCCTTGGTTAACCAATAGAATGGCACAAATTGTCAAAGCTGTGCAACTGCCTGTCATTTCACAAGGGAGAATGCACATGTATCCAATTGATGTCTCATAGGGCTGAGCAAGAACACACAAGGCAAATGGAGCAGCTTCTCTACTTATCAATGTCAACTGAAAGGATTGGGGGTTGGCAAATCTGCTACTTTGTCCAATTTTTGAAAAACAACATTTTCACAACTGTAGAATTCTACTAAATGAGACATTTTCAGTGGTGCTACTAATCAAATGATAATGGCTTCCATGTTTGTTTGTGGGTTTTGAAGCAAATATACAGTAGGTAAAATTAACCTGCTAAATAGTAGGATATATAATGTCCACGAGTCTCTCGGCCACCTGGGGCTCCCTCTCCTTATTGTCTCACACTTCTGTCAATCAAAGTCAGTTAGCCAATCAGGAGAGAAAGGGGGCAGGGACGAATGGCAGCTCCGTGTCTGAATGTACACACGGAGCTGAAGCTCAGCTCTGCTGCCCCCATAGCAAGCTTCTTGCTGTTGGGTCACTCGACAGGAGGAAGGAGCCAGGAGCAGAGAAGAGGGACCCGAGTAGAGGAGAATCTGGGCTCCTCTGTGCAAATCCACTGCACAGAGGAGGTAAGTATAACTTTTTTTTTTAAAGCCTGAAGATTTATTATCACTATACGACTACAGATTGCACAAATAGTTGCCCAGAATATGCCCATAAGTAAAAATCAAATTATTCATCATCTTTGGTCCTATTAGGTATGTATGTACTTCAAGTGATGTCAATAGTTTGGTGTTACTTTATATATGGATATCTAAGAACAGAATATCTAAGAGAAAATCCTAAGAATTTTCTTATATTTAATTATATAAACATAGTTAATTATGAATGCACAACTAGTGAGATTTTTGCTGTTTTTTGCATGATTAAAATCAAAGCATGGAGTAGAGGTACAGTTACTGACAAGTTCATTTACATGTTAACTACGGTAACACTTCAATTTGATTTTCCACATTTAAATATAGTTTCATTAATGCAGACAACCCTGTTATAATTAAAAACTAAATAAAAATAAAAATAAGAGGCAGTCCCATAGCCTATTATTTGTTTTTTTTTATACCTAAAGGGTATTGATATTTAAAAACCCCTGTTTTAAACAATGCACCTTAAAGGAGTTGTAAAGGATTTTTTTTTTTGCTGAAATTACTGTTTACAGGGTATAGAGACATAATAGTTTACTAATTCCTTTTAAAAATTATTAAAAATAAATAAAAATCAATCATATAATGTGCCTACAGTTTCAGTTCCGTTTTTCATCTAGTTTCATGCTTGTGTGAAGTACAGAGACACAGAGCCAATACAGGGCAGTGTTTATTTTTAAAATGAAACTGATTGGTTCTGAGGGGGTTTTAGACACACAGTAATCACACCTCCTTGATTAGAGACCACAGAGAGAAGCCCCCAGTACTTTTTTCATAAGGAAACAGGCAGCCAGGAAGTGTACAAAACAGAGAAGGATTAGAGCAAACACAAACAATAAGGACATGAAACCAGGACTGCATTAGGGTAAAGGAAGCTATTTAGCTAAAAAAAATTCCTTTAGCGACCCTTTAACTTCCCAAACACACTTTACTAGCAAGTTACAAATCTCACCTGATGTCTGAAAATTTTTACTTGCAAGTTGCAAATGTAGAATTGTGTAACTGTGTCAGACGCAGGGGTGCATTTTGTCTACATGGCCCAAAGTAAATTAAGCAGATTATATTTTTGCTATGCTTTGTCATCCACTGGTAAATAAGCATATACTTGTTTGATGTTGCATTTGTTAGCCAAAGCATAGCTAAAAATAGTCCAACCAGGACTTATGATAACTCTCCAACCACTACGATGTGAATCATATTTTGTTTTTAATATCTTGTGTAAGCTTTTGGCTTGGTCTTACCTAAAACAAAGCTGCATGTGGTCATGTTAGTACTGAAGAATCATGTGTTAGCCTCGTAGTGAGCTTTGCTATGACATCATCAGTCTGAGCATCACCTCATTATTCTTGCCAATCGAAAGCCTAGGTCATGTTTTTTTCTGATCTTGTTAAACCACTCTCCGGGTGGTTAAAGGTACTGGGCCTTTGACCCAGGTGTCTCACAAATCACCCAAAGCTTATTTAAAAGGCCAAATAAAAAAACACCCTGTCATGTACTTCAGCTTAATGAGCAAGATATACGAGGTGAATCGACAGAATTACAAATTGACATGTATCTATGAATTTATACTAATACCTTAAATCCTATAAAACTTGATGATTTTGGCTTTCTAGTATATGTTGCCATTTATGCTTTGCTGACTAGAAAGTGGAACAAAATGCTGATTGCTCATAACTATTTATGAAGGCTGTACAATGATGCAACTTGTTTTATAACCTAATATTCTATATGCAGTGTGGTATTGTGAAGAATAAAATATGAATTTTATTTTTGAAGTAATGTTACCTTTCTCATTAGGTTGTCCCAGACTGAGCAATCATATTCAGAAATAATTCAGTAAAGATGTGCAAAAGCACCGCAGTGCATTTATTTGTTATTAAATGTATTAATTATCCTTAACAGCATATTTCTAATTGGTACATCTTTTTTTTTCTATTACGTGTCATTTAAAAAAAAAATATTTATGAAATTGTGAGTATATTTTTGAAATAATGCAATCCAGACACACTCTCAAATCTCTTTTTACTATTAGTACCAGAAGTTTTAGCTGTGTTGAGCCAGATCTACTGATCCCCCTGATCTCAAGATGAGATCAGGGGGGATTTTGGTGATATTCAGTGAAAAGTAATTCCATTATCCAATGGGGAAATTTCTATGTAGTCATCTTTCCTTTCTCTAGGAACAACAGGATGAACTGGCAATAATACTTATAGCTGTGACTGACTGCACTGTATATGGACAATAGATGTGTACAGTATTGAGTAGGTGCTCTCTAAGGCCTCGTACACACGAGGTAATAGATTTGTTCAAATCTGTCCGTCCGACAGATTTGAACAAATCTGTCTGCTGGGATTTTGGTTTGCTCGCGTGTACACACGAACAAACCAAAATCCCCGCCAGCAGAGAGCGCGCTGACGTGTCGGTGACCTGGCGGTGACGTTGACGCCGCCACGTCACCGCACCAGGAAGTAAAACACTTCCGCGCATGCACCGAATCCATTCGGCGGCTGTGCGGGACGACATGTCTGCTGGTAAGTGTACTAACCAGCAGACATGTCGGGCGGGCGGATTCCCACCCGATAGATTTCAAAGCATGCTTTGAAATCTGTCGGGTGGCCAAATCCGTCGGCTCGGCCGTACACACGATCGAATCTGTCTGCTGAAACGGTCCCGCGGACCGTTTCCAGCGGACAGATTTGATCGTGTGTACGAGGCCTAAAAACACCCTCTGACTGGTACTACAAGCCCAGAGACTTGTGAATATTGATGACAACATTCTCTGATGTTCAGATGTAAATAGATAAAATGAACTAAAGAATGGACAAGGTTTTCTGGACATAAATGGTTCTCAAGTTTGGGCAAGAGACATTCTTAGACAATCTAGTGCAGTGGTGTCCTACCTTTGGCTCATTAGCCGCATGTGGCCCAAGATGGCTTTGAATATGACACAATACAAAGCCTAAGGCTCTAATTGGCTTCAAACAGGTTCAATATCGCTATTGTCTTTCAGCTTCTCCTCCCGACCATTCAGGACAGGAAGCGGGACTTAAGACTTTATTGGCCAGGAGGAGAAGCCATGGAAACCAGGGGAAGCCATGGCCTGGATAGGATAAGTGCAGACCTAGTGGGGGGGGGGGTTTGTATGCTGCCCCCACAAAAAATGGAGCACCAGCCGTCACTTCTGAACTTACCTAAGAATTTTGTAAAAAATGCTTTTACACTTAGCGAACACATGCAGCCAAAGAAAAAATTGACAGTGTCTCTTTACTGGACTTTTATAAGTTTTATCTTCTGAATGAAAACTGGGTCAGGGATGGTCCACCACTTTGTGGCCCACTTAACAGAGCTGCCCTTTAAATCCTTCCAGATAGAAAGGTGATTTCACTTGCTGCCTGACGCGATCCTGTAGTACAGTGTTTTTCAACTCCAGTCCTCAAGGCACACCAACAGGTCAAGTTTTCAGGATTTCCCTCAGATGAAATGGCTGTGGTGATTACTAAGGCAGTGAAACTGATCAAATCACCTGTGCAAAATAATGGAAAGCCTGAAAACATGACCTGTTGTAGTGCCTTGAGGACTGGAGTTGAAAAACACTGCTGTAGTAGATAGTGTGAGAGGAGTTATAGAGAGTAGAGCCTTGGCCATTGGAAGGGTTGCCGTGAGGAGTATGGTCACCTGAGATCTGTACTTTATTACTTTATTGAGGGCGCCCCAAGGAGGGGGTTCCCCTTAGCTGAGCCTGACTACATTCCACTTGCCTCAGAGAGACTTTTAGCATCCAATGTCTTTTGGAGTTTGCTGAAAGACTGTGCTTGTGTCACGAGGGCCACGTACCTGAGGTGAGACCAAAGTAGTGGGTGGAGCGAGTCCTTGAAGCCTCTGGAGATGGAGACAGAGACTTGGTGGACACTGAGTGGCACGGATGCCAGGGGTGTGGAGCACCGTGCAAGCCATAATCCAAGATCTGAGCCAAAGTCAAGTCCACTCTGGCAACAAACTACAAAAGGGTTAATCAGAAGAAGAATGGTCGAGATCCAAGCCGGGGTCGGTTACAAGCTGGCAGCTGAGTACAAAAGGGGCAAAGAAGTAGAATGGTCAATGTACAAATACAAGGCCAAAGGCAAGCAGCAATCAAGAGTAGTTAAATAGGTTTCCAGGTCACAACAAGTTCAGACAGATCACATACACAGCAACAAGGAGGGACTGAAGATAATCCAGCAATTTGGCAGTGTCTGGGCTGGACTTATATAGGGAAGTTTAAGGGTTGTTCCTGTGCACCTCCTGGGTATCTACCTGCCCTTTTCCACCAGGTTGAGGTCACTTCCTGTGTGTGCCTCCTGGGCATTTCTCTGCCTTTTTCCAGCAGGTCTTCTGCGCAGGTGCGGATTGGCGCACTGATGCGTCTTTGGCACATGCTCAGTTGGCACAGATTTTGCTCTTGCGGCAACACACCATTGTTGCATGCATAGTAAGCCCTGGACTCTTACAGCTTGGTCTAAGGTCTGGTAATATATGCTGTGAATATTCAGTAAAGAAGAAAATGTGGCCTCTGTGTAAATTCTTCAGATGGTCTATCATATGAAGTGAGTTCAGTTACAGGATGCCACTTAGTTGTTGAGCCCTGAGAGCAGTGGGCCAGCAACCTGGGAGTGAGGGGTTACAACTGTGCAACCAGGAGGGTGGGCAGAAGACCTGGTCACCAGTCCCCACCTATGCATGAGGAAGAGAGAGAGAAAACTACTGAGCAAGGGTTGTTATGCCCTGTAGGTCAATGTCTTGTGAATACTACAGAGTATGGCTGATGTGCCCAGAAGATGAGTTTGTGTTTTATGTTAGTGGTGCTCCAGCTGTCTCTTTGGAGACGAAAATGTAGGCTGTGACCATAACACACTCTTCACAATCACAACTTATTAATGTAATTATTTTTGGCAGCACCTATATTTGTGAGCAACTATTTTCAAGGATGAAGCACACAAAGGGCAAAATTAGAACCAAGATACATCATGTTACCACCAGTAACACATTCTCCTACTTAACCACTTTGCAACCGCCCTATAGACAAAGTAGGTCTACAGGGCGGTTGCTTAACTCTAAGAGGCCATTAATTAACGGCTTCCCAGAATCGCGCTCCCACGCGCCCCCTGAGGCGCTCACACGGGAGCATCCGTGACCGCCGGGTCATCCACATCATGGATCGCGGTAAATCGCCGCTGATAGCGGCGGTTTACCACGTGATCGCTCCGTCCAATGACGGAGCGATCACTTGTAAACAAACCGGCGTCATTTGATGACGCGGGTTCCTCCCTCCTCTCTCTGTACCGATCGGTACAGTGTGAGAGGGGAGAGAGGGAGCGGATGGCAGCAGGAGTGCTGTGGGCTGGATCTGTGACAAATGCAGTCACAGATCCATCCATCCATCCCTCCCTGCTGCAATACTCTGCAATACTGGGCAATACTCTGGGGGCCAATACTCTGGGCATACTTTGGCAATACTCTGGCAATACTCTGGGCAATACTCTGGGCATACTCTGGGCATACTCTGGGCAATACTCTGGGCATACTCTGGGAATATTCTGGGCATACTCTGGCAATACTCTGGCAATACTCTGGGCATACTCTGGCAATACTCTGGGCATACTCTGGGCATACTCTGGCAATACTCTGGGCATACTCTGCAATACTCTGGGCATACTCCGCAATACTCTGGGCATACTCCGCAATACTCTTGGCATACTCTGGGCATACAGCGCCCCTGTCCCTGTGAGCTTGCATGCAGAAGCGAACGCATACGCAAGTCCTGCCCACATATGAAAACGGTGTTCAAACCACACATGTGAGGTATCTCTGCGAACGTTAGAGCGAGAGCAATAATTTTGGCCCTAGACCTTCTCTGTAACTAAAAATATGTAACCAGTAAAAATATTTAAAGCGTCGCCTATGGGAATTTTTTAGTACCGAAGTTTGGCGCCATTCCACAAGCGTGAGCAATTTTGAAGGGTGACATGTTGGGTATCTATTTACTCGGCGTAACTTTATCTTTCATTTTATGCAAAAACATTGGGCTAACTTTAATGTTTTTTTTAAAAGCACAAAACTGTTTTAAATCCCAAAAAAAAACGCGTTTGAAAAATTGCTGTGCAAATACCATGCGCGATGAAAAGTTGCAACGACCGCCATTGTATTCTCTAGGGTCTTTGCTAAAAAGCATATATAATGTTTTGGGGTTCTATGTAATTTTCTAGCAAATAAATGATGATTTTTACATGTAGGAGAGAAATGTCAGAATTGGCCTGGGTGCTCCCTGCATGTTGGGCCTCTGTATGTGGCCACACTGTGTAAAAGTCTCACACATGTGGTATCGCCATACTCAGGAGGAATATCAGAATGTGTTTTGGGGTTAATTTGTGGTATGCATATGCTGTGTGAGAGAAATAACCTGCTAATATGAAAATTTGATGAAAAAAAAAATCTTGATTTTGCAAAGAATTGTGGGAAAAAATTACAACTTTAAAAAACTCACAATGCCTCTTTCTAAATACATTGGAATGTCTTCTTTCCAAAAAGGGGTCATTTGGGGGGAAAAGTACTTTTCTGGCATGTTAGGGTCTCAAGAAATGAGAGATGCTGTCAGTACATCAGGTGTGATGAAATTGATCAATTTTCAGTAATTGGTACCAGCTTGTAGACCCTATAACTTTCACCCAGACTAAATAATATATTTTTTTTATGAAAGATATGTAGCAGTATACATTTTAGGCCAAATTTATGAAGAAAATTAACTTTTTTGCAAAATTTTATAATAGAAATGAAGAAAAATTATTATTTTTTTTACAAAATTTGTGTTCTTTTTTCATTTATAGCAAAAATAAAAAAAAAGCAGAGGTGATCAAATAACACCAAAAGAAAGCTCTATTTGTGGGGAAAAAAGGACAAAAATTTCATTTGGTTACAGTGTTATATGAGTTATTGTCTTTCAAACTGTGAGAGCACCGAAAGCTAAAAATTGGTCTGGTTATTAAGGGTGTTTAAGTGCCCAGTGGTCAAGTGGTTAATAAAAGGTTTATGAATGCTGCCAGTTTATGACTACTGGTGGAATAAGGAATTATTTGTATACAGTTCGCTAAGACTGCTTCTGTGTACCTGTAACAAAATCCCTAGCAGGGTAGGGCACTATTTGCAATGCTCTTTTAGTTATTGGTTTTAGGCACACAAACATAGATTGGGAAAACAATCTCTCTTTCTATCCCCAATCTTGCCATACCTTGTATGGCAACACAAAGGGTCACAGCACACTTTCCAGCTAGCTAGCTAAACTTTTTCAACTACTCAGGTTAAAAACAGAGGTTTTTGCTGCATACATTTACAAATACATGTAAGGACACACAGTGCTTCATTAAAGTACCTTTGAAAAGTGTGATTTTTATGTCAAAAGAGGGCATGTGCTGTATAGCAATGCATATATTGAGAACTAGTTTAATTCCTCTATCTTGTCAGCCTTGTGCAGAGGAAACTTAGAATTACAACTTCATTGTGACACTATACTTATGGACTAGTAGTGATTGTTTCTAAATATCAGTGTCATGTATTACATTGAAAAAATCTTAGTCTTAGTCAAGTTCTTAGTCAGAACTGCTCCAGTCTACTAACTGACAACAGATGTGCATGGAACAATAAGGAGGACCAACAGGATATAGGAGCCCTGGGCACAGTGTAACATGTACAGAGAGCACATGGGAGTTAGGATTAGTGCATGGTAAGCACTAGGAGGCAGGTCATAGCTCGAACTATAAATGCTAATCCAACAAAAAATGGTGTTCCAAATATAACAGTTTTTCGGGAACCTTAAAGTGGATGTCGCAATGTAGAGTATAAGATTTCCTATCATCTGTACCCAGTCTTGCCACACAGAGTTAATCCAGATCTGAGAAATCCACTTTTATGTTCAGTGAAAATGAACAGCCTTCCAGATAAAACCCTGCCTAAATAAAAAAAGTCAGTTTTCTCTCTTCTTGCTTTGAGTGAGAGGTTATTTACATATCTAGCTAGGACATGTTTATCATATGTTATGTTTTGTTTATCATAACATGAGGTGATATAACATCATAACACATCCTAGTAATATACAATGAACTTTGGGTCACCTCTTGTTATGATAAACATGTCCAAGCTAGATATGTAAATAACCTGTTACTGAAAGCAATAACAGAGAAACGGACTTTATAATTTGGCAGGTTTTTATCTGGAATTCTGTTAGTTTGCACTGAACTTTAAAAGAGGATTACTCAGCGCTGGATTAACTCTGTGTGGCAAGACTGTGCACAAATGATAGGAAATCCTATACTCTACATTGTGACATCAAAAAAATAATATTTTTTGGGGGGGTTTACATCCACTTTAAGGAATCTTACAGGGGTAAGAGGCCTGCTGCACTATGTCCTTAACAAATATGACCTGGCAACTCTGCAGTTTCTTAGTTAGAAAACTCTTATTAGAGCAAAACAGCAACAGGAAACTCCATAAAACCTAATGTGTTTCAGCTGAAGCCTTCCTCATAGAATGTACAAATAAAATTAAAATCAAGTATATATAAAGATACAACCCTCTGAAATAAGGATGTGGTATAAACTTAATTAAAAATCATTAAATCAATTGATGACACTGGGGGATGATCTGTCAGGGCTGGGCCAGCCTTTCCTTCTCTGAGCTCAGTTGTCATATAATTACCAGCTCCTATCTCTCCACAGCCATACAGCGCATATGATCTCTGCCTTCACCTTGGTCAACATCACAAAGACTATCTCCTGCGTTCCTGTTAAAGACTTGCTTGGCTGACATTCCTTATGGCTCCAGATCTTGCTCACTGCCACTACGCTGATCCCTGGCTTCCTGACTTTCTGGCGTGTCTGACTATTAATTCCGGTTACCGAACGTTGTCTATATTTGACTATGTTTGTTCTATTTACTTTTATTGTTAAACAAGTGTGATTTAACTGTACTTCTATCTCGGTCTGATTCATGGTTTCTGACATGATCACTATTTGAACAAGGACATTCAAGGAGCAATACAAAACATTAACCATTTACATGACATATTAAAGCGGAGCTCCACCCTAATTACAACAGTGGCTTAATAGTACTGCCGTTATCAATAATGTTAAAAAACTGATCTTTTTGTTTTCGAAATATGTACAGTACCTTTGTAGTAGTCAGCCTATTGGTTTTAAAGCTTGCGGATTTTTCTCGGGCATTGCGTCACTTCGCGTTCGGTGCAGTGCGCTCTGGGGGCTTCTCTCCATAGCTCCCTGTGTTCACTGAGAAGCCGTGATATCAAATCTCGCGCGATGAGCCTGGATTTACATCAGGGGCGTTTACCTTTAATTACGATGCCTGCCATTGTTACGGCAACACAGACGCTGAGGCCGCTGCTCAACGCTGCGAGTGCGGTCGAGCGGTGGATGCTGGGACAACAGCATCACCGCAACCAGGAAGTCCCTGCTCGTGGGATTGTAATGCTCACAGTTAAAATGGCAGCGGGGGACAGAAAGGAATATAAGCAGAAAGAGAGAGGAGCGGACGTTAGAGACGAGATATGTGATTTTATTTATGCCCTGCAAGTAACTATTTAACTACCACAAAAAAATGATACGTATTTGCATGGGAGATCAGCTTTAAATGGGTTATTTAAAAAAAAAAAGATTGACGTCCATCCCGTTATTCATATGAAGCAGGACCCTGGTGTTAAGCGTATGGATCCACCACACCTCATGTTGGAGCAGGCTGTCTTGTATCTCTCCCCCTCTTGTAGCTATTTTAATCTGTTCAAGACCAGAAAAAAATGAATCAAGGTTCTCTCCATGCACAGTTTTAAAAGGTTTGGATACATTTGATTTGTTCTGATATACTATTTCGCAAATGGTGAAGAAGGCAACCTATATATTACATCCGACAGGCACTACATTCCACAACATATATTACTGATTTGAAATTAGAGTCAATATAGTTGTTAAGGGAATACAATTTGCCCATGGAAAAAAAAGGTGACCGTTTTAGTCTTTTAGTGCCTTCTGTACGGTGTACATGTATTTACATGTAGAGTCTGCTGCTCTATAGCTTTCCTGGGTTGTAAAACTCAGGCAGATGGGCTGGGTCTGTTGTAAAATTTAGGGCCCATTCACACCAGAAAACATGTGCATTTATGTATGTTTGCCATGCATTTATATGTGTTTAAGTGCATTTCTTTTAAGATTGGACATGGGAAACATCAGGTTGTCAAAGAATTTAAACTTTTTTTTTCTCAGCCTTTACATGTGTTGCATTTATATGTGGTTATGCATGGTTGCATTGTAAAAATACAGCTTCTGTATTTGTTTTTCACTGCACTGCATATCAATGCAATACAATGGTGTTAACCACGCTCATTAGCTAACATTGATTTTAGACTGTTTAAGCAGGTGAAACGTATTCAAAAATGAATCGCACTGCATCTGGTGTGAATGGGCCCTTAAAGTGTTACTAAACCCTGCATTCACTATATCTGGTCTCCTACAGTACACAGAACATGGCATGGAATTCGTTTAGTAAATATAAACTACTAAATACCTTTTCTCATCAGCAGTTAGAGCAGTCTTGTGACTTTTATCAGTGTCTGGTTAAAGCTTGTGGGAGGAGTTTTTATTTCCCCCCTGGCCCTCTCAAGAAAACAAAAATCTATCTAGCAAGACACACCAAACTGAGCATGTGCAGCTTGTCCCCTAGCCTCTGTTCTATCCGCAGATGGATTGGGGACAGTTAAAGAAGGGGAAGGTTAGAGAAGACACAATAAAATGTCTTATTACACATTGCAGAGGATTAACCGCTTAGATTTCACAGTAAGTATAACAAGCATGCCTTACTTTACTACGTATACAGACTGATTTTACTGTTGTGGGTTTAGTAGCACTTTAAAGTTTCATTTTAAAAGAGTACCCCATGCACAATAGTATCTCTAGCTGTATTAGTTCTAAAACAGTTAACTTCTATTCTGTAACTAGGTTAAATACTAGCCATACAGCAATTCTAAATGTAATGCCGAAACTCACCAATGTTTTATAAAGCAGATGCTATGTATATAAGGCACGGCTTAAGATCCTGACTTAGAAATCCCTGCATTTGTTTACTTTGGCTCGACTTTTATTATACATTAATAATCAGGAAAAGAAAAGAGACTTATGTGGTGTAACTGCTTATATTGGAGGGTTCATTTAGTGACAGCAGTGACAGTCTGGTAAGTCTTATAAAAACATTCTATGTTTACCTTTTCTGATTGAGTGGTTAAGGATGGTGCTTGGGATTTTTTTTCTGGCAGTGGCATAATAAAACAGCACACACAAAAACTTTACAAATGTTTTATGTCAGAAGAGCTTATTGTAGAAACTTTCACTTGCGCTTAACATTTTGCCCTTATTAGTCACTTTTGAAACAAACTTGAATTAGGTCTGCAACTGAACAACTGTCTGCAAAAGTCCTTATAAAAAAGAAAACTAGAAGAAATATTAGAATGGAAGTGCATGATTTAGCCGTAACAATAGCTAGACATTTACAATTATAAAAATTACTGTATTTTGTTCTTGCCATTGGTTTAAACAGTGTTTCTCAGTGGGCTTGCTGTGGCATGGCATGATGCTTATCCAGGGTGGATGGGATTAAAGAATTTGTTACCCCAACAATTCCTGATATGTGCCTGCTGTATCATGTAGAGAATTAAGACTCATTTAAAGTGCAACCAGGAGGTGCCTTGAATGGGTTAAAGCAGAGGTCCACCCCAATTTTGACAGGTATCCGCTCCCACTGCCTAGGCGAATGATCTTGAATTTGGTAAACATTTGGTAAACATACTTTGTGAAGATCCCCACACATTTAAATTGTGTGTCCTGTGATTAGGTACTGCTGTGTCACAGAATTTACAGAACTGGTCGTTTAAACTACAGAGATACTGAGAGGAGAAGTTTTAGGAAGCGGAGTCAGTACATGAACCACTACTTGCAAGCAACAGGTACCATGAGGTTTGTAGTCATTACATTTTTTTAATAAACAGTAGAGGAGAAGCTGAATTAGCATACATGGAATCCAGGAAGTTGTGGAAAGAGATGGTCAGCAGACAGACTCCACACAACATGAAATTAGATTTTTTAACGTATATTGTATTGTCAAAATATTGCAATCTTGTTACCCTAGTTACCTCCTCCCATGCTCGCCTCAAGAACTTCTCCAAAACCGTTCCCAGGTTCACACTGACAGGATAAATGGAATTGTATAAGTTCAGCTGAACTTGCACAATTTCATTCCCGTAGGTCAGTCCCGACTTCGGGGTGATTTCAGAGATATCTGGGCGGGTTGATTCACAGATGTCTATGGAAATCGCACCTCCAATGTACTAAAGTCCCCCAATGATAAAATAAATAAATAAAATAAAGCAGACTTATAGTGCACTCTGTAGCAATCAACCTCATTTAGTCGACTTGACAAATAGCTTATAGTGATACAGATAATCTGCTCTCATGCAGGCTCAGGGTAGCAGTAGGTAATGTCACACGCAAGCCTCCACCTCCTGTATGCATTATGTCTTCGTCAGTGGGGTGGAGTCAGTGAGTCACCCGAATTCTAGAAAGATAATCAGTGCCATGGAAACAAGAGATGCCCAACCTTACACTACAAATACTTCTTGCAATTGAACACACTGTCTATCCCCTTTCAGTAACAGGAAACAAACCTGCTGTAACATAACAGCCCACTTAGGCTTTGCAGAAGTAAGGGTAAAGTACTATTTAAAAAGCTCCAACACCTACCTACTCAAAACATAAATATTAAATAAAAAAGATTTAGTAATATAAAAAGATATATGTCCAAATATATATATATATATGTATATGTATATGTATATGTATATATATATATATATATATATATATATATATATATATGTCACCCACTGCTATTCTTCACAATAACACCTGAATCAATGAAACGCATTATAAATACTACAAAGAAAAACCCACATATAAAATATATATATATATATATATATATATATATATATATATATATATATACATATATATATATACATATATATACATATATATATATATATATATATATATATATATATATATATATATATATATATATATATATATGCTCTGCTTTAATACCAGATATTCATAAAAAACTCAATATTTCACTTACAATATAAACCTTTGCCTATCAGAAATTAATCAAGTGAGGTCAAAGTCCACATTCAATCCTCCAGGGGTGAGTACCTTGGTCTCAAAAATCCAAAAGGATTCCCATCTTTTAATCCTCTCTATTCCCCAAAACCGTAGACAACTTGGATTTCTATCATGGTGGTTCCTGAAGTGGTTGGACACGCTATGTTAGGCCTTTCTTAATATTATGAATATGCTCCCCCACTCTCACACTGAGGGGCCTAGATGTTCTATGTATTGAAGACCACGATAACATTCAAGCATATAAACCACTCCCTAAATCCTGAAAGTGATGAAATCTTTAATTGTGTAATTTTTGTTTGTGCCCAGGTTCACACTGACAGGACGAATGAATTTGTATAAGTTCAGCTGAACTCGCACAATTTCATTCCCGTATGTCAGTCCAGACTTCCGGGGGATTTCAGAGATATCTGTGTGGGTTGCTGCACAGATGTCTATGGAAATTGCACCCCGATTTCACCAAAAGTAGTACAGAAACGACTTTTGGGAATTGATTCGGGCGGTGCCATTCCTGCCAATTTTCGCCAATTTCACTAGCGATTTGACATGTCAAATTGCATGCCAATGTGAACCTAGGCTGTAACAGAGGAAGAGAACTCCTGTCACTTTTTAATATTAGATTTAGCCTGCCTACATGTCGTGCACCACCCACATATCTAAAAACAAGCAAGAAAAGAGAATAGACGATTGTCTTTCAACATGGGTGCTGTGACGGTAGTAGAACATATCCCCGTCAAGCCTTCCCTTCTTCTCCCATAAAATAAATCACCCAATATTCCATGAGTAGGAATATCCCTGGGATCGCCGAATAATCCATACATGAGCCAAGGCTTAATGCTGAATGTAAACAGGACACACTTTATTGAAAGTACACAGCACACTTTTATACAGGATTTGGAACATCCTGCCCCCAACAGCCACTTTCTTTTTTGGTCCTTTTTACAGTCCCATCAGTTCCCCCTCAGGTCCACCTTCCATGCAAATGAGGACTTGAAAATGACACAGCAGAGATTGGTCAGCAAGGCTTTGAATAGAAAGACTGATGTGTATTCAGACAAAAGCCCCAGGGGGGCAATCAATGTACACAATAGCCAGCCACAGAACAATGGAACTGTCTGGAGAGTTGAGACAGGGCAGAAGTCATTTACACCTGATAATCAAAAGGCTTTAGATAGGGTTATCACACAATGGACAATGAATATCTCTTATGAGTCTATTGACCTGGCTGGGGTTCAGAATAAAATCTCCTGTAATACATGAATTAGGATTTCACGTAGAAACACTTCAGTATTTCATGGTACATGACAGGTGCCAACCATCCCAGGGGCAATGATGTACCTAAGTGTGGGCACCTACCTATAAATAAACTGTGAGCAGCTGGGAAGAACTGATCCTAATATCCTGTCCTTCAAAAAGATGTCCCAACTTTTTTGTACTGGATATTGTAATCTAGAACTAGTTTATACTCATGTTTATTACCAGTGAATACTTTCGGGGTGTCAGATATTAAAGTGGTAGTATCCAAACGATTAACTTTCTGAATATCTTCTTCTATATCCTCCTTTAAATAACCTTTTTGGTAGAACCTCCATGCCAACACTTGAGATTGTGTCATAAACTCTGACTCTGAGGAACAGTTCCTTCTTAATAGGACAACTTGAACCCAGGGAATGTTACAAAGCAAGGTCTTGTGATGACAGCTGTCCAAAGGAATGTACTCATTCATATCAGTAGGCTTGAAGTAATTCCGTGTTGTAAACCGGTCACCCTCTTTATATACTTCCAAATCTAAGAAAACCATCCACTCACAATATTCCAGGTCAAGCAATGTGTAAGTTGTTGCCATTAAGTTTCTCAATGAACAGTTCAAGACTGGCTGAGTCCCCTTCCCAGATCATGAAGATCATCTATGTACCTTCTGTAACACATCATCCAAATCTTGGAAACTCTTCCAAAATACTATTTACATCCTCTCGGTGTTGTCAACCTTTTTATGGCACACGGGAAGGAAGAAGCAGTATTTAAAAATCACCCTAGTCAGTTAATGTGTTACATAATGTACATACAGTAGATGACCTATTCATGATCACATTCTCAAGTCTTCTTCACCCTCTAAACACGGGGAAGGTCAACTTTTAGTTGAATTAAACATAGTCCCCAAACATGAAGCAAAATAAAATCGAACTGGCAGATGGTTGAGCCATAAAGGTCAGGGAAAATGTCAGGAAGAAGCAAATACAATCCAAGTCATTTGGAGAAGGCAATACAGAGGGGCATCCAGCTACTTATCAGACAAAACCTTTATCAGGCACAGGCTGAATGTCTTGAAGTTTCACATAACAGGCAATAGGTGGCATTGTGCCTAGATGTGAATTCCCCTATTGAGAATAATGGAATGTTTTAACTTAAGCATTGTCACACTTTGTAAATGAAGAGTCAAAATGCCCAGGTGTAAATGGGCTTTCAGCGGAGGAGTTATGAGAATGCAATCAAAGCAGACTAAACAGAAAACATTTAAAAATAATAAAGCTGTTTGTGTTTTCTGGAAAGTGGTATTGAATCTATTTTTTTTAATTCAACTGCATCTTGTAAGACAGGTACTTGGGATAACACTGGATCCAGAGATCAGAAGTTTATAATAGCTATGCTTTCCATTAAATACAATCGGCAATAAGCCTATCATGCCATCTCTCAGTCAATGAATAAGAGGAAATAACAGTTATTCCTAGGCCACATGACTTAGACATGGGACAGTTTTGATATTCAGTTCTTAATGCAGATATGCTGTAGGAAATGATATTGTCATTTTTGACGTTTCCTGTGTCATAGATAGCAAAGAGACCCCTAGTAAGGCCCTGTGTCATGCACCGCAGACTGCCGTCCTGGGAATTCACCAGATAGTGTATCTGCTGATTGTGTGAATTTCCCTTCATCAGTATGAAAAGGAAGGAAGGATTATCTTAAAAATGTGTTGTTTTAAGAATTGGAGTTTTTTTTAATATCTGTTTTAATGAGCCACCTTCTGTTGACATATGTAGTAGCTTTTAAAAATAATTAAGCAAACACTCTCAATCATGTAGTCAGAAATGAGGAAATTCCCAGTCATGGGTTCATTATGTCTCATAAATCATCCTTTTCATTAGTAAAAAGTGACATTTTGACAGTAAACCAAGGTGTTCTTTAAAACCAAGTGGATTTCCTATACATAACTGTAGAGATATGCTGATAGTAAAGAAAATATATAACAAATGTATGTTTGTAATTCATTAGGTTCAAAATAAATCTACAGAACTGCTAAAGGTAAACATTTTATCCTGAAAAAAAAAAAAAAAAGATAAGACATATATGATAATAATAGACATAAATCTGACTATATTACAGTTCAGGTTAATGTTTGAGCATACATTTAACCATAAACATTCTTTTGTGAGTTTAACCACTTCCAGACCGCCTTACGACTTTATACGGCGGCACTTTAAAGATGGATATCTCGGTAATGGCAGCAGCTGCTGCCACAACCGAGATATCCATCTTTAGTGTGAGCGGTCCTGTAAAAGATAACGGCGGTCTCCGTGGCGGATTCGCCACGAGATCGCCGTTATCGGCGGCGGGAGAAGGCCCCCCCCTCCCGCTGCTCTCCCGCGCCCTCCGCTGCTTACCGGAGCCGTCGGTAGCCGCGGAGGCGATCGGGTCCGCTCGGCTGCTGTGTGGGGATGCGAGTGAGGGAAATATGTCCCTCACCCGTCCCCATAGCTCTGCTGGGCGGAAGTGACGTCAAAACGTCAGTCCCGCCCAGCGTCTTAAAGAAACATTTTTTGTCATTTGAAAAAATGACAGTTTCAATTCTTTTTTTTTTTGCATGTTAGTCTAAATATGAGATCTGAGGTCTTTTTGTAAGAGGACCTGTCATGCTTTTTTCTATTACAAGGGATGTTTACATTCCTTGTAATAGGAATAAAAGTGATCAATTTTTTTTTCCAGTGTAAAAAATAATAAAATATATAAAAATAAATAAGAAAAAGTAAAAAATATTTTTTAAAGTGCCCCGTCCTGATGAGCTCGCGCGCAGAAGCGAACGCATACGTGAGTAGCGCCTGCATATGAAAACAGTATTCAAACCACACAAGTGAGGTATCGCCGCGATCGTTAGAGCGAGAGCAATAATTCTTGCCCTAGACCTCCTCTGTATCTCAAAAAATGCAACCTGTAGAATTTTTTAAACGTAACCTATCAAGATTTTTAAGGGTAAAAGTTTGACGCCATGCCACGAGCGGGCGCAATTTGGAAGCGTGACATGTTGGGTATCATTTTACTCGGCGTAACATTATTGCTGTCTTATTTTTTAATTAAAAAAAGTGATTTTTTTCCAAAAAAAGTGCGCTTGTAGGACCGCTGCGCAAATATGGTGTGACAAAAAGTATTGAAATGATCGCTATTTTATTCTCTAGGGTGTTAGAAAAATATATATATAATGTTTGGGGGTTTTAAGTAATTTTCTAGCAAAAAAAACTGTTTTAGTCTTGTAAACACCAAATCTGAAAAACACCCACGGTACTGAAGTGGTTAAAATAATTATGAAATTATTGTCCAATAATTTTAAAGCAACTTTTGCAGATTCTGAAAATCTGCAGTAGAAGACTGTGAGTACCAGTTGCGGCTGATGCTCATAATTTTTGGGGGGGCGCAAAAAAAACCAATTGCATCCTCACTGTGCCCATCAAATGCAGCCACTGTGCCATCAATTGTCACCACTGTGCCATGCCATCAAACGCATCCACTGTGCCATCAATTGTCACCACTGTGCCATGCCATCAAACGCAGCCACTGTGCCATGCCATCAAATGCAGCCACTGTGCCCATCAATTTTCGCCACTGTGCCATGCCATCAAATGCAGCCACTGTGCCATCAATTGTTACCACTATGCCATGCCATCAAACATAGTCACTGTGGCATGCCATCAAACACAGCCACTGTGCCATCAATTGTCACCACTCTGCCATGCCATCAAACGCATCCACTGTGCCATCAATTGTCACCACTGTGCCATGCCATCAAACGCAGCCACTGTGCCATGCCATAAAATGCAGCCACTGTGCCATCAATTGTCACCACTGTGCCATGCCATAAAACACAGCCACTGTCCCCATCAATTGTCGCCACTGTGCCCTTTAATTGTCACCACTGTGCCCATTGTCGCCCCTGTGCCAAATTGTTCCGAATATTACACCACATAAATAAAAAAATAAAAACTTTGAATAAGCGGGGGGGGATGCTGCTGTATTACATTTACATCACAGTAAAGTACAGTAGGAAGACAGGCGGACGCTCTGAGCTCGATAGTACCGACGTCACTTCCTGTTTTCCAGTGACTTCCGAACTAGCACAGAGACGGGCAGGTGCACACAGAAAGTGTATGCACCCGCCCGGCTTTAACAATAAAGCAGTGGCGCGATGGAGAGCGCCACAAAGGTGTATTTTTTCTGCCAATGTAGCGCCACGTCTGCAATCCCGTAATTGCACAGACGCGGGGCGCTACTCAAACTGCACTGTGCCCGACACGCGGACACAGTGCACAAAAGGACCTTTTTTCTTTTTTTTTTTCTTAAAGGGATGGGTTTAAATAAAACATTTTTTTTTTACTGACTGGGGGATGGGGGGCGGCGCCCGGGCGCCCTCTATGGACGGGCCGCCACTGGTGAGTACCTACCCTTTTGATGGAGCAAGCAAGTCTTTACTCCTCTGTCTTTCAGACTCCAGCAAACTCTTCAGCATTCATCACTTGCATAATTTTTGAATGTGTGCATCCTCCACTGCATGCTGTGGTTTCCCCCCATTGGCCCCCTATGTCAATGCAGAGTCTTGAAGTTACAAAGTAGTAAGAGAATGGAACCCAAGTGCATGTTGGTGGACACAGACATTTTATACATGTGGGCGGGGTCTACTGTGCCCGTGCACATGGGGTAACACTCGCGCAGAGCACACCCATCAATGCCCGGGACCAGGAAGAGACTGCAGTCATGTGAAGAATCTAACATTAAGGCAGTTCCCTGACCTAGAGATTAGCCTTCACTGTGTGCAGAGTTCCTGTGAAAGCAACTTGTCCCATGTCACTACACACTGTAACTTGTAAGTTGGCATTAGGAGGGACATGCTGAGCCTGCACCCATTCCACCAGTCCAGCATACCTCTGTTACCTCACTCCAAGTCACATAATAGGGTCGCACTGAGCACCTAGTGTGGACCTTAATGTGTGCTCTCACTTTCTCTATCCTTCCGGTACCACGTGACCAGGCCATAGATCTCTGTAACGCTAGTCTGGTTGCTATAGAAGACAGACTGTTAGAGAGGGAGCCAGAACGCTGACCCCCTTGCTACCCGAGGACTTACCAGGTACCACACTTAATGACTGTTTGCTGTAGCTGTTCTTTCACTTGGTTACCCATGGCACCAACACCATACTTTATTATCTTGCTGAGTTAACCTTTTGTACCAGTGTTTCTTCTTCAGACCAGGCGTAGGATGGTTACCATAATTTTCCAGAATGGTAATACAACATAAACAATGTCCTTTCCCTAATCCCACCTGACATGATGTAGTGGCCCCGGCATATCTCCATGAGGGGAGAGTCAATATAGGCATTGTCCATGACTTGGATGCTATCCTCATGCATTTCCGGTATCTTCTTGTAGCTCAGTGACAAAGGTTTACAGCATTTGCTGAAGGCGACTTCTACCACAATTATGCTATTGTTCTATTCATAGGCGTGCCCACGGGGTGTGCCGGGTGTGCCCAGGCACACCCTAATCATCCCTGTGCTGTGTCTTTTGTTTGACATCTTTTGTCTTGCTGACTGCCTGCAACATGTACTGTACCTGCAGGCAGTCGGGTCCGGCTGGCAAAAACAGCTGTGGGCTGCGAGTGGGAGGACTGAGACCCTGGTTGCTACAGCCGCCTCGCATCTAGCAACCAGTGATGTCAGAGCCGGCTCTCTCTCCTCTCCTTCCTGTCTCGCACGAAATGATGAGAGAGGACACACAGCCGATCTGCTCTCTCTCCCCTCTCCTGTGTGTGCTTCAAGGGAAGTCAAGTGTGAAGCTAACAAGCTCACACTTCCCACAGTACACACACAGAAGAGGGAAGAGAGAGCAGATCGGCGAGAGAGGAAGGAGGGAAGAGAGCGCTATCAATGCCGACTCTTGTGCTCTGAGCTGTTCCATGAGAGAGATGCTCTCAGCTCAGATCCCTGCTGGAAGGCAGTAGGCAGACGGCATTCATGAGCACTGTTAGGAGACACTAAAAGGAGGCACTAATACAGGGGGGCGCCAGGTGGGTTCTGTAGCTCCCCCATAATTTCACATATAGCACCCCTTCAGCAGCTGCCTCTGAAAGATATTTGGGTTTGCTGCTACCAGCGACACTGCCGCCCCTCAGCCTGCCCCTGCGTGTCCAGAGATTGGCAAACAGCATGTCAGGCTACAGGTTCTCATTGCTGTGCCCCGTGCAGCATAAGGGGGAGGGATCCTGGAAGCACCTGCTATTATCCAATCATGCTGTGCCTTTGCTACAATCCCTCCCACTTCTGCTGCCGCCTTGTTTTGATTTCAGGCAGCTCCAGAGCAAAAAGAAGAAGCAAAGACCTCCCAGCTCTCCAACTCCCATGTGAGTCTTTTTCTAATGTATTCTTCAGGGAGGGGAGAAGAAGGTTGTGCAGCAGCTTGTAGAGTGATAGGTTTGCGTTTAGTACAGACAGACAGCAGTGTTCTCCAGAGGGGGACAGGACAAGGGGAAGACACTCTTATAAGTTATATATGGTGTAATTATCAGGCTGCTAGATCCTCAGCATCAGACAACAGAACACACACACCTCATACATTGATTTATATTGGCAAGAATCATGTTTATTACAGAGACTTCTGTGATAGGGAGAAACAAATCCATGAGATCTGTGCATTCTGTCCCTTTTCTGTCTCTGCTAGCTCCATCTTTAACCCTTTTGGCTCATGCACACTTGTTTTGCCCTCTGAAGAGCAATCAACATTTAGATTGCTCTTTAGAAAACATTAGACAGGTGATGAGAAGGTGTTATATCACCTCCTCCCCGCCTGCTTTATCTCCTTGAACCCCACACTAGTGCACCACAACTGTGTGCATTGCAGAGCATCTCTGTTCACTTGAATGGGCTGTGTTCAGTGGGTGGTAGCTCCTGCCAGAAGCCACATGTTCCCACCATGACAAAAAACATCCAAATCACAGCATGTGAACAACTCCAGCTGCTGCCCATGCAGCTAAAATAGTAGGAGTTGGGGGTGGTAAAAATGTGTCTCAATTAAATAATTTTCCAACCCCTTAACCACTAGTGTGATTGAGCCCTGGTTTGGTGTCAATCTCAATATAAGTAAAGTGAACTTTCCCTCTCCCTCATCATGTTACCATAAAGTTTTTTTTTAACTAATCTGATAAATATATATGCCACTAAATACATATACCACCAATGTAAGGGCTCAGTACATTTGCAGTAAGGAGGCAAAAAAGTAGGCATTTGAGCCATGGGTTTATTGTCACCTGAACCACTGGTTATTATATCTGCAGAGCCTGGACCAGCTCTGTGACATCAGCTGACAGCAGGCTTTAGCGGAGGGGTAGAGTGGTGTGCACTTTGTGGATTGTCTGTGGTGTAAGCTTATTACTGGTTGGAAGCTTCTGTGGAGGCTCTCAAAATTTAGAGCTAGGACTACAGAAAATAGGATGCCTTGATCGGCTCTGTAGCTTACGCATGCAAATGTGTGCTGACTAAACCCCGGCTTTTAACGCACACTGTTAGACAGAATAATTTGATTGGTTAGCAGGCTGGTCAGTAAGTTGATCTGGGAATATCTTTGGTTTTGTTTTGCATGCGTTGCCCTTCCATGTGCTTCCATGTGCTCCTTGCTGCAAAGGCCAGTTATAGGTGAGGGCATTGGCCATTTGTTTGTACTGAAATCTGAAAGTGTAATACTTGAACTTTCAAATAAATAATCGTTGAAAGGGTTTATGCACTATGGTAGAATTTATTTTCCATGCATATATTATGATTGCAGCTACCATGTGATGATGTCAGTTGGCAAACCTTTGAAAATTGTAATGTAGTTTTTTCATTTGGAGCCAGTCAGAGTGGGATGGTGCCGCCGGATTACAATTAAGTGTGTTTGGGCCTATGAATTGTGGCAGCAGCCTCTGGTAGCGCCCTGTATGCTCACAGATGTGGTGGTGGCGGCGCACCAAAGTGGGTGTAAAGATCTTAAATATACAGGTGAACTTTTGTTTTATTGCACATGTCACTTTTTTTTTGGTGGAGGAACAATGAAAATGGCAGCTAATAGCCATCAGGAGATCCGCTTTTGTTTGTAATGCATACATAAATTTAATCTGATGGTTTCAACTTTATTCACTTTTTTTTAGTTATGAATGCATCACTTTGTTTGCACTCAACACTTTAATAAGTTTTGCACAGAATGCAATCGGCACGAATCAGCACATATATTTAATATTTAGGTATTTCTCAAAGTGTTTGTTCATTCACACGTAATGCAGTGTGCTGTTTTCTCCATGTTATTATCATTTTTTTTTTTTAATCTTTTAGTGAATTACCACTAAGCACTTTAGTTTCTATGCACATTTATCAGATTCTATTTAGCCTATTTCTCTTAGGCCACTCCCACTGTCGGGTGTTATCTCTGCATGCCCACTATGAACCGTGGTATGCTAAGTGCTTTAATTTTTATTTTATTTTTGTGTTCCCTAGGTATTTCACAATCCTAGCAACACCCATGCACCATTGTGAGAGGCAGTATATCTCCTAAACCTGCATGTTTTAGGAGATATTCACGCTACATGCTGGCGGTGACTTCACCGGCACATGCACTCTGAAGGAACTGTATATCTGTGCCATCGCTTCACAGCTTTGTGCGCGGTGGAGTGACATCAACCCAGCACAGCCAATCAGACAGCTGGAGGACATGAACCTGGAGGGAAGACCAGGTGAAGATGGAGGAGACTGTCAGTGGTGACATCACAGCACTGGAGGGCTTTGTTCTAAGGTAAGTATTTCATAATGTGGTAGTATGTGCTGCAAAGTAACACATTATTCCTTTTTTATGCAGGGTTTAAAAAAAAAGCACTAATGGGCACTGATAGGGGGCACTAATGGGCACTGATAGAAGCATACATGCTCATTAATGCAGCCTAACAAGACCTCTGGAGTGCATTCTATTCTTGAGATATATATATATATATATATATATATATATATATATATATATATATATACATATACATATATATCGTTTTATAATTGGCCCCCCTACTTTTGTCCCTGTCCCCCCATGTGCCCCCCTAAATATGAAAGCTGGAGACGCCACTGCCTAGACATCTTGAATAGCGGCAGGCAAGTGGCTTCAGGGCAGCCTGCCAGATTGAGGTGAGTGAGAGAGGGAGAGACAGCACTGAGTAGGGCAGCTTGCTAACTAGATCGAGGTGAGAGAGATGAGTCATGAGTGAGAGAGCGAGAGAGAGAGAGAGAGAGAGAGAGAGACACACACACACACACACAGCACTGAGCAGGGCAGCAGTTTCATATTTCATAATATTTCATAATCACCACACCAGCACCCTGATCACTGTCATACCAGCATCTTGATCACCGCTATACACCGTACCAACATCCTGATCACCGTTATGCCCCATACCAACATCCTGATCACCACCATACCCCATATCTATAGTCCACACCAGTGCCATGATCAATGCCATATCATCATCCTGATCACTGCCATACCCCCATATTAGTGTCCTAATCATCACCATAACCCATACCAGCATCCTGATCAATTGAAATTCTTAAGGTGTATATATTCACACACACAGACGCACGTGTGTTTGACCTTTGGTTTGAGGTGCACACCCTAATGCAATAGGCTGCGCACGCCTATGGTTCTATTCTTTCTGATCTGATCGGTCCTCCTCTTTAGATACCACAGGTGTTTTTTTTTGTTCATTGGAAGAAGCTGTTGCTTTAGGGAAATGAGCATTCTTATTACTACTGTATTGTAAATTGTTACATATCTGTCGGAGTGTGGCAAAGAGCGATACATTTCTTCTAAAAGGTCAAAATTGGAACAGCAGTTCTGCTGTGAATGGTTTCCATTAAAACTAATTTTGGTGTGTGTGTGTGTGTGTGTGTAGGGCTGACAGTGGAATTAAAGCAAAGTTTTTGTTTATTAAAAGTCAGCAGCTACAGTACAAAAACTCCAGCCGTGTTCTCCCTGTGTCCTCCTTGGCCGGTGCTGACATCTCTACTATGGGCACCCAGCTTGGGGCTTCACGGCCTGGTGCCCACTGTGCATGCACTCCCAGAAAACTTCGGGAGGGAGGGGGGAAGGAAAACTTCTGCTTCCGATTGCTTAAGGCGACCGGAACGGAAGTGGGAGCAGGTACCTGTCAAGATCAGGTACCCACTCCCCCCATCGCCCCAAAAGCTTTGTTTCACAAACAGGAGTCAGGGAGGTGGCTTTAAAGCAAAAGTTCCACTTCTGGTTGGATCTCCTCTTTAAAGTGGTTGTATAATGTTTCAGTCACCTGTAAGGCAAAAGGCATAATGAGCTAGTATGCACCGCATACTAGCTCATTATGAAATACTTACCTTAGAACGAGGCATTGGTATTTTACCTGGTCCACGCCAAGGGAGATAACATCTTGCCTCGGCGTGTCTTCCAGGTATCGCGGCTCCAGCGCTGTGAGTGGCTGGAGCCGCGATGTCGTCACTCCCGTGCATGCGCGTGGGAGACTTCTTTCTGGCAAAGGCCTTAAGCCAAGAATCCCCTGTGCGCATGCACCGCTGCAGTCAGCGGCTCATTGCAAGGGCAAGATCTCCTAAACCATAAAGGTTTAGGAGATTTTTTACCTTGAGGTAAGCCTTATTATATGCTTACCTGTAGGTGAAAGTACAAAAATGCACTATACAACAACTTTAACGTTCTCCAGTGTAGGTTACTCTCAGTCTGCTTAGATTGTAGTCCTGAGATTTGGAAAATCTCTGCACAGGATGAGGCACAGTGGAATCATCACATTGGAGAAGGTATTTATGATACCCTCTCTGTCACAGTCCCCAGACTGCAGCTGTGAAATTATGTAAAAATCATCTTTACTCTTAGAAGTCAGTTGAGGAGTATTGTATATTACTGCAACTCTTCCAAAATTCAATGATATCATGTCTCCATTCCTAATTGGCTGAAATCTCTTTTTGATTATAGCACAGTAAGCTTTCAGTCAATAGAAATAAAAATAATAATTCCAGCCTGTTGGGAAAAGGAGGACAATGGCATTGTTCCTGGGCAGACTTCTGAAGGTAAAGCTAATTTTCACAGAATTTTACAGCTGCTGTAAGTTCGTTGTTTTTAAATGTTCATGATTCAAATTTGGAAATTAGAATATATTTTGTTTATTCAGAAGTTTGTGTTTGCATTATTACAGACTGTATACAAATGTACAGAGGCATCTCTCCTGGAAAATAATTCCTTTGGTCTGGGGTTGAGTTTAAAGAAGAACTCCGGCCTTTCCTCCCAAAACAACTGGTGCATTACAGTGCTGAAAGTAAATGTGTAGTGCTAAATATGAAAATAGTGAAATATGTATAAGTCACTAAATGGTATATACCTCAAGAGGCTTTCTTCACACCAGGAAGAAAGCCTTGCATTACGGTGGTGAGTTACAGACAGAATAACAGAAAGTGAGCATTTTTCTGAAGAAATAAGGACATTTAAAAGCAAAATGGAAGGATGAGGTAAGTGAAGGAGGACTGCACTAAGGTAAAGGAAGATATTTAGGGAAAAAAATCATTTACAACCCCTTTAAGGTCACTTTTGCAAGGTCGCTCTGATGTTGGTGTCCCAAACGTGCAGAAGGGACAAGCAACCCAGGAAATCTACAACACTTTCAGGCAGTATTAAGCAGGTTCAGTTAAGCAAAACCCCTTAACCTCCCTGGCGGTATTCCCGAGTCTGACTCGGGGTTAGATTTTTATGCTGCGATCGGTAACCCCGAGTCAGACTCCGGCTCGCCTCGCAGCTTTCACAGGCAAGGTTTACTTACCTTGTCCGTGGATCCAGCGATGCATCCACGCTGTGTGAGCGAGCGGGTGCTCGCTCGATTCACACAGTGTCCCCGTGTGCCGTCGGTCTCCGTTCCCTGCAACGTTACGATGCACGGGGGCGGAGAACGGCGCCATATTCAAAAAAGTAAACAAACACATTACATACAGTATACTATAATCCTATAGATTACAGTACTGTATGTAAAAAATACACCCCCCCCCCTTGTCCCTAGTGGTCTGCCCAGTGTCCTACATGTACTTTTATATTATAAAAAAGGTTCTTTCTCCCTGCAAACTGTAGATTGTCCATAGCTACCAAAAGTGTCCCTTTATGTCAAAAATGGTTTTAGACCAGCTAGAAAACAGCGATAATAAATTATAATCACTTGCAGAATTGAACGATAGCGATTCGTGGGGGAATTCGTCATAAAAAAATAATAATAAAGACATAGACAATTCTGCAAATGAGCAAATTTCAGTGATTTTGAGTTGATTACATTATTGAATATTTTTTATTATCATTATATTTTTATTTGTTATAATTATTTATAATTATTTATTATATTATAATTTATAATTTTGTTTTAAAAAAAATGTCATACCCGGGATGCCTATTAGACTCTTGTTTGATCAGATTTAAGTGAGTTTTTCCTAAGAATTACAGACCTACAGTATAAAACGCCAAATTTCCTTGCAAAATAATGGTACCACTTTCAGCACCTAAAATCTGAAAGAATCATACCGCCAGGGAGGTTAAAGGCACAATGAAGAAACTCAAAAAAACAGTTTCCTAGGAATAACTGAAGGCATCCCATGGTTATTTCTTAGGCAAGTGAATTAGAATATTAAGTAGTTCCAGAATAGCAAGAAAATATCCATCCAATTTGCTATTCTGTAACTACCTAATATTCTAATTTATTTGCCTTTGTTTTCCACGTGGACTTATTAGTATAATATTTCATTGTTGTACCCAGTTGAGTATATACCATTTAGTGACTTATACATATTTCACTATTTTCATATTTAGCGCTACACATTCACTTTCAGCATTTTAGAATTGTTGTCACATTCTTGCGTAGCAGCTCTCCTTTTTTGTTTAGTTTAGGGCAAGCGCAATAATTATTTCTATACACAACAGGTGCATTGTGCATGTAAATGAATCACGCCCTTACTGTCAGTTTGTGTATAACTTACCTCCTTTAGCTATTTTCAGAAGGTCTCTGTGTCTGTAATGTTTTATTCATATGTAAATAAATCACTTCACAGAGAGCAGGGCTCTGAGAGGGCGGGATCTGAGGGGTGGGACTCTAACTATTCACACTGGTTGGCATATTTAACTGGGCAGGATTGAATTCTAATTGTAATCCATTCAATCCTGCCTAGCAGCAGCACAGCTAGCTTTCAGAACAGGCTGTGTATGAAGGGGTTTCCTTCTTGAATAATGCTGTCAGGTGATCTGGACTCTTCCTGTAGGTGTTACTGGGCAGGATTGAATGCTAATTAGGATATATTTAATCCCACCCATCATCAGACCTGTGAAGGAAGTTACATAATTTGCAGAGTCTAATGCTGCGTACACACGATCATTTTTCGGGTTGTAAAAGAATGATGTTTTTCAGGCTCTAGAAAAAACGTTTTTTTTTTTTTCAACTTGATCATTAAAACTGCCTTGCCTACACACAATTGTGAAAAAAAATTGCGGCACTATAAAGGGGAAGTTCCATTCGGATGACGTCACCCTTTAGCTGATTTTGTGTTAGTAAAAGACGGTTTGCGCTTTTCTGTTTGTTACAGCGTGATGAATGTGCTTACTCCATTACGAACGGTAGTTTTACCAGAACGAGCGCTCCCGCCTCATACCTTGCTTCTGAGCATGCGCAGATTTTTCACGTCGGTAAAGCTCACACACGACCATTTTTTACAACCCGAAAAACGACAACCTTAAAAACATTGTGAAAAAATAGAGCATGTTCGAAAAAAAAAATTGCCCATTTTTTAGAACCCGAAAAATTCTCTGCGTTTTTAATGACGTTAAAAAAACCTTAATTTTTTAGAACCTGAAAAACGGTTGTGTGTACGAGGCATAAAACACTACAAAGAGGAGTGTTACAGACTCTCGCTTATGCAGGAAGTGGATGTGGATGGGACAGAGTCTATCAGCAGGATGTACAGAGTGTCACATGATACAAGGCCACAACTAAACCCAGAATATCAGGGGATCTGCAGACAATAGAGCAACATGGTACAGAGGTATGATCTATGCTGAGATTGATAATTTCATTCAGTTCTAGTGAAAAGAAAGTTTGAGTTCAGCTTTAAGTTCTTTTTAAAAAAAGCAGTTTTAGAAGCAATCTCATTTATAGACATGTATTTTGAATTCTTATGTATTTTTTTATATATGTGTTTGTAATATTTTGTCAAAGGGAAACTTCCTACTGTCATACGGCCACAGGAAACCACTTACAGAATTTGCACAGTAATGACAGTTACTAGAGAGATGAGTTATATGCTCAGTAAAGGAATAATTGCTTCTGTGATCTCTGTATGCACTGGTAATTACTCCTAATATAGGAGATTAAAGAAATCTCAAGTTCAGGTTGGCTTAATCGACCGTCCTATATTAACATGCTTCATTAACTCAAGCTGCTTTTTTTCCCTTCAGCCAAACTTCTGTCTGGTCACAGCCTGCTAAATTAAAACACTGCAGTTCAATTATTCTAAATGTAACATTTAGCTCAGCTTAAAGTTACAACCTAAAGTCATTGCTTACATTGGTTTCCTAGTCTAGCAACATATCATTTCTCTCTGTAATATTATCTATTCACAGTGGATTTAAGTTACACTTAAAAAAAAAAACCTTCCAGCATATGTGTTTATAAGCTGATATTGTATTGCTGTGTACTGTATGTACAATGTTTCATCTTTGTAATCACTAGGGAAGTCATGGTGATGCTATAGCATGTCTTACACGCTAGGCACAAGAGGAAGAACATTAGAATCTGAGAACATCAAGATTCCACTACCGACAGTTTAATGTCTTCCACTAACATTAGCTACAGGCAATGAAATTAGTACCTGCTAAGGTGGTCCCATCTGCCCGGATTCAAAGATAAGCCCTTACTATAACCCTGACAGGTTACCTCTGCCACACATTTCCTCCCAACTATGCTCAATTATCTTAATGCATGTTGTAATTGACACTGGTTTACTGGCTTATTGTGGGCAGAAGTTCAAAGGCAATGGCCGGGAAGCCTAAAGAGAGCCATCCATTGAGTCCATAATTAATTTGAATATAGAAATTATTGGGTACAGAACAAGATTGTGGTGAACAGTGTTTATGCTTTTCAGTCATACCTGTGTCTAACTTTTGTTCTAACTTGCTTTTCATCCCTTTGAATAATCAAGGATGTTTGAACAAGGTGAACGTATAACAACAATGAGACAAAGCAGTCATACAGAGGAATACTATTATTTTTATATTCTCATGGAACATATTACAGCAGTGTAATGTTTACAAGTTTAATGTGTCTTTAATATATAAAATAAAATGTGTAATAATCCAAATAACGCAGCATCTTAGAGAGGAAATCGCTATTTAACCACTTAAGCCCCTGACCAATATGCTGCTAAATGCCCAGAGGCGTTTTTACAATTCGGCACTGCGTCGCTTTAACAGACAATTGCGCGGTCGTGCGACGTGGCTTCCAAACAAAATTTGCGTCCTTTTCTTCCCACAAATAGAACTTTCTTTTGATTCGATTGCCTCTGCGATTTTTATTTTTTGCGCTATAAACAAAAATAGAGCGACATTTTTGAAAAAAAAAACCAATATTTTTTACTTTTTGTTATAAGAAAAATTGAATAAACTAAATTTTAGTCAAACATTTAGGCCAAAATGTATTCAGCCACATGTCTTTAGTAAAAAAAAAATCGCAAAAAAAAATTTAGCTACCTAGCAGCAACAGCGACACTAATACAGCGATCAGAAAAATTATCGCTTAGTGACACTGGCAATAGGGGGTGAAAGGGTTAACTAGGGCGGTGATCAAGGGGTTAAAACTTTTTTAGGGGGGGTAGGGGGCCACCCTGGACCTAACACTAACTGCCTGTCACACTAACTGTCACACTGACACACCGAAATGCAGTGATCAGTACATATATGATCACTGCATTCAGTCAGGGCCGGATTAACAGAGGGGCTGATGGAGCTGCAGCTCCAGGCCCCTTTCTCAAGATAGGCCCATTTGCCCCAAAATTTTTTTAGATCGACTTCAGGGGTTGTAGCTCGATGACTAGAGGTCACAGAAACCCCACATTTGGGGGGTAGTCAGTTGAAGACCTACCCCACAACCGGTCAAAATATAGGATGGCTATCATTTATGGTTTCGGAGATACGGGCCTGCTTGCACAGCCTGTCAGAAGCTACATACAGAGCGGCCATTATAAATACAAGCTGACACACTGGTGTGGTCTTTGCAACTTTTTATGTTGCACGGTATAGAGCTGCATGACAACTGCAATTTTTTTGCTTAGAAGATAGATCACGATTCTCTCACGATTCGTACGGCATAACATCATCTTTCACATTAAAATGAAAAAAAAATAAAAAATGGGCTAACTTCACTGTTTTGTTTTTATGGTTTTTATTATTCAATGAAGTGGGCAAATGCAGTGTGACATAAAATATTGCAGCAATTGCCATTTTTGTCTCTGCTAAAATATATATAATGTTTGGCGGTTCCAAGTAATTTTCTAGCAAAAAATATTGCTTTTTAACTTAAACAAGTGTTGGACTTTAAGTGGTTACATTTCTTGCATTTACACACAGAAGTTTGATCTAAAAAGGAAGTTGGTTACAATGTTTCATGTTGTTTACAAACTTGGCAGACAGTCGGATATTTTCTTTACACACACAGAAGTTTATCCCTTTGATATAAGAAAAAAGCGTTAGTTACAATGTTTCCTGCTAAGAACTTGGCAGACTGCCCAGATATTTTCTTTTGACAGCTGAAAGTCTCTCCACTTGTTATATGAAAGAATCAGAAAACTCTGCATTGGAGATGTCAGGGGGGGTTGACTCAAGATCACAATTTTAACGATTAATTGTGCAGCTCTAGCACGGTACTGTATTTGCGCAGCAATTTTTCAAACATGTTTTTTTTGGAAATAAACTGTTTCATACATTAAAAAAAAACTAAAGTTAGCACGATTTTTTTTTTTTTTGGTATCCTAAGCGATGCTTTAAACATTTTTTAGGTTACATGTTTAGAGTTACAGAGGAAGTCTAGTGCTAGAATTATTGCTCTCGCTCTAACGATCGCGACGTATGTAACCTGTGTGTATCTGGCTCTGATACTAGCCAGTGCCTACCCAGCCACAGACTGGTATCTCTCCCCAGCCTGTCCCCACACACCCTCTCACCTGCTGACCTGTAGATGGGGGAATCACTCCTGTAGTGTTATTGTGTTCTGCCAGTGAGTACAATGATCAGTGTTGCTATCTATAGCTGGCAGCACTGATTGTTTTTGGAAAAACAGGCTGGTTGATTAATAGATTGACTTGTGTAAAACCAGCTAGCCCATACATAGATCGACTATGGCTGGTCTCTGCATAATTGGTGTAATTTCAATTCATGTATGACCCGCTTAACCACTACGCAGTCCCTAAACATCCTTCCACTCCTATACATTGTGCCCACTGTCATACCCTCCACACTCCTCTCCTGTACATAGTGCCCACTGTCATTCCCTCCACACTCCTCTCCTATATATAGTGCCCACTGTCATACTCTCCACACTCCTCTCCTGTACATAGTGACCACTGTCATACTATCCACACTCCTCTCCTGTACATAGTGCCCACTATCATACCCTCCATACTCCTCTCCTGTACATAGTGCCTGCTGTCATAGACTCCTCTTCTGTACATACTTCCCACTGTCGCACCCTCCACACTCCTCTCCTATACATAGTGCCCACTATCATACCATCCCCATTCCTCTCTTGTACATACTGCCCACTGTCATACCCTCCACACTTCTCTCCTGTACATACTGCCCCATCATACCCTCCACACTTCTCTCTGGTACATAATACCCTCTGTCATACCCCCACACTCCTCCTATACATAGTGCCCACTATCATACAGTCCACACTCCTCTCCTGTACATACTGCCCACTGTCATACCCTCCACACTCCTCTCCTATACATAGTGCCCACTATCATACCATCCACACTCCTCTCCTATACATAGTGCCCACTGTCATACCCTCCACACTCCTCTCCTGTACATGGTGCCTGCTGTCATACACTTCTCTCCTGTACATACTGCCCACTGTCGTACCCTCCATGCTTCTCTCCTGTACATGATGCCCACTGTCATACCCTCCACACTTCTCTCCTGTACATTGTGCCTTTTGCCGTACCCTTTGCACTCTTCTCCTGTACATAGTGCCCAATGTTAGACCCTCCACATTCCTCTCACTCACCTGCACATACTTCCCACTTATATACCATCCGTACTCCTCCCCTATGTCGCTTACCCACAAAAACAGTTCTTTAAAATGATACTGAATACCCTCAATGTTACCAGCTCTAGAATGGACACACTTTTGTTAGTTCAACTAAAGGAAATCTCAGTTCTCATATTTGTTCTGTTACTAGAACTTATTTAATTTTGTGATTACTACTGTGATGTACAGAGGAACACGGGGGATCTCAGCTACTCTAAATATAGCACCTGTGAAAAAGTGTCCCTGAAAATATTTTTTAAATGTTGGCAACTATGCACTTATGCACTGTCCAAGGGCCACTGGTCAGTAGTGGGCCCCATGAGAGGTTTCTGGGATCCTGTGATATTAAAGCGGTAGTAAACTTTCCTGACATTACTACTTTTTAGAGGCCCTGGGGTAGGTTATGCCACAATGTACAAGTATGCACAGCACATTAGGGTACACTTAAATTTTCAGACTGGGCCCTCCATTACTGCGCTGTGATTCTCACGCATTTATTTATTATTTATAAAAGGCCCCACCAAAATCCTCAGCACCAGGCCCATGATGTTCTTAATCTGGCCCTGCATTCAGTGACAGTGTGACAGGGGGGTGGGGGTGATCGCAAGGGGTTAATGTGCCTATGTGTACTGGTATCAGTGTAGTGTTTGTGCTGACTTACGGTGACTCTTCTCTCATCTCTTATAATAGACAGATGGGAGACATTTGACAGGTAAGGATACATGCAGGAGACATCCATATCCTTATAGATCAGCACTATGGCAGTAGTTTAGAAATGATGAGAGTGGGTTTACATCCACTTTAATTCATCAAATGTAAAAGTTTTTAGTTAAACTCTAGCTTTGTATATTGGGACTGTACAAAAAAATCTAAGTTAAGCTAAGAAGTCTATGAACTTGGTATTAGAATTAGTAACAGGTAATAGGGGTGTTAAAACACATCATATTAGCTCAGGGTCGTCTTTAATATTGATTGGACCCTGGGAAAAAGAATTTGGTGTAAACAACATGAGGATCCGTCCTGCCTTGTATCAATGGTTCAGGCTGGTGAAGGTGTTGTAATGGTGTGGGGGATATTTTCTTGGCACATTTTGGGCCCCTTAATACCAATTGAGCAATGTTTAAATGCTACGGCTTACCTGAGTATTGTTGTTGACCCTGTCCATCCCTTCATGACTACAGTGTACCCATCCTCTGATGGCTACTTCCAGCAGAATAATGCACCATGTCACAAAGCTCAATTCATCTCAAACTGGTTTCTTGAACATGTCAATGAGTTCACTGTACTCCAATGGCCTCCACAGTCACCGAATCTCAATCCAATAGAGAACACTTGGGATGTGGTGGAATGGTAGATTCTCACCATGGATTTGCAGCTGACAAATCTGCAGCAACTGCGTGATGCTATCATGTCAATATGGCTTAAAATCTAGGAGGAATGTTTTTAGCACATTTGAATCTATGACACAAAGAATGAAGGCAAAAGGGGGTCCAACATCGTGCTAACAAGGTGTACCTAATAAAGTGCCCAGTGAGTGTATATTTTAATTGAGAGATAATTCCTTTGCCTCAGATAGCACCTTACAGAAATTTGATTTGTGTCATGTAAAAGACAATTGCATTTATTAAAGCCAAACTTCAGCCAATGTTTTTTGTTCTAGTGCCTGTATCTTTGTATCCCAGTGACAGCTTCTCCACTCATTTTCATAGGCAGGACAGTGGCGGCTGGTGCTCAAATTTTTTGGGGGGGTGCAAACGAAACAAAAATACAAAATTGCACCCTCACTGTGCCCATCAAATGCAGCCACTGTGCCATCAATTGTCACCACTGTGCCATGACATCAAACGCAACCACTGTGCTATGCCATCAAAGGCAGTCACTGTGCCATGCCATCAAACGCAGCCACTGTGCCATCAATTGTCACCACTATGCCATGCCATCAAATGCAGCCACTGTGCCATGCCATCAAACACAGCCACTGTGCCATCAATTGTCACCACTATGCCATGCCATCAATTGTCACCACTGTGCCATGAATTGTCGCCACTGTGCCATCAATTGTTACCACTGTGCCCATGAATTGTCGCCACTGTGCCATCAATTGTTACCACTGTGCCCATCGATTTTTACCACTGTGCCATCAATTGTTACCACTGTGCCCATCAATTGTAGCCACTGTGCCCCGCAATTGTTGCCACTTTGCCCCGAAATTGTCGCCACTGTGCCCAGTAAAATGCTGCCACTGTGACCTCTATGTGCCATCAATTGTTACCACTGTGCCCATCATTTTATGTAAAATGCCCCCTCCCCCCTCCCACCTGGCACTTACCTTTCTGGTGTCGGCCGTGCTTCTACCATCCCTCTATGTCTTCTCCCGCCCTCGATGACGCTTCAGCCAATCAGCCGCTGGCTCTGATAGGCACTTCCACACAGCCAACCAGCTGCCGTTTTTCAGATGGCCGGCGCTCAGCATCCCGCCATCTGAATAGTGGGCGGCAGCGGCGAAAATACATAGATTCATGCAATGCATGAATCTATGTATTTCAGTGGCTGTGCGAGAGCCACCCTCTATGGACGAACCGCTACTGAGGCAGGAACTCTCCACATTTGAGTCAGAAATTCCAGCTATTTTCATTAATGTACAGGTCTCTCGGCCATCAGAAGCTCCCTCTGAGTCTTGAAATGACTTGTTGACTGGAGTAGGGACTGTAGGCTGGCCAATGTGACAGAACCCACTGTCACTGGGATGGTATCATCACTACACTATGATGCCGCGTACACGCGGTCGTTTTTTGCGATGAAAAAAAAACGACGTTTTCAATCATGAAAAAAAAACGACGTTTTTTAAACTTCATTTTCCAAAACGACGTTGCGTACACACCATCGTTTTTCTACAAAGCTCTAGCAAAGCGTGGTGACGTACAACGGCACTCTTTTCCATTAAAGCTCCGTCTCATAACTTGCTTCTGAGCATGGCCGGGTTTAAAAACTTAATTTTCAACATCGTTTTGCCCACACACCATCACTTTTTATGACACAAAAAACAACGTTTTGAAAAACGACACAAAAAATTCAAGCATGTTGGAATTTTTTTTGGTTGTTTTTTTAAGACAAAAAACAAAGGTTTGCCCACATACGATCAATTTAAATGACGTTTTAAAAAATGTCTGTTTTTTTTCATCGCAAAAAACGACCGTGTGTACGCGGCATAACAGTATAACAGTCCTAAAGAAAGTTTAGAGGAGGTGAAGGCTGTGCTCTCTCTTCCAGCTACTTTTTTGGCCACTGAGGATGTATATGGCCAGAGGGAGATATATTATAACTTGATTTCTAGAGTAAGAGCCCATTCACACAGGGGCAACACGACTTCTAGCACAACATTGGGAGGCAACTTGGACACAACTTGAGTATGAATCATCAGGCAACTTACAAGGCAACTTCAAGTCGGCTCTAGGACAGGAGGCTTTCCAGTGGCCAATCAAACAACAATCAGCTCTGTGAGCCTCCTGGGAAATGGGGAGCGGTGTCTTCTGGGACCTTGTGTGTGTCCCAGGAGACATCCGCCCATTCGCATAGCGCCATGCGGCTTGCGCATGCACAGTAGGGAATCGGCCAGTGAAGCCACAACGCTTCACTGATTCCCTCACCGGGGATGGCGGCGGGGCTTGCCGAGACCTGAGCGATTGCTCGGCTTCGGCTGCTGACATCGTGGGCACCATGGACAGGTAAGTGTCCTTATTAAAAGTCAGCAGCTACAGTGTTTGTAGCTGCTGATTTTTTTTTTCTTAAGCCGGACCTCCGCTTTAAGTACTAGGCCCCTTGGCATTGCCTCTGACTGGTACCCACCCCACCAACTCCACACACAATGCTGTATCTGACCCCCATTCCCCAAAAACCTGCATTCCACATCACACCTACATCCACTTGCCCTGTTCTTACTACTGACACACCTGTCCCCAATCCTTTATTGCTGCTTTCACCAACTCTCCTGCAAAGCCCCACTTCACTCATATGTTTGTATATACAGTATCTCACAAAAGTGAGTACACCCCTCACATTTTTGTAAATATTTTATTATATATTTTAATGTGACAACACTGAAGAAGTTCTACTTTGCTACAATGTAAAGTATAACTCAACACACAGTCATTAATGTCTAAACCACTGGAAACAAAAGTGAATACATCCCTAAGTGAAAATGTCCAAATTGGGCCCAGAGTGTCAATATTTTGTGTGGCCACCATTATGTTACAGCACTGCCTTAACCCTCGTGGGCATGGAGTTAACCAAAGCTTCACAGGTTGCCACTGGAGTCCTCTTCCATGACGACATCAATGAGCTAGTGAATGTTAAAGACCCTGTGTTCCTCCACCTTCCATTTGAGGATGCTCCACAGATGCTCAATAGGGTTTAGGTCTGGAGACCTTCTTGGCCAGCCCATCATCTTTACCCTCATCTTCTTTAGCAAGGCAGTGGTCGTCTTGGAGTTGTGTTTTGGGGTCGTTACCATGTTGGAATACTGCCCTGCGGCCCAGTCTCCAAAGGGAGGGGGTCCTGTCACAGTACATATTGGCATTTATGGTTCCCTCAATGAACTGTAGCTCCCCAGTGTCGGCAACCCTCATGCAGCCCCAGACCATGACACTCCCACCACCATGCTTGACTGTAGGCAAGACACACTTGTCTTTGTACTCCTCACCTGGTTGCCGCCACAAACACTTGACACCATCTGAACCAAATAAGTTTATCTTGTTGTCATCAGACCACAGGACATGGTTTTAGTAATCCATGTCCTTAGTCTGCTTGTCTTCAGCAAACTTTGTGAGTTTTCTTGTACATCATCTTTAGAAGAGGCTTCCTTCTGAGACCAATTTGATGCAGTGTGAGGCATATAGTCTGAGCACTGACAGGCTGACCCCCCATCCCTTCAACCTCTGCAGCAATGCTGACAGAACTCATACATCTATTTTCCAAAGACAACCTCTAAATATGATGCTGAGCATGTGCACTCAACTTCTTTGGTCGACCATGACGTGGCTAGAGTTGCCACATCATCCCTTTAATCCAGGACACATATTAATTGCACAGGTTCTGTGGCTGATTAAGGTTTTAATTAAACTCACTTGATGCCTTATCTGCATTAAATCAGGCTTGGAACCTGTGTTATTAATATGTGTCCTGGATTAAAAGGATGATGTGGCAACCCTAGGTGAGGCCTGTTCTGAGTGGAACATTTCCTGTTAAACCGTGCTGCAGCTCAGGGTCTTGGCAATCTTATTATAGCCTAGGGCATCTTTTCGAGAGCCATGAGGTGCCATGTTGAACTTCCAAGGACCAGTATGATAAAGTGAGAGCACCAAACTTAGCACACTTGTTCCCCATTCACACCTGAGACCTTGTAACACTAACGAGTCAAATGACACCAGGGAGGGAAAATGGCTAATTGGGCCCAATTTGGACATTTTCACTTAGGGGTGTACATTAATGGCTGCGTGTTGAGTTATTTAGAGGGGACAGCAAATTTCCACTGTTATACAAGCTGTACACTCACTACTTTTGTAGAAAAGTATAATTTCTTCAGTGTCACATGAATAGATATAATACAATATTTACAAAAATGTGAGGGGTGTACTCACTTTTGTGAGATACTGTATATAAATATACACACACACATATACACAGTGCCTTGAAAAAGTATTCATACACCTTGAAATTTTCCACATTTTTTCATGTTACAGCCGAAAGCTTAATTGTATTTTATTGGGATTTTATGTGATAGGCCAACACAAAGTGGCACATCATTGTGAATTGGAAGTAAAATGGAAGTAAAATGATAAATGGTTTTCAATTTTTTTCACAAATAAATATGTGAAAAGTGTGGGGTGCATTTGTATTCAGCCCCCCCCCCCCCCCCGAGTTAATACCTTGCAGAACCATCTTTCGTTGCAATAACAGCTGCAAGTCTTTTTGGGGATGTCTCTACCAGCTTTGCACATCTAGAGAGTGACATTTTTGCCTATTCTTCTTTGTAAAATAGCTTTCAAGCCTTGACACAAATTTTATATTGGATTTAGGTCTGGACTTTGACTGGGCCATTCTAACATATGAATATGCTTTAAACTAAACCATTCCATCGTATCTCTGGCTGTATGTTTAGGGTTGTTGTCATGCTGGAAGGCAAACCTCCATCCTAGTCTCAAGTCTTCTGCAGACTCTAATAGGTTTTCTTCTATTTGACTTTATTTACTAATCAGGTGACTTCTGAAGGCAATTGGTTCCACTAGATTTTAACGGTTCCATTCAGTTAAAGTAATGCCGCGTACACACGGTCGTTTTTTGCGATGAAAAAAAAAACGACGTTTTCTGTGAAGTAAAAAACGACGTTTTTGAAACGTCACTTTTCAAAGACAATTTTGCATACACACCATCGTTTTTTCACAAAAAGCAAGGTTACATTCACCACTCTTTTCCATTGAAGCTCGCTTCATAACTAGCTTCTGGGCATGCGCGGGTTGAAAAACGTCGTTTTGAACGACGTTTTTGCTACACACGGTGACTTTTTGTGAAACAAAAAACGACGTTTTGAAAAACGACACAAAAAATTCAAGCATGTTGGAATTTTTTTTTGGTCGTTTTTTTGAAGACAAAAAACGACATTTTGCCCACACACGATCAATTTAAATGACGTTTTAAAAAACGTTTTTTTTTTTTATCGCAAAAAACGACCGTGTGTACACGGCATAAGCCAAATCGTGCATTTTCTTTGTACCTGAACTTCTAGTAACTTCATCAAACAAGAGACTGAATTAAATGCCACAACTTTCCATTAAATCTATTCTAATCAGATATGAAATAAGTACAAGATAAGCATTGTTACACATATTTCCCACTATAAAACACCCTGAAGTTGCGGGTATTTGCATAAACTCTCGAGCAAGGTATTGGAAATGTACTTCAAAGGTTTTTATAAGCTGAGATATAAACCCGTTGTTGTTGGCTTAATACCAAATTGATTTTATGGACTTCAGTGTGGAATTAAACACATATTCTATTCATAACTAGAAACTACAATAAACTATAACACAAGGTCATAATAAAAAAATAAAAAAAATATTCCTTCTTCTACCTCCGGGTTTTACTTTGTGGCTAATGACACTATTTTAATGTGCCAATTTTAAAAGTGGAAAGTCAGTAGTATTTTTGCATACATCAAGATAATGACCTTCATACTTTACAACCAAGTCTTTTTACCTCCCCAAAGTACAGACAGCCTTCGTGTATGATGTTTCTTAGCAGACAGATTCTAAAAATGACATTATATTTATACACACACACACATACACAGTGCCTTGAAACGTATTCATACCCCTGAGTGAGTGAGTGAGAAACTTATAAAGCGCAACACTTGCGAACTGAATCGCCTCTGGGCGCTGTTTCCATTCCTTCGGTAAGGAAATCCTTTACCTCAGAGAAGATGAGTTTTAATCATTCTCCTGAAGGCCAAGTGGTCCGACTCCAGTCGGATGGTGGTTGGTAGTGCATTCCACAGTTGAGGTCCTTGGACAGCACATCTCCGATCTCCTTTGGATTTGTATCTCGCCTTGGGTATTTGCAGTAGGTTTTGATTTGTCGATCGCAGATTGCGATTTGGGTTATGGGCTTTTATTTTTTCCTTGAATACACTTGTGTGTTAGGCAGAGTGCCTTAAAAGTGATTCTGTCTTTCACTGGTAGCCAGTGAAGAGATCTAAGTGAACGGGAGATTGACTCCCATGGTTTTTCGCCAGTCACTAATCGAGCAGCCGTATTTTGAACGACTTGCAGACGAGTGATTTGGTATGTGGGAAGTCCTAAATAGAGGTCATTTGATATAGACAACAGCTTTTTTTAATTCTAATTTTAAAACTATTAATACCTATTTTTAACCACTAGATGGCGATAAAAAGACTTGACTGTTGTTCTCACCATCACACTATGGGCCAGATTCAGCAAGACTTGCGCTGGAGTAATTCGATATGCGCCGCGTAACTGTGAATATGCGCCGTCGTTTATATGTGGCCGTACCCACCAAACTAGATGCGACAGAAAACGGGCCATTTCCGATCGGCTTAACTTTCCGACGCCAGAGCATAATTTCGCTTGGCGCATCAGTCGCGCCTATTGATTTCCCCTGCAAATATGCAAATGAGGGAGATTTCCCGATTCGCGAACGGATTAGCACCATACGCTGGTTACATGCGCCGCACGTATCTCGTCCGTCCGGCGCAAAGTTATTTCTACAAATAGCTGCTTTATCTTTACTCCAGAGGGCCACAGGTCAGCAGGAGAGCAGCTACAGCAGCAGCGTTACAGACGAAACTAGCAAGCTGAGCAACCACACTTGCAAGGACAACACCTCTGTGTGCCAACATGCCAGGGGCAGTCGCGGTCCTAGCACTAGTACTGGGTCCCTCGGTACGGAGGAGGCGGGCACGTGAGAGGATATACCGCACGCGCATGAGCCTCTTTGGCATGGGGGATGAGGAGGTGTATCGCCTCTTCAGATTCAGCCCAGATGCAATACTTGAACTAACCACAACCCTGCAGGAGGACATCACCAGCAAGACACACCGCTCACAAGCAGTGCAGCCACTGGTGAAGGTACTGGCAACACTTCATTTCCTAGCAAGTGGATCATTCCAGCGTACAAGTGGAGTGGTGGCTGGGATGTCACAGTCCACCATAAGCAGATGTGTGCACCAGGTTGTCCCTGCAATCCTCAGACGCATGTCCAACCAGTTCATCAGACCCACCACTGAGGAGCTGCGGCTGAAGGCAATGACAGATTTCTACAGCATTGCCAGATTCCCACGCACTGTGGGGGCCATTGATTGCACATATGTGGCCCTTCAGCTCCCCAGTGCCACAGAGCACATATACCGCAATCGGAAGCATTGGCATTCCATCAACGTACAGGTGATAGCCGATGCCCAGCGCCTCATATGGCACGTCCGTGCCAAACACCCGGGGTCCAGACATGACAGCTTCATATACCGTCAGAGCCCCATCCCAGCAGAATTCGAACAGAACATGTATGGGGACAGCTGGCTGGTTGGTGAGTGACATGGGTGGCAGGCATGACTATCCCCTCCCATGATGCACACATCACAAGTGGCACATGCATGACTAACATCCTCCTGTCTTTTCCCTTACAGGTGACTCTGCATATGCACTGGGACCCCATCTCATGACTCCTTTCCGGAACCCCCAAACCAGAGGAGAGAGAAAATACAATGAAGCACATATCAAAACTCGTGCAGTGGTGGAGCAAACATTTGGGCTCCTGAAGTCCCGTTTCCGCTACCTGGATAAGTCTGGGGGGACCCTATTGTAATCCCCTACCTTCGTGTGTCAGATCATCGGTGCATGTTGCATTCTGCACAACTTTGCCATGAGAAAAGGCCTGCAGATTGAAATGCGTGATGACCTGACCCCCGAACCAGACAGCCCCCCCCTGCCAGAGGAGACCCATTCAGCTGATGGAAGAGCAGTCAGGAGGGTCCTCGCCGTAGGCATCTTTGGACAATAAACCAACTGATGTCCCTAGATCACACACACCACATCCACATCGCATTGGATTAGCCCAAGTCCAGCATGTAGGACTTGGGAGCAGCAACGCCAGCGTCAAGGCCCCAATGATGTCGCTGTCCATTCATACACCTTTCACACGTCATTCATACAGCCGTGGGGTTAACTTCACCACCACGGCCGAGGGTGACACCCCTTACTGGCAGGAGTGCCACCCCCTCACATTCACACACCATTCACACTGCAACGTGTGCAGTATCAAAAAAAATAATAATCTCATATCCAGAGCATAATCACAAATAAAATAACTTATAACCTGAGCATTAATATTAAAATAAAAATCTCATAACCTGAGCATTTCAGAAAGAAAAAATACAAAACTCATGTCCTGAGCATCAATCAAAAAAAATAAAATAAAAATTATCTGGGATGCCGGGGGCTTCTTCTGGCGGCCCCTCTCTGGCTCCTCAGCTGCCTGAATGGAGTGGGTGGGGGTGGGGGGACATCTGGAGGTGGCTGATCCCCGGGTGGGCCACTCCTGGCAGGTGTGGCCTGCCTGCCCTCCAAGGCCACGGCAATCCGGCCGAGATACAAACTTGTCTGGGCCTGCACCCTGAGCTGCTGGGCCTGCATCCTGAGCTGCCGGGTGACCTGATAATGCTGGGCCCACCGACTCAGCCTCCCCTGGTCCCGGATGGCAGCAGTGTTTGCCTGGACGGCTGCAGTGAGGTCCCTTATGTCACCCTGCACCTCCCCCAGACTGGTCACCACTGCAGCGCAGTTGCAGCTCACATCCTGCACTGCCGATGAAATCTGGGCCACGGAGCACAGGCTGTCAGCCACTCTGTCCAGGTGCCCAACTATGTCCCCCATTTGCTGGGTCTGCCTGGCGTGATCCCTCGCCACCTGGTCCTGGACCAGATCAGACACCCCCCTGGTCTTATGGGTGGCCTTCCTGGGGCCAGTATATGTTTGTCCCCGGGGGGATGGAGTCGCCCTTGAGGGGCTTCCTATGATGGGGGAGGGGATCTGAGAGGGTGCTGCAGAAGAGGAGGACTCCTCCAACAATAAAATAAAGTCCTGCTCTGCCCCAACAGGCTCCTCCTCAACGACCTCTGCAGGTGTGGTGTGGGCACTCTCCTCCTCCACCTCGGTGTCTTCACCACCCAGGGGCACAGGCACTGGGTGCCGTTGGGGGGATGGGGTGGACTGGCCGTCGACAGATGATGGCCCAGCTCCGTCATCTGTGGATGACACAAAGCAGACACATGTTGGTGGTCCCACACACTTGGCACATGTACCCCCCCCCACATGCAACACACCAAATAGGGGATAAAAAACACTTACCTGTCCTGGAGCCTTCCTCCACAGAATCATAGCCTGGTACCCCCTCCAATTGCTCCCTCTCCAGGCAGCGGGCGACCACCTCCTCCTCTGTGGTCAGGCTGACCGGACATGGGGGTCCACCACCTGTGCCCCGCTCATGGCTCCGAATGGTGGCCACCTTGCCACGGACCTTGCGCCGCAGGTCATTGATTTTTTTTGTATATCCCCAGCAGTTCGGGGTGGAGTACCCCAAGACATTCACCCTGCCAGCAATAGTGTCCAGGATGGCCTGCTTCCTCTCCCGGGTGGTCTTCCTACTTTTCTCGACAAGCCTAACAAGGAACTCGTTAAGGAAAACGATGTGTCTTTTCCGACAAATTCCTCGGTCGTGTGTACGAGGCCTGAGAAGGGAAATCTAAGGAAAAGGTAAGTGAACCAACAATGCACTAGCTTAAAGCAACCTGTTTAGAAAAAAAAAAAAAAAAAAAACCTTTACAACCCCTTTAAGCTGTTCAAATAGTGTTTACTATAAGCTTCAGTATTCAGGGTGGAGTTGATTTCAGTTTTTAGAAAGCTCTTCTAATAGAAAATATCCTTTAAAAAGGAACCCACTGCATGAATGAGGAAAGCAGATTTGGAAAGAGTACACTTTCCCTATGTGAACTTCCTTGCTACTGTTCTGCTCAGTCATAATACAAGAATTCTTTACTTTCATTGCCATGTGTGTTGTTAACAGTGGCACTGGAAAATCAGCAATTTGTTAAGCTTTTTGGAGTGTCAAAATCACAAATCTCCCCTTGATTAGCTTTCCGTAGTAATGACCTGAATATGTAAAACTGAGTGATAATAAGTAGTAACGCATGAGTAACCACAAGGCTGAATCACGGTGATTTTATGGCTCACACTCGTGTTGAATAAAACAACTCTGGAAAACGTAATATTATTTATAGTTCGCCTGCATCTCGTGATAGCTTAGTTATATCAGTCTAAAAACGTGCAGCTGTTTGAAGGTTTATAGAGCGTTGTTGTCCTATAAACTTTCACAAATGTGTTTTGGAGAAATATATAATGCTTTTACGTTAGCTGTTTCTACCGAGCCTTTGTAGCAGAAATAAATGCAACCTTCCATTTTATGGCTGCCCCATAAATTATTCACAGCATGTGAAATTTCTGCACTGGTGACCATTATTTTCATTTACAAGCTGCCCCCCAAACTAGTAAAAATAGCACAGATCTATGTCAAGGCATCAGGCGGATCTGCGGCATTGTCCATAGAGTTCAGCACAGTTCAACAGTATTGTTGAACTTGCAATTATGCTGCCCGGAAATTAAAAAATGGTGTTTAGTAACCTTATAGTATATGTTACCCCAACAATTCATATTTCTGATATGTGTATATAGTACCATGTACTTGTATGAAAAAGTATCATGTTCTCTTTGCATTGCTTCCTTTGTGTGAAATACCTGGTGATCCAGCCAGCCCCCTGCTTTCCTGACCCCCTGCAATCTCTATCCCCAGCTCTCTAAGCCCTTTATGCAGCTGAAAAAGGAGGCCATGTTATCACTCATAAAAAGGTATATATATGTAGCACTACCCCCGGAGGAGCTGCTGGTTGTTTTGGGTCTACGCTCTGTGATCAACCACTTAAAGTGGCTCAAAACCCTGCCTTGACACAACTGGTAATATGGGAGTTGTGGACCCCAGTAATTAGTGGGGAAGCACAATATCCCGTTACACTACAACAGCTTATGCAAATTATAGGGGTACCCTAAATGGAAGGGATCCTGCAGTATGAAAGACAGGCTGCACACAAACTTCAAGATAACCAAAGTAATACTTTACTTGAAATGGAAACAAAAGAACATGAGTAAAACAGTGATAAATTAATTGCAGCGCCCTGCAAGATCAGTAACAATAATAATGCATAGGTGTGAGCTAGACTATAATGTCATACAGACCTGTGTGAGCACACAGCAAGGGGAACTCCTTCAACAAAACATACACATTGAAACGCCCCCTTGCCAAGCCTCACCCAGCTCTCTGTCTCTCTACAATACTATATAATGTAATAAAACCAATTACTCGATCAACGAGCAATACGATTAATATTAACAGCGTTTAACACTAAATAGATAGTCCTTAAGTATTATATCTATAGCTAATCAATATGGCCTAGTGTCCAGGCCTAACCTCAATTCAACTTTGTACTAACAGTTCGTGCACTTGTGCATTGGCATGCGTTGGTGCGCAAAGAGCAATTTATAATCCAAAAGGGAAATAGTAAACTGGTGAAAGTTCCCTGAACAGTCAAACCGCAAAGATGGGTATCAGCAATCCGTCCTCCTGCAAGGCAGTCAGTACTCTCGGGCAAGTGCCCGTATCACCCAACCGGTTCAGGCCTTGTACTTCTGTGGCACTCCGTCCCCGATCTCCAGTTAGAGTCCTGTTAGCCGTCAGCCTTTGTTTCTCAGACAGGTCGCAGGGATACTGAAGGCCTGTCCGATCACTCCGACAGAGGTTCCGTCTCTCCTTCTACAAAGGCGCTCCGCCCGGGTGTATGTAGGCCTCAGCTGCCGCCTTCTTCCCGTGGAGACACTTCTGGCAGTGTCCTCCTGGGTTGAAGAGGCGGTTCCCAGAGAGCACGCCAAACACATCCACTCCCTTAAATTACCTTCCCCAGCAGGCAGTGTGGAAGGCAAAGCATCTTGGGGCTATCCACCTGGTCTCTGGGTAATATAGTTTATTACAGGTCAGGAAAAATGGAGTCTCTTCTCCTCCTGAACTCAATTCCCCAACATTCTCTGCCGTACCCGAACAAAATGTAAACAGCAGGTGGCTCTAACCCATCTCGTCCACAAGAGGGAGCTGAGATCCTTCACGATCTGCAATAGTAGTCTTTTATATCACATCAAAAGGGGGTGATACCCCGCTACACACACATATATATATATATATTTATTTATATTTATATATATATATATATATATATATATATATATATATATATATACACTGCTCAAAAAAATGAAAGGAACACTTTTGAATCAGAACTCCTGGGATATTGATCTAGTCAGTTAAGTAGCAGAGGGGGAGGGGTGTATACAGAGGGGGTTGTTAATCAGTTTCAGCTGCTTTGCTGTTAATTGGAATTAACAACAGGAGCACTAGATGGGCATCTTTTCTGACTATTTTTCAATAGTTTTGCATTTGGTTAGGGTCAGTGTCACTACTGGTAGCACAAGGACCCTATAAAGGTTACACAGGCAGTCCAACTTCTCCAGGATGGCACATCAATACATGTCATTGCCAGAAGGTATGCCATGTCTCCCAACACAGTCTCAAGAGCATGGAGGAGATTCCAGGAGACAGGCAGTTACTCTAGGAGAGCTGGACAAAGCCGTAGAATGTCCTTAACCCATCAGCAGGACCAGTATCTGCTCCTTTGTGCAAGGAGGAACAGGATGAGCACTGCCAGAGCCCTACACAATGACCTCCAACAGGCCACTTGTGTGAATGTCTCTGACCAAACAATCAGAAACATACTTCATGGGGGTGGCCTGAGGGCCCGACATCCTCTAGTGTGCTCTGTGCTCACTGCCGGACACTGTTGAGCTCAATTGGCATTTTCCATTGAACACCAGAATTGCCAGGTCCACCACTGGTGCCCCAGGCTTTTCACAGATGAGAGCAGGATCACCCTGAGCATATGTGACAGACATGAAAGGGTCTGGAGAAGCTGCAGAGAACTTTATGCTGCCTGTAACATTCAGCATGACCGCTTTGGTGGTGAGTCAGTGATGGTCTGAGGAGGAATATCCATGGAGGGATGCACAGACCTCTATGGCCGCGTACACACGAGGAGATATGTCCGATGAAACAGGTCCGACGGACCGTTTTCATCAGACATGTCTGAAGGGATATTTTGGTCTGATGTGTGTACACACCATCAGACCAAAATCCCAGTGGACAGAAAACGCGGTGACGTATAACACATCGATGTGCTCAAACAAGGAAGTTCAATGCTTCCACGCATGCGTCGAATCAATTCGACGCATGCGCAGGATTTCGGTCCGATGGTTGGGCGTACTAACCATCGGACATGTCCGACGGACATGTTTCCAGCGGACAAGTTCCTAGGCATGTCTAGAAACTTTTGTCCGCTGGAAACCTGTCCGCTAGGCCGTACACACGATCGAACATGTCCGCTAAAACTGGTCTGCGGACCAGTTTCAGCGGACAGGTCTCCTCGTGTGTACACGGCCTACAGGCTACACAATGCTACTCTGACTGCCATTAGGTATCCGGATGAAATCCTTGGACCAATTGTCAGACACTACACTGGTGCAGTGGGTCCTCGGTTCTTCCTGGTGCAGGACAACGCCTGGCCTCATGTGGGGGGAGCATGCAGCCAGCTCCTGGAGGATGAAGAAATTGATATCATTGAATGCCCCCCACGCTCACCTGACCTAAATTCAAAAGAACACCTCTGGGACATTATATTTCAGTCCATCTCGTGCCGCCAGGTTGCACCTCAGTCTGTTAAGGAGCTCAGTGATGCTCTGGTCCAGATGAGGGAGAAAATACCCCAGGACACCATCTGTCGTCTCATTAGGAGCATGCCCTGATGTTGTCAGGCATGCATACAAGCACTTGGAGGGCATACAAACTACTGAGGACAATTTTGAGTTGTTGCAATAAAATTTCAGCAAAATGGACTAGCTTGCTGCATAATTTTTTCACTTTGATTTTCAGGGTGTCTTTGAATTCAGCTCTCTGTAGGTAGATAATTTTCTTTTTCATCAAATGATGTGCCATCCTTTCATTCCTAACACATAAATCAGTCCATATCAGTATAGATATCCAGCATGAGATTTTTGCCCTGATATGTTTTCAAAGTGTTCCTTTAAATTTTCAGAGAAATGTATATATATATATATATATATATATATCTATATATATGCACATATATATAGATATATATATCTATATCTATATATATATGTATATATATATATATATAGATATATCTATATATATCTATATATATTGTGACATGGTACACAATTGTATGTACACCAGTGAGAGACTGGAAAAGTCAGCGTTCTCTGCCCTGGAAGGGGTTAAGCCTGGCCAACAGGTAAAACCTCCTCTCTTCCCCTATTAATTAACACTCACCTGGTAAGGAAGTGGGAAGTGAGAGCTCAGTGTGAGAGGTATGCTGAGCTGGACGGACAGGTTGGAAACTGTCTGCATTGAAGGAAAAAGGTCTGTCATAGATTTGTTTATTTTGGACTGTTATTATGTTTGTTTTATACTGGAGGCTGGAATAGCCCCTCCAGTACAGTGTAGTGAGGGACACTACTGTCAGTTAGCCTCCTAAATTGGAGTAGGCCATTTTGTTTTGTATTATTTATTTTGAGTGCAATAAAGCCGTATTTATTGCTTAAGATTAGCGACTTTGCTGCATAACATTATCGCTATTTCTACGACTTTGTCACAAGTGGTGTCAGAAGTGGGATGTTTGCTGTTGTACCGGTCATTGTACAGTTACAGCGGCCTTAAAGGTACAGGACCCAGAAAATGGAAGATATTGTGAAAGCCCTGTTACAAGTTTGGACCGATCTCTCTCTAGGACGATCGGGAAAATACAGAGACCAGGAGACCGGAGGAGTGGAGTGGAAGCAGACTTCGGATCCGGAGCCCGTTTCACCAAAACAGACTTTAGAAGTCAAAACCCTGGGAAAGAGGACCACCCTAGGAGAAACTTCATAACTTGTTTTGAGTGTGGCGACAAAGGACATGTCAGGGCGAGATGCCCCAATCTTCCTGAGCCAATGCAGTGTGGACTAGGGGAAGATTCCTCTGACTTTTGTGGGCTCATTTGTTTAGCAGGCCTGGTAGAAGGGGGACATACCTTCCGAGTACCTGTCCTGCTGGACAAACAAGAGACAGTGGCCCTGGTGGACTCTGGCAGTGCCCTGACTTTGGTAGCCAGTAAATTGGTAAAACCTTGTTGGATTCAGAAGCATAGAACCATGGGGGTGTTGTGTATTCATGGGTGTACTGTGCGGTATCCTACTGGCAACATAGAAGTGTCAGTACAGGGCAGTTTGGTAAGGATCTTGGCTGTGGTAGTTCCTCGTCTACCATATCCTTTGATAATAGGAAGGAATTTCCCTAATTTCCATGCTCTGTTACAGCCCCCTGTGATGGGAGAACAAGGGGAACCTGAAGTGGAGCAGAGAAATACAGGGGTCCATGAAGTATTTCCCTTTGCTCATCCTGACTTGTATATCTCTAATCCAAAAAGAGGTAAAACAAGACGGGAACGCAGGGAGAGCAAGCTAAGATTTAATAGGGCTGTCCAGGAAGTCCTGTTGAATCAGCGTGGGGAGCAGTCCAGGAGAGGCGGGGCCCCACGACAGACAGAAGATGAGGCAGAGGTTGTTCAACCGAAACCCGCCCTAGAGGCTACCAGTGAAGACGATGAGGGGGATACAGATATCCTGGATATCTCGGGTAGTGGCTTTGGCCATGACCAGGCAGATGATCCCCTGCTGCAGGAAGCCAGGAGTAATGTTGTAGAGGTTAATGGGGTACCAGTAGAAGGGGTAACAGGAAAGGCCTATCCCTATTTTATCCTTAAAAACAATCTTCTTTACAGAGTAACTTTCGATGAGGGACAAGAGCTTGAACAACTGGTTGTGCCTTCATCATACACTCGAAAAATCCTGGATTACTCTCACTCTCATTTGCTGGGGAGACACTTAGGGGTGGAGAAAACACAAGAACGGGTGCTCAGGAGGTTCTTCTGGCCTGGGGTATATGAGGGGATTAAAAGGTATTGTGCTTCTTGCCCGGAATGCCAGCTGGCATCTCCCAGACCGAAGTTGAGAGCCCCACTCATACCTCTCCCCATAGTTGACGTTCCGTTTGAGAGGATTGGCATGGACCTAGTGGGTCCCTTAGAGAAAACAGCTCGAGGGCACCAGTACATCCTTGTCATCGTCGATTATGCCACCAGATACCCGGAGGCCATTCCACTACGTAAGGCGAATGCTAAAAGCATTGCAAAAGAGTTGGTTCAGATGTTTACACGGGTGGGGATACCCAGGACATTGCTCACGGATCAGGGGACTCCGTTTGTCTCCCGTATTATGAAAGAGCTGTGTCAGCTATTTAATGTACAGACTCTGAGAACGTCAGTGTATCACCCCCAGACAGATGGGTTGGTAGAAAGGTTTAACCGGACCCTAAAGGGGATGTTGAGGAAAGTCGTTAGCAGGGATGGGAAGGATTGGGACTTGTTACTTCCTTACCTGTTGTTTGCAGTTCGAGAGATTCCCCAAAGTTCTACGGGCTTCTCCCCGTTTGAGCTTTTATATGGTAGGCATCCCAGGGGTATTCTGGATATCCTAAAGGAAACCTGGGAAGAACAGGGGGTAACTGGGACCAATGTCCTCCAGTATGTAGAAGATATGCGGGTGCGTATGGCTCAGATTGCCCCTCTTGTTCACCAGCATATGGAGCAGGCGCAGAGTAGGCAGAAGTCCTACTATGACCAGAGGGCCCTAGTGAGACAGTTTGAAAGAGGGGACAGAGTAATGGTTCTAGTACCCACCGCAGAAAGCAAACTTCTAGCACAGTGGCAGGGACCCTATGAGGTGTTGGAAAAAGTGAGCCCAGTAAATTATAAAGTTAGTCAGCCGGGACGCCGGAAGAAGGAGGCCGTGTTCCACATAAACCTTCTTAAGCCATGAAGGACTAGAGAGGACTGCATGGCCGCAGTGGGGGACACCACACCTGGTCCACAGGCACCTAGTCCTTCGGTGACAATCTCTCCAGAGCTGACACCTGAGCAAATAAAAGAAGCTAGAGGCTTGGTTGAGAGGAATAACGATGTTTTCTCCCCCAACCCTGGACAAACCCGAGAGATTACCCATGACATTATTACAGAACCAGGGGTTGTCGTAAGAGTGAAGTCTTACCGCATTCCGGAGGCCAAGAGGGAAGCTGTAAGGGCTGAAATCAGGAAAATGCTTGAGCTTGGAGTGATAGAGGAGTCTCATAGCCAGTGGTGCAGCCCCATTGTTCTAGTGCCCAAACCTGATGGGTCCATCAGGTTTTGTAATGACTTCAGGAAGTTAAACGAGGTGTCTAAGTTTGACGCCTACCCCATGCCTAGGGTGGATGAACTAGTAGAGCGATTAGCCAAAGATAGGTTCTTCACCACGATGGATCTGACAAAGGGTTATTGGCAGATCCCATTGACAAAGCACGCCCGAGAGAAGACAGCCTTTGCCACTCCTGATGGCCTATTCCAGTACAGGATCATGCCTTTTGGCCTCCATGGGGCTCCAGCCACTTTTCAAAGGCTAATGGATAAGTTGCTCAGGCCCCACACTGAGTATGCAGCTGCATACTTGGATGATGTGATCATTCATAGCCCGGACTGGGAAAGCCATCTGGATAAAGTACAGGCAGTCTTGGACACTCTTAGAAGAGCGGGTCTGACAGCTAACCCCTCTAAATGTGCCTTGGGTCTAGCAGAGGCTAGATACTTGGGTTACCTGGTTGGCAGAGGACTTGTTAAACCACAAATGAACAAGATAGGAGCTATACAGAGCTGGCCCAGACCATTGAGGAAAAAACAAGTCAGAGCTTTCTTGGGGATTGTAGGCTACTATCGGAGGTTTATTCCTCACTTTGCTACGAGGGCTGCTCCGCTCACTGACCTTATTAAAGCCAGAAGTCCAGACACTGTAAAGTGGAACAGCGAGGCTGAGGAAGCCTTTGCTGGTCTGCGGGCAGCGCTTTGTGCCCAACCTGTGCTTGTGGCTCCTGGCTTTAGAAAGGAGTTCTTTCTCCAGACCTATGCCTCAGAGGTGGGTCTGGGTGCAGTTTTGTCCCAATATGTGGATGGTGAGGAACACCCTGTGCTGTATTTGAGTCGGAAGTTGTTACCTCGAGAACAGCGCTATGCCACAGTGGAAAAAGAGTGTTTGGCAATCAAGTGGGCAGTAGAAACACTCCGCTACTATTTGTTGGGCAGGCGGTTTACCCTCGTCACAGACCATGCTCCGTTAAAGTGGATGCACACCAACAGGGACAAGAACGCTCGGGTCACGAGGTGGTTTCTGTCCCTACAGCCCTTTACTTTTGTGGTACGACATAGGGCAGGTCTCCTCCACAGTAATGCAGATGCTCTGTCCCGAGTGCATGGGTTTGTAGAGGTGGCCGCTTCCCACCCAAGTGTTAAGCTGGGGGGGAGGATGTGTGACAGGGTACACAATTGTATGTACACCAGTGAGAGACTGGAAAAGTCAGCGTTCCCTGCCCTGGAAGGGGTTAAGCCTGGCCAACAGGTAAAACCTCCTCTCTTCCCCTATTAATTAACACTCACCTGGTAAGGAAGTGGGAAGTGAGAGCTCAGTGTGAGAGGTATGCTGAGCTGGACGGACAGGTTGGAAACTGTCTGCATTGAAGGAACAAGGTCTGTCATAGATTTGTTTATTTTGGACTGTTATTATGTTTGTTTTATACTGGAGGCTGGAATAGCCCCTCCAGTACAGTGTAGTGAGGAACACTACTGTCAGTTAGCTTCCTAAATTGGAGTAGGCCATTTTGTTTTGTATTATTTATTTTGAGTGCAATAAAGCTGTATTTATTGCTTAAGATCAGCGACTTTGCTGCATAACATTATCGCTATTTCTACGACTTTGTCACAATAAATATATATATATATATATACACACATGTAGCGGGTGGTTGCTACTAGTTACTATCATCCACCATATCACCCTGCTCCATATATACTGTAACTCTCAGAGACAATGAACAGTAATTTTGCTTTATTTTGTTTTTGTTTATTTAGGGTATATAACTTGGTTGGGGAAAGGGGATATGGGATGCCCATAGAACAGATCACTTTGCCATCATAGTTACAGAATCATTAAATGAATTGAGCTTTGAAGAACTGATGGACTATAACATTCACAGTCTCTTCCCCTGCATCTACTCCTGCAGGCCGTTACTTCACTGTGCAATACTAGTCTCTCCGCCCCATCATCTTCACTTTACACAAGGGATCACTCTGAATGGTCCCAAGTATCTGCTGACATTTCTGGATTGTTAATAGGCCAGGGGCCTGCAGTACTTGTTCTTGGTGGTCTAGAATTTAGCAGCTTTGAATAGTTGGTGGACTACTGATCCCAGCTAGCCCAACTTGCAAATCCTGCGCCCCCCGCAGGCCACATCGATTTGAGACAAAGCCCCACAGTCTCTCCTCTGGCCTTGCACCCAGCTCCCCTGGCATGCCTCTTCCAGATATAAACTGTGCCTCATTTACTCACCTTCTCCTGCCATGAGTTCATGGTGAAGAACTTATCAGGACATGCATACCGATCGCTTCTCCAGACCCTCTGTTCCAGGACACCTCCTCCATGACCGTGTAAGGACAAGGCTCCCTCCCAGGCCTGGGCTCCTCCACTGAGGCACGCACCTTCCCCCCCAGATGGGGGGGACCTCCTGCTGCAATCTAACAATCTATTCTTCACTTCTCTCAGCCAACAACTCCCCTCTAGAGGGCTGGACCTGAGCTTATCAAGGAGACCTGCCCCCTGCCAATTCCAGTTGGGGATTGGTCAGGGCTCCTCACAAGAGCTCCCTGTCACTCCAATTCTCAACCCTGCCCCTCTTCCAGAACATTCTCCCTGGAAGCAGGGGGGTGCCCAAGAACTGAAGCACAGGCGGTTACACCCACTGCTGCACTAACTGCACCCTGCCTCCAGATCAAAAAAAAGCAGGCCTAGCATGCAGCATAGGCCTGCCTAAATTTACCTGCCCACAGTTATCACAAAAATCCTCACCTCTAACACCTACCTATGGTAGAGGTCGCTACACACACATACACAGAATATACAGTATGTACTCACAAAAACATTTTGTCTTGCATTTCTATTTTAAACTGAATGTGCTGTTTTATATAATATAAAAGATTGCTACCCCCCCCCCCCCAAAAAAAAATGCCTTTCATTAACAGAGTTTGATTGGCATAGCACTGAGCAAATTTTAAGCAGACCTGCAGTCTAAAAAAATAAAATAAAAAATAATTGATTTGCTGAACATTTACCTCTGTGGGGCCATTTTATTTTGGAATACACTAGAATTGGCTTTTAGAATTTGGGAACAGTGCTTACAAATGATTGGCTGCAGAGGCTGTTTGGCCAACAATTTTTGGGCTGGCTTCTTTGACAAAAGCCAATTCAAAAATCGAGTTTTGTTGGGCTGGCAGGACAGCGACTGTTACAATTTCAGTCCATTATTGTTGGGACAAACTACAACACTTCTGGGGGTGACGGGGTTGGGATTCCTTAGATTTTATAATCAAAGGATGTCAGGCCAGAAAGGGGCCACACACAGGGCTAATTTCACACAGTGTATGCTAGCTAAAAGTGACTGTACCTTGTTAAACAAGCCATACTGTTTAAAATATAAACGGAAGGCAAAACATTTGTATAAGGATATATAAAAAAAAACATTATAAATACCTTTTTTCCCTTTTTTTTTTATAAGTGATCACATTTCCTCAGTTCTCAGTTGCATACGAGCTGGGGAAGGAGAAGCAGCAGCACACTGAGCTTCTAGTAAATGGCTGTGCAGGGGAGACATGTCAGCACAAGTCTAATCATTGGAGGAGAGCAGGCCAAGTTCCCAGTACAACTAGAGAACTACCTACGGTGTGCTCTCTTGCTTAGTGCAGTTGGTTTTTAATAAGGAAGCAGAGGGACTGGCAGGAACACCAGCACTTTCACACAAAGGAAGCCATACAAAGGGCAGAGGACACCTTCTAATACAAGTACTTGGTACAGCAGGCACATATAAGTAATATGAAATGTTGGGGTAACAAACACTTTAACTGCCATTGTTTTTGGTCCCCTACCCATTCAGTTTTGCCTGTTTATCCAAACTAGTTACTATATTGTAAGGGATGTCAGGGACAAAAGCACTGATGTATAACTATAAACAAGAAAAATGCACTAGTGTAGATTTACTTAATACTTGGTTGTGTTAACTTAAAAAAAAACAATGTGCAGGGGAAGGCCTGGCAAGTGCATGAGCTGAATGGTCACACAGCTTGAGAGCTCTGCTCTTACTTTAGCTCTACATCCCACTAGCATTGCCTCAAGACGCTGTAACATCATTGCCTGCTTTTCACAGACCCAGGCAAGCAGCAGCATGACCTGTAAAAGGATGGGGCCAGGGTCCAAGATCAAGGAGCAGGGCATAACAAGGGATCTACAGAGATGAAAGATCCCCAGTGGCTCAGGCAGCAGGGAACCATCCACAGAACACCAGGTCCCCAGATCAAATCCCAGACATGGAGGGACATTTAGTATCCTTTCAGGATGAAGACCTCAAAATTCTATGTGAATGGAAAATTTTACTGCAGTCACCCTTTCTGAAAACGTTAACTGTCTCTGACAATTTCTCATCAAAATTCCAGCCTATTGGAACTGAACTTGATGTTTTTGTTTTCCCCCAAAGGTTAATGTTCAGTTTCCACTGCCTACAGATCCTTTATTTGATCTCCTTTTTTATGCATTTGTTACCTACAGTATCTTTTCTTATTTTTTGGGGTTTACAAGCTTTTTATTTGTAAAGATAAGCTACGATACAAAACATATAACACAGGTCAAAGACCTATCATACAAATAAGCAACTCCAACAGAAAGTACAACAGCTTTCATGAGGAAGCAAAAAAACAAAAGAAATGGCAAAAGTAATCAAATAACAATGTATACCATACACAGCAAAAACAAGTTGAGTAACCAGCAATTCCAGAAGGAGAAACAAATATAAGAATAAAAAAATAATAAGTTATGATAAAAACAAGTGTTGGCCATAAAAGGGGGCATATTGCTATGTAGTGTATAGAAAAGCCTTTCCAACAACATAATCATATCTATCCTGTTTATAATTTGTCAGAAAGAGCATATAAGCTATGGCCCATTAAGTGGTAACACAGATGTTATTGTAGTGCTACCCTATTCAGGAGCCGCTGATTAGATTCGGACCAGCGGATTAAATTACCTCTGTGTGGTGTCTAGGGGTGGATGTAGTGAGCAAAGTAGTAACAAATGTCCAACCTGTAGCTGAAGTTTTCTGAATGCTTTATTTTCCTGGTCCAACACGACCAACACATCAACTTGAAGTAGATAGGAAAAGGTTGATGAAAGTAGAGTAACTTCGCAGAGTCAGGCTTGGATAAAGAAAGCAGTCCTGCCTTCTGTCATTAAGTCAACTACGTCGCCACTCTAGCCGGAGTGGGTGCAGTGCACCTGGACAGGCCTCTCACACAGGTCTGGCAGCGAGAGTGTCACTGAGAATGCTGAGAAGGAACAAGTCGCTGCCACTGACTTGGCTCTAGAAGATTAGTAGAGACCTCTGCCACAGGTCCGGTACTTAAGAGCAATAGAGCATATCCTCTCAATCCCGTTCTCTTGAGATGTGGAAACCCAGTAAGCCACTGAGGTCCCTCATTCACTTCAGTGTCTCTGAGCCATGAGGGCCCAGAGTTGGGAACTCTGCGTAGCACGGGCCCCAGCCAGGTAGGCCATAGTGGTGGGGCCCGTGATGTGCGCACACCCTGAAGGTGGGTGCCTCACCTGGAACCAGAAACCCGTGAAGACCCCGAAAAATGGCATCTGCCACAGATATACCCCTCCCCAGCATGCCCCGCGAGAAAAACACTCCTCCAATTGGCTGCTGGGGAAAAGCTGCTCTGCCTGAATCCCTGCCGCGCAGAGATGGGACCACATCTCTGGAGCGCAGAATGACCCACAGGATAATTGAGAGCTGACAGCTGCCGAATTTGAACAAATCAACCTAGATGAGAGCAAGTAAGTCTCTCGCCCTACTAACTTTAGCGTAGCGCCCTTTCTGAAAGTAAGGGGGCGCTACATAATGAATAAGCTCTTTTTCATGGTGTGAAACGCCACATATTAAGGCAAATAAAAGACACATGGGAAGCGCTGGTTTCAGTATATGGCCTGTTTTTATTACCTCTTGTGTTTTCTTGCCTTTTTTTGTTGTTTCTATTTTTATTACAGTTTAAGACATATACCGAAGCTTTGCCTCTCAAAGTTTCACAGATTACATCTATTTAGTCAACAGCTAGTTAAACTTCCAATCTACTATCCAGCATCTTGAAACTAATGTAAGTCAACAACTATCAGCAATTCTGTGTTATCACCATGTGTTTAAAGCAGTTCTAAAGCCTAAATTTTTTTTTTTTTACCTCAATGCATTCTATGCATTAGGTAAAAACATTCTGTGCTAAGACTTCCCCCTTACCCTTGTTATACTTTCCTGAGCCTGATTTCAATCCAGGTCTGTGTATGAGAGCAGCAGCTTTCTCTGCTCTCTCCCTCCTCACAGGGCTGACTGACAGCAGCAGGAGCCATTGTCTTCCAGTGACTTACACTACTGTTAATCACATTTTGTGATGAGGGAGCGGGGGCAGGGCTGAACCATGCTGTCTGTTTATATACTGTAGATGCAAATAGGGTGGCTTTGGACCAAGCCCACATGCAAGCCCTCATGGGAAGTGGACTTCTATGGAGGCACTTGCCAAAGAGGAAGAGCCGGTAGCGCTGTGGGGAGTCGGGGGGAGAAGACAATGGCTTTCCCATAGACTTTTATGAGGTTCTGTAATTTTGGTGCGGTTTCAGAAAGTGTACTAAAAGCTCCTGCATGCTGCATCTTTGGTGCACTTTCTGAAACTGCAGGTTAGCTTTTCCCACAGTGCAGTGTAACCGCACCAGGGCAGTGTCAAACTGACCATACCTACATTCCTTGCTAAACCAAAATTGCCTAAACTTTCTGAACTATAATTAGAGGGTTAAATGCACCGTTTACTATATCACAAAATCACTAGAATCTTTACCTAGGGGTAAATCTGCTGGACCCAATGGTTCTTCTAGTAAGTATTATAAACACTTTAAAATGTCCTAGGCCCATACCTGAATCTTATATACAACATGTGTCTAAGCTGTGTTTTTTTTCCTTCCGACATGCTGAAAGAAATTAAATTATTTTTACCATCCCCAAGCCAGGGAAAGAGCTGGTTACCCAGCTGGTTTTCATCCTAAATAACTAATAAACAAAAAGAATGTCCAGCATTTGATGGAAGTTATCCCTACTCTAATGTTACTGGACCAAATTGGACTTACTAAGGGCAGACATGCATTATATGCAACCTGTAAAATCCCTAATATATTACACCATTTAGAAACTATCAAAGTGCCTTCTCTGCGATATGCCTATTGGGATTGGTAAGGAAGAAGATTGTCCCGATGGGAAGGAGAATACAGGTGGGACTATTAATGTACTATGCTAGAAAGATGATAGTCCTAAATTGGAAAAAGGAAGAGGCCCCCTCGGTGGCACATTGGAAAAATCTAGTCAACAACTGTTTACCACTATACAGGGAGACATACAGTAATAGAGGACAGAGGGAGAAATTTAAGAGCGTTTGGGCAAGCTGGATAGAAAATCCTATGAAAACTTCAGGATAAATAGGACACAGGGGAAGGGTAAATGCAACAAGAAAGGAAGGGAAGGAATATTAGAGGAATGTGTTAGATGGATGAAGATATGGAAGGAATGTTAGAATGGTAGGAATATGGTATATATATGTATGTTTACTGTTTCCTTATTTTGTATGGAAATGAAAAAAAAAATAATAAAGAGATTTGTAAAAAAAAAAGTGCCTTCTCTGCTTTCTGATGCCTAGAATGCATTTCAAAGAATACAATGGACCTAGCTTACTTGGGTTCTCCAAAAATATGGATTCTCAGGCACAATACTTACAGCAATTATGGCCTTATATTTCTTTCCAACTGCCCAAGTACTGTATACACATCTAAAAAGCTGTCCAAAGCCGCGTACACACGATCAGTCCATCCGATGAGAACGGTCTGAAGGACCATTGTCATCAGTTAACAGATGAAGCTGACTGATGGTCCGTCGAGCCCACACACCATCGGTTAAATAACCGATCATGTCAAACGTAAAACACAACGACATGCTGAAAAAAATTAAGTTCAATGCTTCCAAGCATGCGTCGACTTGATTCTGAGCATGCGTGAATTTTTAACTGATGGTCGTGCCTACTAACGATCGTTAAATTTAAAGTTAAAGCAAGTTGGCTTTGTTTTAACCGATGGTTAAATAACCTATGGGGCCCACACACGATAGGTTTTGACCGATAAAAATGGTCCATCAGACCGTTGTCCTCTGTTTAACCTATCGTGTGTAGGAGGCCTAAGCCCTTCCCTATAACCAATGGAACCCACCAAGGTTTCCCACTCTCCTCCTTAATTTTTAACCTCCTAAGAACTTTTGTCAGAATCTATCCAGTTCCACCCTAGGATCACTGGCTTTACATTTAATCATAGACAAAATAAAAAAAAATCTTTTTACAGATGATGCTAGGCTAATGCTTACAAACCTGGCTACTTCCCTGGCTGCAGCTCATCATATTATAAAATGACAAAAATTCAATGTGACTTTTAAAGCACATGTTTTGTCTAAAAATACAATTTTTTTAGCTCAAATTTATAAAATCATATAGCGTCATTATTATCACATTGCAATACAAATTTATAAACAAAATTGCTACAATACAGTGTATCATATCAAAAAGCGATGATCTCAAAGCTTTGGGTTTATATTATAAACAACATTTATATACAATACGTTATTTCAATAAACACAGTTATAAAAAAAAATAAGACCCTTTAACCTCACATAAATGTTGTCCACCCCCCCCCCCCCCTGTCGATCGTTCTTATCTCTCTTCATCTTCCCCCCCTCCCCCCCTGCTCCTCTTCCTTTCCACTGCCTATTACATCCACGTTTCTGTATATTTCCTTGTTTTATTAAACTCTATCCATTTATCTCACACAATATTGAATCTGTCTACCTGGCCTTCTTCTCTATTATTTAAATATTCAATTTTTATAAATGTAGTCTATTCCTTCAAACCATTTTTTTTATTGTTGGTTCTTCCGGGTCTAGCCATTTGTTTGGTATTATTCCCTTCACTACATTCCATATTGAATATTGGTCTGCCCAGGACTTTCCTGACAGCCATAAAGCTGTAGGTACAGAGTGCCTAGGCACTTTTGTATACCAGGATGTGTACTGCTATCTTTCAGAAGGAATTTAAAAAATGCAGATTTTTCAGGGTACTGCTTAGGCACAATTAACCACTTGCCCACCGGGCCTGTTTTTCAGATTCGGTGTTTACGAGAATAAAACACTTTTTTTTTATAGAAAATTACTTAAACCCCCCAAACATTATATATATTTTTTTCTAACACCCTAGAGAATAACATGGCAGTCATTGCAATACTTTTTGTCACACCGTATTTGCGCAGCGGTCTTACAAGCGCACTTTTTTTGAAAAAAAATTCACTTTTTTGAATTTAAAAAATAAGACAACAATAAATTTGGCCCAATTTTTTTATATATTGTGAAAGATAATGTTACACCAAGTAAAATGATACCCAACATGTCACGCTTAAAAATTGCGCCCGCTCGTGGCATGGCGTCAAACTTTTACCCTTAAAAATCTCCATAGGCGAAGTTTAAAAAATTCTACAGGTTGCATTTTTTGAGATACAGAGGAGGTCTCGCTCTAATGATCACGGCGATACCTCACTTGTGTGGTTTGAACACAGTTTTCTGTGCGCGAGCTCGTCGGGACGGGGCGTTTTAAATTTTTTTTTTTTTGTTTTCTTATTTATTTTAAATTAGTTTATAATTATACACCGAAATAAATAAAAAAAAAAAAATTATCACTTTTATTCCTATTACAAAGAATGTAAACATCCCTTGTAATAGAAAAAAGCATGACAGGTCCTCTTAAATATGAGATCTGGGGTCAAAAAGACCTCAGATCTCATATTTAGGCTTAAATGCAAAAAAAAAATGTTTCTTTAAGACGCTGGGCGGGACTGACGTTTTGACGTCACTTCCACCCAGCAGAGCTATGGGAAACGGGTGGGGGCGATTTTTCCCTCACTCTTATCCCAACACAGCTGCCGACAGGACCCGATCCCCTCCGCCGCTACCGACGGCTCCGGTAAGCGGCGGAGGGCGCGGGAGAGCGGCGGGAGGGGGGGCCCTCTCCCGCTACCGATAACAGCGATCTCGCGGCGAATCCGCCGCGGAGACCGCCATTATCGTGTACAGGACTGCCCACGGTAAAGCTGGATATCTCGGTTGTGGCAGCAGCTGCTGCCGTTACCGAGATATCCATCTTTAAAGTCATGACGTCTTTTAGACATGACGCGGTGGGCAAGTGGTTAACATTCCTAGATGTCCCCTATAACATGGCTCACAATTTCAAGTCCTAAGCTACTAAGACCGCTGCGCAAATATGGTATGACAGAAAGTATTGCAAATGTCTGCCATTTTATTCTCTAGGATGTTATAAAAAAAAAATATATACAGTATATATATATATATATATATATATATATATATATATATATATATATATATATATATATATATATAAAAATAATGTTTGGGGTTCTAAGTAATTATCGAGCAAAAATAAAGGTTTTTAACTTGTAAACACAGAGTTTAAAAAACAGGCCCGGCCCTTAAGTGGTTAATAGCTGATGCGCTTGGGGTGTTCTAATGAGGAAAGTTACAGTGTCTCCACCCCTAAAGTGATTAAGGTGTACGTTTATCAAACTGAGAAGAGCTGAGATCCTGATGATCATGGCTGATTTCTCAGGTTTGCCAGTTTATGAAAGTGAGATGAGGAGTAGAGAACATGTTTTTCACTTCTCATCTCAAGACACACCCTTCTCTCATTCACTTTTACACAGATGACCAGTTTATGAAGGTGAGATCTGAGGATCTCACTGGCTATCTCAGTAAAATATCTCAGTCCCAGATTCTCCAGCTCAGAGGTTGAGAATATGGGTGAGAAGCTGCTGTGATGTGAAGAAGGAAGTTTCTTTCCTCTTAATTTTAGCAAAAACAAGCTTAAAGATTGATATAAATAATAACTATATATGTTTATGTATGTATAGAAGATGTGATATTTATATATATATATATATATATATATATATATATATATATATATATATATACACACACATATATAATGTATTACACACATACACAGTATAGTTATAATGTTTTTTCTCTTAGGACCCATTCACATCTGAGCAATACAGAATTGTGCAATTCTTTATACAATTCCAAATTGCTCTAAAATTCTGTCAAAATACGCAATGCGTTTTTGGGCGCCATTCATTTTTAATGGCACCCAAAATTCAGTTAGCAAACATGCATTTTGCCACACATTTTGTCATTTGACAAATACTCTAGCAACTTGCCAAAATGCATTAAAAAAATGCACAATGCTCCATGCCCCAAAAAATTAAATTTGGCTTTTTGGGCCTTTTTTATGTGCATTTTGGTACTGTTTTTGATACACCTTTAGGCTGCTTTTTTTGAACAAACATTTTGGCTCGTTTTTTAAAATGCATTTTAGCAATTTTTTTATGTATATTTTGGTGCTTTTTTTAACATGTATTTTGACTCATTTCTTTACCTGCGTTTTGGAGTGCGTTCCAGAAACACATGCAAAATGAATGATATGCTTGTGGTGTCATAAATTGTTAATGGCATCCCAAAAGTGACTAGCAAATGTGCGGTTTGCCAAAATACGTATAAAAAGCAAATCAAAGTGCACATTAAAAAGGTTTCAAACTATATGCTAAAAAAAGCTCCAAAGTGTGCATTACAAACCACACCAAAATGGATATAAAAATAACCTGTGCCAAAATGTGTGCTAAAGGGCCAAAATGTGTGTTTAAAAAAAACTTACGGGCAGATATGTGTTAAAAAAAAATATGCCATGTTTAACCACTTTCCCACCGCGCCATAAGCATTTTACTGCTACGGCGCGGCGGGGTTATCTTGGGACGACGTCCCTGGGACGTCGTCCTTCACTTTCGCGATTGCGAGTCCCCTGGGACGCGCTCGCAAAAGTGTCCGTGCTCGCCGGGTCTAGAAGACCCGGCACATCACGGATCACGGTAAATTGCCGCTGATCGCGGCCGTTTACCACGTGATCGCGCCGTCGAATGACGGCACGATCACTTGTAAACAAACCGGCGTCATTTCATGACGCCGGTTCCTCCCTCTCCTCCCTCTCCTCCCTCTCCTCTCTGTACAGTGTGCGAGGAGAGGGGGGGGGGAACGGGTTTCAGCAGCTGAGCTGTGGCTGGATCTGTGACAAATGCAGTCACAGATCCAGCCATCCCTCAATCCATCCCAGCTCTGCAATTCCCCAGTACCCTGCAATCCCCAGTACCCTGCAATCCCCAGTACCCAGCAATCTCCCAGTACCCAACAATACCCCAAAACCCCAATACCCCAATACCCAACAATACCCCAATACTCAAAAATACCCCAATACTCAACAATACCCCAATACTCAACAATACCCCAGTACTCAACAATACCCCAATACTCGGCAATACCCCAGTACTCGGCAATACCCCAGTACTCGGCAATACCCCAATACTCGGCAATACCCCAGTACTCGGCAATACCCCAGTACTCGGCAATACCCCAATACTCGGCAATACCCCAGTACTCGGCAATACCCCAATACTCGGCAATACCCCAGTACTCGGCAATACCCCAATACTCGGCAATACCCCAGTACTTGGCAATACCCCAATACTCGGCAATACCCCAGTACTCTGCAATTCCCCAATACTCGGCAATACCCCAGTACTCGACAATACCCCAATACTCAGCAATACCCCAATACCCTGCATGATACTTTGCAATACCCCAATACTCTGCAATACCCTGCGCGATACTCTGCAATACCGCCTATGGGGATTTGTTGGGTACTGGGATTTTTAAGTAGCGAAGTTTGGCGCCATTCCACGAGTGTGCGCAATTTTGAAGTGTGACATGTTGGGTATCTATTTACTCGGCGTAACTTCATCTTTCACATTATGAAAAAAAATTGGGCTAACTTTACTGTTTTGTTTTGTTTTAAGCACAAAACAGTTTTTTAAAAAACACGCGTTCAATAAATTTCTGCGAAAATACCGTGCGAGATAAAAAGTTGTAACGGCCGCCATTGTATTCTCTAGGGTCTTTGCTAAAAAAGCATATATAATGTTTTGGGGTTCTATGTAATTTTCTAGCAAATAAATGATGATTTTTCCATGTAGGAGAGAAATGTCAGAATTGGTCTGGGTGTTCCAGAACGCCTGATGGCGTTCCCTGCATTTTGGGCCTCTGTATGTGGCCACGTTGTGTAAAAGTCCCACACATGGGGTATCGCAATACTCGGGAGGAATAGCAGAATGTGTTTTGGGGTGTAATTTGTGGTATGCATATGCTGTGTGTGAGAAATAACCTGCTAATATGACAGAAACAAGTTTTTTTTTTTTTTACAGAATTTTCATCCGTTTTTCTTTTATAGCGCAAAAAATAAAAAACCCAGAGGTGATCAAATACCACCAAAAGAAAGCTCTATTTGTTTGAAAAAAAGGACAAAAATTTCAAATGGGTACAATGTTGTATGACTGAGTAATTGTCATTCAAATTGTGAGAGCACCAAAAGCTGAAAATTGGTCTGGTTAGGAAGGGGGTTTAAGTGCCCAGTGGTCAAGTGGTTAAAAAAAAAAGCCAAAATATGCATAAATAAAAAGGGCCAAAACACACATTTAAAGAATGTGCCAAAACGTGTGTAAAAAAAACATAGTTAAAAAAGCTCTTATTATTTTCATGTAATAACACAGCCTTTTTAACTTTGGTTTCACTTTGAAAACTCGGCTGCTCTGTAATCACACTCTTCTACTCAGATCTCAGGTGTTCTCAGAGGAAAAACTTCTCATCTATTCTCCTTCTGAGAACAAATGTTCTCCGCTTCATAAACAGGGTGCCAGAGGAGAAGATTTTTCTCTGAGAACTGCTGAGAACTGAAATGAGATAAATTATCACCGTTTGATAAACGTACACCTAACCTTTTGTCAGCATCTCACCAAAAATTAGATTTTTGATTCCTAAAATCTGATTTGTATCTTAGTGGAGACTTCTGGGAAAACCAGTGAGTCATTCATACAAGCAGGAAATAGTGTTTCTGGTGATGTTCTGTACACCGGCTTGGGTATAGAGGGCCTCCAGGTTGCCAAATTGCATTGAATCTTAAAGAAAATTGCAGCACAGCAAATTGAAAAGGAAAGATAATTTATAATAACACTCAATTAAAAAAATGACTTGTGTAGCAATTGTATACGCTATATTATTATTTTTTTTACAATTTTTTGCCACTACCTTTTAAGGCTCTTATTACACCTATGCAGATGCAATGGTGCATGCATGCTTTTGCGCTTTTTGATGCCTCACGATTAGGACTGCCCACTCATTTCACCCCCTTTAACATACATTTTTAGAAAGTAAAACACGATGGAATCTATAACAAGCTGTTTTGGTTCTTTATATTTATTTTAAAGCAAATTTGTTGCAACCAAAAACAATGCTTGTAAATGTATTAAATTGCTAATGTAACATTCTGCCTAGCTCATCAGGTTCTAAAATTCTTCAGCATACTATAAACTTTTTACATACCCTATTAGACTGCAAATGCATTTCAATTTACTATAAAAAAAATTACTTTGGGTCATTCTTGTAATTATATTTTATATGCTGTTGTGTGCGAAGATATTGGAAAATCTAAAATTAAAAAACATTTCTTAGAAATAGTAGAACTAATTTAAAGGTTTGTAATGTATAGTGATCTTTATTTATTTTTTTACTATTTTTTTTACTACTAACTAATAAATATTTGATCTGGGTATTCTGTAGTCCAGCCAGTAAGTGTCAGTTAGGCTCCTTTTTTTACTTACTCATACTCTTTATCACCTGCTATAAGACCTCTTTCGCACTGGGGCAGTGGGTGCGTCGGCAGTAAGGCACAGCATTTTTTTTATCCCCTGCTGTTGGCTGATAAAGGGTTAAAAACACTGCAAAGCGCCTCTGCAGAGGTGCTTTGCCGGCGGTATAGCCGCGGTGCCCATTGATTTCAATGGGCAGGAATGGTGGAGGAGCGGTAAACACACTGCTCCTTCACCACTCCAAAGATGCTGCTAGCAGGACTTTTTTTTTACCTTCCTGCTAGCGCAACCACTCCAGTGTGAAAGCCCTCAGGGACAGCAGCGGCTGTTTTAGGGCGCTTTGCAGGCGCTATTTTTAGCGTTATAGAGCCTGCAAAGCGCCCCAGTGTGAAAGGGGTCTAATAAACCCCTGTTATTTACAACAATTTAATACAATGTCTGAATCTAAATTAAATGTATTGGATGGCTTAGTCTAAAATTTCAGTAAGACAATGCATTTAGCTTACTCTAGGAATACTTTGTAATACAGGCATACCTACAGTAGATATAAAACATCCGTTTAAAAATCACCCTTTTGCGATCATTGGTTTCCCCATTTATTTGGGTGACATACCAACAGGGAATTCTCCATCTTATCCAGCTCCATTTCAAAACCGCTTTTTTTTCAGATTCTGTTATGATACAGTATTGGTATGTATTTGAGTTCACGACTATGGCGATGTACATGTGTGCGTATTTGATATCCTGTTATATATTCTCAAGCTGTGTTCTGTTTTGTTTTAGAATGTCTCTAAACTTATGGTCTTCTCTCTGCCCCTGAAGAAGGGATATATTTCAAGATTCCCAAAACGCGTCGGACTGTATGAGATGCAACCGCTAGGCCTTCTCCTAGCTCTCTATGAGCTTGGTATGATGACCTGTATCATGTATTATGTCTTTCCGTGTTGTTGTTTGCACCAATATGTTTTTAACACTTTAATAAACTTTTTTCAATATTTTAACCACTTAAGACCCCGGACCAAAATGCAGGTAAAGGACCTGGCCAGTTTTTGCGATTCGGCACTGCGTCGCTTTAACTGACAATTGCGCGGTTGTACAAAGTGGCTCCCAAACAAAATTGGCGTTTTTTTCCCACAAATAGAGCTTTCTTTTGGTGGTATTTGATCACTTCTGCAGTTTTTATTTGTTGCACTATAAACAAAAATAGAGCGACAATTTTGAAAAAAATGCAATATTTTTTCCTTTTTGCTATAATAAATATTATTCAAAAATATATAAACATAACTATGTTTTTCCTCAGTTTAGGCCAATACGTATTCTTCTACCTGTTTTTGGTATAAAAAAATCGCAATAAGCATTTATGGATTGGTTTGCACAAAATGTATAGTGTTTATAAAATAGGGGATAGTTTTATTGCATTTTTATTAATATATTTTTTTTACTACTAATGGCGGCGATCAGAGTTTTTTTTCGTGACCGCGACATTATGTGAGACACGTCGGACAATTTTGACACATTTTTGGGACAATTGTAATTTTCACAGCAAAAATGCTATATAAATGCATTGTTTACTGTGAAAATGACAATTGCAGTTTGGGAGTTAACCGCTAGGGGGCGCTGAAGGGGTTAAGTGTGACCTCATATGTGTTTCTAACAGTAGGGGGCCGGGGCTGCACGTGTGACGCCATTGATTGTGTTTCCTTATATCAGGGAACACACGATCAATGACAGCGCCACAGTGAAGAACCGGGAAGCTGTGTTTACACACAGCTCTCCTCGTTCTTCAGCTCCGGGGACCAATCGTGGGACTCCAGCGGCGATCGGGTCCGCGGGTCCCGCAGCTGCGTTTATGGAGCTACGGACTGGGTTGCGGGTGCGCGCCGTGGGCACACGCCCGCGACCTGCGGCTGGGCACTTAAAGAGGACGTACAGGTACGTGCTTGCTCCCAGCCGTGCCATTCTGCCGACGTATATGTGCAGGAGACGGTCCCTAAGTGGTTAAATATTATGCATTCACTATAGTTTGCCCTTAAAGTCCCATAGTACTTGGGGGTACTTTTTTTCTATTTACCAGTTTAAAAATCAAATCATCTAAAGATAAATAATGAATAAAAAATGAACCCAACTATTATTGTATTTCTTTAAATGAGATTTCAGTGCTTTCTCTATCAGCTTCAAAACCATCTTGCGTCATATTTGACAAATTCATTTAAAAAGTATATATTGCCTTTGCTATTATATACTACTATCAATTTACCTAATGTGCCATTTATTTTCTTGATTTTGTTTTATCTGACTTTGACGTGGAGTGGAACAATTTTCAGTGTTGCTGCCAGGCAAGTAGTCAATAACTGTGTATTAGAATTAAATAACTTTGATGTACTCATTTGCAAATAGAACCGATGTCTAGACATCCCATTAAAGAATGGTTTTAAGTACCTGCATTTTACATTCATACAGAATTACAATGACCACGATTCTGTAAACATAGTTCAGCATACTTGACCAGGATCTGAACTTGACAAGCAGGGCAATATGCAATGCTTTGCCTTAGTGAGCTATTCATCTGCTTAAAGCGATAGCAAAAAAAAAAAAGTTCAAACCAACACAATTTCTGTAGGCTGACATTATTACATAACATTGGTCTTTTACTGTTCGTAAATGTGACATTAATATTCCTCAGCATGTGGTAGCAAGTGGAAGAAAATAAAAAAATTCTGTTTGTGTGTGTTTTTTTAAATGCATTTAAGAGTGTTTCTCAATCACTTGCACTTTCAAATGTATTACAACCTTTTGGGTTTACATGCGCGTCATATACGTTAACATTGTTTTTTTTAGAACTTCACACCATAGCACATATAGTGTGGGAAATGTAATGCTTATCTAAATGAAATCTGAAAATTCTTGACTTATAGTCAAAATAATAACAATTATGTAATTATTTTATTTTCTTGTGGCCTATAAATAGCATAAAAAACTGGTAATCACAGATATGTGCTTTCTTTAGCATACAATGTGAAATTATTTTAATTTAGATAATTTTTATCTAATTCAAATTTAAAAAGAACATTTTTCACTATAGATGCAAACCCTAACTTTCGGTAAATTGATATTAAACACAAATCTAAAACTGTAATATATTGCATTTTCCCATTGATTAGATTTGGTTGTAAGTAGTGCTTGAAGCGGAACTTCAGTAATTTTTAGATCTTTCTACCTATTAAATCTTCTGCCCTCGTTTTTAAATTTTGAATAGCATAACATTTTTTTTTCTGCCAGTAAATACCTTATACAGCTTACTTCCAGTCTGGTAAAAAGCCTAGGCTTATGACATCATGCACAACTCTCTCTCTCTCTCTCTCTCTCTCTCTCTCTCACTCTTGTGAGAGTTTGCCAGGAAGAAAGGGGGGATGAGTCATAAGAGGGCCAATGAGAGCTGTATGGCTGCAGAGCTGGAGGTGTGCCTCTGTATGAATCCAGGCAGTGAACAGACAGCAGCTTCAGCTGCCCACAATTCAAATGATTACAACCAGACTCAGTGGAGAGAGATTTCTGCAGCATATTTGGCAAGTACTGTACAGAATCACAGTATATATAAAATAATATGCAAAGTGGTTGGAGGCAAGCTTTAGAATGGCAAATATGTTTTATTTGAAATTATGTGAGCAGATTGCAATTACTCTTTAATAAGGTATTATGGTGCTTGTGTTAATTATCTTTCTGGGCTAAGTGTATTTTCTGCTGTGGTAATTGCACTATTTTGTTAATGTCACCCAGCAGAAGTGGTGCTACCTGAGAGGTAAGAGTTAACACTGCTGGCAAGGTTTTCCTGGACTTTTCTGAAAGATTCTGCCCTACGCTGGACAAAATATATAAAAAGCAAAATTGTATCTAGGTCAAGGGTCCCCTGGTATAGCCTTGGTATGGGTATGAGGAGGGGGGGTGCTGCTGAAGATGTAATTACCACTTTGTCACTTACTACCCCTGCTGGAAGCCCAGTCAGGGTTCTAAGTGTATGGATGGGTGATGAATAGACTAAGACTAAAATACTTTCTCACCTATTTCAGGTATGACTACCTTATGCGGCAAAAGGAAGCACCAGGGTCCCAACCAGAGGACACTTTGTACAAGAATGTGTATTGAAGATGTCTCTAAAATAAGTTAATTTGCTACATTTAACTCCTTCATTAAAAGTAAAAATAACATTAATTATCTCCTTAAAATGATATCTGAAAGTGAGTGGGATATATCAGGCAACAAGTGAACATATTGTACCTGAAGTTGATGTGTTGAAAGCAGAAAAAATGGGCAAGCTTAAAGATTTGATCAGCTTTAACATATACCAAACTGCAATAGCTATACGACTAGATCATAGCAACTCCAAAACTGCAGCTGTGGGATGTTTTGGTTCTGCAGTGGTCAGAACCTAATGAAAAGTGGTCCAAGAAAGAAACACTAGTGATTTAGTGACAGGGTCATAGGCGGACAAGGCTTATTGATGCACTTGGGAAGCTAAGGCTGGCCCATGCAGTACGATCCAGTAGAAGAGCTCGGACAATTTTGTACAGTGACTGGACAGTATGCAAGCAGCTGAATTAGGCTGCAGCCTATAAGGGAGAGACAAGGTAGGTTTATCTTGAAATACAAATTGTGATGTATTATCTGAGATACATTAGCCACACATATTGTACACTGACTGGACAGTATGTAGGCAGCTTGGCTAGGCTGCAATATGAGAGGGAGAGAGACGTTTCATGTTGAAATATACATTACTGTTTATTATCCGAGAGACAATAGCCACATTTATTTTTGTGTGTCAGATCACCAGAATAGGTCACAAACTCTGCAGGGCAACACAAGATTTACCCTGCAGCAAATGTTAGAATTTTTGCAGCTAAAGGTCCAGCTGCAGAAACATTGTGCAGCACTTTTACAGTGCCTGGAAACTGTAATAGGCTGCAAACTTTTTACCCTGCAACATACATTAGAAATTTTGCAATTCAACATGAGCTGTAGAAAAATTGTGTGGTACCTTTACAGTGCCGAATTGTCAGAACAGACCAGCAGAGGTGAAAGGAGTTGGTAATGATGGACAGGGCCGGCGCTACCACTAGGCGGACTAGGCGACTGCCTAGGGCTTACTGCCACCTAGGGCGCCCGGCCGCTGGTTATTTCCATCCACAGAGCTTGTACACAATCCACCAGCAGCGCCCTTACATTGTCAAGCAGTGCCAACAGCCCCCCCAGCGCGGCTCGAGTTCTCCGCTGCTCTAACATGAGTGTTACATGGCAGGGGTCCCGGCTGCAACCCCCCAGGGTGCTCTCCACTCTGATGTGTATCACTGACAGTAATTCACTGTCATGTCCTGGTGGTGTCACCGTGTGTCCAGCGTCCCCCTTGTATGCTCTCGCGGGTGAGGCTGTATTTTATGGGCACAGGTGATATGGAATTTGATGAACCTTTACAACCACTTTAAGGCAGCTAAACAATAACTATAGTTTTTGCCGACACAAAAAAGTAGTTGTCAAAATGGTTGTTGGGTCTTTTGACTGCAGAAACAGGGGAAGGGGAGTGACGCGAGAATATGTAGCCCACCACACTGCAATCCACAGTAAATAAGTGCAATATAACACCATATTACAACTGACTCTCCCTACAAAGACTATCAGCCCTCCCTAAACTAATTAATGACAAATGGATGCTGGGAATTGAACTTTTTATAGTGATGCAGTTGGTACATGAAGCCTCCAATATTGACCATTCTAGCCTTGTTGCCCACAGTTGAAAGGTCAGACAGGACATTTTTGGGTTTAATTATTAAAGCTGGAGAGTGCAAAATCAGGCTCACTTTTGCATAGAAAATAATCAGCTTCCAGGTTTTATTGCCAAAGCTTAATTGAACAAGCTGAGGTTAGAAGCTGATTGGTTTCTATGCAGGATTGAGCCTGCTTTTGCATTTTCCAGCTTTAGTAAATAAACCCCATGGGTCCTTTAAATATTTTATATTTGTCAGCAATGCAAACAGGGCCGGCCCTACCATGGGACCCGATGGTACCATTGTACCAGGCGGCACTTTTAGGGGGCAGCAAGTAGGTGGATCCATGTGCTCCCCTCCCCGGCTCCTTCCCTTCCCCCGCACTCTGCGAATCTTCTACCTAGTTTCTCTTTTGATATCAAAGGAGACAGGAACAACAAGCGCCCAGAGGCGATTCAGTTCGCATGTGCCGCGCTATACAAGTTTTCATTCATTCATTCATTCATTCATACCATGTGCAGAGGCAGAGCGCGGGTAATGGCCGCCGCCGCTGCGGAGCAGCTCCTTGACTTCCTCTACAGGATGGACGGCCGTAGTGTGAAAGACATGCCAGAGGACCTGTCAGCCTTCTTCCACCCCTGTCATCTCCATCCTTCCTGTCAGTCTTCTACCACCCACCCCTGTCATCTCCATCCTCCCTGCCAGCCTTCTACCAACCACCCCTGTCATCTCCATCCTTCCTGCTAGCTTCCCACCACCCACCCCTGTCATCTCCATCCTCCCTGTTAGCCTTCTACCACTCACCCCTGTCATCTCCATCCTCCCTGCCAGCTTCCTACCACCCACCCCTGTCATCTCCATCCTCCCTGTCAGCCTTCTACCACCCACACCTGCAAGTGGCAATCCATTATGTGTGGCAGGTAACGTCATGGCAAGTGACAATCTGCAATGTGTGGCAGGTGATGTGACAAGTGAAAATCCACTACGTGTGGCAGATGACATTGTGGCAAGTGACAATCCACAATGTCACATGGTGATGTGGCAAGTGAAAATCTTCTACGTGTAGTAGGTGACGTGGCAAGTGACAATCTGCAACGTGTGGCAGGTGACGTCGTGGCAAGTGCCAATACGCAATGTTTGACAGGTGGCGTCGTGGCAAGTGACAATCCACTACATGTGGCAGGTGACATTCGTGGCAAGTGACAATCTGCAATGTGTGGCAAGTGACAATACGCAATGTGTGACATCGTGGCAAGTGACAATCCGCAATGTGTGGCAGGTGACAATCCGCATCTGGTGACAGGTGACGGAGCAAGTGACAATCCGCATCTGAAGGCAGGTGACGTTGGCAAGTGACACGCTCGGGGCTCCCACTGATCCTGCAGTATGGTGAGTTGAACTATTTTATTTTATAAAACAATGTAATAATAGAAATAAAGCATTTTTATTATTATAATTTTTTTACTAGTAATGGCAGTGATCTGCGATTTTTTTGTGAGACTGCGACATTGCGGTGGACAGGTCAGACACTTTTGACACATTTTTGGGACCATTGACATCTATACAGCGATCTGTGCTATAAAAATGCACTGATTACTGTGTAAATGTCACTGTCAGGGAAGGGGTTAAATGTGTTCCCTGTGAGGTGTTTCTAACTGGGGGGGTGGGAATGACTGGAGGAGGAGAGAGATCTCTGTTCCTAATCACTAGGAACAGCAGATCTGTCTCTCCTCCCCTGTCAGAATGGGGATCTGTCTGTTTACATTGACAGATCCAGGTTCTGGGTCTCTGTGGATCGATCGTGGGTGGCCGGCTGACATAGCGGCCGCCGGCCATGCTCAGGTCCTTTTTATACTTCTATATACATTTATAGAGCCATGCCAGGTCCTTTTTATACTTCTATACATGTAAAGAGCCATGACAGGTCCTCTTTATACTCCCATACATGTATAGAGCCATGACAGGTCCTCTTTATACTCCCATACATGTATAGAGCCATGACAGGTCCTCTTTATACTCCCATACATGTATAGAGCCATGACAGGTCCTCTTTATACTCTCATACATGTATAGAGCCATGACAGGTCCTCTTTATACTCCCATACATGTATAGAGCCATGACAGGTCCTCTTTATACTCCCATACATGTATAGAGCCATGACAGGTCCACTTTAGTTATCATGATATAAAATAATGGATGTGGGGGAATTTTGGAGGGTGTGATTCAGTAGTAAAGACTGATCACTTACCAATGAATGTTCAGTTTGCTTATTCATTAAAAGGATGTTGAATACACTTTAAAAACCCAATAATGTGAACAATTTCCTTTCACATGATTGATAAGAGCTTCACTTTTTTTTTACTAGGCTAAGGAAACATACACTTTGCTAAGCCAGTCTCTACGCCTTTGGTAAATGAACTCAGATGTGTTTGGGGCTTGGAATTAGAAAGCTAACTAAATTAATAATAAATACATTTATTATTGTACTCACCAAATACTGTATGAAAACCGAATGTAGGTTTATAAAATATACTGTAGCCTGGTCCTTATAGCCTAGAATAAAACTTGCTTTGGTATGGAACATAATTATTAAACTCAGATAGATCATATAAAAGTCAAACATCAAAATAATGAGATTTCTTATTCTGGAACTAACTGATTTACTATGACCTCAGTCAGTTAGACTGGTTGTGAATAGAGTGAAAGCTTCCAGCTCATACTAGTAACTGCATCAGCGGCAGATGTTTTCCTTAGTTCATCTATCTAAATGTCATGCATACTATTTGCCCAACACTTCAACCAGTTTTCTAATGCAGGTTGGGAACAAAAAAGGGGTTTTTCATTCCATATGCTAAGTTAGTTATTTTTCAATTACTTAAGCTTAATAAATTCACTAGTGAGTTATATATTCAGTAGTTGGGCTTATTTAACCAGTTTGTTGACGCTGCATTACTAATAGGATCCTGTGTTTATGAAGGAGAGTACAGTGTGTATTTATTGGGTGATGGTTTTACACATAGCCCTATGTTTTACTATAATGTGACCGCCTTATTTCAAGCTCATAGAATGAACGCACTATCGTCAAAATGTTAATGTATAAAGTACGTACATACATTTTATGTTTTTCACCTCAGTCAGTGTCATGCTTCTAAGGCAACACCAACAATTTGTTTTCTTAACAAATTCTCCTCATCTATTGCCTCGTACACGCGACCGAGGAACTAGTCGTAAATGAAACATAATTTTCCTCGACGAGTTCCTTGTTAGGCTTGTCGAGAATCTTGACAAGCTTTCTTTGCGTACACACTGTCAAGACCAAATCTCATCGTTCTCAAACGCGGTGATGTTCAACACGTACGATTCTACTGGCACAACCCTTAGGCTGCTTTTGCTAATCCTATGTTACTGTGTGTTAAGTAAAAGTTTGGTAAGAGATGATTTGCACTTTTCAGTCTGTTACAGCGTGACTAATGTTCTATTTCCATTACGGACGCTACTTTTAATGAAGGTGCGCTCCCATCTCATACTTTATTCTGAGCATGCACGTGTTTCTTAGCATACACACTAATGTGTTTCTCGTCGAAAACCAGCCCAACGAGGAACGCGACAAGGAAATTGAGACTCCCAACGAGGAAAAAGAGATCTTGTTCTCTTTTTTTCTCATCGAGTTCCACGACAGTTTTCTTGATGAAAAACATACACACAACATACGCAAAAAAGCTCTGCCACCAAGTTTCTTGATGGATTCTGTCGAAGAAAACGGTCGTGTGCCGAGTGTATGACACTGAAGCGCGCCCGCAAGGTAACCCCCTCGGGAGAGAGCTTCCCAAAGGGGGTAAGCTATTGCGGGGAGGAGCCGCGAGAGCTGCCGTGGGACCCCAGAACAGGAGGATTGGGCCACTCCATGCAAAAAGAACTGCACAGGGGAGGTAAGTATGACATGTTTGTTATTTTTTTTAAAACTGAGCCTTTACAACCACTTTAATTTCTAATAAGATATTAAACACTTTACGGGAAGGGCACCAGCAATGGGTTGATTTACTAAAATCAAAAAAGCTGTTCAGTTTACAGGGGAAGTTTCACACTGCAAGTTTTTTTCCCAGAGCTTAGTGAATGTGGTAAAATTTCACTTTACAAAGAATACCCCAAAACATACAAGGAGAATACAGAAAACAGCATTTTTGCCTGCACATGGACATGGGTAATGGATGTTAACAGAGCTTCACCTCATTCACGAAGCGATGGGGAAGATTCCCTTACTTCTTTTGCAAGGTAAACAGTCTGTTTGCTTTTAGTAAAAAAAAGCTAGTGCCTCCTTTTGGGCTCTTGGAGGTCACAGCTTGTGTTTCTAATCCATTGAGCTCTGTTGCTGTAGAGCTGCATGACGGGTGACGCACCCCCCCCCCCCAACCAGAGTGAAAAACAGAGCTGCATGACTCAGCATGCATTTATTCTGAGCATGCGCGTGTTTCTTTGCATACACATGAATGTGTTTCTCGTCGAAAACCAGCCCGACGAGGAACACGACAAGGAAATTGAGACTCCCAACGAGGAAAAAGAGATCTTGTTCTCTTTTTTTTTTTTTTAATCGAGTTCCACAACAGTTTTCTCGATGAAAAACATACACACGACCTTTTCCTCTGCAAAAAAGCTCTGCCACCAAGTTTCTTGATGGATTCTGTCGAAGAAAATGGTCGTGTGTACGAGGCCTCAGAGTTAAAAACTAAATATTGAAAAGTTTTTGAAAGGAAATGATATATTCTTACACCAGAACTGTGAGCTATTTTGTCAAAACTCTTTTTTTTTAAATCAGAAACAAGGTTTTATTGAAAAAGTCAGGTGAAGACAAAAACATAAACACAGTATCAAACAAAGTGCACTTACAGTAACACCTAACAAAGTACTGATGTTTAGCTGTACAAAGAAACATATAACCCATAGTACTATGAGACATGAACAGTTTAAGGCTGGGTAATCACCATCCCAGGACTAGTAGCCCTGGTTCAGAATCCAAAAGAGATCCAGTTCCATCTATATATCACTGAAAACTTAGCATATCAAAGAGATATGAACAAGAAATGTACATATAAACATAGGACCGTGTGCGATATTTAAAGCATGTCGCGCCTGCTCCTCCATGATACACAATAACAAATCCAGATGGTATGTGTAATAAATCACATTAGTGTCTCCCATCCTAGTTGATCACATTTGCAATAGCCTCTCCATTACCAATTGAAGAGGGCCCAGCCCTGGTGTATCCAGCCAGGGCTGCCACATTGAATAAAATTTCCTAAGGGCATTACGATGTTGATATGTTATTTTTTCACGTATCAACAGGCTGTTAACCATCTCTACCCATTGTGTCTCCTTCGGCACTCTGGGAGTGATCCATAATCTCGCTATAGCCTTCCTGGCAACATACAGCAGACGTATAACAGCGGTGTGACCACCGGGCGAGAGAGAAGGTATCTCAAGCGCACCCAGTAGGCACACCAGGGGGTTACATGGCACCGGGAAGGCATAGACTTGGGATATAGTAGAGATAACATATTGCCAGTACCTAAATAACTTTGGGCATTTCCACATCATATGGAGCAAATCACCATCATGAGCGCAGCACTTTGGACAAAGCGGAGAGTCCCTAATGCCCCATTTATGCAGTTTGAGCGGTGTCCTGTAGACCCTATGTAGGAGAAATAAATGTGAGAGTCTGTGTGCTACCGAGACCGACACCAGGGGGGCGGAAGACAGGCATAGCTCCCACTTTCCCCGTCAATGGGCCCCACATCTTTTTCCCAGCCCTTCTTACAGATCAAAGTGGACGCATCATGAGTGGAACTAAGCAGTCTAGCATAGACCCTCGAGATCATGCCCTTCTTTTCCACTGTCACCAAGACATCATTATGTAGGGGATGCACTATCACTTGAGCCGGGGACAATCTCTTCTCACACTGGAGAGCATGCCTCAACTGTAAGTACCTGTAGAATTGCGTCCTCTCCAGAGAGAACTCGTCCCGCAGGTCCGTGAACGACTTCAGGACCTGTCCTATAAACAATTGGGGCACGTAGTGAATCCCCGCTTCCTCCCAAGGTCTGAAGTCCCGGAGCTTGGAGAGCTCTTTATAGTAAGCATTCCTCCAAATGGGGGTGAAGGAACACACCCCTTTCACTCTAAAGACAGATCGGACATATTTCCACAGTGTGTTTAATAAAATTATTGTGGGAAGAGCCTGTGAAACATGCGTAAATCCCGCATCCAAATGGGATACAGCTGGGAGCTCTGATCCATAGGTGACCAGCAAGGCTCTTATTTGATCCTCCTCATCCACAGTCCCCCAGTTACCGATATGTTGGATCTGGGAGGCAATAAAATAGTACCGGGCGTGTGGGACTGCCATGCCCCCTTGGTCCTTAGCCAGGTGTAGCGTGGATAAACTTATCCGAGCCACTTTATATTTCCATATCAATTCCCTGAACTGCGTATCTATGTGGGAGAACCACTTGTGTGGTATCCAGATTGGAGAATTATGAAATATGTACAATAGCTGCGGGGCCCTGACCATCTTAATAAGATTAGCCCTGCCCGTTACCGATAAAGGAAGCTTCGTCCATGCTGAGCACTTCGCTCTGAACTTGGTGAGCAATGGCTTCAAATTCAGAGAGAGGTATTGGGTTGGGTCAGAGGACACTTGAATTCCTAGGTAGCGAAATTGGGTCACTACCTGTATGTCCGAAGCGCAAACAGGTAAGGGAACTACTATAGGGTCCAAGGACATGATCACCGACTTATCCCAATTAATGCTGAACCCCGACAACCCTCCAAAGTCTGCGATCAAAGCCATCACATTCCTCAGAGAGGCATCGGTATCCCCCAGGTAAATTAAAGTGTCGTCTGCGAACAGGGACACAACATCCTGTTTATCCCCCCTGATAAATCCAGTTATATCGGGCGAGGCTCTAATATGGATCGCCAGGGGCTCCAGGGCCAGGGCAAACAGCAGGGGTGAAAGAGGGCATCCCTGCCGCATGCCCCTGAAAAGCCGCAAAGAGTCTGAGATCTCCCCATTGACCCTCATCCTAGCCATCGGTGAGCTATAGAGCAGCTGAACCCATTTTATGAAGGAGGGACCCACCCCAAACCTACGCAAAGCCTCCCAAAAGTAGGGCCATTCAACACTATGGAATGCTTTGGCAGCATCCAAGGAGAAAATGGCCCTATTACCTGGATTATCCACTGGGACCTGCATATTAAGAAATAATCTGCGCAAGTTCTGGGACGTGGACCTGGTCGGTATGAAGCCAGATTGGTCCCTATGTATGACATGGTGAATACATCTAGCCAACCTCGCGGCTAACACCCTAGCTAGTAATTTGATGTCAAATGTCAGAAGGGAAATGGGTCTGTACGAGTCCGGAGAAAGAGGGTCCTTCCCCGGCTTCAACAGAACCACTATCAGCGCTTCATTCATAGATGAGGGGAGTGAGCCAGTTTTGAAAGCTGTGTTATAGACCTTCAGTAGGGTAGGAATCAATTGAGTAGAGTAGCGGCTGTATACCTCCGAGGGAAGACCATCAGCTCCTGGGGCCCGCCCATTCTGTGCCTGCGCCAGTGCCTCCAGGAGCTCCTCCTCTGACAGAGGGGCCTCCAGGAGTGCTACATCCGGAGCAGGCAGACAAGGGACGGGATATCTATCCAGGAAGGAGCAAAGCTCGGCAGATGAGGGCTGAACCTTAGATGTATACACATCCTGAAAATTTTTTGTAAAGCATGCCATAATGGACTGAGTAGAGTAGCAACTCTCTCCCCTGTCATTAGTCATGGCTACTATGTAGGCAGAGGGTTGCTGGGATCTAGCCAAGAGGGCGAGCATGTGCCCTGTGGTCTCCCCCTCCTCAAAGTGTTTCTGCTGTAAGAAGAAATGTTTGTTTTCTGCTAATTGTATGGATAGGTCTTTAAGCATAGACTGAGAGGCCAACCACCGCCTTTTGTTACCATCAGAGGGGTCCGCCACATAGTCTACTTCAGAGCTACGAGCTTCCTCCAAGACCTGCATTTCCCACTCCTTAGTATTAGTTTTAACACGGATATGACTCTAATAAATTGACCTCTCAAGTAGGCTTTGGCTGCATCCCACACCATCCCGAGACTAGCCGACTCCAAGTTATCATGAAAGAAAGCATTAAGGAGTAAAGGGATCGGGTCAGGGTCCGGTATGAGAGACAACCAGAATGGGTTGAGTTTCCACAGCCTATTGCCCGCCATTTCCCCCAGCCCCAGGTCCACCGTCAGCGGGGAATGATCCGACACATGTCTTGGGTGATACTGGGACGTCTTCACCAAAGGTAACATGAGGGCATTTCCCAGACCCAGATCAATCCTGGACAAACCTCCCACAGATGCCGATTGACAGGAAAAAGCACAGGCATCAGGATTATGTAATCTCCAAACATCAGTAAGATCTAGCTCTCCTATAAGGCGAGCAAAAGGCGTGGGACCCCGACTCACACTCGGGGGTCCAGCCCCTCTAGGCCTGAACTTATCCTTCTCATAATCCAGGAAATTATTAAAGTCCCCTAGAACCATGACTGGGATACCCGGAAGTCTCGACATAAAGTCAGCCAATTTCGTAAGGACACTGGCTGAAAATGGGGGGGGAGGATATATATTCCTGCTATAACACACTTTAGCCCTGATAAGGAACAGAAGAGAAACACATATCTACCCTCTGGGTCAATTTTTACTTCAATAGAGGAGAATTGAATACCCTGGCGAATCAGGATACTCACCCCCCTCGAGTACACCGAATGTGTGGCATGAAACTGGTGACCATATTGCCTAGAGGCAAATTTCGGAGTCGATCCCGAGGGGAGGTGAGTCTCCTGCAGGCAAAGCACATCAGCCCCCAACTTTTTTACCATGCGTAGCACAGCTAGACGTTTAACAGGATTATTAAGACCTCTAACATTCCAAGAGAGACACCTAGCTAGCTGAGACATTGCAGAGCAAAAACATAGTAGAAGGATCCAGGTAATAGTGATGAGCGGAATACGCCATATTCGATTTCGCGAATATTTCGAAGAATATTCGCGAATATTCGTTAATATCGAATATTCGTTATATTTAAAAAAAAAAAAGTTGCGAATTTTCGCCAATGCGAAATTTCGCGATTTTTTTTTTTTTTTTATAAAATATCACGAATATTCGATATTTACGAATATTCGCTATATATTTTATATAAAAAAAAAAAAAAACGAAATTTTGCATATGCGAAAATGATTGCGAAATTTTATAAAAAAAAAAAAATGCGAAATTTATTGCGAAATTTGAAAAAAAAAAATATTCGAAATAGTGAATATTCGCCGCGATATTCGAGTTATTCACGAATACTCGAATATGCAATATTCGTAGCGAATATTCGCAATGCGAATATTCGTGAGCAACACTACCAGGTAATTATGCAGGGTTAACTGAGAGACAAGGCTGGCAAAATAACATGTAGTGAGACAAGACATATTTAGGACACAGGGAAGCACCGGGGCCTCAAAAAAAAAGGAAAGCCATTGGGGCAAATTCATTGACATGTGGTTGCATGAGATGTGGGCCGAAGAGAACAATAAAAGAAAAAGGGGGGAGGGTAGCAGAACGTGGACACGTGTAAAATCAAAATTGGAATTTGTGATCATGGCGGAGTTCTCAGTTATCAAGAGCACACTCAAAATGGCCAACATGGCCAAGGAACTGTTCCAAAGGGTACACAGGGTCTAATGTAGACCCCTCCGGGGGCAACAGTGGAAGCGCACAACAGTGTCTTAAAAACTTCTCAACAACAAAAAAATTAAGCCGTAGTGGCCGAAGCGAGCATAGGCCGCCTTCCCACAGGTTTCGGGGACAAAACTTGACATCAGGTATTAGCATTATAAGGTACTTCATGCGTCAGCTGGACTCCAGTTCCGGGCATCTCGAAACGATCTCTCTTCACGGTCCAACCATTGCATGGTAGAGGCTGGGGAGTCAAAGAATTGCACCGAACCAAATGCCTCCACCCGAAGGCGGGCCGGATATAGCATAGCATACTTGAGATCCAGGTCACGCAACCGACGTTTGACTTCAGTGAATTTGCTTCTCCTTTTCTGTAATTCCGCTGAGAAATCTGGGAACAGCGATATTTTAGCATTGTCCATCCTCAAGGCTGCAGGGTTGATCCTAGCATTATGTAGAGCAGCATCTCTGTCCTTGTAGTGAAGGAGTTTGAACAGGAATGGGCGTGGAGGTGTTCCCGGTGGTGGGGGCCTGGCTGGTACCCTGTGCGCACGCTCCTTGTCAAAACTCTTCATTGTTTGTTCATACTGACTTCAGAAGTGTACACTCAGACCACATTTGTAAAGAACCCCCATCCTTTTGGCTACCAGAAGATTGACAAAAGGCTCTCAACCAAAACATTGAATCGAAGGGTATTTGGTCTTCACTAGAACCCCTTATGATGTATTTGGATATTGTGTGGCAGCACTCCTTGAGTAAAAATCTTGGCTTGACCTTCCTGGTGTGAAACTGGAAAATCAGGATGAAGTATAGTAAAAAGCAGGCAGGTTTGGTGTCAAGGCCTTGGGTCATTTATCAGAAAGTCAGAAAACTGAAGAAGAATACTAGAACAGAGATACAGATGAGGTGAGTAATAAGAAAAAGGTCATAATCGATGAGGCTATCAGTAAAAGAACGAGTTCTGGCAGAACAGTTCTGCTGGCATCAGTTGCGAATCTTAAATAAATAGAACTCAGTTAAATAGAAGCAAACTCTTGCTTCGGAACCCCCGTTGAAGGGGGCAGTTATCAACTAGTATACATTTCCTATGTATCATGCACTCCCACATGCATGAAAACATCAATGTGTCAAGAGGCATGTACATGCACTTGTAGAAGAGCATACATTTTGACTGTACAGTTTTCTTTAGATCCAGCAATAGTTTTGTGCTGAGGCTTGCCTGATTGTATACACATTAAACAGATTGTTTAGGTAAGCAGCCTATTTATTCTAAAAGAGATTGTACAGTTGGATTCAGATGGAAGTAGCCAGTTATTAATTGTGGTAAGTAAGAGCACCCTGCAGACTACAACCCAGTTACAATGCTTTCACATTTAAAGGGTGTGCATCCTAGTGGCCGCAAAAGTCCCGACGTAGGATGACGGGCTCTCGCGCAGGAGAGCCGACCTGCCGCCGTATAACTGCGGCGGCTGGTCGGCTAGTGGTTAAACACTTTACGGGAAGGGCACCAGCAATGGGTTGATTTACTAAAATCAAAAAAGCTGTTCAGTTTACAGGGGAAGTTTCACACTGCAAGGAATTTTCCCAGAGCTTAGTGAATGTGGTAACATTTCACTTTACAAAGAATACCCAAAAACATACAAGGAGAATACAGAAAACAGCATTTTTGCCTGCACATGGTTGGGTAATGGATGTTAACAGAGCTTCACCTCATTCACGAAGCGATGGGGAAGATTCCCTTACTTCTTTTGCAAGGTAAACAGTCTGTTTGCTTTTAGTAAAAAAAAGCTAGTGCCTCCTTTTGGGCTCTTGGAGGTCACAGCTTGTGTTTCTAATCCATTGAGCTCTGTTGCTGTAGAGCTGCATGAGGGATGACGCACCCCCCCCCCCCAACCAGAGTGAAAAACATGCATCCATGAAAACATAAAAATCACATAGATCTCTGCTCAACTTGGCTAAAATGGCTAAATAGGGCAACTCTCAGCTCAGGTCTATGGGCTCTTTTAGACGATAACACTTTACACTAAGAGCCCGTTCCCACTGGGGCGACCTGGGATCCGCCTTCAAGTCGCCCCAAGTTGCCCCAAGTCGCGTGGTCAAGAAAATGAATGGAAGTAAATGAAAACTGTCTTAATGTACACTACTGAAATCGCTCCGACTTCAGAAAAGGTTCCTGTACTACTTCAATCTGACTTCTAGGCAACTTGTAGGCAACTTGTACCCATTGATTTCAATGGAAGTCGCCTCAGAAGTCGGATAACTGTCTTAACTGAAGCAACAATACAGGAAGATAACATACATTTCTCAGGCAAACCCCTCCCTCCCCCTCCCTCCCACAGAGCTGATTGTTGTTTGATTGGCCACTGGAAAGCCTCCTGTCCTGGAGGCGACTTGAAGTTGTCTTGTACTGTCCTGGAGGCAACTTGAAGTTGCCTTGTAAGTTTCCTGATGATTCATACTCAAGTCGTGTCCAAGTTGCCTCCCAAAGTCGTGCTAAAAGTCGTGTTGCCCCTGTGTGAATGGGCTCTTAATATGTGTTGTTGCTTTGATTACATAAAATCTATCTATCATGGAGACATATTAATTAGGATAGATTACAAATACAAAATGCTATTTAGTCCAAAACCATTGAGTCAACAAAATGGAAAAATTGCTATGGCCAGTAAGGGTAATAAAGCCATGAAGTGGTAAAATAATCCAAGATTGAAGCAAGGACTAAACCCCTGTGTAGTCATATATCTACAGTCTTCTTGCTTTCCCGCTGCCTACAACATCCAGACTTCTGCACGTCTTTGGTGCCACAGTTTAAACCCTCTCTGAATTAATCCATCTCTTGAGGTACAGGAGCAGTTGTACTACCTACAACTAGTGTGCTTAAAAAAATACATGTTATTCAACAGGCAAAATGGTAGTTCTCAGCTGTGATATAATTTAGCAGGATATTACTGTTTAACTATTTCTTGATACTTACTATGAAGGTGTGAAGACACTAGAACTTCCATCCTCTGATTTATAAAATCATAAAAAATGGTTCATATTATTATGATTTTCCTTTATTTGAAGTACGTGATTATGAAAAGCCTTTTGCGACTGCAGAGATGCCAACAATATTAATGTACAGGTTTCACCTTGTACAGGAAAAGTAATATTGCACATTCAAGGTGTTATATAAATCAACAGAAACCAGGAAATAGACTAATGTAATGCTGGAGTTTATTACTTACTTTTTAACTAATATGGCTGTGGTAAAACACAACATAGAGGCAAAACCATAGAAAAGGTTCTCTACACTACAAAACAATAGTAATTATCCCATCATAAATATATTTATTAGGATGCTATGCCTAGCCTGGGTTTTTTGATTTTTTTTCTCCAGATGATAAATGTTCCGGAATATGTGAAACAAAGCATTTATATATATATATATATATACATACACATATATATATATACTGTATATATTACATCCTAGGCCACGTGCACATGGCTAAATAAATCCGATCTAATCGGCTGGGCTATTTTGGTTTGATCGTGTACACACGATCAAACCAAAATCCCCGCCGGCAGACAGCGCGGTGACGTGGCGGTGACGTTGACGCCGCCACGTCACCGCACCAGGAAGGAAAAAACGTCCACGCATGCATCGAATCCATTAGACGCATGTGCGGGCAGATATGTCCGCTGGTTAGTGTACTAACCAGCAGACATGTCGGACGGACGTGTTCCCAGCAGACAGATTTTAAAGCATGCTTTAAAATTTGTCTGCTGGAAAAACCTGTCTGTCCGCCCGTACACACGATCGAATTTGTCTGCTGAAACGGTCCGTCGGACCATTTCCAGCAGATAGATTCGATCGTGAGTACGCGGCCCTAGAGTCAGTGAGTTGATGTTTGCTATTACTTTTTTATTTAGATGTTGAAGACAGAGTTTTGTATTGTAGCTTTGTCCTTTATGGGCCAGATTCAGGTAGATGCGCGCATATTTTATCCGGCGTACTGCAGCGCATATACGTTACGCTGACGCGAACTAGCGGGTCAATTCCAGTATTCACCAAGCGCATGTTCGTTACTTTGCGGCGGAGTAATGAAAAAGCGCTGGCGCAACCCGACGCAAGTGGAAGTGGGTGTGATCATATGTAAATGATGGGCAGAGCCCAGCGCAGTGACTTACGTTCATCGCATCATCCACGGAGCATGCGCAGTGAGGGAGGGCTCCACTCGCTCCCCTGTGCGCATGCTCACAACTTCCATCAGCACCACTTCATGGGAAACGGCAGCACAATGTGTTCCGTTGCGCGTATAAAAGCGGCCGCAGATGCGCCTTTCCGGCGCAAAAGTATATCCGGTTCCCCCCACCCCAGGGAAGTTACTTTTGCTGTGTGACGGCTGCTCCCGTTTCCCGCAAAGAGAGGAGAAACCTCAATTTTAACGCCCAGGAGCTGGCAGTAGTGATCTCCGCTATGGAGACCTACAACGACTTCCTCCACGGCAGGAAAAGTCGGAAGACCAGCCGGGATAGGAAGCAGGGCATCCTGGAGAGCATTGCTGGCAGGGTCAATGCTTTGGGCTACTCCACCCGGACTGCTGCCAATATCGGCAAGAAAATAAATGATTTGAGGCGCAAAAACCGGGGCAAGGTGGCCACCATCAGGAGGCATGAGAGGGGCACGGGTGGTGGACCCCCATATGCGGTCAGCCTGACCACGGAGGAGGAGGTGGTCGCCCGCTGCCTGGAGAGGGAGCAGTTGGAGGGGGTACCGGGATATGATTCCATGGAGGAAGGCTCCAGGACAGGTAAGTGTTTTTTATCCCCTATTTGGTGTGTTGCATGTGGGGGGGGGGGTACACGTGCCAAGTGTGTGGGACCACCCAACATGTGTCTGCTTTGTGTCATCCACAGATGACGGAGCTGGGCCATCATCTGTCGGCGACCAGTCCACCCCATCCCCCCAACGGCATCCTGTGCCCGACCCCCTGGGTGGTGAAGACACTGTGATGGAGGGGAGTGCCCACACCTCACCTGCTGAGGTGGTTGAAGAGGAGCCTGTTGTTCCCGAACAGGACTTTGTATTATTTTTGGAGGAGTCCTCTCCTTCTGCAGGGCCCTCTCAGATCCCCTCCCCCATCATAGGAAGCCCCTCAAGGGCGACTCCATCCCCCCGGGGACTACCATCTCCTGGCCCCAGGAAGGCGACCTGGAAGACCAGGGGGGTGTCTGACGTGGTCCATGACCAAATGGCGAGGCACCAGGCCAGGCAGACCCAGCAGATGGGGGAGATTGCTGGGCATCTGGACCGGGTAGCTGGCAGCCTGGCCTCCGTGGGACAAATGTCAGAGGCAGTGCAGGACGTCAGCTGCAACTGTGCTGCAGTGGTGGCCAGCCTGGGGGAGGTGCAGGCTGATCTTAGGCACCTCACTGCAGCCGTCCAGGCCAACACTGCTGCCATCCAGGACCAGGGGAGGCAGAGGCAGCATGACCAGTGGCATAATGTGACCCGCCAGCTGAGGATGCAGGCCCAGACCAACCACTATCTCAGCCGGATTGCCGTGGCCTATGAGGGCATGCAGCCTGCCAGGAGTGGCCCACCCGGGGATCAGCCACCTACAAATCCCCCCCCACCCCCACCCACTCCTTCCAAGCAGCTGAGGAGCCAGAGAGGGCCCACAAGAAAGAGCCCCCGTCAGCCCAGATGAGGGCTTTTTTTTTTTTTGCTCAGGTTATGAGTTTTTATTTTGATTTTGGTTTTTGCTCAGGTTATGAGCTTTTTATTTTGAGTTTAACTGCACACAGTCAGGAGTGCAGGGGACAGTGTGAATGGTGTGTGAATGTGAGGGGGTGGCACTCCTGCCAGTAAGGGGTGTCACCCTCGGCCATTGGGGAGAAGTTATCCCCACGGCTGTGTGAATGACGTGTGAATGGTGTATGAATGGACAGCGACATCATTGGGGCCTTGACGCCGGCGTTGCTGCTCCCAAGTCCTGCATGTTGGACTTGGGATAATCCAATGCGATGTGGATGTGGTGTGTGTGATCTAGGGACATCTCTTCCATCAGCTGACTGGGTCTCCTCTGGCAGGGGGGGGCTGTCTGGTTGGGGGGTCAGGTCATCACGTATGTCAATCTGCAGGCCCTTTCTCATAGCAAAGTTGTGCAGAATGCAACATGCACTGATGATCTGACACACGAAGGTAGGGGAATACAATAGGGCCCCCTCAGACTTATCCAGGCAGCGGAAACGGGACTTCAGGAGCCCAAATGTTTGCTCCACCACTGCATGAGTTTTGATATGTGCTTCATTGTATCTTCTCTCTCCTCTGGTTTGGGGGTTCCGGAAAGGAGTCATTAGATGGGGTCCCAGTGCATATGCAGAGTCACCTGTAAGGGAAAAGACAGGAGGATGTTAGTCATGCATGTGCCCCTTGTGATGTGTGCATCATGGGGGGGGGGGACAGTCATGCCTGCCACCCATGTCACTCACCAACCAGCCAGCTGTCTCCATACATGTTCTGTTCGAATTCCATTGGGATGGGGCTCTGATTGTATATGAAGCTGTCATGGCTGGATCCGGGGTGTTTGGCACGGACGTGCCATATGAGGCGTTGGGCATCGGCTATCACCTGTACGTTGATGGAATGCCAATGCTTCCGATTGCGGTATATGTGCTCTGTGGCACTGGGGGGCTGGAGTGCCACATGTGTGCAATCAATGGCCCCCACGGTGCGTGGGAATCTGGCAATGCTGTAGAAATCTGTCATTGCCTTCAGCCGCAGCTCCTCAGTGGTTGGTCTGATGAAGTGGTGGGACATGCGTCTGAGGATTGCGAGGACAACCTGGTGCACACATCTGCTCATGGAGGACTGTGACATCCCAGCCACCACTCCACTTGTACGCTGGAATGATCCACTTGCAAGGAAATGAAGTGTTGCCAGTACCTTTACCAGTGGCTGCACTGCTTGTGAGCGGTGTGTTGGGCTGGTGATGTCATCCTGCAGGGTTCTGGTTAGTTCAAGGATTGCATCAGGGCTGAATCTGAAGAGGCGATACACCTCCTCATCCCCCATGCCAAAGAGGCTCATGCGCGTGCGGTATATCCTCTCACGTGCCCGCCTCCTCCGTACCGGGGGACCCATTAGTAGTGCTAGGACCACGGCTGCACCTGGCATGTTGTCACACAGAGGTGTTGTCCTTGCAAGTGTGTTTGTTCAGCTTGCTATTTTCTGCTGCTGTAGCTGCTCTCCTGCTGACCTGTGGCCGTCAGGAGTAAAGATAAAGCAGCTATTTGTAGGAATAAATTTGCGACAGACGGACGACATACGCTCGGCGCATGTAGCCAGCGTCTGGTGCTAATCCGTTCGCGAATCGGGAAATCTCCCTCATTTGCATATTTGAATGGGAAATCAATGGGCGCAACGGATGCGACAAGCGAAAAAATGCGCTTACGATACTCGAGGGAAAGTTAAGCCGATCGGAGAAAGGCCGTTTTCTGTCGCATCTAGTTTGGTGGGTACGGCCACATAGATACTACGGCGCATCTTGACAGTTACGCAGCGCATATCGATATACTCCAGCGCAAGTCTTACTGAATCTGGCCCTATATGTTTTCCTATTTATTTGCACAAATACAAATGTTGCTTCTAAAAACTTGGGTCAGGTAAGCTGCTAATTTCCATTTTCATGATAACATGTTTCAAATAGGCAGAGAAGTAATATTTTGCAAAATTGTGTGTTTATGAAGCAAACTATGCTGATGTCATTTTGTTTAGGAGGAAAACATTTTGATCCTTAGTGCTGGTTCACACTACAGTGACTTGGGATCCGACTTGTGTCGCCCCAAGTCGCTCCAAGTTGCGATACATGAGAAATTCCTTTGAAGTGAATGAGAGCCATCTTGATGTACACTACTGAAGTCGCTCCGACTTCAGAAAAGGTTACTGTACTACTTCAAGGCAACTTTTAGGCAACTTGTACCCATCGATTTCAATAGAAGTTGCCTCCAAAGTTGGATCACTGTCTTAACTCCATCCGCCAGAAATCCCGCTGGCTCCCACTACCGGCCAAGGACAAAACGACATCCCCAGAATGCAGTCCGAGCCACTGGACCTTTCCAGAATGACATAGGTTAACAACCTAAACAAATCACAACTGGGAGCAACCTAACTCTCCCAGTTCAACTAGTTTTAAAGCCAGCGCCAATGCAAAAAGCAAGGGGGCGCTACATAAATAATAATTCATCTTCTAGCAAAAGTATGTTGGTAACCTTGGTAACCGATTGGTTGCTCTGGGTTGCTACACTGCAAACCTCAGAGTTTTAACGTTATCATAAATGTGTCACTTAGATGGGCAATACCACATTGTACTGTAAAGTTGTTCTTGTTTCAGAATATAAAGAGGGCCCTATTATTATTTAGGGAACTATTTAAAACATTTTTTTTTATGTAATTAGGATTTTTGGTTAGCATGTATGTGTAGTAACTTTTGCTTTGCTCCTGCTGTCTGCAAAGAGCAAGATCACTTGACTGGTCTGTTGTCTACTAATTGGAGAAAAGAGTGGCAAATAGGACTGAGATTACACAACCCACCTTAGAGATATTTCCTCCTACTTCCTAATGGGACAACAAGCCCCATGGGATTCAACCATTCTCTATCTAAAATGAAAAAAAAAAAAGTACATTTGCTCCTTTAGAGCTAATTTGGTGCTAATTATGTTGTTAACTGGGTATAGAAAAGATATTCTCAAATTATATATGGCATTTATTAACCACTTAAGACCCGGACCAATACGCTGGTAAATGACCCAAGGTGTTTTTGCGATTCGGCACTGCGTCGCTTTAACAGACAATTGCGCGGTCGTGCGACGTGGCTCCCAAACAAAATTTGCGTCCTTTTCTTCCCACAAATAGAGCTTTCTTTTGGTGGTATTTGATCACCTCTGCGATTTTTATTTTTTGCGCTATATACAAAAATAGAGCGACATTTTTGAAAAAAAAACACTATTTTTTACTTTTTGTTAAAAAAAAATCAAATAAACTAAATTTTAGTCAAACATTTAGGCCAAAATTTATTTAGCCACATGTCTTTAGTAAAAAAAAAAAATCGCAATAAAAAAAAATAGCTACCTAGCGGGAACAGCGACACTAATACAGCGATCAGAAAAATGATCGCTTAGTGACGCTGGCAATAGGGAGTGAAAGGGTTAACTAGGGCGGTGATCAGGGGGTTAAAACTTTATTAGGGGGGGTGGGGGGGCTATCCTGAACCTAACACTAACTGTTTTTTACACTGCCTGTCACACTGACACTAAATGCAGTGATTAAATCACTGCATTCAGTAACACTGTGACAGGGGGGTGGGGGGGGCGATCACAAGGGGTTAATATGCCTATGTGAGTGTGTGTCAGTGTTGTGTTGGTGCACACTTACTTGTCATGTCTTCTCTCATCAGCAGCGCTGGGAAACAGCGCTGCGATGAGAGAATACATCATTTCCTCCTTCCTGTGTAAACACAGGAGGAGGAAGTGACAGGCTGGGAGCGCGCTCCCATTGGCTGGGAGCGATCGCGGGGGGGGCGGAAAACACGGACATCCGCCCGCAGATCCCGGATCGCTCCCAGAGGTAGGGAGACCCCCGCACGCCGCGGAGGGGGTCCCGATGGGACCCCCGAACCGCACTCAGGCGGGGACGTAAATTTACGCCCTTGTGCCTGTACGAGCCATGTTGTGGCCGTATATGTGCGTGCGGGGGTCTTTAAGTGGTTAAGCACATAAACTCAAAAAGTGATTTGCTATGTTATAAAGGAACATCTAAAAATTCTAAATGTGCTTAAGAAGTGCACTAAAAATGTGCCTTTTGTCTTGAATTCCTATTGGAAAATAGCAGCGCATTTCTTGGCAGGTGAGTGTGTCTACACCTTCATAGTTGCCTATCTGCAGTGTAGAATCGAAGGCACTGCAGCCTTTAACAGTAATTCTGCATACACACGATCTGAATTTCTAATGGAAAAAGTCAGACAGACTTGTGTATGCCCCATCGGAGAAATTCCAATGAATTCCATCAGAGTTTAAATATAGAACATGTTCTATTCTACTGCAGTGGAATTCGTCGGGCAAAAGCCAGATCGTGTGTATGTGGCATTGGTTTTAGGAGTTTTGGAGTGGGATTTTTTTTTTGATGTCGCTATGTGTTGTTACAATGTTTTGCCTAATTTTCTACTTCCTGGAGGCTCTGACATGAAGAATCAACCCAGTCAATTGAATGCTCCCCCAAAACAAAATCTTGGCCAGGGGATGTATGTTATGGTTAGGGAAGCCATACGGATAAATGCCCAATCACACCATAACAAGCTGGGCTGAGAATTGATCTTTTGTCTGTAGACACCATAACACTGACACATACTTATTTATGTCTGCACAGTGTGAAACAGTCTGATGGGCATAATAAATGTCACATGATGCAAAGAAGAAAATATAGAAAAACCTTTCCCATGAAACTTAATAAATCAGGTTGAAGCATATAATGTTATAACATCCACATGAACTGCAAAAACGCTCCTTCTGAGGATTCCTGGGGCTTTTTGTTTTATGACCTTAGAAATGAGAACTTATTTTTTTTTGCCCTATAAATCTTACATGCTGGTTTTTCATTAAGTTCCAAGACTAAAATTATTTCTTGCAATGAATTATTTCAGTCATTCTAGGCGCAAGTTCTAGCAAGGATCAAAGTTACTCGGCTTTACACTTTTTATATGAATGATCCGGCTTTCTGCAATTTCATTTGGAGCTTATCCAATTTCACATTTAGTTTATAGGACCGGTAATAAGCTACAATCAATGACACAATATAACTACATGTCCCTATGTTATGATAACCCTCACTACTTTCAACGTTTTGCCTCAATAAAGAGAAGAGAGCTGGTCAAGCACACAGGGTAGAGCATTATACTTCAGACTAATGTTGTCCATATTGTTCCATATTTACATGGCTTTTATGTTGCATCTTCAACAGGATGTCTTAACTTACATAGGCCCCTAAAATGAAAGCCTTATAAAACCGAGACATAGGTCATTGTATATACATTATATAAACAACAACACTGAATATCCTGTCACACAAACCCCATTAGCTGACTTTGATTACTGAAAATCATTAGGAAAACAGCTAAATACAGAGATGAAATCCATACATGTGAGTTGTTTTAACTGCCAAAGAATTTATATTACTGTCTACCCAGTCCTGGGATCTACAGGTCTGCCACACATCACAGCCCCGCCTGGTAGAGCAACAGATCTGGATCAGCCATTTTCGCCTGATTTAATATATGTACAGGTTGGTACCCAGGGCTCCTTCAAGTGATTGTAAAGGTTTTTTTTTTGTAAGATAACAAACATGTTATACTCACCTGCTCTGTGCATGGGTTTTGCACAGAGCAGCCTCCTCTTCATCATGTGCCCCCATGGAGAGGCGCTTTCCATAGGGGCACCCATGCGAGCGTGCTTCAGAGTCCTGCTGCTGATTCAATTGACACAGACAGGAGGACTCGGCCCCGTCCTGTCTCCCGTGTCACTGGATTTTAATGAGCAGTGGGAGCCAATGGCTGGGCTGCTATCAATCTATACAATGAGGACCTGAGATAGCGTCTGGAGCTGCTGGGCTTGTGCTCCTCGCTGGAACGATCGGGTTCAGGTAAGGAAAATGGGGCTCCGGGGGGCAGCTGCAGCGCAGAAAGTTTTTCACCTTAATGCATTCCAGGAGTTTACAACTCCTTTAAGTGGAGCTCAGAGACACATTGGGGTTGATTTACTATAACTGGTGCAGTTATAGTAAATCAATCAGCTTCTAACTTTAGCTTATTCAATTAAGCCTTGACAATAAAACCTGGAAGCACAGCTACACTAAATATGTTTGTGTACCAGCTTTAGACCCCTTTCACACTGGGGCAGTTTTTAGGTGCAGCATCTTTGGGATGTGTTTGGAGCGCTGTAAAAAGTGCTTGAAGAATGCCCATTGAAATAAATGGGCAGTGCTTTCAAAGCACTTTAAAAGTGCTTCAAAAGCATGTTGTCACAGGAGCTTAAAAAAGGCGACCCGCTAATGAAGAATAATCTCTTAGACCCTATACACACTATTAGGCGGCGTACACACGACCGAGGTTCTCGCTGGAAACCAGCGAGAACCTCGCTGGAAGCTACATTCCAGCGAGGACCTCGGCCGTGTGTACACTCTCGGCGAGCTTCCCGTCGGGAAGCCCGTCGAGCAGAAATAGAGAGCACGCTCTCTATTTGCTCGACGGCCCGCCTGGAAGAATGGCTGGTTGCCATTCCCGACGGGCGGGTCGCCGATTTCGACGGCCGGCAGGGAACCTCGACGGGCGGAACGATGTGTTCTGCCCGTCGAGGTTCTCTGCCGTGTGTACGCGGCCTCAGATTTTCTGCAGGTTTTTGTCTTCAGATTTACCAAAACCATATAACATGAGGTCAAAACTTAAAGCCTCGTACACACAATCGGATATCTGATGGAATCTAATCCGATGGATTTTTTTCGTCGGATATCCGATGAAACTGACATTCATCAGTCTTGCCTACACACCATCAGTCAAAAATCCGACCGTGCCATAACGCGGTGACGTAAAACACTACGATGTGCTGAGAAAAATGAAGTTCCGTCGACTTGATTCTGAGCATGCGTGGGTTTTTGACTGATGGACTTTCACACAAAGGATTGTTTTTTTCTACCGGTTTTTTATCCCTAGGAAAAAATTAAAAACATGTTCTATTTTTTTTTCACAGATGGAAAACAAACCGATGGGGCCCACACACGATCGGTTTGTCCAATGAAAACAGTCCATTGGTCTGTTTTCATCGGACAAACCGATCGTGTGTACAGGGCTTAAGAGTTTCATTTGGTTTTGGTAAATCTGAAGACAAAAATCTGCAGAAAATCGAATAGTGTGAATAGGGCCTTAGAATCTTAAAAATATCATTCAGTGGAATCCTTACCTTTTCCTTGTGGGTCTCTTACCCTTTTACAAGTCAATTACAGGTAATTGAATTGCTTGACCAACATGTTTGCAAACTGATGATCAAGTGAAGACAGTCTTGGCTGATATCTGTTTATATACTATTCTGTTGCAGAACATTGATTAGTTTATATTGTCTTTTTGGAAAGTTATCTATCACTCACTACCTAATGTTTTTTTTTTATTTCCCAACAGACTCTTACAAGGTAATCTGGATAATCTTTTATTTTTATATATGGATTATTATTATACTTAAATAATAGTAGTAGCAGTCTTCAATATAACCCAAATCTATAAGGAAGGCTGGCAAAAGGGTGGAGACATGATGTATAGAATCACGTTGCTGATGGCCAAATAAATACAGCAAGAAGCGCTAATATCGTAGTGGGACAGATATCTTTTTCAATCTTCAATTTTAGACATACATGTTTTTGCTTTTAGTGCCTGGGTGCAAAAATAATAATTCTTAGGGGTAAACCATGATCATTTTTGGATGTCTAGTGACAACAGAGAGGTTGAAAAACTTCCGAACACTAATGCGTCATACACACAATCTGAATTTTTGACAGAAAAAGTCAGATGTGATCTTTTGAGCAGAAAATCCGGCCGTGTGTATGCTCCATCACACTTTTGCTGTCGGAATTAACGCCAACAAAAGATTGAGAGTTGGTTCTCAAATTTTCAGACGGAAGAAATTCCTATTGGAAAATCCCATGGTCTGTAGCAATTCCGACGCATGCTCAGAAACAATTTGACATATGCTCGGAAGCATTGAACTTAGTTTTCTCGGTTCACCGTAGTGTTGTACGTCACTGCGTTCTTGACGGTCGAAAGTTCAGAGAACTTTTGTGTGATCATGTGTATGCAAGCCAAGCTTAAGTGGAATTCCATCGGAAAAACCATACAAGGTTTTTCCAACAGGAAAATCCGATCATGTGTACGCGGCATTAGAACCATAGAATATGGTTGGGAGACTTTTCATTCTTCCTAGCCAATTTCACCTCATAATACATCAAATCGGTTGCCCTAATTAAAAGATGGTAACTTTATTTATTGGGAGTACTGCACTCTGCATTACTTATTCCTGACCTATGAACTCAGAATGTCTACTTATGACTCCTACACTCTGGGGGTTATTTACGAAAGGCAAATGCAAATACACTTTGCACTACAAGTGGTATAGCATATTTCCAATTCTGGCGGGAGTAAAACATTGCAACAGTTTCTTATACAATTCGGCTGTAATCGAGAAGCCTATCAGAGCCGCTGGCTCTGATAGACACTTCCAAAGCCAACCAACTGCTGTTATTCAGATGGCTGGCGCTCACCTGGGGTTGGCCATCTGAACTGTGGGCGGCAGCGGCAGCGGCGCCGGCGACAATACATAAATTCATGCAATGCATTAATCTATGTATTGTTGACTTGAGTAATGGTGCAGGAGAGAGAGGGGGTGGTGCTCCTGTGCCTACTATCGACGCACTGCCACTGCTTTATGATGAATCTGAAATTAATTACCTGAACTCCGGAAGAGTTACCCCCTTCATGGCTAGGCCGATGCGATGCGGCACTGCGTTACTTTAACTGACAATTGTGCAGTCGTGTGACACTGTACCCAAATAAAATGAATGTCCTTTTTTCCCCCACCAATAGAGCTTTCTTTTTATAGGTATTTGATCACCTTTGCGTTTTTTATTTTGGGTGCTATAAACCAAAAAAAAAAAAAAATTTGGAAAAAAATAAATACATTTTTTTACTCTAACTGAGGTCTAAAGTAATCCATGACACACAGACATATGAAAATATTAAGAATTTAAATTAACATATGCATGCATATAAAGCTGTAATCATAACAAAACATAACATTTAGGAAGAAAATAGCTCCATGGATTTTTGTGTGTTATCAGAGAATAAGTAATGACTGATTCCACATCTTCCATCACTGTCTTGTGGAATCCTGCACTGTTGTTTTGGTTAGCCAACGTAAAAGAAAAGATAGATGGATAATGATGGTTTCAAAGCTTGTATTTCCATATGTTTTGTTAAAGAACTCTGCCAATCAGCTCTGAGAAAGGATATTATACATAACTTTCCTGTTTGGAATAAAAAGAAGCACATTTCTAATCTCCCAGGAAGACAAAAGAAAATACTTAAATGTGTTTTCATAACATTATTGTTATTCAAAATCCCCCTATTTTTTTAATATTTCACAGGACGGCTAACAGATGTGTTTCAGCTAAGTCCCTAGGCTCTACATGCTTTATTTGCTGTTCCAACTCTAAGACTATGGCCTACTACAATGGTGTCCAAAAAGAAAAGCTATTTGGGGGCTTTGTCTTGCCTCCTCATTCTCTCTTTTTCCATGAGTATAGTTAAGTCCAACGTTCTGCTGGGGTTTAAACCTTGCAAAGGATTTTTACATAATTCCAGAACAGCTAAAATCTAATATACTTATGGTGTTCAAAAATAAGCTCTTCTTTATAATGCATGCCAGACATAAATGTTTAGTTTGAGTCTAACTTGAATTACGATTGTTTCCTAACTACTGACCAGACACTGCAGGGTGGATTAACTAAAACTGGAGTGCAAAATCTGGTGCAGCTGTGCATTATAGCCAATCAGCTTCTAAACTCAGCTTGTTCAATTAAGCTTTGACAAAAAAAAAATGGAAGCTGATTGATTTCTATGCAGAGCTGCACCGGATTTTGCACTCTCCAGTTTTAGTAAAATAAAAGCCCTGTTTGTTCTTAGTGTAAGTGTTCTGTCAATGATTCAGTTTTCCTCTTTTGTTCAGCTACCATTTAATTGTAGTTGTAGCAGCTGGGGCTGGGCAGTGGAGCGGGCCATGTAGAAGTTTTGGATGGACAGGATACCCATTGGCACCAGTGGGAGAGCCAAGCATGCCTGCACATACAGCAAAGGTAAGAACCCTTATGCCTCGTACACACGATCGTAAATTCCAACAGCAAAAGTCCGATGTGAGCTTTTGAATGGAAATTCCGACTTTGTGTATGCTCCATCGAACTTTTGCTGTTGGAATTTCCGCCAACAAAAGGTTGAGAGCTGGTTCTCAATTTTTTTGCCAGAAAAAAATCCTATTGGAAAATCCGATCATCTGTAGCAATTGCGACACGCAAAATTCCTAACACATGCTCGGAAACAATTTGACGCATACTCAGAAGCATTGAACTTAATTTTCTCGGCTCGTCGTAGTGTTGTACGTCACCGGGTTCTTGGTGGTCGAAAGTTCTTTTGTGTGACCAAGCTTGAGGGAAATTCTGTCGGAAAAAACCTCCAAGCTTTTTCCGACGGAAAATCTGATTGTGGGAACTCAGCATTAGAAGGATGGAGACAGAGATTCTAAGGAATTGCCCTGTCTTCACCAGAAGGTGGGTATAGATTTTGTTGGCTGCATGCCAGTATCCTCATACAGGGGAAAAGACCAAGAGCTGATGAGTGTGACACTTGCTGTACATTACAAATTTCATTAAGAAATACTTAAACAGTCATAGACTTGCTAAGTCCACAACACAATGAACAGAAAATTTACGGAAAGACACAGGTCATGGGATCAACTCAGGCCAGAGGCCTTGAGGTTTGATAATCTAAAATTTGCATTTAGTTGTGCATTTCTCAGACCCTAAATGGAGTATAAGGCAGCATAGGCCTATCTTTTCATCTGTTAAAAATAAAAATTCCATCCTTATTATAATGTTTTAAGTCATGGGATATACACACAAAGGTTTACAAATGTTAGTAGAGTTTCTAAGACCCTCATTATTTTTCTTCTTGTTGAGTCTAACTAACCCTCCCACTTGTTATTGTGGACTACAGAACAATCAACTGCTTTTTTGTGGTGATAGGGCAAAGGGATGGGATTCAGTAGTTTAGCAAAATACATTTGGGCAGACTGACACCATTCAGGCCACAGAAATGCTACGTGTTGTCAGCTCACAAGGGTAAAAGCAGAGACATGTGCATTGCTGGCAGATCAACGTTTTTTTTTCTTCTCTACTTGCAGGATTTTTATAGGGTAAAGCACAGGAAAATGTGAATGTATTTTTAAAGGTGTGCTGCATACATGTTTTTTTATTTTTTTTATTTTGCCCTGATATACACTTTAACATACATATGCATATCAATGGTGAAGGAAAATCAGACAGAAACATGTAGTTAGTATTTCTAACTTAGTACTTATTTTTCTGACCTAGGTCTCATGTCCTAAATTTATTTTTACCATTTTGAGTTTAAATATTATTTTGGTAGGAAAGCATACATAGTAAATTCAGGAGAAAAAAAATGCCACGGATTTGTTTGTGGAAGAAATTTGGTATAAGCTTAGTCTGGAAAAACATTTGTGTCGACTTTGTCTCCTCCTTTTCAGCATCTCTCCAGTTAGTATGATAAAACAAACTTCAATCAGTCATCGAGTTTGTCCAACAGGAAATTTTCTGTCTACGTTATAGCATCCTATTCCAATTCCAAATAATTGTACATGACAGACAAGCTGGCTCCCGAAATATCAACAGTATGAATACTTTTGTTAATGTTGATGAAAATCTACACTACTCACACACAGAGAAGTTGTAAAGTTAAAACTGTACTGATTTATCCTTTAACAGTGTATTTCTAAAAATCAAGTATTTCCAAATTTACCGTTGATCTCATTTTACTTGTCTCTTGTTTTCCTGTTACTTAGTTAACATTTTTCAAGACAGGATTAAGTGATCTTTAACCACTTAAGACCCGGACCAATACGCTGGTAAATAACCCAAGGTGTTTTTGCGATTCGGCACTGCGTCGCTTTAACAGACAATTGCGTGGTCGTGCGACGTGGCTCCCAAACAAAATTTGCGTCCTTTTCTTCCCACAAATAGAGCTTTCTTTTGGTGGTATTTGATCACCTCTGCGATTTTTTATTTTTTGCGCTATATACAAAAATAGAGCGACATTTTTGAAAAAAAAACACTATTTTTTACTTTTTGTTAAAAATAAATCAAATAAACTAAATTTTAGTCAAACATTTAGGCCAAAATTTATTTAGCCACATGTCTTTAGTAAAAAAAAAAAATCGCAATAAAAAAAATAGCTACCTAGCGGGAACAGCGACACTAATACAGCGATCAGAAAAATGATCGCTTAGTGACGCTGGCAATAGGGAGTGAAAGGGTTAACTAGGGCGGTGATCAGGGGGTTAAAACTTTATTAGGGGGGGTGGGGGGTTTTGTCCTGAACCTAACACTAACTGATTTTACACTGCCTGTCACACTGACACTAAATGCAGTGATTAGATCACTGCATTCAGTGACACTGTGACAGGGGGGGTGGGGGGGCAGATCGCAAGGGGTTAAGTATGCCTATGTGTGTGTATGTCAGTGTAGTGTTGGTGCAGGACTTACTGTGAGGTGTTTCTCCCATCGCAGCGGTTGGAAATACCGCTGCGATGAGAGATTACATCACTTCCCCCTTCCTGTGTTTACACAGGAGGAGGAAGTGACACAAAGGGGGAGCGCGCGCATTGGCTGGGAGCGATCGCGGGGGGGCGGGTAAACACTGACATCCGTCCGCTTGTCCCGGATCGCTCCCGGAGACACGGGGACCTCCGCACGCCGCGGAGGGGGTCCCGATCGGACCCCCGACCCGCTACTGTGCGAGGACGTAAATTTACGCCCTTGTGCCCATCCGTGCCATTCTGTGGCCGTATATGTGCGTGCGGAGGTCCTTAAGTGGTTAAAAGCAAAAATAAATAAATTCCAGTGTTAACATTTTTTGGTTTTTATCTGCTTAAGCTATTTTATCAGACATAGGATGTGACCTTTTATCCTTATGCTTAAAGCCGCATACACACAACCATTTTTAAAGTCCTAGAAAAAAAAAAATCAACGTGATTCTTGTCAAGCCTGCCTTGCATACACACGATCATGCCTGAGCAAAGTGTGGTGACGTACAACACGATTCGCGCTTTTCAGTCTTTGTGCTTTTTAGTCTGTTACAGCGTGACGAATGTGCTATCTCCATTACAAATGCTAGTTTTACGCTCCCGTCTCATAACTTGCTTCTGAGCATGCAGATTTTTTTCATGTCGTTAAAACCTACACACGACCGTTTTTCATGATGTGAAAAATGATAACGTGAAAAACAATAACGTGAAAAACAACGAGAAAATTTAGAGCATGTTCTAAATTATTAATGTCCATTTTTAGCGTCCAGAAAAATGCTCTGCAGCCTACACACGATCGCTTTTAATGACCATTTTAAAAAATGGCATTTTTCACATCATGAAAAACGCCCGTGTGTACGCGGCATCAGGGTAGATATTTCTAGGTTCCCTGTTAAATTTTAAGCTTAAATGTATTTGTTCAGAACATATTTTATGCTTTAAAGGTTGCCATCCTTATATTAGAATTGATCCTTTTTCACTGCTTCCGGTTTGATTTGTGGGAAGGGAGGGTCATCAAACTCTTTTTAGAATCTGTGAAACCTGAACTTAGCAATGAACCCCATTGAAGTTTATTGGGGTTGAATCTTGATACTAAATCTTGACCATTTGCAAGCATAATAGACAAGCTAAATAAAAAAAGGCATAGGGAGCTTAAAAAAGAAAAAAAGAAAGAATACCAGGGTGACATGAGGAAAACCTGCCCTACATATTTTAAAAGTGTAATAGATTTTTAAAATTCTACATTCAACTTTGCTTAACTACAGCAGCACCCCAATCATTTTAACATTTTAATCTAGTGGTAATAGGCATGAGTCTTTGGAAACAACAGTCACAACCGATCTAAAAGTAATAGAAAAGTTTACTCCTAAAATATAAAACACTCAACTTCAAATAAATTGGCCAGCACCAAAACTGTTTTCCTCCACAATTTTTTTTTTTTTACAGTAAACTGCAGCTTCTGAAAAGGTTAATACTTCAAAAGTAGAAGCTATGTTCCACAAACCTCCTCCCATCCCCATATCCCCAACTATTATGAAAATATTCCAAATCTAGACTTTAGGTATGTTTTTGATAAAAACTGGCTAGAGTCAGGCAGTGGCACACCTAGCACAAATGGCACCTGGGTCTGATTAATTTTTATACCCCCCCCCCCAAATAAAAAATAAAGCATCACACAGAGAGTACTGCATCAATTTGGGGAAATTGTATTGACAGTGGGAGGAGCTTAACCACTTCACCCCCGGAAAGATTTACTCACTTCCTGACCAGGCCATGTTTTGTAATACGGCACTGCGTCGCTTTAACTGACAATTTTGCAGGCGTGTAAAGTTGTCCCCAAACAAAAGTGATGTTCTTTTTTTCCCACAAATAGAGCTTTCTTTTGATGGTATTTGATCACCCCTGCGGTTTTTATTATAATTGCTATAAACAAAAAAAGACCAACAATTTTCAAAAAATATATAAAACAAAAAAATTATTTTCTGCTACAAAACACACCAGATTAAAAAAAAAAAATTCTTCATCAGTTTAGGTCAATTTATATTCTGCTACATATCTTTGGTAGCAAAAAAAACCCAATAAGTGTATATTGATTGGTTTGTGCAAAAGTTATAGCGTCTACAAAATAAGGGATAGATATATGTAATTTTTATCTTCTTTTTTTACAAATAATGGCGATGAGCTGCGATTTTTAGTGGGACTGCGACATTTTAGCAGACAGATCAGAAGCCTGAAATTTTTTACACTTTTTTGGGAAACCAGTGACATTATTAGAGTGATCGGTGCTAAAAATATACACTGACAATGTACTAATTAACATCAGAAGGGGTTAACATCAGGGGCGATCAAGGGGTTAAATGTGTTCCTCAGTGTGTTTACAAACTGTATGGGGGATGGGCTACCTGGGACAACACACAGATCCATCTTCCTCCATAGCAGAAAGACAGGATCTGTGTTGCATCCCCTGACAGAATGGAGATCTGCCTTGTTTACTATGGCAAATCCCCATTCTGTCACTGCAGGGAACGATGATTGGCTCCTCCGCTGGCGCGCCACCGTGTACAAGCCGGATGTACATCTAAGGTGATTTGCACAGTCGAGCCATCCTGCCGCAGTACAACTGCAGCGGCTGGATGGCAAGCGGTTCAAAGGACATTGCTCATTAAAAATACCCTATACTCAGCACACATATGCCATAGTCCTTTTATCCTCAAAATATGCTTTAATGACTGTGCAGCAAGCAAGAGAGTAACAGACACATAGAAACCTCAGCACAATAATTTTAGTAAACTAAAATAGTTCTAGTACACATGTTTTTCTACAGGCTATCCTAAAGAAGAGCTTTAGGCCCCTTTCACACTAGCTGTCCTATTGGGGCGGACCCGATCGGAAACCCTCCATTCTCCTCTATGAAGAGTTGGGTGTAAATGGACATGTGTTTGTTTACATCTGCTTACATTCAGTCTGACCCTTCTATATAGCAGATTGCATCGGATGGCAGTAGGGGAAAAATGGAAAGGTGATCCGTTTACATCTGACAACCCATAGAGGAGAATGGGCTGTGCTGTGTTTGCTCTGCATAAACAGAGTGGACGTTGACTAGTCAGCCATCTGCATAAGCGCATAAGAGCATAAGGGCATAAGGGCATAAGGGCATAAGCGGACAGATCTCCTGCTGAGAAAGCAGGCTCCTGGTGGAGTATGCACCAGGTGAAAGGGGCCTTAGGAGTAATGTACTTAGAGTGCAGTGGTCAGGTGTATGAAATTTAAAACACAGTGACTGGAATTTATCAAAACTGGAGTAGACAGAACCTTTAGCAGCTGTGCTAAGCAACTAATCAGCCTCTATCTTCAGCTTGTTCGGCTATAAGTAAAAAAAATAATAATTCCAGCTCCCCTATGTACCAATAAAGCATTAATGTATGCCTTTTGCAGAAAAGAAAAAGCTTTCTATTTATTCTACACAGCCCTTACCTCAGTGTCCAGTTTGTTGTATAAAAACTTCTCCATTACTTAAAGTAGTTGTAAACCCTTTACAACCACTTTTACCTACAGGTATGTCTAGATTAAGTATGCCCACATATACCCTCCTAGGAGAGATTAGTATCCTCCCTAAGTCTTTATACTTTTTATTATTTTAAAGCTATCATTGTTTAGCGCCAGTGTTTTTGTTGTTTTTTATATATATATACAAAGGAGAAAGGTGCGCAACAATGTAACATATATATAAAAATGTTTTTACACAGCAACCTGAAAATGGTGAAATAAATACAAAAAACTGTTTGAAAACGTCCCAAATGTGATTCCAAGTGTTATGTGCTCAGAAAATGGTTTCCAAATGCCATTAGAACACAGTTCATAAGAGATTTCCCAATGGAGTATTGTAGACAATTCAATTGATAGCCCACATCTGCTCTGTGTAAGGAAGTGATAGGTGGCCGCTTACCGCAAAGTTGGACCCTTCCAGGGGTCAGTAAGGCACTCAAAGTAATTAGCCACGGCTGGATCCTGGGAATCACTCCACTGCTGACAGCTCAGGACTGCTCAGGAAGGCTGAAAAGTTTTTCACTCCAGGACGTGGCTCAGACGCTCAGCATAATTGAAGGTGTCATAAAAAATAGGGAAAGAAGGAACTCCATAGTGTAGCGGGTTTAAAATACTGACATTTTATTCAGTTTGCACTGACATAAATAAAAACAACAATGGTCCTTCACCCTGCACATATAAGATGTTTCCAGCTATGCTTGCGATCGATCGAGTCGACCAGCTGGTAAGCTAGTGAACGTGGTGACGTCTGCGATGCTTAGCTCCACCCGACGCGGCGTTTCATCCAAACGGGCTTCCACGGTTTAGGATATATTTACAAAAGAGGCAGGCACTGATGTCTACGGCGATCGTGCCTTTTCTAAAGGAGATCATGCCGTGACTGGCGGCTCCCCCATGTAAGGAAGAGGGTGAAAGATGGACGCTTTGTGAAACAGGGGACAATGCATCATAGGCTTTGATTTCAGGTGAATGACACATAATGGGCTACTATGCGATGCATAGTAGCCCATTATGCTTTACCTTTGCAGGGAAACAAAGAGGAAGTCAAAACCCATCAGGGTTTACTTCCTCTTTAAGGCAAGAAAACTGTTAAGAAACAGGAAGGAGTTCACCAGGTAACTTGATTAGTACACACCTTGCAGCTGCCCACCCCTATTAGGAAATTGCTCCCACTCACCTCCTCGGGGGCATTGTTTTCCAATGCAATCACTGGTCACCGTTTGCAGTAATACACAACCATCATTATTTTTTCTGTCTTACTTTCATCTTGCATAGATCATTCATTTGGCAGAGTGTGCAAGAGCTCAGCAATCAGAGCAAATGTCTTGGGTTCAGTAAAGCTTACCATACACTATACAACTAAGTAGTGCGAGGGCCTCACTTGTACAATCAGATTGTATGGTGTATGGCCACTTTTATACATCTTAAATGAACTAGTTGTGCTTTCAGTGCCATTAATTGTTAATGGCACCCCAAACTCAGGATGGAATAAAGTTGTGGTGATAGGGACAAAGGGTGGACTTCAGTAGTTTAGCAAAATACATCTGGGCAGACTGACACCATTCAGGCCACAGAAATGCTACGTGTTGTCAGCTCACAATGGTAAAAGAAGAGACATGTGCATTGCTGTCAGATCAACGTTTATTTTTTCTCTACTTGCAGGATTTTTATAGGATAAAGCACAGGAAAATACTTTTCCACATGTAGGGCAGCCCATTGAAATCATTTAGATTTACCAGAACTATGGAATGGGGGGACACACCTGAACAATCCATTCAATTTGTATCAAATGAGACCAGCTCTTGCACTACATAGCTGATGGGATATCTAATAGACATGTGTATTCGTTTTCGTTAGAATGCATTTTTGTTCGAAAATCGGGTATTTTTGTTATCGTTTTAACGAACGAAAACGAAAGCGCAAGAAACGACCATTTTCGATGCTTTGTTGAATTTTCGTCGTTCAATTCATACCTATTCACTGTATTTACAGTGAATAGGTAGAAATTAAACGACGAAAATTCGATGATTTTCGATGCTTTGTCTAATTTTCGTCGTTCAATTCCTACCTATTCACTGTATTCAGTGAATACAGTTAATAAAGGTAGGAATTGAACGACGAAAATTCGACAAAGTATCAAAAATGGTCGAATTTTCGTGGTTTAATTTCTACCTATTCACTGTAAATACAGTGAATAGGTAGGAATTGAATGAAGAAAATTTGATGATTTTCGATGCTTTGTCGAATTGAACGACGAAAATTCGACAAAGCATCGAAAATCGCCGTTTTCGGACGAAAACTTTCCCGACGAAAACAAAATAAATCAAAACGATTTTCGATAGTAATGAAATAAATGTATTTTCCGATCAGATTGTGTTCCTAATCAGATTGTGCAGACAGTGGGTAAAAAAACAAACAAGGTGGTATAGTAATGAGAACAAAAAACAAGGCAATGGTTATGGGATTTTAAATGGGGTAGGTCACTAAGTAAATACAACTAGGATACTCTTAATGATTTATTATAAATTCCATGATGTACAGAAATACATTAAAAAGATATGCAATAATTATGCAAACATATGCAGTAAAATAATCATAGGGATATGCGGATATATCTTAGCATCTATGGAGCTCTTTGCATTCCATGGATCCTAGTAATGTCCACTCATCAGGATTTTGATGCGACAAGATGTCTATGAATATAAATAAATAAATAAATAAAAAATAATAATTCCATGTAAGTTTGTAAAAAAGGGGAAATGTAATATATGATTCCCTACAAGTGAAAGGGAGAATGTTAGAACGAGTTGCCTTACTACTTACATGTCAGCTCAAAGAATGGGCCCAGTGTCTGGGAGGACAAAATGGAGGCGCCAAGACAGACGTCTATCCCAGTCGTAAGTCAGGAATAAGCCGCTCAGGTCCAGCCAAAGTGGGAAGCATCCAGGGGGCGGACCAGGACATCTGGTGAAATTCATGGAGTGTGTAAACACATGTGGACGAAAAAATTCTAAAAGAAAAATGTGTATTAGAGTATACCTACCTGTATTTGTTGGTAGGTCTTGAATAATGTGTTCGGTAGATTTAAGAGAATCACCAAGGTGAGAGGATGATTTTGTGAAGAGAGCATCTGTGTAGCCAATTAATAAGAATAGGGTAGAAAGTAAAAATAAAGCAAATAAGCTCAAACTATTTAACCAAGTGACAAGAACACCATAGTGGAAAAAAGACAAGCAAAAGTGAAAGGAATATGAAAAATATAATGAGAGTGGAAAACCACCCAGCAGGGTAATGTTTATGTTTGTTGTAAGTGCTAAATAAAGTCCTGATAACCACCATCAGTAAGGACAGTATGTAGAGTGAGGTCCCACCTGGTTCCGGCTAAACACCCCAGGAAACCTGCCAACGTCATGCGGACGCGAAAAAGCAAAAGGGGTGGTAAAGTGATCCTGCATCCGGTGCAAGCATCGGAAATGGATCACACCAGTCTGCCCTGTATCGTCAAATGGAAGACACTCGCCCTAACAACGCACTGCCAAAACTGCTGAGTATTGGGCGTAGAGGCATGACGTTGATGCGCAGAGTGACTACACCCGCTCACACTCTGGATGGAGACAGAGACATGGGAGAGAAGGAGATGTCAGGTCGCGCCTCGTGACTCCTGGACAGGCTAGTCCAGGCAGATCCTCCCACTTCCCACTGGGCCTGAGGCTCTCACCTTGGTGACTCTCTTGGATCCACCAAACACATTATTTGAGACCTAACAACAAATATTTTGTTATGTCATATACCCTAATACACATTTTTCTTTTAGAATTGTTTGGTCCACATGTGCTTACACACTCTATGCATTACACCAGATGTCCTGGTTCGTCCCCAACTGCTTCCCCTTTTGGCTGGACCTGGGAGTCTTATTCCCACCTTAACCCTGGGATAAACATCTGTTTTGGCACCTCCATTTTCCCCTCCCAGACACTGGGCCCATTTTGAGCTGACATGTAAGTAGTAAGGCTACTCGTTCGGACATTCTCCCTTTTTTTGGGGAATCATATATGTATTTCATTTCCCCCTTTTTACAAACTTACATAATAGTATTATTATTATTTTTATTGATTTATAGTTATGGACATCTTGTCGCATCAAACACCTGATGAGTGGACCTTACTAGGATCCATGAAACGCATAGAGCTCCATAGGTGCTAAGATATACAGTATATATATATATATATATGCTAATTTACAGACCAATTATGTATCCTACTATGACATTTTATTACATGCATGGTGTTTTATTATATATGGATTTCCCTATGATTATTTTACTGCATATGTTTGTATGATTACGATATACATTTATAATGTATTTCTGTACATCATGGAATTTATACTAAATCATTAAGTGTATCCTAGTTTTATTTACTTAGTGACCTGCCTCATTTAAAGTCCCATGGAAAAGTAATGAAGGAGGGTTGGTCCAAAATGCCCTATCACGCCCTCTTCTTTGATAGGGCAAAGGAGTACATGGTGAAATACGATCTAGAAGAAGTGATGGATTCCAAGACCCTGAAACTGAGCTGCAGCACGTGGACCAAGACCATACAGCTGTTTAACAGGACAGGTTACACTCAGAACACGCCTCGCCATGGTTGACCTAAGAAGCTGAGTGCACGTGCTCAGCATCATATCCAGAGGTTGTCTTTGGGAAATAGACGTATGAGTGTTGCCAGCATTGCTGCAGAGGTTAAAGGGGTGGGGGGGGGGGTCAGCCTGTCAGTGCTCAGACCATACGCCACACACTACATCAAATTGGTCTGCATGGCTGTTGTCCCAGAAGGAAGCCTCTTCGAAAGATGATGCACAAGAAGGCCTGCAAACAGTTTTCTGAAGACAAGCAGTCTAAGGACATGGATTACTGGAACTATGTCCCGTGGTCTAGTGAGACCAAGATAAACGTATTTGGTTCAGATGGTGTCAGGCATGTGTGATCACGTGACAGCACCGCTAGCCGGAAGCCACCATAGTAAGACTTAGCTGTTACGCCGTGCTCTTTGACTCATTTGTTGCCATTGATTTATCCTTTTTATGTACGAGTCCATTTTTTACATTTAGTAAAACACCCCATTATTTTAGCTATACTTCACTATCGGAGCATCCTTTTTTTTCTCTCCCATATGTTTACTGAGCGCTCAGCTTGTAGATTTACCGCACATTCTGTGATCAGAATTAGCCTTAGTAGCAGGAGCTCATCACAGAGGACATCATTGGGAAGCATCCTGGCATCCATCTCTGGACACGCTTACACCCATACTACATGCCTGCATTTCATCTCATTAAGGTGAGAGTTTTGGGAGACTAGTGTTGGATATCTCTTCGTTTTACACTGTGATTCTGTACAGCCACCTTTTGTCAGCACCCATCGATGCCCACTATCGGTTGTTCCGATTGAAGAACATTTCTCCTATTTAGGATTTTGCATACTCCTTTGCTATTGTTGGAACACTTGTGTCAGTTCACAGATTTGTACCACATTTGTTATTGCACTTATTATTGATCAAGCATTTTTAGTTATTCATCTAAGTTATATGATTTTATATGAGATATTACCTGTCTGCTAGCGTCTTTGAGATTGTTGGGCAGTTGTGGTGGTATCAGTTCACCACAGTGTGTAGCGCTTATCACACTTTATTTTATAAGGACATGGATTACTGGAATGTCTTGTGGTCTGGTGAGACCAAGATAAACTTATTTAGTTCAGATGGTGTCAAGCATGTGTGACGGTAACAAGATGAGGAGTACAAAGACAAGTGTGTCTTGCCTACAGTCAAGCATGGTGGTGGGAGTGTCATGGTCTGGGGCTGGTGCTGCCGACACTAGGGAGCTACAGTTCATTGAGGGAACCATGAATGCCAACATATACTGTGACATACTGAAGCAGAGCATGATCCCCTCCCTTCAGAGACTGGGCCGCAGTGTAGTATTTTTAAAAGTATAACGGCCCCAAACACAACTCCAAGACGACTATTGCCTTGCTAAAAAAGCTGAGGGTAAAGGTGATGGACTGGCCAAGCATTCATGTCTCCAGACCTTAACCCTACTGAGCATCTGTGAGGCATCCTCAAATAAAAGGTGGAGGAGCGCAAGGTTTCTAACATCCACCAGCTCCGTGATGTCATCATGGAAAGAGTACTCCTGTGACAACCTGTGAAGGTCAGGTGAATTCAATGCCCAAGAGGGTTAAGGCAGTGCTGAAAAATAATGGTGGCCACACAAAATATTGACACTTTGCGCTCAATTTGGACATTTTCACTTAGGAGTGTATAGGCATACCCCACTTTTAAGTACACAATGGGGCTTGTACTTACTTTTGTTGCCAGCGGTTCAGGCATTAATAACTGGGTGTTGCGTTATTTTGAGGGGACAGCAAATTGACACTATTTTACAAGCTGTACAATTACTACTTTACACTGTAGCAAACTGATATTTCTTCAGTGTTGTCACGTGAAAGGATGTAATAAAATATTTACAAAAATGTGAGGTGTTTATTCACTTTTGTGAGATACTGTAGATATCTGAAATGTTTTAAATGTTATATATTGAGGCACTAACATATAAAATGAATATATCCATATAAAAAAGCACTATCCATACAAAGTATATTTCTGTGATCAACTGTAATAAATCAAAAGGTGTATACCTCAATATTCTTTGTAAACCACTTATAATTTAATGTATAGAAATATGTATGTGTATATAGTTCATACAAAAATAATTAACTCAACAAAAGTCCTTTCCATTATGCCACCCTAACCTGCCACTATATATCCCTAACCTGCAACTACACAGTCACTATTTCACCCTAACCTTCTACTATACCACAATAAAAAGCCACTATACCATCACTATACCACCATAACCTGCCATTATACCACCCTAACCTGTCACTATGACACCCTAACCTGCCACTATACCACTCTAAACTGCCACTATAACATCACTATACCACCATAACCTGCCATTATACCACCCTAACCTGTCACTATGACACCCTAACCTGCCACCGTTCAGTCACTATACCACCCTAACCTGCCACTATAGCACCCTGAGCTGCCACTATAACCCCCTAACCTGCCACTATACAGTCACTATACTGCCCTAACCTGCCACTATACCACCCTAACCTGCCACTATACCAGGGGTCCTCAAACTATGGCCCTCCAGTTGTTCAGGAACTACATTTCCCATCATGCTCAGTCATGTCTGTGAATGTCAGAGTTTCACAATGCCTCATGGGATTTGTAGTTCCGCAACAGCTGGAGGGCCGTAGTTTGAGGATGCCTGCACTATACAGTCACTATACCACCCTAGCCTTCCACTATACCACCCTAGTCTGCCACTATACCATGCTAACCTGCCACTAAAGAGACACTGTACCACCCTAACCTGACACTATACCACACAGTGTGTACAGTAGATTAATATAATTTAATATAATTCCCTATTCTCTCTAATTGTCTTCTCTTTCTCCAGTCCATCACTCTCTGTTGCTTCCCTGGAAGCTTTCTTAACCAGGTTATTGCAGTATCCTTTCTCCAGGAATGTTCTAGACATCTCATTTCTTTGTGACTTAAAAGCCTAGGTCAGTGTGTAGCATGGCCCCATAGAGGGCTGCTTTGATTTACCTGTTTATATACATCACCCTGACCCTGAACACTCCAACCTACCTGGCACTCTGGGTTCAGACATCTTTTTGCAGGCACCTTTAAATTTCACTCAACACAAGTCAAATATATATATATATATATATATATATATATATATATATATATATTGTGAGGATGGGACCCTGTCCGGGGTGAGAAATGGCTTTACGCCAGATTCTCTAAAGAAACACATGTTAATGGGTCAGCTGTGTTTTGGGCTTTTTAATGCTCACCTGAACAGTATTCAGGGCCCCACCCACAGACAGGAAGTCTGGTCCCTGGGAGCCAGGTGAGCTCCCAACACTCTGAAAGGAGTCAGAGAGAGGCTGCATGGATTGCAGCTAGTGTGTGCAGATCTGCAGGTTGCAGATGCCGCTTTTGGTTTGAGCAGCAAGTCGCTGACTAGGAAAAAAGCAAGGATTGAGCTTATCTCTGGGAAACGCTGTGTGTTCTGAGGAACAGAACTTGGGCTTAGGCTAGAGGCCTTAAGCCGTCGGATGCCAGGATTGAAAGCCAGGAGGCTAAGCTCTTTAGTTTATACAATGCAGTAATGGTGGAAACCCCCTGCGAGGAATGCTATTGCATATGTGAACCTTTTGTGAGTTTTTAAATAAAAGTGGGCTACCAAGCCCTTAAAAACGCACCTGCCACTGGAGTTTGATTCCCCAAATCTTACAATATATATATATATTTATATTTATATATATGTATCAATCATCTCAGCTTTTACTGCAGCACAGTGGTATATAAATATATATATATATATATATATATATATATATATATACATATGTTACCAAACTAACGGGGAATCCCAGGCCGACATATTAAATCTGTATATGCTAATGAGAGACCAGATAGAATAGAAGCAGGATATGGGGCCCTCTAACCAATAACAACAGCAATGTCTAGAATGCAGGCCTGCAATAGTCTTCTGTGAATGAGGTAAAGCACTTGTATAAAAGTCCACAAGAAATAAATCCAGGTGGTGTTCAACACAGTTCACAAGTTGGTTAGCAGAAGGAGAAAACCATCACCAGCAAACCCAATCTCATAGCTAGAGATGTACAGAGCTGTTCGCGAGCGAATAGTTCCCTGTGAACATCGCTTGTTCGCGTTCGCCGTCGCGGGCGAACATATGCGATGTTCGATCCCCCCCCTATTTGTCATCATTGAGCAAACTTTGACCCTGTACCTCACAGTCAGCAGACACATTCCAGCCAATCAGCAGCATACCCTCCCTCCCAGACCCTCCCACCTCCTGTACAGCATCCACTTTAGATTCATTCGGAACCTGCAGTCTTAGTGAGAGGAGGGACAGTGTAGCTGCTGCTGATTTAATAGGGAAATTGCTAGCTAGGCCAGTGTATTCAGTGTCCACTCCAGTCCTGAAAGACTCATCTGATCTCTGCTGTAAGGACAGCGTCCTGGCAGCACCCCAAAAAGCCCTTTTTAGGGCTAGTCCACCAGTCTGCTTTTTTTTTCTCTGTAATCTAATGTGTGTTGCGGTGGTTTACAGAGAGAGAGACAGAGAGAGAGAGAGAGTGTAATTTTTTGGAGTTAGATAGAGCAGGCAGGCAGGCTAGTCAGTTACAGTGTGTAGAGGATATATATGCATCCCAGGAGTTGTATATATATTTATACACTGTATTGAGTTTAGCTAGACTAGATCCGCTCTTCCTAATATACTGACAGCCTGTATAAGGCTAGTACATCAGTCTGCTTTTTTTTTCTTCTCTGTAATCTGCCTGCCAGCGCGTGTGTGGCAGGATCACAGCGTATACTGTGCCCACTTGCCCAGTGCCACCACTCATATCTGGTGGCACAGTAGATTACATGTAAAAAAAAACAACAATTTTGACTGCAATAGAATAGCAGTCAGTTGCCTGCCAGTGCGTGTGTGTCAGGCTCCCAGCGTATACTGGGCCCACTTGTCCAGTGCCACCACTCATATCTGGTGGCACAGTAGATTACATGTAAAAAAAAACACAATTTTGACTGCAGTAGAGAATAGCAGTTAGTTGTCTGCAAGTGTTTGTGTCAGGCCTACAGCGTCTACTCTGCCAACCTCTGCCAGTGTCACCAGTGCCACTCATATCTGGTGGAACAGTAGATTATATGTAAAAACAAAAAACACAATTTTGACTGCAATAGAGAATAGCAGTTAGTTGTCTGCAGGTGTTTGTGTCAGGCCTACAGCTTCTACTCTGCCAACCTCTGCCAGTGTCAGATATCGACACTCTGAGGAGTGATGAACCCCTTGACTACTGGTGTGCAGGCTTGACCTGTGGCCTGAGCTATCCCAATTTGCGATAGAACTTCTGTCCTGCCCCGCTGCAAGTGTCCTTTCAGAAAGGACCTTCAATGCAGCAGGAGGTATTGTCACTGAGAAGAGAAGTCGCCTAGGTCAAAAAAGTCTAGATTACCTCACCTTTATTAAGATGAATGAGGCATGGATCCCGAAGGGACTGACAGTGGGCGATACATTTGACTAAAAAAGGCCTGATGAGATGAGCTGCCTTGGGCTAAAAATGGTCCACATGCTGCTGTATTTTATCTCTGCATGCCGGATGACTTGCGTGACTTATCCGCCACCAACTAGGGTTCAAGCCGCAATGTTTTAGTGCACTTTCTGCCTGGAAAACATGAATTTTGCAGGCATGTGTATATGCCTAATTTTTTATCGCCTGCAATCTCCCAAACGTGCGCACAAGCACAGTCATCACTACACCAAGATTGACGCATAGAGGAATACAATTTATGTTAATGAGTGTGTAAGTTACAGACAGGGTTAGGGTTACAGATAGGGTTGGGCTTAGGGTAAGGGTTACAGACAGGGTTAGGGTTAGGGTTACAGATAGGGTTAGGGTTACAGACTGTAACCCTATCTGTAACCCTAAACCCTAACCCTACCTGTAACCCTAACCCTAACCCTAACCCTTACACTACCTGATAGATACAACATCATACCTGATGTTTTAAAGCACGTTATTCCAAACAATTTAGGAATGTTAAGTGATTTATGCCCTTTACGCTACGCTGCCGTAAGCTACAGCGGCATTTCATTGAGGATTTGTAATACGCCGCTGTGGCTTACAGCGGCGTAGTGTAAATGGGGTACGCCGCGCGGGCGTCCCATCTTTGTGGATCTGGCCCCTCCTGTTTATAATGGAAGGTCCGCATTAAGCCAATGCCAAGCACCCAACTCTTGGGCATCTAAAATTTGTATTTTGGGAAAAAGGTGCTTTGCAGGGTTGTAAAACTATAATATTCATCGTCTTTCTCTCTGAGTACAGAAATGAGTAATGTATACTATATATTACTTTTAAATTTGTACTGTATGTTGATGCTAGAGTATCTCACAAAAGTGAGTGCACCCCTCACATTTTTGTAAATATTTTATTATATCTTTTCATGTGACAACACTGAAGAAATGACACTTTACTACAATGTAAAGTAGTGAGTGTACAGCTTGTATAACAGTGTAAATTTGCTATCCTCTCAAAATAACTCAACACACAGCCATTAATGTCTAAACTGCTGGCAACTAAAGTGAGTACACCCCTAAATGAAAATGTCCAAATAGGGCCCAAAGTGTCAATATTTTGTGTGGCCAGCACTTTCCTTAACTCTTGGGCATGGAATTCACCAGAGCTTCACAGGTTGCCACTGGAGTCCTCTTCCACTCCTCCATGACGACATCACTGAGCTGGTAGATGTTAGAGACCTTGCACTCCTCCACCTTTCATTACATATTGGCCTAAAACTAAATTATATATTTTTTTTAATTGGTGGATATTTATTATAGCAAAAAGTGAAAAAGATTGTTTTTTTTTTTTCAAAATTGTTGCTCTTTTTTTGTTTAAAATTAAAAACCACAGATGTGATCAAATACTACCAAAAGATAGCTCTATTTGAGGGGAAAAAATGATGCAAATTTGGTTTGGGTACAGTATCGCACGACCGTGCCATTGTCAGTTAAAGCAATGCAGTGGCAAATTGTAAAAAGTGCTCTGGTCAGGAAGGGTGTAAAATCTTCCAGGGCTGAAGCGGATAATGAAACAATGCTTTATTCTGTTAACACTGTCTAAAGCCTCGTACACACGACCGGTCTTCCCAGCAGGAAAACTGCCAGGAGAGCATTTGGCCCGGAAAACCGGACATGTGTATGCTTCCTCGCAGTTCCCCCCCCCCCGATATACTACGTACCTATGGGAAACACTGCGAGGCAGTGCCGATGGAGCATACGCACGGCCAGGATTCCCAACCAAAGCTCCATGGCAGTTTTACTGCCAGAGTCTCGGCTTTCCCCTCGGTTTTCTCGGCTGGCTTTTTACGGCTGAGAAAACCGAGTGTGTGTACAGGGCTTTAGGCAGTGAATTTCATCAGCATTACAAAAACAGAAAAAAGTTTCAAATACTGGTGGAAGCATGTCCATTTTATCTAATGTATTTCCACTTTTGCAGTAAAATGTAAAAAAAACAAAACAATGGGCCAGATTCTCGTAGATTGCCCGCCGGCGTATCGTAAGCCATTTACACTACGCCGCCACAACTTAACAGAGCAAGTGCCATATTCCCAAAGCACTTGCTCCGTAAGTTGCGGCTGTGTAGTGTAAATAGCCCGGCGTAAGGCCGCGTAATTCAAAGGGGGCGGCTTGTATTTAAATTAAGCGTGCCCCGTGTCGATCGAAGTGCGCATGCGCCGGCCGCAAAAATAGCCCAGTGCGCATTCTCCAGCTCACGTCGGAAAACGTGAATGAAACCGACGTGAGCCTCGTTTACGTAAATCCTTATTCGCGAACAACTTAGTAAAACGACGTAAACGACGGAAAAAGACGACACTGACCCAACGCCATACTTAACATGGCATACGTCGGAACTTCGTAAGGTTACCCCTCATATAGCAGGGGTAACCTTACGCTTACGGAAACAAAGTAAATGACGACGGGGCGGCGTAAAAATGTTCGGGAATTGGCGTATTAGGCTCATTTGCATAGGCAAATGAGAAATCAACGTAAAGGCCACCTAGCGGCAAGCAAAGTCATTACATCTACGATCCGACGGTGTAAGTGTTTTAAACCTGTCGGATCTTCACTGTATCTATGCGTAAGTGATTCTAGGAATCACACGTATAGATACCCAGGGAAAAAAACAGAGATACGACGGTGTTTCCTGCGATACACCATCGTATCTCTTTTGAGAATCTGGCCCAATATATGTATGTTATGTATTCCCATCCACACAGCATACATAAAAAATATATATATATATATATATATATATATATATATATATATATATTTCTTACCTTTTAGATTTTTCTTAGGTGTCATGACTAACTGCAACCATTTAAAGCAAGTTCAATATGGGTTTGTCTCAATGGAAAGGCTTAGGACAGGTTTAGCTACCCCTCATTAACATGTAATGGAGAAGCCTGGCTTTTACATATTTAAACCTTTTTTAGACAGTGTTCAAATCTAGTTTACAACTGATAATAATATCTGCCAGTATAGGCATGGGTTAATTATAGCAAACACAGCTCCCCCACCCCCTTTATAAACAAAAAAATAAATAAATAGAATTTCTCAGTGCTGCAGTTAAAGAGCATCTAGAAAGGTTAGCTTCAGTTTATTTATTTATTTTTGTTATGCTATGTGAATGGGAAAATGTAACAAATAAAAAGTAGGAGTTATCTCAATTTGTCTGCAAAAGTAGAAAAAAACTTGAAATTTATGGATGTTCTTGTTAGTTTAGATTACAAATTTCAAGTCTTAACACCCAGCTTTAACTGGAAATAAATGTGGGCAAAACCACAAGCACAGCAGTATGGATTACTGTGTATTAATAAAACCTGTTTTCGACAGTTGTCCAAAGCAGAGATTTCCTGCTGTAGGAGTACAGCCTTTGTCTGCTAAATCCTACTTTCCTTCCTACTTTCCTGTTGACTAAAGCAGAATAAAAGTTGCTTAGCTATTTAGCCTTCATGATAGGTCAGCAAAATAATAAAATAAAAAAGCTTTAAAAGAAAAAGGTTAAAAGATCAAGTATACCTTCCTAATCTCTGCATTATCTCTTTTCTATTGGTTGCACTTACCCATAATGTAATAATAACAAAGCCAAATGATAGAGGGTCCATCTAGTAACTATCTATTCTTTTCCCCATGCATGTTTTAACTCTACTTGTGTCCAGCTCCTAAGCAGAGACTATTGTTTAATTATTACTGTCTACTTTTTCTCTTTTGCTAAAGCTCAATTTCAGTTTGAACATTTACCTGTGATCTGAATTTAGGGTAAGGAATAGAAGTTATGTGAGGATTTTCCTAAAGCGGAGCTCCACCCAAAAGGGGAAGCTCTCCTTGTTTGCACCCTCTCCTCCTCCACTGCCGCATTTGGCACTTTTTTTGGGGGATGGGTACCTGGTTTGGACAGGTACCTGCTCCCACTTCCAGGTAAGATCGCTGCAGTCATCTCCGAGGACCATTCAGAAAGAGCAGCGCGACTCGCACAGTAGGAAACCTAAGGTTTCCCTTACTTACAATTCCGGTGCCTGCACCTGAAGCTGATTAACCATTTGCTTAGAGTGCTGGATCCCTGGACAGGTAAATGTCCTTATATTAAAAGTGAGCAGCCAGACTGGAGCTCCTCTTTAAGTGTCTTGGCCAGGGAGAATATCCCTTATTTTCTATTACAAAGTCGCAGGGTGTCAGAGTCACAGTATTAAATGGGGAATCCTCCCAAAAGGTTGTATGTGATATTAAATGTTGGACATACTGTAGTGTTTAACTAATCATACATATAAAACCCAATTTTCAAGACGTTGAAGAAGCTTATCGCACAAAAAGAATTTCCAGTCCGTTAGCTTTCTTTATAATCATGACCTGAACCTTCATACTAAGGAAAAGAGTGAAGAATCCAAATTACTGCATATGGGCTGCTGTTGGAAAAGTGAGAGAAATTAAGTGGTCCAGGGGCGGATCCAGGGGGGGACGATGGGGAAATTTCATCCTCCCTGAGAAATTTTTGAGACGGCAGGCCAGTCAGCGGGTGAGTGTGCGGGTAGGTTTTATGAGCGGGCGGGTCAGTCAGCAGGTGAGTGAGCAGGGGTCGGCAGGTAAGTGAGCGGGCGGGTCATCGGGTGAGTGAGGGGGTCGACAGGTGAGTGAGCGAGTGGAGTGGACGGGACAGTGATTGGGCGAGTGAGTGGGCGGGCCTGTCAGCAGGTGAGAGGAGGTGCTGGCCAGTCGGCAATCCAGTGGGTGGGGGAGCAGATAGATGACATTATCTCTCACTGCCCACCCTGCATCACTACAGTTCCACCCTCATTGTGCAGCCGCAGGCAGCAGAGAGATTACATCACCTCTCTGCTGCCTGTCTTTACTCTGGCAAGTGACAATCTGCACCTTAGCAGGCAAGTGACAATCTACATCTTAGCAGGCAAGTGACAATCTGCACCTTGTAGCAGGCAAGTGACAATCAGAAATATGTGGCAGGTGACATGGCAAGTGACAATCAGCAACATGAGGCAGATGACGTGGCAAGTGACAATCGGCAACGTGTGGCAGGTGATGTGGCAAGTGACAATCAGCAACGTGTGGCAGGTAACGTGGCAAGTGACAATCCGCAACATGTGGCAGGTGACGTGGCAAGTGACAATCCGCAACGTGCGGCAGGTGACGTGGCAAGTGACAATTCGCAACGTGCGGCAGGTGACGTGACATGTGACAATCAGCAATGTGTGGCAAGTGACAATCCCCATCTGGTGACAGGTGACGTGGTAAGTGACAATCCACAACTTGTAGCAAGTGACAATCCATATCTGGTGGCAGGCAAAAGAAAATACACAACTTGTGGCAGGGACGTGGCAAGTGACAATCCGCATCAGAAAGCAGGTCGCTGTGGAAAGTGACACACTTGGGGCTCCCACTGATTCTGCATAATGGTGAGTTGAATCGTGTAATTTTATGTTACAAGGTAATAATAGAAATAATGCGCTTCAATTATCCTGACACCATATCAACCATGGTGCCGTGATGATGAAAGCGCTAACACCACCCATGGCTCAGATAAATTGCCTGCAAAAAAACATATTTTCTGGCAGTGCCTCTCCCGAGGCTAGACTCTGGATCCACCTCTGATTGGATCCTGTCCTTTGTTTAATTTGAGAAAGAATGGACTGATATCTTCTTGCCTGCCTTTCTTGTGTAGATCTGAGTCGATCTATATCCTAACTAACCAATTTTAACTTCTTGTTATTTTTTATTTTTTTGCATAATTCACAATTTTCTTACATTTTTGGGGAAACCTCTATGGTCATAAATCACTTTTTTTTATAGCCTTCTACTGCCCTCTTTATCTATATACTTATGTGAACATTTTTTTTTTTTACCATTATTTTACAGAACTCTGCAGTGCTGTGCTTTAGCGAATCTCTGTGAACAGAAAAAATAAACCGTCAAATCACAGCATATATAAAAATAGGCACAGTGTACAGAAATTACCAAAACCCTAAGGCACCGTTCACACTGGGTCGGTTTGCAGGTGCTATTGTGCTAAGGCTTAGGACCTGAAACAGCGGGTGTTGTTTCTCAAGTGTGAAAGTCCGAGTGCTTTCACACTGGAGCAGTGCACTAGCAGGACCGCTCCAAAAATCTTTGAAGCAGTGTGTTCACCGCTCCTCCGCTGCTTCTTCCAATTGAAAGCAATGGGAAACCGTGGCTATACCGCCAGCAGAGGCACATTGCGGGCAGTATTAACCCTTTTTCAGCCACTAGCGGGGGGAACCGCACCGCTGGCAGCCGAATACCGCCGCAATAGCGCCACTAAAAATAATGGCGCTTTACCGCCACCACACCTTTCCCCCCAGTGTGAAAGGGGCTTAAAGGGGAAGGGCCTCTAACCCTTAACCCCCCCCAAGGCGCTAGGCTCCTGACAAGGGCAAGGTATGAAATGGTCTACCAAAGTCAAACACTAGGTGACCAGCCAAAGCCAGGGCACCAAGTACTTGGTAAGGGGCTCTCCAGAAGAGAGACCCTTTGGTTAGGGGAGGCAAAAGGCCCAGAGAGAAATCACAGAGTCACCCCTCCCCCAATATCAGGTCAATAACCTGTACTCTTTGTCTCTTTGCATACAAAAAAGCAACAAACTGTATGTGCAGTGCAAATGTCCATGATCAACAAGTGAAAAATAAATAAATTCTGTGAACAAATATTGAACCTAAAATCATGCATAGATCTAATCTTGGTCCAGATGTGCTGGTGTTGTTAAGGAGAATACGTGATTGAATACATGATTTCATTTACTGTTACTTTCCTCTGACTCTGGCATTGTCCTGTTGCATCCCCATGTCCTCCACACGTTGTGTGCAATGCTTGGGTTTTTCGATGGCGCCGCAGTTATAAATGCCCCATAAATTGGTTGGTGGCAGACTTTTCAGTGACAGTACTGTAGTATCGGGGTCTAGGATACATGCCTGGCTCACCTCACCTTTATCTATACATCATTTTTAAAGACACATCCCATAAGAGGATACTAATTTTAAAGTGACTCTGTGTGAGTTGCCTGCATGAATGTATTATGCAACTGACCAATTTGAGAATTAAAAAGCTTAGCGCCACCATATCCAGCCTCTGCCTCCCTATTGGCTCAAAAATGTATGTGACTATCACAGCTATCCATTTAGAAGAGGGCCCCTTTAAAATGTGTTTAGTATAGAATTTGTATTGAAATCACTTTTGTCATAAGTTCTTTAAAAGAACGAAAAAGTCAACCTATAATTATAAAGCACACATTGTAAATCACGTGCTTTTGTTCCTTCTTGCATTTAAAGACATTGGCATTGCTAAGTAACCACATCTAATGTGACTTCAAATTTTCAGTTTATTTCTAATCAGTAAACAAATCAAACTCTGTCAGTAGTAATTCTATTTTCTTGTCTTTAGTCTACCCTGCTCTGCAGCCATATGTAAATAATTTTTTGGTGCACCACAGTACTGATGTAGCTTCAGTATAGAATTACATGGCAAAATATGTACAAAAGAGCCAGCTATGCATAAAAAGAATTCTCTTTGTAATGTGGTTTAAGAATGTTTTTCTTACAGAATTGAATTTCTGTAATATATTTTGTTTTTGTTTGCATGTATTTATTTAAATGCGGTCCACTATGTTCGCTTTCAGTGCTTTGTTTGTGTGGAGATCTGCTACTCTACATATAATTTAACAGTAGCTTCCATAATCTCAAAGCATAAAAAACATTGATCTGTTATGACTTTCTGCTCCTACATGCTTATTGGACCCATCTGGCACAGGTATGTCACTCAGATTTGCAATTTCAAGCAAGTAGAAAATGAATTCAGGTATACATAGCCTTTGATAGTAAAGTGGTGTTTGACGTGAAACATGCTCTGTTCTCTTTAACCACCTAAATACCAACATGTTACACCCCCTACCATTCCAGACCATTTTTCAGTTTTCATTGCTAAAAATTAGACTGACAGTAACATCATCACGCAACACTGTACCCAAATGACAATTATCTATAATTTTTTTGAGACCCACTGGGTTTTTATTTTCAGACTGCTTATCACTTGCTTGGTTTCCTAGTGGGTTTTTAATTTATTCTATTTCTTAAATAATAATAGAAAATATAAAAAATAAATTCCTTCATTTAGTTTCATAAACATACTATGTACTCGTCCCATGTTTTTTCTTCTTTACACTATCTTATTATGACTATTTCTTTACTGTTTTGTTCTCTCTAATTCCTTCCCCCTCTTTCTCTCTCCATTCTTTTCTCTATCATGTTTGAGAAATCAACACTATTGGAGGGGGTAAGAAGGTGAAGAAAATCTAGTTAGCAAACACCTTTAAAATAATGTCTCCTCCCATAGAAGAAAGCTAAGAATTATACTCGAATGTCGTTTTACTTATATTAAAGATGATATCATCTCTTGATACATCTCAAAATGGGATAAATAACATCCTTACAAAACATCACCATGATCATTACAATTTGTTCCGCTTCATACGATCATTGAACAACCTGATCACCTTGCTAAAATGGTGACAAGCATCAGCTGATTTCCGTCAATAAAAGACGTTAACCAGCTGACAAGAAATCACGTCCAGGAAGAAGCTACGCCATTGGGTACGCGAAATGCGTCAACGTCACCATCCGACGCTAGTCACGTGACGCTACGATCGAGTGTGCACGAGAGAGACGGAGATGCCGCAGCTGTCATAGCGAGTAGTCTCTGATCGACGGATCCTCCTACATCAACGAGCACGGCTGCTGAATACACCGTAACATACAGGGATGATATCGGGGGCAACTATCAGCATTATCTGCACTCAGCACATTAACCAGGAACCGCTGCTATAAACACATCACAGGTCTGTGCCGCGATACAACGCAACGAACGGCACCATACTGAACTTAGCCTCGGATGAATACCAGCCATTGATGGTAATGTACAGAACCTTTACTATGCATAATTCAGCACGACTCTAGGTGAACTTGCAGCCCATTGAGGGACATTAACATGCTCATCATATGAGTATATTGACTCTGAATTTTTTAACCTGGTGTTCTACCCTTGATATATGTGCTTAGGCAATTTACAATAAAGTGACCATCCACCAGTCTATTTCTTGGGACACTTTATTGGATTAATGCTCTCATTCTCAATAATATGTTGGTGTAACCTTGCGGATTGGCTCCAGCAACAGGGTACTTTTCCCCATAATATTCCCAATTATGGACTACATGGAAATTAATAACATCGCTCACATCAAGGACTAATGAAATATTATGGACCTAAATAATTGAGCAATTTCACACTTGTTTATGACCCTTACCTTGCTGCAGCAGGATAATTAATTTACTAATAATCCTAACATAATCTTTTCCCTATCTCTCTCTACTCACACCCAGAGTTCTGCCAACAGATATCACACTAATTTGGTAACATTTGGCTGGATGTCAGGTGATACATTGTTTTCCCTGATTACCTTATTAAATAATTTCCATTTAACTTTTCACTCCCAACCCAAATTAAACCTCTCTAATTTTTGAGAATATAGTGCCGAGATACTGTTGACTGAACTCCTACAGTCCGGACTAGTGTTGTGTTTTAATGTTGTTTATCGTGCGTCTTGTTTGTAATTTATGTTCATGGTAGGATGTCATTTCTAGAGAATTTGATATGTGTTTTTCAGACCTAACCTTCCCTTTTTGTACCATTTATATTCTGATACTTTAATAACATTTTCCTTTGTATCAAAGTATAAATTTTAGATTATTAAATTGTTGCCATCAGTAACCCCTTTCTTTTTGATCTCCTCTGAGATCATCATTCCCCTTTTTTCCCCCCATTCTTTGTCCCTCTTCTCTTTCCCACCATTATTACTTATAAATACCAGGTTACGGCAACTTAACCATCACTTGATGTTGAATCTAAGGTGGATGTGAATATTTCAGCCTCCACCAACGGTTAAAAACTTGCTAATCCTCCCCTTCCCACCATCACCCCCCTCCTTATTAAATGTTATCAGAGCCACCTGTAGACTTTGTGAGGCCTTATGCCTAGTACACACGATCGGTTTGCCTGACGGTCAAAGACCACCGAGAAAACCGAGAACCGGCTCGGTCCCTTTTCCTCTGTACACACGGTGCAACAGGAAAACTGCCAGGAGAGCTTTGGTTGGGAAAACCGGCCATGTGTATGCTCCCTCACAGTGTTTCCCATAGGAAATCTGCAGGGAAAAAACAGCCGCGATTCGCGGTGAGAAAAAAGAGAACATGTTCTTATTTTTTAAACCACAGTTTTTTCCTAGACAATGAAAGAAAGAAAGTTACCACTCCAGGTGGATTGTGTTAGGATGATCAGTATGGTCTCAGGAGATCAAGGGTGCTGGCATTGCACAAGGCAACAAATGGAAAAAGAAAATATGGACAGCCGCAACCTTGATGGTTGTCTTTAATTAAAAAAGGAAAAATGCACTACAAGTCACAGCACACAACACGGGAGTAAAACAGCTGACACGTTTCGCACTTTAAATTAGTGCTTTATCACAGACAGTTTTTTCCTGTTGGGAAAACTGCTAAGGAGCATACACACGGCCGGTTTTCCTGGCCAAAGGAAAACACAGCAGTTTTCCCAACAGGAAAACCGATCGTGTTTACTAGGCAATAGGCAAGACTTAGACATGAGGCCCCACTCACGCCCATAATGGAAAAAATAATTCAAGCAAGAAAAATGGCTGCAGAAAATGCACAGATCTAGCACACAGGTGATCAGCACCACTTCCAGGGTAACCTCCTCACCCATCAGACATATGCAGCCAATGCAAGAGTGGGGAGAAAAGGGGAGGTGAGAAAGAAAATCAATGAAAGGAATTCATGGACAGCTGCACACCAAAATAAAAGGATAAAAAGCACTACAAAACACAGCACAGCAAGCAGTGGGGTAAAAAATCGAACGCGTTTCGCACAAACAATCAGTGCTTAGTCATAGCTGAGGTGAGAAAGAGATAGGGGTAATAGAGAGATCCGATGACGCTGATATTAGTATTGATCACAGGTAAATTATGTGTCCGCAAGACCCCTGTGAGTGCGAGACGTTGGACGACCGCCTAATTTGCCTAATTAGAGAGCTGCCTCTGCTGCCTATCACATATTTTTGTCTATAAAATGTTAGGCAGTGCAAACACCTCCATCATTTTAGACCCCAAGATATTTAGTAAGTAAATGGTGAATATTTTGAAGATCTAATTTTTCCACAAATTTTGGGAAAATTAAAACGAGAATAACATTTTATTTTATTTTCTTCACAAAGTTGTCATTTTAACAAGTTATTTTTCCTCACATATGGGGATTCACAAAATGACCACCTTTTGAAAAGGAGACAACACAAAGTATTTGTTAAGATGCATTGTGAGTCTTTTAACCACTTTAGCCCCGGACCATATTGCTGCCCAATGACCAGAGCACTTTTTGCGAATTCGGCACTGCGTCGCTTTAACTGACAATTGCGCGGTCGTGTGACGTGGCTCCCAAACAAAATTGGCGTCCTTTTTTTCCCACAAATAGAGCTTTCTTTTGGTGGTATTTGATCATCTCTGCGATTTTTTTTGCGCTATAAACAAAAATAGAGCGACAATTTAAAAAAAAAATCAATATTTTTAACATTTTGCTGTAATAAATATCCCCCAAAAATATATAAAAAAGCATTTTTTTCCTTAATTTAGGCCGATACGTATTCTTCTACATATTTTTCGTAAAAAAGAATCGCAATTAGCGTTTATTAATTGGTTTGCGCAAAAGTTATAGGCCCAGATTCAGAGAGAATTAGATTCTCGTAGCGTATCAGAAATACACTACGCCGCCGTTTTTTACCTGGCTCTACGTGGAATCCAGGTAGATTTTGTCCAGTAAACGACGGCGGCGTAGTGTATTTCTCCCGTCGCAATCCATCTGCGCGAGTAGGGGGCGTGAAGCATTTAAAATAGGCGCGTTCCCGCGGCGATCGAACTGCGCATGCTCCGTTCGCAAATTTCCCGCCGTGCATTGCGCGAAATCACGTCGTCACGTCGTATACGTACATTCCTATTCCCGAACGAGTTACGTTAAAAAAATAATAATTTCAAATCGACGCGGGAACGACGGCCATACTTTACATGGGTTACGCACAGTTAGACCAGCAAAAAGCTCCTCTAACATTACGTAGCCAAAAAATGACGTAGGCGATTGCGAGGGACACTCGTACCTTCGTGGATCGCCGTAAAAACTAATTTGCATATCCCGACGCATGAAAACGACGCGAACTCCTCCCAGCGGCCGCAAAAATATCGCAGCGTAGATCCGAAGGCTTACGAAGATGTAAGCCTCTCGGATCGAAGCCCGAAGCCGCCGTATCATGGTTTGAGGATTCAAACTAGTGATACGGCGCGCAAAATCTGAAATTACTCCTGTCTAACACCAGTTAGACAGGCGTAATTGCTCTGTGAATCTGGGCCATAGTGTTTACAAAATAGGGGGTAGTTTTATGGCATTTTTATTATTTTTTTATTTTTTTTACTAGTAATGGCGGCGATCATCGTTTTTTTTTGTTCAGTACTGCGACCTTATGGCGGACACTTCGGACACTTTTGACACATTTTTGGGGCCATTGGCATTTTTATAGCGATCAATGCTATAAAAATGCATTGGATTACTATAAAAATGCCATTGGCAGTGAAGGGGTTAACACTAGGGGGCAGGGGAGTGGTTAAGTGTGTTCCTGGTGTGTTCTAACTGTATGGGGGGGGGTGGACTCACTAGGGGAAATCACTGATCTTCTGTTCATACATTGTATGAACAGGAGATCAGCGTTTCCCCCGCTGACAGGAAGGAGAACTATGTGTTTACACACATAGCTCTCGTTCCCCGCTCTGTACCAAACGATCACGTGTGCCCGGCGGCGATCGTGCCTGCCGGGCACGCGCGCGGGACTCGGGGGTGAGCGGGCCTAGTGGCCGCAGAAGTCCCGACGTAGAGCTACGGACTCTCGCCCAGGGGAGCCGACCTGCCGCCGTATAACTGCGGCGGCTGGACGGCAAGCGATTAAAGATCACATTTTTTCCACAAGTTTTTGGAAAATTAAGAAAGATTTTTTTTTATTTTTTCATAAAGTTGTCAAAAGGATGAGTGGTTGTCCATACACTGCATGAACATACTTAGAAACACCCCAAAACACATTCTGCTACTTCTCCTGAGTATGTAGATAACACATGTGTGAGTCTTTCATTTTCTAGTTGTTTAGAGGTGTTTTAATTTCAAGGAGCATCTGCAGGCTTTAAAGGGGCATACATAGCATATCTGATTTCTTTAATATATCATTTTTGGAGGATCTAAAGTTCCAGGACAGGAGAAACACCCACAGAATTAACACATTTTTAAAAGCAGATGCCCCAAAGTATTTGAATTTTATTTATTTGCCACAAGTTTTTGAAAAATGTGTATATATATATATATATATATATATATATATATATATATATATATGTATATATATATTTTTTTTTAACAGAAACGTTTTTATTAAAACAAAAAGGAAAACGGTACAGCAATTTAAACAAAACAACGGTACAGCAGAGGTTCAGTACAGTAAGGAACTCAAGACAATACGATTACCAGGATAATCACAGGATAGTATTTGAGGTTAGACCCTGCTGGGTCTAGAATGGGCAGCTGGATGAGGCGATCACAACCTACTTATAGTTCAGAGTGGGAGGCACCAATCATGATGGGGGTGGATGTGGCGATGTGGGGGTCCATGAAAGCCCATGAGGTGCCTGGAGCACTTTCAACCTATCCTGTCTCATTGGCAGTCGGCTCTTAACAGTACGGGACTAAAGGACACCGACCGGGGGGAGGAATCATCTCTCGCATGTGGGAGGTGGTGGGGAGATCAAAGCGCACTGTTGAGCATCAGAGAGCTATCACCCCCTCATGGAGAAAGTCCTAGAGTCCAAGGCTATTGTCAGTCATGTCATTATACAGTGATCGATCTAGCCGTCACCCATGATTTTGCGGCCCATATACGTCAGCTTGTAAAGAGGTAGTACTGAGTCAACCAGTGTAAGCCATTAAGTCACCGTAGGGGGGGGGGTCACCAATTTCCACTGTCGCAGCAACATCTTCCTGGCATGAAAACAGAGATAAAACAATTGCAGCCTGGCATGAGTAGAATGAGTCACCAATTCCGTGATACCCAAGAGGAGAACCTTAGGGTCCAGTGGTATCTGGAGTTTAGTAGCAGTGTTAATTTCCGCCACCACCTCACTCCAATAGTTCTGGATGACAGGGCAGGCCCAAATTACATGATAGAATGTTCCTACCGTCTGCTGGCATTTCGGGCACATGTCTGATTGTGTACGATATATCCGGGCAAGCCTTTGAGGGGTGTAGTAGGCCCTATGCAAAAACTTCAGTTGGATAAATCTGTCCCTGTTGGTATGTACTGGGACAGCACCGACTCCCAATTCTCCTCTGACAGGTCTTGGAATGTCTGTCTTCCAAACTCGGTGTAGGGGGGACTCCCCTCAAAAAATGTTTATATTTTTAACAAAGTTGTTATTTTTATAAGATATTTCATCTTATATATTTCATATTCTCATACACAGCATGGACATACTTAAAATTACACCCCAAAACATTCTTCTACTCCTCCTGAGTATGAAGATATCATGTATGTAAGACCTTTTTGCAGTCTAGCTGCAGAGAGGGACCCAAAATCCATGGTTCACCTTCAAGTTTCCAAGGGACAAAAAAGTGAATCATCTGACTTCATGACTATCTATTTTCAGAGGCCCTGAAGTACCATGACAGCAAAAAAAAAAACACCTCACAGAATTGCCACTTTTTTGAAAGTAAGGGCCCTTTCACACGGGGCGGATCAGTAGTGATCCGCCTCCGTGTGTCCGTAAGCTCAGCGGGGATCGTTCCGTATATCCCCGATAAGCCGGTGGATGACAGGGTGGTCTCTGCACACTGTGCAGGGACCGCCCTGTCTTTTCTTCGCTCTCCCCTATGAGGAATGGGATGTAATCAGGCAATGATTGGGTGTATAAGGGGCACTATAATAGACTTACGCACAGGGTGTGCCAGAGTTTCCTGGGCACACCCTAATCACCCTGTGCACATTAGCATTATAACTCCGTGTGCAGGCAGGTAGATGGGAATCATCTCCCTCTTATCTTATCAGCTCTGCCATCAGAGAAGTGCTTACACACTTCCTTTCACTGTGCCAGCAGGGAGATGAATGTGCCAGGACCATATATATATATATATATATATATATATATATACATACACCGCATCTCACAAAAGTAAGTACACCCCTCACATTTTTGTAAATATGTTATTCTATCTTTTCGTGTGACAACAAGAAATTGCACTTTGCTACAATGTAAAGTAGTGAGTGTACAGGTTGTATAACAGTGTAAATTTGCTGTCCACTTAAAATAATTCAACACTTCAATATCAGTTATTAATGTCTAAACCGCTGACAACAAAAGTGAGTACACCTCATAAGTGTAAATGTCCAAATTGGGCCCAAAGTGTCAATATTTTGTGTGGCCACCATTATTTTCCCTCTTGGGCATGAAGTTCACCAGAGCTTCACAGGTTGCGACTGGAGTCCTCTTCCACTCCTCCATGATGACATCACAGAACTGGTGGATATTAGAGACATTGGCCCAGATTCAGGTACATCTGCGCATTATTAGACCGGCGTAGCGCACCGCCTTTACGTTAGACTTGCAGAATTTTGCCGCGTAATCACCCTATTCTCGTAGCTTTTGCGCCGGAAATTGCGCATGCGTAACGTTTTTTCAGAGGCGTAAGGAGGAGTAATACAAATTGGGAAGGACGTGGGCGTGTTACATTGAAATGAGCCGTGACCCCATGCAAATGAAGGGCCGGCCGGCTCGCGCATGCGCGCTTGAACGAGACCATGTCAGCTCCGATGTGCGCATGCTCACAACTCGGGAGCGGCGCAATCAGTGAAATTGGAAATGGACTAGGGCAACGTTGTGAACTACGCAAACAGTATAAATAGACACACACAAACGCACTTTCTTTGCAAAAGTACATCCCTTTGTCCCTTCCCATTTAACCAAGTGCTTTTGTTCTTGTTGTTCGTTGCGGTGTGTTTTGTAGTTGTCAGATTAGTGTTCTGTGTGATCAGGTGTTTGTTAGTAGATTTTTGAAAGTGGTTTTTGATAAGTGTTTGAGAGACTGTTTGTTTGATTGATATATTTGTTTTTGTTTCTTTTCCTGCTGTATTTTTGTTTTGTTTTTTGGGGACTGTTTCTTGGTGAGTAGTTTTCTCTCTGTGTGTGTTTTTTTTTGTGATTGGTTGTGCTTGTTTGTGTGCGTGAATTTTGTTGACTGGGACTGTTTTTTTTGGAAGGATGACTGAGAGAAAACGAAAGCTGAATTTTACAGTTGTGGAAAAACAGATTCTTGCCCGGGCCATTAGCGAGTATGGGCGTTACCTCCACGGCCCAGAGAGTGCCAACACCACCCCGGTCTGGGATTGACAAAAAAATCAATGACCTCCGGCGTCTGGTCAAAAAGAAGTTGGCCAGAATGCATGCCCATGCCAGGGGCACAGGAGGGGGCCCACCATGCCGTATTAGCCTGACAGCGGAGGAGCGTGCGGTGGCCCTGACCTTTCATCGGCATGAAGTTGAGGGCCTGCCCGGCTTTGACTCCAGTCCCCAGCCCGTGGTGCCAGGTAAGTTGTTTTATTTTTTAATATCAGGTGTGTAGCATGTGTGGGGGAGGGGGTGAAAGGGAATATGTGGCAAGTGTGTGGATCCTCCAACCTGTGAATGTTTTGTGTCATCCACAGATGTGCAGGAGGGTGCAGGGCCATCTGGCCTGACCGCACCAACCCCAGGACAGCAGCCTAATGAGGCCCCCCCAACAGGGCCGGAGTCCGCGGAGGAGGTTCAACAGGAGCAGGACAATCATGAGGAGGAGGAGAATCATGAGGAGGAAGACAATCATGAGGAGGAGGAGTCCATGTCAGGCACTGGACGTTTGGGTTTTGAGGACTCCTCCCCTCTGGCTGGCAGCAGGCAGGCCTCCCTAAGGGGGAGCCCCCCCCCCTCCTCCCCCAACATTGCTCCCCTCACAAGGGCCTCCCCTTCTCCCCGGCCACGAGCATCAGCTGGAGGCAGGATGTCATCCCAGACCACCAGGGGGTTGGCCGATCTCCTGCCCGCCACCCTGAGAAGGGACCAGTTCCTCCAGACCCGCCATCTGGGACAGGTCAGCCAGACATTGGTGCGGATGGAGGAGAGCCTGTCCTCCATCAAGGATACGCTGGGGAACCTGGGCTCCCACTCCTGGGCTTTCACAACCTGCCTAAACGAACTGCAGACGACATCAGCAGGCGTTGGGCAGGATGTGAGGGCCCTTACCCTGGCTATCCAGGCCAATACGGCAACACTTGGTGCTGCCCTGGACAGAATTGCCGTGGCCTTGGAGGGCAGGCCACCAGGTGGGCAGAGATCAGGGGCTGATCCTCCTTCCCCGGTTTTACCCCTTCCCCATGAGTCTCCCCTGAGAAGCCGGGGCTGTGGCCGGGGGCGCCCCAGGCGTGGCTCACGCAGAGGGCAGTAATTTGTTTTTCCCCCCATTTTTTTTTTTTTTACAAAATTTTTTATTTATTTTTTGTCATTTTTTTTTTGGCTGGAAATTTTTTGCTTTTGCTGGTCGTTTTTTTTTTGTGTTGTGAATGCTGTGTGAATGTGGGGGTGACATTCCTGCCGGAAAAGGGGTGTCACCCTCAATTTTGGTGGAGAAGGGTTCCCCAGGACCAGGGAGAAGTGATCCCCAGGTCCGTGTGAATGGTGTATGAATGTACAGTGACATAATTGGAGCCTTGGCGTGGCGTTGCTGCTCACAAGTCCAGCATGGTGGACTGGTGCCAATCCAATTTGATGTGGATGTGGTGTGTCTGTGCTAGGGACCACAGTGGTGTGCATGCATGCATTCTCATTGTGCCATGATTAATGTGTATGTTTAACGTGCAAAGATGCCCAATGTGAGCTGTCTCCTGGCTGCTCTTCCCTCAGAAGACGGGGTATCCTCGGTTAGGGGGGGATTGTCTGGTTCAGGGGTCAGGTCATCACGTAGGTCAATCTGCAGGCCCTTTCTTTCTGCAAAGTTGTGCAGCATGCAACATGCACCGATGATCTGGCACACGAAGTTTGGGGAATACAAGAGGGTACCCCCAGACTTATCCAGGCATCGGAAACGTGACTTTAGGAGGCCAAAGGTGCGCTCCACCACTGCTCGTGTTTGGGCATGCGCTTGATTGTATCTTTCCTCTCCTGGGGTTTGGAGGTTCCGGATAGGAGTCATGAGATGGGGTCCCAGTGGATATGCAGAGTCACCTGTAAGGGAAAAGACAGGAGGATGTTAGTCATGCATGTGCCCCTTGTGATGTGCATCATGGGAGGGGATAGTCATGCCTGCCACCCATGTCACTCACCAACCAGCCAGGTGTCCCCATACACGTTCTGATCGAATTCCAATCGGATGTGGCATTGATTGTATATGTAGCTGTCATGGCTGGACCCTGGGTGTTTGGCACGGACGTGCCATATGAGGCCTTGGGCATCGACTATCACCTGTACATTGATGGAATTCCAATGCTTCCGATTGCGGTACATGTGCTCTGTCTCCTGGGGGGGCTGGAGTGCCACATGTGTGCAATCAATGGCCCCCACAGTGCGTGGGAATCTGGCAATTCTGTAGAAATCTGTCATTGCCTTCAGCCGCAGCTCCTCAGTGGTGAGTTTGATGATTTGGTTGGCCATGCGTCTGAGGATTGCAGGGACAACCTGGTGCACACATCTGCTCATGGAGGACTGTGACATCCCAGCCACCACTCCACTTGTACGCTGAAAAGAGCCACTGGCAAGGAAATGGAGTGTTGCCATGACCTTGACCAGTGGCTGCACTGCATGTGAGCGGTGTGTTGGGCTGGTGATGTCCTCCTGCAGGGTTGTGGTTAATTCCAGGATGACATGAGGGGTGAATCTGAAGATGCGAAACACCTCAGAATCACTCATGCCAAACAGGTCTATGCGGGTGCGGTATATCCTCTCCTGTGCCCTCCTCCGTGCCATCCTCCGTGCCCTCATCCTTCTTTGTTCATCTAAAGTTAGTAGTATAGCTATGCGCGACGATGCCCCTGGCATGTTGGCATACAGATTGTTGTGCAACACGTGTGACTGCTGAGCTGCTCACTAACAGTGTTGCTTTATCTAACAAGTAGACTTTTTTTCTTTTTTTTAGACCAGCTTTTATCAGCTCTAATTTTAGACAGGACATTTTGCTGTTGCGCACACTGCGTCGCCTGCGCTGCCCCAACGTTGTTTTGTGGATCCCCGTAAGTCCCTCATTAGCATATTTGACTAGCAAATCAATGGTGTGTCTAGCGCACTTTTGCGCGGAAAGATGCGCCAGTCTAACGAAATTACGCGGGATTTTTTGCGTATCTCGTTCTGGGGATGCCGCACAACGAAACGCACGCGCACATTTCGACTTACACACGCGCATCTCCTGTTGCGCAGGCGTAATCGCTCTGTGAATCTGGCCCATTGTGCTCCTCCACCTTACATTTGAGGATACCCCACAGATGCGCAATAGAGTTTAGGTCTGGAGACATGCTTAGCCAGTCAATCACCTTTACCTTCAACTTCTTTAGCAAGGCAGTGGTCGTCTTGGAGGTGTGTTTGGGGTCGTTATCATGTTGGAATACTGCACTGTGGCCCAGCCTCCGAAGGGAGGGGATCATGCTCTGCCTCAGTATGTCACAGTACATGTTGGCATGGTTCCCTCAATGAACTGTAGCTCCCCAGTTCCTGCAGCACTCATGCTGCCCCAGACCATGACACTCCCACCACCATGCTTGACTGTATGCAAGACACACCATTGTCTTTGTACTCCTCACTTGGTTGCCGCTACACACGCTTGACACCATCTGAACCAAATAAGTTTATCTTGGTCTCATCAGACCACAGGACATGGTTCCACTAATCCATGTCCTTAGTCTGCTTGTCTACAGCAAACTGTTTGTGGCAAAAACTTCAGTTGGATAAATCTGTCCCTGTTGGTATGTACTGGGACAGCACCGACTCCCAATTCTCCTCTGACAGGTCTTGGAATGTCTGTCTTCCAAACTCGGTGTAGGGGGGACCCCCTCAAAAAATGTTTATATTTTTAACAAAGTTGTTATTTTTATAAGATATTTCATCTTATATATTTCATATTCTCATACACAGCATGGACATACTTAAAATTACACCCCAAAACATTCTTCTACTCCTCCTGAGTATGAAGATATCATGTATGTAAGACCTTTTTGCAGTCTAGCTGCAGAGAGGGACCCAAAATCCATGGTTCACCTATAAGTTTCCAAGGGACAAAAAAGTGAATCATCTGACTTCATGACTATCTATTTTCAAAGGCCCTGAAGTGCCATGACAGCAAAAAAAAAAAAACTCACAGAATTGCCACTTTTTTGAAAGTAAGGGCCCTTTCACACGGGCGGATCAGTAGTGATCCGCCTCCGTGTGTCCGTAAGCTCAGCGGGGATCGTTCCGGTGGATGACAGGGTGGTCTCTGCACACTGTGCAGGGACCGCCCTGTCTTTTCTCCGCTCTCCCCTATGAGGAATGGGATGTAATCAGGCATGATTGGGTGTATAAGGGGCACTGTCATAGACTTACACACAGGGTGTGCCGGTGTTTCCTGGGCACACCCTAATCACCCTGTGCACATTAGCATTATAACTCCGTGTGCAGGCAGGGAGATGGGAATCATCTCCCTCTTATCTTATCAGCTCTGCCATCAGAGAAGTGCTTACACACTTCCTTTCACTGTGCCAGCAGGGAGATGAATGTGCCAGGACCATATATATATATATATATATATATATATATATATATATATATATATATATATATAAAAATATATATATATATATATATATATATATATATATATACATATACATACACCGCATCTCACAAAAGTAAGTACACCCCTCACATTTTTGTAAATATGTTATTCTATCTTTTCGTGTGACAACAAGAAATTACACTTTGCTACAATGTAAAGTAGTGAGTGTACAGGTTGTATAACAGTGTAAATTTGCTGTCCCCTTAAAATAATTCAACATGCAGTTATTAATGTCTAAACCGCTGACAACAAAAGTGAGTACACCTCATAAGTGTAAATGTCCAAATTGGGCCCAAAGTGTCAATATTTTGTGTGGCCACCATTATTTTCCAGCACTGCCTTAACCCTCTTGGGCATGAAGTTCACCAGAGCTTCACAGGTTGCGACTGGAGTCCTCTTCCACTCCTCCATGATGACATCACAGAACTGGTGGATATTAGAGACATTGTGCTCCTCCACCTTACATTTGAGGATACCCCACAGATGCGCAATAGAGTTTAGGTCTGGAGACATGCTTGGCCAGTCAATCACCTTTACCTTCAACTTCTTTAGCAAGGCAGTGGTCGTCTTGGAGGTGTGTTTGGGGTCGGTATCATGTTGGAATACTGCACTGTGGCCCAGCCTCCGAAGGGAGGGGATCATGCTCTGCCTCAGTATGTCACAGTACATGTTGGCATGGTTCCCTCAATGAACTGTAGTTCCCCAGTTCCTGCAGCACTCATGCTGCCCCAGACCATGACACTCCCACCACCATGCTTGACTGTATGCAAGACACACCATTGTCTTTGTACTCCTCACTTGGTTGCCGCTACACACGCTCGACACCATCTGAACCAAATAAGTTTATCTTGGTCTCATCAGACCACAGGACATGGTTCCACTAATCCATGTCCTTAGTCTGCTTGTCTACAGCAAACTGTTTGCGGGCTTTCTAGTGCATCATCTTTAGAAGAGGCTTCCTTCTGGGATGACAGTCATGCAGACCAATTTGATGCAGTGTGCGGCGTATGGTCTGAGCACTGACAAGCTGACCCCCCAGAAAATGCGAACAGACCAAAAGTTCACGCGAACATTCGAACACTGTTAAAGTCTATGGGACTCGAACGTGAATAATCAAAAGTGCAAATTTTAAAGGCTAATATGCAAGTCATTGTCCTAAAAAGTGTTTGTGGACCTGGGTCCTGCCCCAGGGGACATGTATCAATGCAAAAAAAGTTTTAAAAACATCAGTTTTTTCGGGAGCAGGGGTTTTAATAATGCTTAAAGTGAAACAATAAAAGTGAAATATTCCTTTAAATTTCGTACCTGAGGGTGTCTAATGTATGCATGTGAAGTAGCCCATGTTTAGAACTGTCCCTGCTGTAATTTTTCTATAGGCTGGGGTGAAGTGGTTAAATGGATAAAACAAGGTCAAATGTGCATGTATTGTAGAGACATACAGCATGTTTTTTTTTTTGCCCTGGCATATACAGTACTTTAATAGTAACTGCAGGGTAGGCAAGGGCAGGGGAAATTTTTGTAGGAATTTGGAAGAGCAACATCTAGTTTAGTCATTGCTCGATCTGTTTCTATGTTCTTGTACATAATGAATGGCACAGCCACGGCATTTGTTGGACATTTCTCCAATTGTAATGTGTACCTTTCAACTTGCAACTATGTCTTTGAAACCTAAAACATTGCTTTCTTTGTGAACTTAGCAGATTTATTTGAACATTTCCAGGCTTTTCTTTTAAGATTCACTTTTCTATTGAAAGAACATGTTTCCTTAGACAGTGCAACGTTTTTGTTTCCTAGTCCTTTATTTCCTCTGAGCTAATAAGTTACCAACTGTTACTTAAAAAGAGTGGTGTGCTCAAGGGGAACTTCAGATACAAAGGCCTCTTGTACACAAAGTCATTTTCTCCTTCAGAAATATAAATAAACGTGAAGCCCTCCAAGTACTTCCATGACAAGTAAGCAGTCATAAACAGCAAAGACTGATTTCCTAAACCTAACATTGCTTGTGATTTACAGGTTTTTTTGTGTGATGAAACGTGTTTGTAATTGAGATGTCATAAACCATATCAAATTGATCTCTGAGTCACAGGTCAAAGCTGAGGTCATAAAGGAATATAGGCAGACAGTTTTGTGGCATAGGGTAGGTGATCGAGACTGCCACACATTATGAAATATATTCGAATTTTAGGCATTTGGAGCCAAAGACTAACTAATAAAGCAGCTTTTGTCATAGTCTCTTCATAAATAGTAACATTGTTGCGCTTAATTCATTGACGATTACCCACAGTTGCTTGGCCCCTGACTTCCTTCAAACACTCAATTCATCAATTACATTTTCCACTCACTATTTATTAAATCATTAAGAAAGTAATTGCCATTTCTGAAATGGCCATGTTCCATGTAACATGATGGTAAGCTACTTAAGTACCTCACTATTTCCACCAAAATGTAATATTTGTCTGTTTAAATATGGCATTGAACATACTGACTAACTCATTGGCACTGAGTGCTGAGGTCTTTTTTGTTTGAACACTGTAATGGCTTCATTGTTTTGGACTGAGAAATATGAGATATGAGCTCTTTCAAGTATGGAGCAGACATAAGATTGTTTCATTCATACAAGTTATTTGGGGATGGAAATACTCCAGCATCCATGTGACAGGAACATAACACAAATATTTGTAGAATATACTGTGCGTATGATGCATTCAAAAAGTGAAACAATTAGTAGATTTTGTATATGGTTTCATAGTTATTTGTGAAAATGAATGGGTAAATGAACTGTGAGAAAATATATGCTGAAGGTGACGTAGTGATAGGATGACATGAAATGGATGTAAATTGCAAATGCTCACTCTCTTATAATGACCATGGCTTAGAATGCAGGATGTATTCTAAACCATGGTCCTGCAGCAGAAATATTACTATATTATGTATTTTCATTGCTCAGTTCCCAGCAGTGACGTTTTCCTAGCATTGTTTGTCCTTGTGTCCTGACTTATGTAAAATCGGAGAGGGCAGTCAGGATAATAAATCTCCAGGAAACTTAGTTACCTATTATCTAGAGAGAAAACCACTTATGTAGTGCAAAACAAAAACAAAAAATAAAGCTGCAAACACAAATAGAAGATATGCCTTCTAATAATAAGCTATGCAAAACAAAGTGTTGCACTAAAAGGTGTCAAATATAGAAGTGAGAAACAAATATAAAGAACACTATAAGTGAACAAAGTCCGAGAAAATATTCTAAATCAAGTTAAGTCAGGTAAAAATTCCTCTTCCGGGTCATCCTTGTGCTTTAAGTGAAAATGAGTGATGACGAGATGGCTTTGTTCATGGCAGTAGCCACTGCTAGCACATATCTGCTAAACAAGAGGCAGAGAAAAAGGAAGAGGCAACGCAGATTTTGAATACACCCCGTCATTGCTGGTCGGGAAGAAAGAGGGCAATTTTGGGTGATGTACAATGACCTGCGTGACCATGAAAACAAATTTCAGGACTACACCAGAATGTCCATAAAAAGGTTAGTTAAAATTATCTGGATTCTTTCTTTTTGACATTGTACCATTTGGGTTGACACCTTTTCTTCAAGTCAAACCTCAACACTTTAGCGGTGCACAGCTATTTCTTTTAATAGTATAAACTATACATATATTTTTCTATTATCTAACATTTCTAATCTTATGAAGATAATAACAATAGTCCCCCTTTACATTAGAGTCCACAGAGTTCCCCCTTTACATCAGAGTCCACAGCGTTCCCCCTTTACATCAGAGTCCATAGAGTCCTCCTTTACATCAGAGTCCACAGAGTCCCCCTTTACATCAGAGTCACCCTTTGACATCTGAACTCACAGAGTTCCCTTTCACTGTAAGGCGGGACTCAGCAGACTCTGATGTAAGCAAGAACTCTGGGTACTCTGACATAAGGGATGCTCTGGGAACCCTGATTTAAGGGGGGACACTGAGAACTCTGATGTATGGAGAGGACTCCGATGTAAGGGATAACACTGTTGTAAGGGATGCTCTGAGAACCCTGAATTACCCTAGTGTACTCACTCAAAGGCAGGAGAGAGAAGGGGGGGGGGGGGCTTCAGTCAGACAGGGATGGATGGTGAGTTCACTCACCCCTTGGCAGTTAGCACCTCTCATCCTGGTGTATCTGAGGCTGCTGGGTTTTAAATTTCCGTCCCCTGCAGCCAGTAACCCTGCTGGAAAGCCATAGTCTGGTCTGAAAAATGTATCCGAGTTTCAGGCAGTCTGAAACCCGGACACATGATTCCAAACTAGAACTGTCTGGAAGAATTCAGGACAGGTGGCAACCCTAGTACCATTCCATTGTCAATTAAAAATTTAATTTATCTTTACAGCTTTGATGGGTTGCTGGAATTACTGAGCAGTAGATTGCAGAGGATAGACACGTACTTCCGCAACAGTATACCCCCTGTGGAGCGACTTATCATAACACTGAGGTAATTTATATTTTTCAAAAATATTATGCTAATATACGTCTATTTTTAATTGATCCAAACTGATGCTATATTCTTGCTATAATACCGGCAAAAGAAAAAAACACAGGTGGTGAAAAACCGAAATAAAGCTGAATTTTATTGACAAAAAGGACGCCGATTATGTTTAGCCACTTCGCATAACCGTGCAATTAATTGCAACAAAACAGGTTGGGTCCTTCAGCTGACTAGGTCTTGGTCTGCTTATAGACTATTGCATGTATTACACAATATTAATATTTTCATATATGCATCAAATAAAAACCAAACACAATTTGTTGAAGATCAAATTTTTTTAAATTATTCTTAAACAAGTGCAAACATTGGGTAGATCGTTAGGTTCTTTTATTCTTTATTTAGATTGCGCAATCAACTAACATTGCTTATATACCATAAAGGGGTTCACGTATGATGGTATGATTGCGAGGAGTCCTCTTCCCCGTGTGGTGACATCACCACATGCATAGCTTGGCCTAGCTGAGACCAGCTGGGGGTGGGGGTGTCATCCGTTGGCCAACGAGAAGCTGGCGGTGCTGGTGGTGGTGGTGGTGTTGGTGTTGGTGGAGGATTGTATGTTGGTTGTCTCTGGAGATGGGGGTAAGTCGAAGAATTTGTTGTCGTCGTCAGAGGGTAAGTAAAAGATGGTGCTTGAAGATGAGAGTAGGCTGAAAGTGTTGTTGGCGGCAGAGTAGTGTACGTGTAAGGTGGTGTTGGCAGATGAGGGAAAGGAGAAAGAGTTGTCGTCGGAGGAGGGTAAGCAGAAGGTTGTGTCTGAAGATGAGGGTAAGTTGTTGTTGTGTTCAGAGGAGTGTGAGTGGAAGGTGTTGTTGGCAGATGAGGGAAATGAGAATGAGTTGTCGTCAGAGGAGGGTAAGCAGAAGGTGGTGGTGTTGGTTGAGGTGGATGGGTGTGAATATGTGGTGCTGTCCAAAGGGGAAAGGGTGGTACTGAGAGATGCTGCGTGGGTTGATTAGCGTAGGGGCCATAGGGTGGTGGAGGTTCAGAAATTTGATCGGCTTCATTAGGTGGGATAAAGGTAGCTATGTACCTTATGGTACATGACAACATAAGTGTCTGAAGATTTGGGGGTACCTTGTCGATTAAGTCCCCCAGACATTTAGCGGCATTTTGGCCATATGAACGACTGTTCATTCTGTCCGTCATGTTGGACATGATGTCCAACATTCGATCGAGTGCTGGATCCGGAGCTGTAGCCCTCCTTCTGATCCCTCTTGGAGGTCCACGAGTGAAGACCCTTAATGCTGACTCGTCTTCTCCAAGTGGTGTAGATGAATCGGACCGCGATGGATTAGAAGCTTGGCTTTCCGGGTCCTGAACCGACATAGCCTGATCACCTGAGGCCAAGCTAGCATTGTCACAGTTCTCAGGTTCTGTTGCAGCAGCTTCCTCCCAGCAGTTTTCAGTACTGAAAAAAGAAATGAGATATTCAAAAATAATTTTTAACATTTTGTTTACCGACCTTAGTACAGATAATGATTTACCTCCCCAAAGCCAGCACTGGTCGTAAGAACTCTAGTTCTTTTGAGTGAATATATTCTTTAGATGTACATGCTGCTGATCCACTCCTGCGTTCCCGTTGTTGCCTCAGTTGACGAGTGTAGGCATCACGTATGCTTTTCCACTTGGATTTAAGCATTTTCACTGTAAAAAATATAATAAAATAATATATATTATTTTCTTTGTAGGTATCCATAAACTGGACAATCCATAGCAAGTCTACATTACGTCTTCTGTATAGGAAAATCTACTGCCAGATACATAATTTGTGACACCTGCTGTGCAATTTGGGAAGTCCTAAAGGAAATTGTCTCTAAAAAACCAACAGCAGAGGAATGGGCACAGATTTCGGAAGTATTCTAGCAACGCTGCAACTTCCCAAATTGTCTAGGAGCGATCGATGGGAAACACATTCGTATTGTGAAGCCCATGGCTAGTGGAAGCCAGTACTTTAACTATAAAAAATACTTTTTGTTTGTGTTAATGGCTGTGGCTGATGCCAATTATTGTTTCAGCTACATCGACATTGGGTCATATGGAAGCAGCGCGGACTCCGCTATTTTTGGGAACTCTTCTTTTGGCCAAATGCTACGAACGGATGGTCTGGACCTTCCGGAATGCAGTCCACTCCCGGGCACAAATGGCCCTCCCCTACCCAGTGTTTTTGTGGGTGATGAGGCCTTTGCTCTAAGCACACAGCTCCTGCGGCCTTATTCGGGGCATAATCTGAATGAGGAGAAACGCGTGTTCAACTACCGCCTAACCAGAGCACGTCGGGTAGTTGAATGTGCTTTTGGGATTTTGGCAAATAAGTGGCGGGTTCTACACACTCCGATTGTACTCAACATGCAGAATGCCATCAGTGCTGTTAAAGCTGCGTGTGCCTTGCACAACTTTGTAAGGCAGCGTGATGGTTTTGATTATGAGGAGCCAGTCCATGAGAATCTGGAAAGAGCTCATTGGACTGGTGTACGTGGGAACACACAGGGTACACATGTACGTGATCAATATGCAGCATACTTCATGTCTCCTGCAGGACAGGTCCCATGGCAGCTTGATTCGATTTAATGTTTTAAACTGTTTTGTTTTTTTGAACCACTGTACTGTATGCTATCCTTTTTTTGGTGAACTATAACTATGCTGTTTAGCAAAAATAAAACAAAAAGATTGATGTATTAAGAAGTCTCATGTTTATTTTATTTTGATACGTTTTTATCTTTGGGTTCAGTATCCCTACGATATAGTGTGCCATTTTTTATTAGTGACATGCTGACAATTGTATACTTATTTTATGCATTTTTTCTTGGGGTCTACAAATGTAACTAATAAAGGGCCTGTACGTGCCCACCTAGACGTGGGTTGGGGGTCCGATCGGGACCCCCGGTACATCCGGCGGTTATGTGGCTCTGTGTGTCCCCCTGCGTGTCACTTCCTCCTCCTGTGTAAACACAGGAAGAGGAAAGTGATGTGATGTCTCCTCTCGGCGGTATTTTCAAGCGCCACTGAGGAGACATCCCATCACAGAGTCTGCACAACACTACACTGACACCAGTACACGCAGGCACAAACCCCTTTTGATCACCAATCCACCCCCCACCCCCCCTGTCACAGTGTCACTGAATGCAGTGATCATATATTTACTGATCACTGCAATAGTGTCAGTGTGACAGGCAGTTTAGTGTAAGGTCCAGGGTAGCCCCCGTCCCCCCCTTAATAAAGTTTGAAGCCCTTGATCAACTGCCATAGTTAACCATTTTCACTACCTATTGCCAGTGTCATAGCGATCATTTTTCTGATCGCTGTATAGTGCCGCTGTTGTCGCTAGGTAGATATAATTTCTTATTGGGGATTTTTTATATTAAAGACATGTGGCTGAATGAATTTTGGCCTCAATGTTTGACTAAAATTTTGTTTATTTTATTTTTCTTACAAGAAAAAGTACAAAATATATTTTTTTTAAATGTCGCTATATTTTTGTATATAACGCAAAAAATAAAAATCACAGAGGCGATCAAATATCACCAAAAGTAAGCTCTATTGTGGGAAGAAGAGGACACGATTTTTGTTTGGGAGACACGTCGCACGACCGCGCAATAGTCCGAATTGTAAAAAACCCTTGTAACATTTAGCAGCATATTGGTACGGTAATAAGTGCTTACTGTAATGAAAAACAATCATTCTATTATTTCCCTGTGGGCATTTTGCAGTTCAGTTAGGTTTGCTGGAGTTTACCTTTGCTATTCTGGTCCTATATGTGTGCCTAGCTGGTGTAGATTTGACTCCCAATCTGACTCCATGCCTTATACCGGGTGTTTCGCAGCTTATACCCCAGATCCCTAGTGTCATACAGACAGGGATGATGCTTGACCATTCTTATAAACTTCTCCGGGTCCAGGAGAGAAACAGTCTCATCAAATTCAGCCTCCATGCTCATTCACTTTTCTCATGTATTTGGTAATTAAAATGGTGATTTTAGAACTTCCTGTAAAATAATGTAATTTCCTTTATTTCACTTGAGCAGAATGGGCGTTAAAACGTGCGAAAAAACGATTGTTGTCGCGCTATATGCTCAATTTGTGCGTTTCCCATTACTTTCTATGGAAAAAAAAACGCTCAAATACGCCGCAATCGCGCAATTCGCGCAACAAAAAAAGGTCCGGGACTTGTTTGAGCTTCACGCGACCGGCGTTTCGGCATTCGGCGTTAAGTTGTGAACAGTCACCATAGAATAATGTTATTTCATCCCTCCGGCGTATTGTAGCGTCGCGCTTCAGGCGTTAAAACGCCTAGGTGTGAATGCAGCCTAAGACTTACCTACAGGATCTACATGCTGGATATCTATCTTTTCATATGTAAGTTGATGCTGTAACCTATATTTTATTAAAGCTATTTGTCGCTTAACACGGAGGCTTTCTTTTGCATCTACTGCACGGGTGTTGGAGCTGAATTTCACATACATATGAAAATATGAAGATTTTGGATTTAAGCACTTTATTTAGCAACTGACTTTACTTGACTTGGACTTTGTTCACTTACAGTATAGTGTTCTTTTTATTTGTTTCTCATTTATATATTTGACACTTATGATTTAAGTTTTACCTCAATACTTTGCTTCGCATAATTTGGTTACTGGTTTGTGACACAGAAGTCACACAGATTTCATGTCCTGTCACAGTTTGGTGGTGTCTAAAGGTGACCATAGATGGATTGAGTTTAGCAAAGACCTGGCCAAATAACGATCAGTGTGGCCATCTCTGTTTAACAAAAGTCAATTGTTAGATCAACTTCTGTCAAATGAACAAGTTGGTAAATGTTTGTAGATCAGCAGCTGCAGATCATTGTGTATTCTGACAGTACCGGGTCCCACTGTCACAACACAATGTCCCTCGTTTGTGTGGATGGAGGACTCTGTCAGCTTGCTGACTGAACAAAAAATTATTATCTGGGGGGAGCTTAAGAGAAGATTGTTGTATGTAATAGATTATTTGAGGTTTGATTGATGAGCCAACATTTCTAAAAGGGATTGTTTATAAGTGGCAGGTGGTTCACACTGTAGTAGAACACTCAGAGGAGAGGGAAGGGAAGGTCGTACATGACAATATATAGAATCCAGCTGCACCTTCCCTTCCCTCTATGGACCTTCCCTTTACATGTCATCATTATTTTGGCTGTAAGCACATCTTTAAGTCTTCTTCTCTATAGCTGAAAACCTTGGCACAATATGAAACATTTGCAGGATACAGTGTCAAGTAATCCAGCAGTTTGTATACTTTGTGAGTCAGCTATTTACTGGATTACGAGAAAGTGCTAGTTGCTAGTGATGAGCGGAAGTACGTCATATTCGATTTCGCGATATTTCGCGAATATATAGAAGAATATTCGCGAATATTCGTTAATATCGAATATTCGTGATATTTTATCAAAAAAAAAAATTGCTCTACTTACACAAACTTATATGACTAAACTAAAGCTAATTTTTTTTTTTTATACACAAAACACAGAAGGGCAGAGAACGCATTCGAGAATATTCTTAATACGAATTTTCGCATTGCGAATATTCGGCAACATAAAAGGATCGCCTCAGCTACTCGGCCCAGGGTCTCTAATCATACCTGCAATGCTTTTAGACGTCGATGGAGATCACTAGGATGTGATCTGTTTTAAAAATAAATTTGAAAAAATACGAATATTCGCGAATACTCGAATATGCAATATTCGTAATGAATATTCGCAATGCGAATATTCGTGAGCAACACTACTAGTTGCATAGCAAAAAAGTCAAATAGCATAGGCTGAAGCGACCCTGTCACTATAGTATACTCTTTAGATGGAGGCATACCTATCATACAAGTCAGTAGATACTTACCTTTTCTGATGACCATTCCACTGAATGCTACAATGCCTCTTACACACGACCGGTTTTCCCGACGGGAAAACTGCCATGTTTTTTTTTGGTCAGGAAAACTGGCCGTGTGTATGCTTGATAGCAGTTTTCCCAACTTGTTCTCTTTTTTTACCGCTGCGATTCTTTGCGTTTTTTTCTCGCCAGTTTTCCTATGGGAAACACTGCAGTTGAGCATACACATGGCCGGTTTTCACGACCAAAGCTGTCATGGCAGTTTTCCTGTCTGGAAAACCAGCCGTGTGTACACGGGGAAAAGCAACCGAGCAGGTTCTCAGTTGTCCCCTCGGTTTTCCTGGTGGACTTTTGACCGCCAGGAAAACCAATTGTGTGTACTAGGCATAATTCTCAGAAATCTTCTTTTGAAGTCCACACTGAAACAACATTTGCGGGAGTGTATATCTCCTGAATCTCCTGCAGCTCCCACTGATTCTGCTCATTACAGGATACAGTAGTGACATGTATACCATGAACTTGACAAAAAATGCAATGCATTGTTTTCTGGTTCACACATATCCAATGGCAGTAGCTGGTTTGGGTGGTTTCTAGGGTACTTTAGTTCAGAAGAGATGGAGTAAAAGGTTAATGAAGCTGGCAGTGAAGGTCAAGCTCCACTTCAAAACAAATTGTTATAAGCAAAAGCATCTTTTTGTAACCACAGACTATACCTCTCAGAGTTCAGACTGTTGGAGAGAATGGTCTTTGAAGACACTTGGCTATTGAAAGTTACAAATTAGTTTGAATTGGATGTGAACCAGAAAATTATGCATGGTGCATGTTTTTGATATCTGTCAGTAATGATTAAGTTGACTTTAAACAAGTTTTTAAACAATTCATTTTTACTCGGTTGACTACCTAAAGCTTGCTTACACTGCATGGCAGAGATCTTTGGCTTGGTCACACTGTCCATATAATTGTTTCAAGCTTTGCCCAAAATTGAATAGAAAACTTTAATTTTCAATCATCTTGGCAAACTAAATTATACCCTTACGCCCTTATTCATGACTATAACATTTTTATGATTACCACTTGTTTACAAAGTAACAGTCATAAAAACAAGCTATCAAGCTACTACATAAAGCAAACACATAGCTTCAAAAATAAGGGCTGGTTATGCTCATTTCATAATTTTAATGACTTTATACTTTAGCCAGAGACTGTTTTAAAGCAACTAAATTTCCAAAACGTTGTGCCCAGCTGTATTCATAAACTAGAAAACCGTTGAAGAAAAAGTAATTTGAAAGGGTTAGTGGATGATGTAGTCTTAATAAGTTAATAGGAAAGGGGATATAGAATAGCTTTTTATTATGGTCAATGTGTTGAATCTCTCATTGGCTGAATATTAATACAGAAAAAGTCTGCCAGGAAAGGGAGGCAGAGCTCTTTAAATTGCTAAATGACAAGTTCACTGCCTGGTAGCTAAATAAAACACAGTAATGTTCCAGGTTCAGTTACAAGGAAATGCACTTCACTTTTACTGGTGTAGCGCTACCCCCGCAAGAGCAGCTTAAGCATGTTTGGTTCCATACTCTGCTCTCTCAACCCCAATACTAGTCTTCGCCCCCTCTGGCACACCTGGCAATAGTGTAAGTGCAAGGACCAATGAGAAACACACACATGTTATGATACAACACAGAAATTGTCTTTACTGCAATATTTCTGTGGAAAAGTAACAGACAGGAACAATATACACTGCTCAAAAAAATTAAAGCAACACTTTTGAATCAGAACTCCTAGGATATTGATCTAGTCAGTTAAGTAGCAGAGGGGGGGGGGGTGTATACAGAGGGGGTTGTTAATCAGTTTCAGCTGCTTTGCTGTTAATTGAAATTAACAACAGGTGCGCTAGATGGGCAACAATGAGACGACCTCCAAAATAGGAATGTTTTTTTCAGGTGGAGGTGTCTGACATTTTTTTTCACTAGTTTGGCATTTGGCTAGGGTCAGTGTCATTACTGGTAGCACAAGGCGATACTTGGACCCTATAAAGGTTGCACAGGCAGTCCAACTCCTTCAGGATGGCACATCAATACGTGTCATTGCCAGAAGGTTTGCCGTATCTCCCAGAACAGTCTCAAGAGCATGGAGGAGATTCCAGGAGACAGGAATTTACTCTAGGAGAGCTGAACAGAGCCGTGGAATGTCCTTAACCCATCAGCAGGACCGGTATCTGCTCCTTTGTGCAAGGAGGAACAGGATGAGCACTGCCAGAGCCATATAAAATGACCTCCAGCAGGCCATTGGTGTAAAAGACTCTGACCAAACAATCAGAAACAGACTTTATGGGGGTGGCTTGAGGGCCCAACGCCCTCTAGTGTGCTGGACACTGTGCTTGATTGGCATTTTCCATTGAACACCAGAATTGGCAGATCAGCCACTGGTGCCCCATGCTTTTCACAGATGGTTTACCCTGAGCATATGTGACAGACGTGAAAGGGTCTGGATGTAACCGGCGCTCCCAGGCTTGATTCCCCGCCCTTTACACACACCAACTTTCGCTAATAATGATTCGGTAGTTTAGTAAGGCCCTTGTATTGGCCCCTTTGTACACTGCCCTTGTCCCCATGGTAAACACAGAGGGATGCACTAGCAGGAGAGGGCCCCTCTGTCCCCCCAAGAGGGGGTTGGAAGTGCTGCCCTCCTCCTCCCCACCAACAGACCAAGTTGAGGTTGGAGTCTGTTCTGTTTCTGCTGCTGCCTGCCACAAGATCCTTCTGTTGTTGTTGGAAAAGATTTAGGGCCAGATTCTCAAAAGAATTACGCCGGTGTATCTACAGATACACTGGCGTAATTTGAATATGCCGCCGGCGTATCATTGTTTTGTATTCACAAAATAAGATACGTCGGAATTACGCTAGGATCCGACTGGCGTAAGTCACTTACACGGTCGGATCCTAAATGCAATAATACACCGGCCGCTAGATGGCGTTTACGTCGATTTCAGCGCTGAATATGCAAATGAGCCGATACGCCAATTCCTGAGCGTTTTTGCGCCATGTCGACGTAGTTTGCGTACGCGTAAGGTTACCCCTGCTATAAGAAGGGGTAACCTTGCATAGTTCCGGCGTAAGCCATGTTAAGTATGGACATCGGGACAGCGTCGTGTTTTTCCGTCGTTTACGTAGTTTGCGTAACTCGTCGCGAATAGGCCTAAATGTTAATCACGTTGCCGTCGTAATCGCTGTATTTGCGGTGTATGACAGAGCATGCGCAGTGGCCTACGTTTAAGGCCGGCACATGCGCAATTCGTTCGGCACGGGGGCGTGCTTTGATTGCTAAGGCGGTCGGAATATAATTTTTGGGCCTTCACCTTTACCTCCAGCAGCATTCTGGGTTATAATTTGAAGGATCTTGAAGTTTGTAAACATACTTTGTGAAGAATTCCACACGTTTACTTCCTTAAATTCTGTGACATATATTCACTATGCCCTGTGAGTAGACACTGCTGTGCCTTTTGAACTACAATGTAACTATGAGGAGGAGTTTAATAAGGCAGAGTTAGTACAGGAAGCACTGCTTGCAGGCAACAAGGTACCATCTTATGTGTGGTCCTTAGAAATTTAAAGTAAATAGCAGATGATAATTTGCAAAGTTTGCTGGGAATCCAGGAAGTTGTGAAAAGAGAATGACTATTAAACAGGCAGCACTCACAACATGAAAATATTTTTTTAAGTAAACTTACATTGGATTGTCAAATATTCCCTATTGCTTTTATACAGTATTTATTTTAATGCTGATGTTATAAAATTAAAATGTATGCTGTGACCAAAGAAATAATTTTACACAAATGTGTATCAGTGCACATTACTGTGTAACTGCTTTGATGTACAGTATGTTATGTCTCCTCTAAACATGTGATTTGATTTCATTAAAAAATGCACTAAGCCCTGGTTCACACTGGCGCAATTTGACATGCGATTTGACATTGTTGGTTCATTGTTGGTTCACTTAGCTTTTCCTTTGGTTTCCCTTCTAAATGTTTTTTTCTGTGTCTGAATTTCTCACTTCTTGTTCCTCCTCAGTAAGCTTGCCCCCATCATCTGAGTTGTTCAGGCTGGGGGTTAGCCAGCGTGTTCGCCCCCTCCCTTGGGCCTACATCCGTGCAGGGAGAAGCTGTGAACACAATAAAAATAAAAACTTTAATAATGCATGTAAAAAGGCACGTGGAATCTAGCCTTCGGCATTGCATCATCACAATGGTTAGGTCTGAACTGTGCTCTATTCCTCCTATACCAAGGATATGCAATTAGCGGACCTCCAGCTGTTGCAAAAGTCCCCTCATGCCTCTGGGTGTCATGCTTGTTGCTGTCAGAGTCTTGCTTTGCCTCATGGGAATTGCAGTTCTGCCACAGCTGCAGATCTGCTAATTGCATATCCCTGTCCTATACACAGCCTAAAATATCTGGCCATGGCCTTTGGCCTCCTGAAAATGTGGGATCTGTAGCACAGTCGAATGCAATAGCGGCTTGTCGGCTTGCATTGCAGGAGCTACTGCTATTTGCTGACATAAGATGCACGGAGGTAATAGGAAATTAAAAATAAAATAGATTGCAAGCTGTTTTACATTTTAAAAATGCAGGTTTCAGTGATGTATCAGACAGCAAAAATAGGCATTTACAATAGGTCTAGGCTAAATGCTTTGAGTGTAATCCATAAACACACATCAGAAATAGACCTCTTGATATGTGTGAATTTACTGGGTCAACATTCTGATACAAACATATCTTGATCTCTTTGTTTAAAGACAGTGTTTTGAAAGGAAGGTGGATGCTTTCCAAAACCTCTTAAGTACCTCATAAACTATACAAAAGTAAATTATTCCTTTATGTGCATTTTAGTTAAACAAGCACGAAAAATACTAATATGATTTACTGTGACAGATACAATATAGAGCAGGTCTCTAAAAACCTCTCATAAGCTTAGTACAACATGCAATCCACAGTACAACACACATAGTATGGCTTATCAGCAGGAAGGGCTGACTTGTCTCTCAGATGAAGAGGTCCATCTTGGTCAAACAGGAATTGTTCAGCTAATGTTTGCAAACTCTAAAACTGTAGCAATTGTACACATTTATATCTGAAAGTGATTACTGTATAAACCCCTCACGGTGTAATAATTTAAAGCCTAAAGCCGTCCATATACTGCTCGAATCCCAGCCGGTACAGTAGGAACTTGCAGAGATTCGAACCATTAATGGACAGGCTGAATGTTCCAATCATTCAACTTTGGTGCAACCAGCCTGCCGGATTCGCTTCCGATTATTACTGTACTTCTCCCGACAGGGATGGCTTCCCCAATGTCTCGGCAGGAGGGATTCCCCTGTCAGCACTGTCTGCGCTGATGGGGGAATCATGTGAACTACCTTTCTGAAACTCATGGCTGCAGGAAAAATAATCCCACCATCTATGGGCAGTTTAAATTTAGTCAAAAACTTTAAAAAAATAAACACAAGGAACATGACACAGTCAATGTGACGGGTTCCTGTTACTGTTGGCTGCAAATTTAGTTCAAATCTTCCATCCTCCAATCCCCCACATACCTCTATCAATGTAATCTTTCAGTCAAATGGGGGTTAATAGAGTCCTATAGCTTCTATAAATGAAAAATCTTTTATTAATTTGCCCAATTTCCGTCATATGTTAGATCACTTTTCATTCATTCATAGAAGCTATAGCACAACTTCTATGAATGAAGAAGGTGGGCCAAAATGACAGGCAAATTTGGGCACTCTTGATGAGTACATATGACCAGTACCTTGATTTCGCCACAGTTAAAGGCTGTGGAGGTAGAATGGGGGGTAGAGGATGTAAGGTTTCAACTAAAGCAAGGGAGACATTGTACAGGTTGTAAGTAGTGTCCCTTGTGCTAACTACACCTATTTTTTTTTTTTAAAAAGACACTTCAGCTATTCAGCTATTCAGCACTGCAGCTTATTGTGGTTTTTCATTGAAGTTATGAAAGATCATTCCACTGCTTCTGCAAGATTTCTAGACATTCCCATACAACACCAGCAGGGGCGTGACTGGCTATAGGGGTCTCAATTGTGACCCAGCCCCATGCTTTAGGGGGCCCATGTGGCTCCATTGTGCTGAAATCCATAGTACCAAGCACGGTGCAAGGGAGGGATGGGGTGGGAGGTGGAGAGTGATATATGACTGTGTGGTAGTGCAGGAGAGGTGAAGACAGCAGCCCCCTGGTCCGCCCTGGACAGTGACAGCATGACAAGAGCACACATGAGCCAGACTGATATTCCTAAACCATATACCAATCAGTAGGAGGGAAAAAGAGGACCTGTCAAGGAGGAGGGGATTATAGACTGGTATTAACACCCCCTGTCATTGAGCCTGATCCATCCTCCTGTCTCTGTACCTTTCACTGGCCAGTGGGAGGGGTAAAGAGGACCTGTCATTGGAGAAGGGATTATAGATGGGTAACCCCACCCCATCACTGAGCCAGCCCTGCCTTCCTGTTCCTGAGCCACACATCAGTCAGTGGGAGGGGGCAGAGTACCTGTTATGGGGAAGGGGATCCAGAGAAGGCTGAACTAAAAGTCCCAGAAGAGGGGGGGGGTCAGATGAGCCTATGAGGGTCAACAAAGTATAAATTACACCCGACCACCTACTATGACTGACCTAGGTCCTGCTGTCCCTAGATAAAATAACAAAAATAAAAACTACTGGCATCAGTGGCAGAAACTGCAGGGTAGGAAAGGTTGTCCTTATGACTGGGCCCTGGCATTCTCACATCGTGGGTTGGCCCCAAGACAGCAGGAAGGGGGCCCGCTATGGGACCACAATAAAGGTCCCTGCGACAGGAGTAAAGGGCCCAATCCAGAGAAAAGGGTCAGGGGAGGCACTTCATGTTTTTTTCACCAGGTCCCTGAAGGTTCTAGTTACACCTCTGAGCACCAGTACATGGAACCTGGCAGAATTGTGCAACACAATACAGCCAGATTGTCCTTCGAATGTGGAATACACTTCTCCTGATGCAGCATAATTAAATTGCATTGCGACAGGGGAAACCTACCCTCACTCCCTCTCCCTTGGCTAGCCCCATCCACTTGTTCCTAAATGACACATTACCAGGGATAATGACTGGCAGGCCAGTTGCCTAAAACCCAGGGGCCAGGGCTTCGGCTGGCCACACCCTAAATTATGGATCAGCAGCTGCAACCAATCAGCTAAAACCACTTATCAATGTATTCTGACAGTGGTTGGTGCCACTTTCAATATACAATATCACAGCACGGGGATGCCTCAATCCAACAGTGCCCACTGGTGACTCAACGGAAAGAAAACGAAAGCCTCGTACTCACGACCAGTTTTCCCGGACAGGAAAACCGCCGGAAATCATGGCAGGACAAATTAACATGTTCTCTTTTTTCCTGCCACGATTCCATATGGGAAACACTGCGGTGGAGCATACACACGGCACGGGAAAACCTTTGGTGTGTACAGGGGGAAAGTTACAGAGCAGGTTCTCGGGTTTCCCACCGGGATTCCCGGCGGACTTTTTACCACCAGGAATCCTAGTCGTGTGTACAGGGCTAAACTGTGTATAGCCAGCATTAGCCAAATACTAACAATTACCTACAAAGCCATCCACAACTCTGCCCCCAGCTATATCAATGACCTCGTTTCTAAATACCAACCTAATCGTTCTCTTCGTTCTTCTCAAGACCTCCTGCTCTCTAGCTCTCTCATCACCTCCTCCCATGCTCGTCTCCAGGACTTTTCCAGAGCCTCTCCAAGCCTATGGAACTCCTTACCCCAATCTGTCAGTCTATCTCCTTCTCTATTAGCTTTTAGAGGATACCTGAAAACCCTCCTCTTCAGAGAAGCCTATCCTACCCACATCTAACAACTGTATTTTAATTTTGTCCATCTGATCAACCCCCACATCTACTACCCTTTGTCCCACTTGACCCTCCCTTCTAGATGGTAAGCTCTAACGAGCAGGGCCCTCTGATCCCTCCTGCATTGAATTGTATTGTAACTGTACTGTCTTCCCTGATGCAAAGCGCTGCGCAAACTGTTGGCGCTATATAAATCCTGTATAATAATAATAATAATAATAATAAAAAGAGGCCTCTTTAACATCTGCCCAGGGTTCTTTTTTAAGACATATAAGATTGTTTAGATTAGGCTGATTTCATCTTTAGTCTACTCTGGTGATTTATGGTCTTTAAAATAAACTACTATCAACTCTGGAAGAGCCACAACAGTTCTGCTACAATGGGACCAATATGGTGCAAGCTACATGGTTTTCATTTGACCTCCAGCAATTTAATTTGACATAACAAAGGCCTTTTGACTACAGCGGATATGTCATGTCATGAAATAAGGTGATGTTATCAGAGTGAGTTTGTCTTTAGCTGTTATCCATGCATTCATAACTGTCCATGACTCTGAATGTGAAAAGTATTTACAGAATTCATGTGGGGTGAGGCTACATGGCTATCTTTCTTTTTATCCTGCCTGAAAAATACATATATAAAAGGCCTCACTCATGCAGAACAAATGAAGGTTAAGAAAAGAGGATAGACGCCAAGGAGACACTAAATATAGCTTTTCTTTGACTGGTCAGGAAGATAAGTAAGGGAAAAGAGTTAGGTTAGTCTATAAATCGTGTGCCAGCAAGTTTATCACTGAATACTACAGATTAAGTTGAGTAAAGCAATCAAGAGGAAGAAAGGGAGGCTAAAATAACAAAGTGAGAAGGATATTTTGACTTTACAATCAAACTTTCCTTGACTTCTGTCCTTTGAGCAGAGAGTGCTTTTGTTAGAAGACATGGCATAGTTGTGTCTCTTTTTTATTTATCTGAAACAAAGGGCAGCACAATTATGACTATGTGTACTATATGCATATCCACACCCTGTCTGTAATAAATAAACAACTGTATGACTTTTGAGGGTCATTTGAGAAAGACTTTTATGTAATTGGAAGGACCAGCATAGATTGTAGTCATGTTGCAGTCACAGGACTAAGGAATTTTATAGATTTGTGCTGTGATTATTACAAATATGTGTATTTATATGTTTTACTAGTATATAAATCATGACAGAGAAATTATATCAAACAGCTTTGTGAAATATAAATCAAGCAAGTAGCTGATATGTTCAAAAGATAAAAGAGGCATAGTTGGCATGTCCAGTATGACTTGTTTTATTTACACATTCAAGTTGAGCACAAAAGTAGAAAATTGGAACATATTGAACAAAAAAAATGTATTGTTTAAAGCATAGTACACACAGGTTCAATGTTGGGCGGCATCAGATGGTTCAATAGAAACCAGCCGTCAATCGGCCTGTGTGTGCTGCAGCTGGTCCGACAGAAGCCGGCCATGTCGACCTACCGATTAGCATCCGTTTAGAGCTCTCAGCCAATGACTGAGAGCACCAACTGGAGTGTTCTGGCAGGGGGGCCGCCCCCTCTGTCAGGACACAATAACACAGCAGGGGAGATTACTGTACTAACATTGGATTGTTAGTACAGTGGCTCATCTGAAGCTGTCAGATTTTCTTTTCTGTTCTGCCCACTGGGTTGACCAAACTAGTAGTGTGTACTAGGTTTAACTCCTTCCAGTCCCCTCCCAGTGGCCCTTTAACTGGGTCATAACACCAGGTAGAGATATAGACTTCCTGGTCACATTAACTATGTGATTGGCTGCAGGGCCGATCCTCCCTATAGGCGCACTATGCAAGCCGCTTAGGGCCACGCAAAGCTGCAAAGGGCCCCCAAAATTACTAGAGGCCCCGCCTGGTGAGAAGTCATTTTCGCACCCTCACCCCACTTCTAAACTCGCTGGCTGAGTCATTTCCGACAGCAGAACACCCCCTCCCCCCGCTTCTCAACTTTCTTTAATGTGACATGTCACTGTCGTCAGAGCCCCCTGCTTCTCATTTTTAATGTGCCATGTCATTTTGCTTAGGGCCCCAGGGAGGTCAGGATCGGCACTGTCATCCATCCATCTCCTAATCAGAGACTGGGAGCTGTCTGTGAAAACTCAGTCACTCTGCTGGCAGTGCACAGTGAGCATGCTTTCAGCACAGAAACCTTGACCCCATGGATACATATGTGGCATGTCGATGTTAAGGCCTACCCTCCCCTGCCAACCCATATATGCATTATGTGGTCAGCAAGTGGTTAGATGAAGTAGCATGAATGTTAGGTATATTAAAAAGAAAGTAGTTTCTCTGATTAAATTATCTTTTAGATCCATTGACTAAATATTTGCTTGATTGATAGTGGGTTTAAGTACCCATAGACAATAGATGACAACAGGCACACAATATGGCTGTATATGGCAGATCATATGACTTACTTATTTGTAGATTGTGCCTGTAGTTTATGTTCACCAAACACTGACAGGGAAAGAAGAATCAGATAGGCTAGAAAACTTGACCTGATAGAGGTGGCAGTCTTTTCTATACTTTTCACTCTAGTTACATGAACTTAGGTCAGTTTACAGGGTTTGTGGAGCACCCTGCAACCTTCTAAGGAATTACTATCCTGAGGGTGGTTGGTTAATGTCATGATCAAGTCATGTTCATGCTTCAAATAACTTTTTAAAGTTTAAAGCCAGCCATAGACCTTGCAATCTGATTTAACAATATTTTATAGCTTTACTAACAGATATGTAATACGAAAGTCTATCTAACTAATTAAAAATTCAATGGATTGCTTAGGTAAAACAATACTAACAATGTATATGTGAATGTATCACAGTTATACTGATATCTAAGCTATATATCAAAACCCATAGAACAATCACTAGCACTTTTTCTTTTTATAATTGCTTTAAAGCTCATTATACACGTTTTTTTATTATTTGTTCAGTTGGTAGTCTGAATGAAAAAAACTAAAAAAGCAACAGATTCCCCTTCCACACTTGCAAGGTGAATGGAGGAATCCTCTCTGCTGTGCCATGGTATTCTGACAACTGGACTCCTCTGCTGTCAGAATACACTAATGAGCAGAGTCAGCCATTGGCCATTTGACAGAAGTCGATATATCAATTGACTTCTGTCAAACAAAAGGGGCCACACAGAGTTCAAAATTAATTCGGTCCCTGCTGAAGTGGACAAATTTTGTTGCATCTGTACACACATTAACCACTTAAGGACCGGATCCTGCACATTTACGTCGGCAGAATGGCACGGCTGGGCACAAGCACGTACAGGTACATCCTCTTTATGTGCCCAGCAGTGGGTCACGGTCTGAAGCTCTGTGACGGTTACCGCGGGACCCGCGGACCCGATCGCCGCTGGAGTGCAGTGATCGTTCCCCGGAGCTGAAGAACGGGAGAGCTGTGTGTAAACACAGCTTCCTCATTCTTCATTGTGGCGCATGATCGAGTGTGTGTTCCCTTTTATAGGGAAACACAATAGATGATGTCACACCTACAGCCACACCCCCCTACAGTTAAAAACACAGATGAGGTCATACATAACCCCTTCAGCGCCCCCTTGTGGTTAACTTCCAAACTGCAATTGTCATTTTCACAATAAACAATGCATTTTAAATGCATTTTTTTCTGTGAAAATGACAATGGTCCCAAAAATGTGTCAAAATTGTCCAAAGTGTCCGCCATAATGTCACAGTCATGAAAAAACGCTGATCGTTGCCATTGGTATTAAAAAAAGAATAATTAATAAAAATGCAATAAAACTATCCCCTATTTTGTAAACGCTATAAATTTTGCGCAAACCAACGAATAAACACCTATTTTGCGATTTTCTTTACCAAAAATAGGTAGAAGAATACGTATCGGCCTAAACTGAAGAAAACATTTTTTTATATATATATTTTTGGGGGATATTTATTATAGCAAAAAGTAAAAAATATTGAATTTTTTTCAAAATTGTCGCTCTATTTTTGTTTATAGCGAAAAAAAAAAAAACGCAGAGGTGATCAAATACCACCAAAAGAAAGCTCTATTTGTGGGAAAAAAATTACGCCAATTTTGTTTGGGAGCCATGCTGCACGACTGCGCAATTGTCAGTTAAAGCGACGCAGTGCCGAATCGCAAAAACTGGCCGGGGCCTTTAGCTGCCTAAAGGTCCAGGTCTTAAGTGGTTAAAGTGATGGTAAAGTCTCTTTTTTTTTCTATAAAAAATAACAGACATGTTATACTTACTATGTCCTGTGCAAACTATTCCTGCATGAGAGGAACTGGTTTATTTTTATCACCTGAGGAACTCTCAGTCTTCTGAAGAGGAAAGTTGCAGTGTCTTCATCCCTTTGGACATAATTATCTATCCTAATTAATTATCTCAATAAAAATGAAAATTCTGTTGCAGAGGATGCCTAAATTCTGACTTTTGGAAGAATGTCTCTAGGTTGCCATATTGCATTGCTTTTTACAGAAAATTACAGTGCTGAAGACTGAAAAGGAAAGGTCATTTGTAATACTATTAAATAACAGCATGGCTTGCGTTGCAATTGTATACTATATGCTATATTATTTTTTTATTTGCTATATTATTTTTCTACAAAAGTGGAGTTACCCTTTAATGTTTTGTTCTTGTTTTTTTTTTTTTTTTTGAATGACCTTTCCTTAGAAATTAAGGAGGCACTGAGCAATAGGGTAATCACAGCAATCATAATTTATTTATTCTGTGGCTTTTCAGTGATGTATTTCAATTACCATTCTTGTGCATTGTGATCCCCATTGTATCCTACATGATATATATTGACATATAGGCACTGTAAAACTTCAGTTTATGTAAATAGGTAAGCCAGCAATTCTTTTCAGGTACATTTTATCTCTTCTTGTTGATAACAGAATGGCTAGTTAAGATTATGTTTTTCAAGAGCTTACTGAGACAAAAGTCAGGCATGTAGTAGAAACGCACCCCTTATTTATAGTGCTCTCACAAATAATGTAAAGTTTAAATGTTTTTTCATTAAAGTTGCAAGTTGATAGACAATGGAAATGATGTTTCTTTTTTATACCTGTTCCGCTGAAATCTTTTGATCCCATTCTACACAAGAGTTATCTTATGTAAACATACCACAAATAGATCTGCTTAGATGGATTATGATTAAAAAGCTTGGGCTTGTGCATGAAAGTCAAAGTTCAGGAAGTAGAGCGAGGCAGTTGTGCAAAGTTAGCAATGGGTATTTTTTTTTCGATTTAGCAGAAATAACCTTGCAGGAGACATAGGCACTGAAGTGATAAAATGTTTCCGATAACATTAAAGCGGAGTTCCAACCACAATTATAATTTTTTAAATGTATGTCCTTTCATCATGCGTTTTTATAATATAAATCCGGTCACTTACTTTTTTACAATCCGCCGCTCCTCCGCATAGTTATTCAAAAAAGATAGTTTATAAAACTAGGTCCACACGGTTGTCATTTTGCTTGTGGGCATTGTGAAGCCTACAAGCACTTACTTCCTGGAAGTCTTGGATAGGGAGTGATAATTGGGTAGCGCACTGCATCCTGGGAAGTGATGACACACATTTCCCAGGAGCATTAGGGGGAGATGATGTCAGAATCCTAGGTGATTCCAAGGGCAAATTTTGTAGGACTGCATAGCAACAGGCATTTCGAGATGAGTAAAAAAAATGTTTTTTTTTTTTTTTTAAGTCTAATGAGCACAATAATGAAAAAAAAACATGGGATGGAAACTCCACTTTAAGATATGTTTTAGGGAAAAAATGTGTGTACAAGACTAGCACAGCAAGGCTGATACTTCTGGAAGCTCCTATTTCTACACATATGTATTTACAATGTAGGCCACCCTAGGCCCACTGCTTTCTTCCTCCTTATTTGACTGATCCTGCCCAGCTAAAAAATGTTAATTACAAAATATTTCCCGAAAACAACAAAGGATATAAATCCTGTTAATCAGTTACCTTGTAAAAAATAGTGGTAAGATTATAAAAAAATTGCTGTAAATAGCCTGTGAAGAGAGCAGAGCTATGGGTAGAACCAATGCTGTATCCTGGCCTAGGCCAACAAGGCCCAGGCCTAAGGGAGCACTTTGCAGGGGGGCAGCATGAAAAGAGTCCCCGCTGTCTTGTGCTACACTGTTAGGCCTTGTACACACGAGGGAATAAATCCGCTGAAACTGGTCCGACGGACCATTTCATCCGAAAGATCCGGTCGTTTGTATGGTCAAACGGACCGTTTCGGACGGATTTTTCCAGCGGAAAAATTCCAAAGCATGCTTTGAAATATTTCCGCCGGACCCATGTCCGTCGGATATGTCCGCTCGTTAGTACACAAAAGCCTCGGACAAAAAACCCGCGCATGCTCAGTCAAAACGATGGGACGGGAGCACTCGTTCAGGTAAAACTCGCGTTTGTTTGGGACCTGGCACATTCGTCACCTAAACTCTCTATATAGTGTTCCGTTTCGATCGTTTTTTTGTGCTTTCTTCTCTTGCTAGAATGAACCCGTTCTTTTGTCCAGATGTCACATATTGCTAGCTTGCATTTTCATTATTTATTTTTCTATTTGACACAGTTTGCTTGCCAGATGTCCCCACATTTGTTTATGTTCTCCACATTTTAAAAATTTCTCGTTGGACTTAATGTTGAGTATTTATTTTTTTTTTAAGATTTGGATTTAACGTGTTTGGAATATTTCAATTTTTTTTTTTTTTTTCTTGTTTCATCCTTTATTTTTATTTTTTTCACAAAAATGGACGCTTCTTTGGGGTTTACCAAGTTCAAACATAAAAGGTCCCCCCCCCCCCCCTAAAAGGAGTTTGGGTCCTTTGCAAATGCCACATTTTGTTTGCCAAATGTCTGATGCTTACTCACCACAGTATTAAACACAATAGACAAGGTTTGAAAGTAAATACAAAAGCCATTTATTTCCGGCCAAAAAATAAATTATAAATCACCAGAACGGCAGCACTTGATGAGATTGCAACATACATGCATACTTGGCAATTACAACATGATGAAGGACAAATTAAGTAACCTCAGGAGTCAATATCAAAAATCAGGATCAGCAGCACATGAACAAAGGAACCCAAGCTGTGCTACTACAACGAGCTCAGTTTTTTGGACAATAAACTGGATGGCAGGGATTCATCTTCTCGACTTCCTAGCAGACTTCCTTCCAGCGAAACTTCCACGGGTCCGTCCACGGAACCTTGCAGGTGGGGCTGATGTGGCAGGAGGAGGATGAGGATGATGGGGAGCAGGCCAAGCTGGATCTCACAGCACAGTGTCCCTGGTCAGCTCGTTCCTTTTCATCCTGGCCAGGACCTGATTTATAATGTCCTTGGCCAGGCTTTTTTGCTCCTCCCCCCCTTGGTTCAGCTCATTGGCCACAAATGCGCTATAGCATTCCGTTGGGTTGAGGGGGGCTCTCATGATTTCGGCAGCCTCCCGGATGACCTGAAGGCTTTCATCATGCACCTCCCTTCTGCGCCTCTTTGCAGCTGGTGGCCTCATTTGGAGGGGAGGAACTTGGCTGATTGTGCTCAGCCTGGGCCTGGGGACCTGCTGCACCTCACTTGACCCGGCCTCCTCCTGGCTGCCACTCACCCCTTCCGCCTGGCTGACATGGGCCTCAGGAGCTGCCACCTCCTGGCTGGTCTCTTCTTCCTGTGTATAAAAAAGGCAACATGTTGTAATTTTTGGCACAATCAAGCACACACATTTTATTTCTCTAGACTTTTTTAGTTAGTATTAATTTCAATTAAACAGACTGTCCTTCTGACCCCTGCATTTGGCATCCCTGTTTGTTTTTTGTTTACAAGATCAACTCACAAATTCAAAATAAATAGCAGCACAAAACTAGTTTTGAAAATACTAGACCTCACTGAAGATGGCCAGATCTGGCTCCATGTCAGCCAGCCCTGCTTCTGATTCTGCAGGGCTCCTGGGATCCGGGGAAGTTCCGCTGGGAGGAAGTGTTGAAACCGAAGCCCTGCCATCCAGTTCATCATTCAAAAAACTGAGCTCTTTGTAGTACCAGAGCTTGGGTTCCTTCTTCTTAGCTGCTGCTGATCCTGATTTTGGATATTTCCGTTTTTTATAGACATTCCTGTAGCTTCTCCTGAGGTTACTGAATTTGTCCTTCACCATGTCGCCTGTGCAACTTGGCACCCAAGTGTGCAGGTATGTCGCAATTTCATCAAGTGCTGCCTCTCTCTTTCCAGTGTCCAAATAATGGGTGTGTCTGGTGTCCCAAAGAAGGGGCATATCCCGATATCGGGCTATTAATTCCATTGTAGCCTCCTTCCCTTTCAGCAAATCCATTCTTTTGGGCTGCTTATTGAAATGAAGCTTCTCAATAGTAATGTCTAGAATAGAAATTGCCAATCAAACACAAAGCACAACTTTCCAAAGGCTCAGCTTTGTCATTCTTAAAATATGTGCACATTCATTCATTTTAGAGCATCTACTTTATACAAACACAGTGTCTTATGCTGCTACATAGCTGGCCTGCTCTGCCGCAATGTTGTAACCCCCAAAAAGTTGGCATTCAGAGTCCATGTTGCAAGTTGTAGCATGTAGTTAAGAACACATCCACCATGAATATGAATGCTAGCATTCACCTCAAGGCACTAGTTCATGTGTAGCTATCATGCCCCTCAGCATTGATGGCAGAAAACACTACCTACTTATCTCTGTCCAACCAATACACAACACTACTGGCATGATCTGACAGCATACTCAAAAATACAAATAAAGAGGAAAGAGCATTCTCTACATATATCTTGATGAAGTGATGTGTCCAAGCACTTTACTCTCTAAATGTTATGGTGGGCCCCAAAATACATAAATAACAGTGGCCTAAAAAGGGTGCAAACAACATCTAAAAGCTCCATCCCCCATGCCTGTTCAAATTATATGCCTGATCCGATGTTTGCATTTACCTTCGTCTCTCTCTCTCCTCGTTTCCGCTCGAGTAATCTCCGCGTAACCTACGTAATCACGTCGTTTCCATTATATTCCCCACGCAATCAAGAAACGCCACCCTCGTCTCCGCCCATGACGTACCAATTTCTGCTTTCCACGCCCATCTGCAACGTTGATTGGAAAATATGGCGATGTCACACGAGCGCACATTAGCCTCTGATCGGGATCAGGAAGGGACACAGGCCGGAACGTCCCGATCCAGGCCAAAACGTTACAAGGCCACAAACATGTCTCTACAAGAGATGGTGGAGTTGGTGTCCATCCTGCGACGGAAGGACTATGATGGTGAGCATGGCCCATACAGCACCCCTAACCGGAGGAAGTCTAAAATTATGGATAAGGCAGCAAGGAAACTTTATGAGATGTTTGGGGTCACCAGGTCCAAAGAGCAGCTCCGGAAACGCTGGTCCGACTTAAAACTGCGCGAGCCAGAGCAGTATCGCAAAATAAAAATAATCATAGAAAAAAGTAAGTACTTTAAAATGTCTTTGGAGTGCCTATTTTTGTCGGAAATGTTTTGCCATGTATATTTCGCCATCTGCCTCGTTGGCCTGCTTGTATTTTTTAAACCCTGCCTTGTAAATTTAGTAATGTTTGTCTAATATAAATCCGACGACTTGCCACGATCGTAGTCAACATCGTTCCAATCACATTGTTTATCCTCAATCCGCGGTTCCAGGAACATCACACCTGGACGAGGCTATTTGGCGAAAAACATCGTTTTCAGAAACAATGTTGAAAATATGATGTGTTTGTGCAAACTAATAAGTTTCTTTAAAAAGGCAATCAGGATTCAGTAATTCACACAGTGCTGAGATAACTTAATATACAGCTGTTTGGACATCTGTAATTTAGAAAACCTGTCTACCCACATAAAATAGTAATTTGGAGTTTAGGAGAAGGGACTCCAAAAAAGACTTATTCAGGAGGCCAGCCATGTGTGTCACTTCCCCAAAAAGCCTCATTATATCGCAGCTAGGGAGACATCAGCTAGCAAAAAAAAGGAACATGGTTTGTGCTGTAATAAGGCCAAAACTAGAATTGTAACGCCACTTCTAAGCAATGTTTGCAAATTAGTCCCTCCAAAAAGATCTGTTTGCTGATGTTTTTTTTTTTTTTTTTTTTTTAGGGGAAAGAAGAGGACAGCGCTATGAGGAGTCAGGGAGGCCCACACTGTCTCCCAAACGGCCCGAAAAAATTGTTGAGCAGGAGGATGATGAAGAAGGAGAGGAGGAAGAAGGAGAGGAGGAAGGGAGAGAGGAGGAAGGCGGATTGGTGGAGGAAGGCGGATTGGTGGAGGAAGGCGGTTTGGTGGAATTTGGCGGATTGGTGGAGGAAGGCGGTTTGGTGGAATTTGGCGGATTAGTGGAGGAAGGCGGATTGGAGGAGGAAGGCGGTTTGGTGGAATTTGGCGGATTAGTGGAGGAAGGCGGATTGGAGGAGGAAGGCGGATTGGTGGAGGAAGGAGAAGTTGAAGAAGAAGGAGAAGTTGTAGAAGATGTTGAACTTGTCAGTACAACAGGTCAGTGACACCCCAGCTTTGCAGGGAAAAAGAGATGTAGATAGGCCTGGACCTTACTTACTTACAATGTTGTGTTTTTCCTTTGGCATTTTTAGGGGATGAAGATGGGATTAGCACATCTGTCGCTCCTATTTTTTCTCGTGCAAGTGCACAAATCCTAATACAGCAGATAATGGAGTGCAGCACCGATCTGGCCAATATGAGGGAAAGGATGGTGGTGATGGACCAAAACTTCAAAAACATGCTCGATATTTTGGGACGTATATAGAAGACTATCCCCCCCAGCTGCCCCCCATGCCCCCCCTGCCCTCACCCCTAACCACCCCACTCTCAAAGATGTTGTATAATGTTCGTTTAATATCCCCCAAAATTTGAGGAGGCACACACACACACGGGTTTATTTACTGAAGCTATAAGGGGCAAAAGCAGCATCACTTGGCATATAAAACAATCATCTTCCATGTTTGGATGCGAAGTCTTAATTGACTAAGCTTAATTTAGAAGCTGATTGGCTTATATGCACAAATAAGCCGGAGTTTGGACTGTTTAGTAAATAAACCCCAATGTCTGTTCACATGTGCGATCTGCCAGCACAGGACATTAATTGTATGTGCTTTGTGGGTGCAACCCCTTCCTTACTTATCAAGTAGGTGACAGAAAGGGGTTGCACCCACAAAGCACATACATTGATCACCCATGATGGCAGATAGCACATGTGAACATTTCGCATGGGATCTCATGTGAAAAAACACCATTTGGCCCATCACACACACACAGCATGTGTGCATCCTCAAATTTTGGGGGATTCCGGCGTGACCTAAGACCATGTTGTCTGGGTTTGTTATGCCAAATAAAAGGTTGAACTTTGTAAGTTCGATTGTTAGATATGTTTGTCAAAACCACAAAATATTTTTTGAATAAATAAATACTTTCTAAACCAAGTTTTCTAATTAAAACACAAAAATGTTCGTAAATAAAAAACAAATAAAAAAAACTTTTAAAAACACACACACACCAGTGGCTTCTTATTTCTAACCTCAATACCCAGTTTGTAGAAGAGTGACTAGAATGTGCAATTGTGTGTATTTACTAAAACCTGCTAACTAAATTGGGCACAAGAAATGCACTAGTTTCAGAACCTGGAAGACAGATAAAAAGAGAAAAAGCAATAATGACAAACAACTGTATAAAGTCCAATGGTCAAATTATTTATTATTTATTGGTAATATTTCTTTATTTTGGGGGCCGAATTATAAAGAAATATTAATCTGGCATAGCTATGGCCCCCCGACCCATAAAGTACTCAACATATTTGTCGCGTACCTCACGAGCAGATTGGGTGACCGAGCCAGCGCGACCAGTGTCCAGCCCAGGAAGGGTATCTGAGGGTAGTCCTGCCTCAGCACCGATGTTGGGTAGGTACGTCTGGGAATGCCTGCGTAAAAAATTATGCAATATGCAGCAGGCCAAAATAACAGAGTTAAATTTATATTCCGCCAGATGTATCGCTGTCTGGAACAGGCGGAACCGGCTGGCGAGTATCCCAAAGGCATTCTCGACTACCCTCCGGGCCCTGGCCAGCCGGAAATTGAAGACTCTCCTCTCCGGGGTGAGGGTCCTCTGGGGAAAAGGCCGCATGAGGTGAGGTCCAAGTCCAAAAGCCTCGTCCGCTAAAAAAACAAACGGAAGTCCTTCCACATTGTCTTCATCCGGTGGCAGTTCAAGACCACCAGTTTGTAGACGCCTGTAAAATTCGGTCCGCGCGAACACTCCCCCATCAGACAGCCGGCCATTCTTCCCCACGTCCACATACAAAAATTCGTAGTCTGCCGACACCACCGCCATCAACACGATACTATGAAAACCTTTGTAGTTATAATAGTACGAGCCCGAAAGAGGTGGCGGCACTATGCGGACGTGCTTCCCATCAATTGCCCCTCCGCAGTTTGGAAAATCACAACGCTGGGCAAAGTGGGCAGCCACAGTCTGCCATTCCTGCGGCGTGGAGGGAAACTGTGGGGACAAAAGCAAAAAAACAAATTAGCACTTTGGCACAGAAACAACATTGCAAACACTAGTAAAATAAAATCATTCTGCAACATCACGGTATTAACATTTCCAAAAATTAGTGTATAGAGAGTATTTAGGGCAACAAATCTAGAGACAATTATTATCAGACTCCACATCACGCTGATGGGGCAATACACTTTTTTAGAGGGAGGGAGTTGAACTACAATGGAGCAGGACACCAAATAAAAAAAAAAGGTGTTTTTGTCCCTAGGAGATGATGCTGGACAGGTTAGTAGTGTTGAAGGTAAAAATATGCAGGTAGGCCAAACCATATTAACCTGGAAAGCTTAACAACATGCATGGGGAGAAAAGGGAACATTAAGCACACAGCATATTACAATCATGGTGACTAGGAAAACCAACACAAAAAGGTGAGAAAAATATGCAAACATTATTAAAGACACAGATTGTGATGTTAAAGGAGGAAACTTACCTTAATAAACTCCTCCTGCATGACTTGTATGATGGCAGAACACGTCTCCGGTATGATGATCCCAAGCGCCTGGGGAGAGATGCCTGTTGAGAACTTGAGGTCCTGCAGGCTCCTCCCAGTCGCCAGGTACCGCAACGTGGCAATAAGCCTCTGCTCAGCCGGAATGGCTTGGCGCATCACAGTGTCCTGCCTCGTGATATAGGGGGACAGGAGATCCAGCAGACGGTGGAAAACGGGGTCCGTCATACGGAGAAAGTTCTTGAAGTCATCAGGATTATTCTCCCGGATCTCCCTAAGCAGAGACATATGAGAGAATCGATTACGCTGCCGCAACCAATTCTTGGCCCAGGAACTCCTCCTCCTACTGTTCCTGTCCAAATCACTGGAATGCACACAGACTCCAGAACAAAACCCATAAACAGCACGAACTTGTGAAAAGTTGCGCTGCTGCTCCATCATGGCTTCAAACCGGCCGGCTGGTCAGTCAAGAACACACTCAAACAGAAAGCACCCCCAAATCCAGCAAGACCTGCAAAGATCGCACGTCAAACAGATACGACCGTACAGGACGGCACTGCAAAGCAGAAACGCCGCGTACGGCGACACTGAATGACAAATACGAGCCCACAAGCACACACTGAACCTGAAAATACGACCTGTTAAGCGCGGAGACTGAAAAGCACGAATCAGCTCTAACCAAACCTTCGCTAACACCGAACTAGCAGAAGCGGAACAGAGGGCGGCGCCGATGGCTTCGTCATTCCCCTTTATAGTGACGTTGTACGTGGTTTACGTGCCCGCGTTCTGGTCCGCTGGGATTTCGGTCCGATGGTGTGTACGCTCATCAGACCAACGGACAAATTTGACTTATCCGCTGGGAAATATCCGTCGGATGTTTCCGACCGGATACATTCCCTCGTGTGTACAAGGCCTTAGTGTAATGCAGGGATAGGCAATTAGCGGACCTCCAGCTGTTGCAAAACTACAAGTTCCGTGAGGCATAGCAAGACTCTCACAGCTACAAGCATGACACCCAGAGGCAGAGGCATGATGGAACTTGTAGTTTTGCAACAGCTGGAGGTCTGATAATTGCATATCCCTGGTGTAATGCAAGCTGCTTCTAATTGTGACTGTCCTATCAGCCTGGACCACAATCCTTCCTCACTGTGCTATATGTTTTCTGCTGCACCATTGGCATGGTTATATCTCCTTAGTCCTCTCCATAAAATTATCATACATTTCTGCATAAAGTAGAACTATAGGCAACACTTTTTTTATTCATTTTTGGATAAAGTAAGGGAGGGTTATAGCTCCTGTCAGTTTATTTTTTACCATCCCTGTCCCATTGCAGAGATTTCCTTTCACTTCCTGCCCCATAGCCAAACAGGAAGTGAGAGGAAATCTATGCAAATTAAGGGAATCCATTACCCCCCCCCCAGGCCCTAAAAACTAGTGTCCCCACTCGACAATTTCAGGGTGGGTCTTAAACACAAAGGGGAGTGGCATTGACAGGAATGGATGGGTCATATTTAAATTAGGGGTGTATGAGTTTAGTCAGACCTAGGGCAGCACAAAACCTAAATACACTACTGAGTAGAACCAAGCAAGTCATTCAATGATTGGTCAATAATAATTGGGGTGGGTACAGCACCAGTCACTCTTTACTAGGAAAGAGAGTAGCAGTGTTTTTTTGGGCTCATTCACATGGATATCATGTGTGCTTGCAGACAGCATGCACTCAAATCTGTATACCTGCTCCTGCATGCAAGTCAAATTAATGTTGATGTACAGCTATGTCTGTATATCCACTTCTAGAGGATGTCTGCATGCAGCTTCAAGGCTGATGCAGAAAAAAAGTAGATCAGCACACAGGATGGGTGCCAGCAAACTCCTGTACAGAGGCAATGGATTTTCCTAGCAAAAGAGAAATACACAAAGAATACCAAAATTCAAGCAAAACAGGCGGAACATGTAACATGTTCCCAAAGGTGAACTTCCCTATTTGAGACTGGATTTCAGGTTCATGGGCAACTGCAGGGATGTCCACCTGTTGCTTCAATTTAATTTAAAATGATCATGTGTGTTTAAAACACTATTTCTCTGTCAAATAATAATTCAGTAAAGTTAAATCTTACAGCCACCAACTTTGTATAATTCAGCACAGAACATTTTCCTTTAAAACATGTATCTTTTCTATTTTTCAATATTTAAAGTGCTTGTCCTCTGTAGAGTCAACAAAGATGTTTACACTAGATGACCACCAAAAATTTGAATATTATTATTAACATCTCACTTAGTTTGGTAACAAAGTAGGTTGAAGCATCCAACATATATTGTTGTATTAAATGTATGGTTTTTGTATCAATTAGGGATGAGCTGAACACCCCCCCGCTCGGTTCGCACCAGAACCTTCGAACGGACCGAACGTTCGCACAAACTTTTAGAACCCCATTGAAGTCAATGGGACTCGAACGTTCGAATTCAAAAGTGCTCATTTTAAAATCTAATATGCAAGTTACTGTCATAAAACGGGTTTGAGAACCCGGGTCTTGCCCCAGGGAACATGTATCAATGGAAAAAAAAGTTTAAAAAACAGTCTTTTTCTGGAGCAGTTATTTTAATAATGCTTAAAAAAAAATGAAAAATTCCTTTAAATATCATACCTGCTGGGTGTCTATAGTATGCCTGTGAAGTGGCACGTGTTTAGAACGTGTTTAGAATTAATGTTAGGACAGGAACAATTGTATTTTATTTTTTACTTGCTAAGTACTATACAGCAATGTTTCTAGAAAGAATCAATAATAATTCATTGTAATATGAAGTTGGTTAATGTGATATAATGTGATATAATCACAGACACACTTTGAAAATGTTTTGATTCATCAATACTGAACATATTTAATATGTTTGTATTGTGGGAAGCTGTGTACATCTCAAATTGTGTAATAAAATTTGTGCTTGGTAATCCTACAGAAGAATATTATAAAATACATCATCTTTTACAGTAAAGATACTTAAAGTGATACTAAACACACACTGTTCAATTTACATTGTCCCTTCCATTTCTGTATGTGGATGATGGCGCTGTAATTTTTTTTAATAAAAAAAAAAAACATCCAAGTACCTTTTTTCTAATCAATATACAGCTGTCACATGACCCAGCTCTTTTCCAGCCTGTCTGCAGGGAAGGAGCTTCTAGTCCTCTGCTGATGGTCAAATGTTCAAAAAAGAATCAACCTTTGAAATACAGAGTAGAAATACATAGATAATATTAATAAACTGTTTTAAATTGTCATACACATATATATTTGAAATCAAATCATTATTTTTTGTCAATAATGTGGTGTGGGTAGATTTCTGCTAGTCACATACTATGTCACACTCCTCCAACATGTGTCTTAGGCCGCGTACACACAAGGAGACATGTCCGATGAAAATGGTCCGATGGACCGTTTTCATCGGACATGTCTCCTGGGATGTTTTGGTCTGATGTGTGTACACATGATCAAACCAAAATCTCTGCGGACAGACAGCACGGTGACGTCGCGGTGACGTTGATGCCGCGACGTCCGCAAACCAGGAAGTAAAATGCTTCCGGAGATTTCCGTCCGCTGGTTAAGCGTACTAACCAGCGGACATGTCCGATGGACAGGTTTCCAGCGGACAAGTTTTAAAGCATGTTTTAAAACTTTTGTCTGCTGGAAACCTGCCTGCTAGGCCGTACACACGATTGGATATGTCCGCTAAAACTGGTCTGCAGACCAGTTTCAGCAGACATGTTCGATCTTGTGTACCCGGCCTTAGAATAACAGAAAGGTAAAGCCTCCATGAATCAAGATGTAATATCCCACCCCCATTGTGTTTAGCTGGTTAGTGGGCATGGAAAAGGGGGGGGGGGGATCGGTGGCCTGTCATTTTCATTGTGTATAAGCTCACATGTGGGACTCACATGGGCTGCTCAAATGTGATAGGGAGGATATTGCACAGCATAGAATCTGACTGAACACTGACCATGTGCAGAGTTGCGACGTGAACAGAAGGTGGATATATAGAATGAGTATGAACAGCATGTGATACATCATGTATTGATAGTTTTTTTATGATTGGGTGTGGGTTTAGTGACACTTTAAATCGTAATAATAAAGTATCTACTCACTTACATTTTAGCAAATGCAATTGGTTCCACTTAATTAAAATTTCAGTTATAATGTGTCTGTTATGTCTCTGTTTATGAACACTATTGAGATGTGAGATAGAGAGATGCAAAGTAGCAGTGTTGTTTTTGTGTCTAATCTGTTTCATTCTCCTGCAGATCAAATAGATAACATATGATATGCATATATTGTCAGTTTAAACAAACTTTTTTTTTTTATAAAATGTGCCAGTTAATCCCTTATTTTACTCTAATAATCCCCAATGACTCATTAATTCCCTTCTCCCCTTAACTACTGTTTTCCTGTAGCGGTAGATTTATGAGATTAGCATACTGCTTTCTTATCAGCGAGTTCCTTCTCAGTATATTTATCGGTTGATTTATATTGCTATCCCTCCCCTCTTGAAAGGAACTACAAGAGACTGATGCCACATCAAATTCAGGTACTTATAATAATGACAGATAATAATTAATTAATTGTCTGTGCCATGGTTCTTTCCATAGTGCTTTCTGTTTGATAATATACTTTTTGTATACTATTAACACAACGCACATTGAAAGTGCACTACCTCTTGCACAAGATGTAGAGCTCAGTATGGTGATCTCAGGCTAACTCAGAAACCCTATCACTGTTAGTTCTCCAAGTGTGTGCCCAAGCTCCACCCTCTGTGCTTGCATCGCCTTGATTCCTCCATATGCCTCACATCTATTGACTAGGTCAGGGGCACCTCACAAAGTCAATAGATGTAATGTGAAGGGCAGAGCCAAGGTGACACCATCACATAGGGTGGAGCTTAGGTGCACACTTGGAGAACTAATAGTGACAGTGTCTTTGAGGTAACTTTGGATCAAAATACTGATTGCTGTATCTTGTATACAAGCAGACCACACTGTTGCATATATTATATATATTTCTTTAGCAGATCTAGAGAATAAAATGGCGATTGTTTTAAACTCAACTTTTTGGGAAAAAGACACTTTCATGAATTAAAAATTTTTTTAAAAGTAAACTTAGCCCAATTTTTTTGTATAGTGTGAAAGATGATGTTACACCAAGTAAATAGATACCAAACATGTCATGCTTGGTCTCCCGGTGGGACGGGAGGCCCTTTAAGAGTGGCGGAGGCAGCAAAGGCAGCAGGAGGGGGGATGTCCCCTCCCGCTCCTCCGGGATAACAACAGAGTGGCTTTTAGCCAAATTGGTTGTTATCCCTGGAAAGCCAATCACCGGCTCTAAAAAAGGTGAAAAAAAACCCTACTTAAATCTATTAAAACAACTTTTTTGGGGGTTCTAAGTAATTGTTTAGCAAAAAATATGGGGCCAGATTCACAGAGCCATTACGCCGGCGTTACAGGAGATGCGCGGCGTAAGTCTAAATTTGCGCATGCGTTTCGATGCGCCGCATCCCCAAAACGAGATACGCAAGAAATCTCCTTTTTTTTGACTGGCGTAATTTCGATAGACCGGCGCATCCGTCCGCGCAAAACTAGACACACCATTGATTTGCTATTCAAATATGCTAATCAGGGAGTTACGGGGATCCACAAAAGAACGTTGTTGCAGCGCAGGCTACGCGCTGTGTGCAACAGCTGCACGTCCTGTCTAAAATTAGACCATATAAAACGTGGTATAAAATTAGACAATCCGTCTACATGTCAGAGAAAGCAACACTGTTAGTGAGGAGCTGAGCAGTCACACTTGTTGCACAACAATCTGTATGCCAACATGCCAGGGACATCTTTGCACATAGCTATACTACTGACTTTAGACGAGCAAAGAAGGAGGAGGGCACGGAGGAGGGCACGGGAGAGGATATACCGCACACGCATAGACCTCTTTGGCATGAGTGATTCTGAGGTGTATCGCATCTTCAGATTCACCCCTTATGCCATCCTGGAATTAACCACAACCTTGCAGGATGACATCACCAGCCCAACACACCGCTCACATGCAGTGCAGCCACTGGTCAAGGTCATGGCAACACTCCATTTCCTTGCCAGTGGCTCTTTTCAAAGAATAAGTGGAGTGGTGGCTGGGATGTCACAATCCTCCATGAGCAGATGTGTGCACCAGGTTGTCCCTGCAATCCTCAGACACATGGCCAACCAAATCATCAAACCCACCACTGAGGAGCTGCGGCAGAAGGCAATGACAGATTTCTACAGAATTTCCAGATTCCCACGCACCGTGGGGGCCATTGATTGCACACATGTGGCACTCCAGCCCCCCCCATGAGACAGAGCACATATACCGCAATCGGAAGCATTGGCATTCCATCAACGTACAGGTGATAGTCGATGCCCAAGGCCTCATATGGCACGTCCGTGCCAAACACCCCGGATCCAGCCATGACAGCTACATCTACAATCAGAGCCCCATCCCAATGGAATTCAAACAGAACGTGTATGGGGACACCTGGCTGGTTGGTGAGTGACATGGGTGGCAGGCATGACTGTCCCCCCCCATGATGCACACATCACAAGGGGCACATGCATGACTAACATCCTCCTGTCTTTTCCCTTACAGGTGACTCTGCATATGCACTGGGACCCCATCTCATGACTCCTATCCGGAACCCCCAAACACCAGGAGAGGAAAGATACAATGAAGCCCACGCCCAAACATGTGCAGTGGTGAAGCGCACCTTTGGCCTCCTGAAGTCACGTTTCCAATGCCTGGATAAGTCTGGGGGGACCCTGTTGTATTCCCCAAACTTTGTGTGCCAGATCATCGGTGCCTGTTGCCTGCTGCACAACTTCGCAGTGAGAAAAAGCCTGCAGATTGACATACGTGATGACCTGACCCCTGAACCAGACAATCCCCCCCTAACTGAGGTTACCCCGTCTTCTGAGGGAAGAGCAGCCAGGAGACAGCTCACATTAGGCATCTTTGCACATTAAACACACACATTAATCATGGCACAATGAGAATGCATGCATGCACACCACTGTGGTCCCTAGCACAGACACATCACATCCTCATCAAATTGGATTAGCACAAGCCCACCATGCTAGACTTGTGAGCAAGAAAAAAAAGAAAAAAGAATGGAGGGCGCACCGACCTAGTGTGATACTGTTGCACAATTTTTATTAAAATACTAAAATCAATAGTTATACTCACAAAATGAGTTAGAAACAAGCTTTAAAAGACAATCCAACAGCGCCAGCAGAACAGGACGGTTGCTTCAGTCTAAAAAGGTATCTGACCGATAATCAGGCTAGGCTTACGTTTCGGGGGCGTACCCCTTTCCTCAGAGCCCCGGTGGTCTGCACTCCTTTTGAATTCCCACGATTCTAAGGAGGGCTGCAAGACTCTGGAAAGACACTGTACAATTGAATTGTATGTCCCCATAAGCAAGAAATACCGGAGCGCAGGAGATTTATATCGTTTTGCCAGACTTGTGAGCAGCAATGCCACGCATTCATACACCATTCACACGGACCTGGGGATCACTTCTCCCTGGTCCTGGGGAACCCTTCTCCACCAAAACTGAGGGTGACACCCCTTTTCTGGCAGGAATATCACCCCCACATTCCAAAAACATTCACAAAAAGAAATAAAAAAAATGTCCAGCAAAAAAAAAATTCCAACAAAAAAAAGGCAAAAAAAACAAAACTGAAAAAAAAGTGGGAAAACAAATTAATGCCGCTGGCGTGACCCACGCCTGGGGCGCCCACGGCCACGGCCCCGGCTCCTCAGGGGACACTCATGGGGAGGGGGGGGTAATCCAGGGAAGGAGGAGCAGCCCCTGGTCTCTGCCCACCTGACGGCCTGCCCTCCAAGGCCACGGCAATTCTGTTCAGGCCAGCACTTAGTGTTGCCATGTTGGCCTGGATAGCCTGGGTGAGGGCCCTCACATCCTGCCCAACGTCTGCTGTTGTAGTCTGCAGTATGTTTAGGCAGTTTGTAAGAGCCCAGGAATGGCAGTCCAGGTCCCCAAGCGTATCCTTTATGGAGGACAGGCTCTCCTCCATCCGCACCAAAGTCTGGCTGACCTGTCCCAGATGGCGGGTCTGAAGGGCCTGGTCCCTTCTCAGATTGGCGGGCAGAACCTCGGCAACCCCCCTGGTCTTCTAGGACGACTTCCTGCCTCCAGCTGAGGCTTGTGGCCGGGGAGAAGGGGAGGCCCTTGGGAGGGGAGCCCTGTTGGGGGAGGAGTGGGAGGGGCTAGCCCTTATGGAGGGCTGGCTGCTGCCAGCCAGAGAGGAAGACTCCTCCAAAAACAACAATCCACTGGCTGAAATGACATCCTCCTCCTCCTCAAACTCCTCCTCCTCAACCTCCTCCTCTTCAACCTCCTCCGAGGACTCCGGCCTTGTCGGGGGGTCCTCATCAGGATGTTGTCCTGGGGATGGTGTGGTCAGCCCAGATGGCCCAGCACCCTCCTGCACATCTGTGGATGACACAAAACATTCACCGGTTGGAGGATCCACACACTTGCCACATATTCCCTTTCACCCCCCCACATGCTACACACCTGATAGGGCAAAAAAACCTTACCTGGCATCACGGCTTTATGACTGGAGTCATAGCCAGGCAGGCCCTCCACCTGTTGTCTATGAAAGGTCTGGGCCACCGCACGCTCCTCCGCTGTCAGCCTAACAGGGCATGGTGGGCCCCCTCCAGTGCCCCTGGCATGGGCTGCCATTTTGGCCAGCTTCTTTCGGACCAAACGCCGGGGGTCATTGATTTTCTTTTCGATCCCCGCGTGTGTCCGGGTCTCCCCCCCCCGCTGCATTCACCTGGTCAGTAATGTGCTGCAAAATCTCCCGCCTCCTAGCCGGGATGGTGTTGGCACTCTCCGGGCCGTGGAGGAAACGCCCATATTGGGTATTGGCCCGGGCAATTATTTGTTTCTCCCCCAAAGTAAAATTCAACTTCCTCTTCCTCTCAGTCATACTCATACAACAACTCTCTCCCAAACAATCAACAAAAATCACTCACAAAAACAAGCAGGGAAAATCAAGCAACAAAACAAACAAACCAAAATCTATCAACCAAAAAGTCTCACAAGCAGTCACCAAAAAACACTTTCAAATATATTCTACAAAACACTAGATCAAACAGTCAACAAATATAACAAAGACAAGTCACAACGCAACAAACAACAGAACAAAAGCACCTTGCTGTATAGGGAGGGATACAAAGGGATGTACTTTTGCAAAGGAAGTGCGTTTGTGTCTGTCTATTTATGCTGTCTGCGTAGTTCACAAAGTTGCCCGGGTCCACTTCCAATTTCACTGATTGCGCCGTTCCCGAGTTGTGAGTATGCGCACAGAGGTGCTGACCATGGTCTGCTTCATGCGCGCATGCGCGAGCTGGCTGGCCCTTCATTTGCATGGGGTCACGGCTCATTTCAATGTAAAACGCGCACGTCCTTCCCAAATTGAATTACTCCGCCTTACGCCTCTGAAATTACGTTGCACCGGCGCTAATTTCTGCGCAAATCAAACGAGAATACGGTGATTGCGCCGCTACATTGCGGCAGTCTAACGTAAAGGCGGTGAGCTACGCCAGTCAAAAAATGCGCCGATGTACGTGAATCTGGCCCATGGATTTTAACTTGTAAACACCAATGTCAGAAATAGGCTTAGTCATGAAAGGGTTAAAGAACCACCTGAGAGATAAAAACTGGACCTGAGATCCTAATGTTTTTTTAACACCTTGGTTGCTAAAGCTTTGTGGGTAAACCTATTTCTTAGGTTCACCTAAGAAGGTGAGGGTTTGTCCATTAAGGGTGGAGCAGCGTTGAGCGCCAAGAGTGTCTAGCAGATTTGCACAAGTTAACAAGTTTGTCAGAACTTTGAAGGAACACTGTGCACAGGCACAGGAATGTGTGCTTGAACTTAATGGGCCAGATTCAGGTAGATCAGAGCATCTTTGCTCTGGAGTAACGCTTCTCATTTGCGTTACTCTGCCGAAATTTTAGGAGCAAGTGCTGTTATTCAGGAAGCACTTGCTCCTAAAGTTGCGACAGCGCATCGCAAATGAGCCAGCGGGATTCAAATTGGGCGGGTACGGGGCGTGTAGTATTCTAACTATGCGCGATCCCGCGGCGAACGTACTGCGCATGCGTCGAGTGTCAATGCATCCCAGTGCGCATGCTCCAAATTCTGTCAGTGAACGTCAATGACGTCACATTCCCATTCATGAATGTTTTACGCAAGCGACGCGATTTGTTTTTTTTCCGACGCGATGACGACGCCTATACTTAACATAGGATACTCCACTAGGGGGCTGCTTTATCTATACGCCACGTATCGTTTCCGGAAATGTCGTAAAGTCATTGCGTCGCGCCCGAAAAAGATCGTGAATTGCCGATTCCCGCTCATTAACATATTTTTTGAGCGTAAATCGGCGGGAACGCCCCCGGCGCCATTTTTAAGTTGAAGTAACGATGCGATGGTGAAATTCAATTACGCCGATCGCATCGAAACTTCAACCCGGCGTTTCTTGTTTTCTGGTTATAGAAAACAGAAACGCCGGCTTAAAGTGACAGTTAGGCTGGCGGATCACTGGATCCGCCAGCCTAACTCTTCATGAATCTGGCCCAATGTTTACATGTATCAGTTTAAACTAATTGCACCTACTTTTATTGAGATTGTTATATACCGTATTTATCGGCGTATAACACGCATGGGCGTATAACACGCACCCTAACTTTAAGGCCTCGTACACACGAGGCAATTCATTTGTTCAAATCGGTCGGACCGACCGATTTGAACAAATCTGTCTCTTTGGATTTTGGTTTGCTCGCGTGTACACACGAGCAAACCAAAATCCCCGCCAGCAGACGGCGCGCTGACGTGTCGGTGACGTGGCGGTGACGTTGACGCCGCCACGTCACCGCACCAGGAAGTAAAACACTTCCGCGCATGCGCCGAATCCATTCGGCGCCGGTGTGAGACGACATGTCTGCTGGTAAGTGTACTAACCAGCAGACATGTCGGGCGGACTTGTTCCCACCCGATAGATTTCAAAGCATGCTTTGAAATCTGTCAGGTGGCCAAATCCGTCGGCTCGCCCGTACACACGATCGAATCTGTCTGCTGGGACGGTCTAGCAGACCGTTTCCAGCAGACAGATTTGATCGTGTGTACGCGGCCTAAGGGGGAAGTTTCAGGATTTTTTTTTTCACAGCCCCCTGCGTATAACACGCAGGCACAGTTTACCCTCTATTTTCTGGGTAAAAAAGTGAGTGTTATACACCAATAAATACAATAAGTGTCTTTTTTGAATCAATTTTGTTTTACACTGCAATTCACCGTATTTATCAGGGTTTTGCGCGCTCCGGCGTATAGTACGCACCCCTAAAGTAGCCCTGAAATTCCTGTAAAAAAAAACATTTTATAACATTTTATTACTTACAGTTTTGGTGTCTTGCCCGGCGTCCATCGTCTGGTCCGGCGTCCGTCTGTGGCCTCGGTGGTGTCCTCCCGGCTTCTTCTGCGCTGTCTGAGTCGAATCCCCGCTTCCCACGCTCAGTTTGAAGCCTCCGCCGACATATACCGAGCATATACCGAGCGCAGTACATCCGGGCACGCTCGGCCACGCCGAGCCTGGCGGAATGTACCCGAGTGTACTGCGCTCGGTATATGTCGGCGGAGGCTTTAAACTGAGCACGGGAAGCGGGTATCGGCGTATATCGCACACCCACGATTTTTCCTATATTTTAAGGGGAAAAAAGTGCGCGGTATACGCCGATAAATACGGTATTTGCTGTATCCTATTGTACAAATGGATTAATCACTTCAATGCCAGGTACTTTTACCCCATCCCTGCCCAGGCAATTTTCAGCTTTCAGTGCTGTTGCACATCAAATGACATTAAATGACAATTGTGAGGTAATGCAACACTGTACCCAAACTAAATTGTTATTGTATTTAATCACAACTGTTTTTTTTTTTTGCTAAATAAATGAAAAAAGACTGAACATTTTGAAAAATACTTGTTTTCTTTGTTTCTGTAAAAATTTTGCAAATAAATAATTATTCTTCATAAATTTAGCTCAAAATGTATTCTGTTATATATATAAATATATAAATATAAAGTCTTTAAAGTATGGTATATGCTGTATATGAAAGTTTATCAATCCTGCTGTACTGACAGCCCAAATCATATCTTGGGGCCTTAAAATGCCAGGACAGTGGAAATAACACCCAAATGACTCAGTTTTAGAAAGTACACAGTCCAAGGTATTTAGTAAGAGACATGGTGAGTTTTTTGACGTTGTAATTTTTTGTCATCATTTTTAGAAAAATTAAGAAATTGAAAAAAAATATTTTTCACAATTTTTGGTTTTACATACTGTCACCAGTGCAGTACAGCTGGTGACAGTATGAAAAAAAAAGTTATTATTATTATTATTATTTTTATCAAATTGTTTACCTTTTTACAATTTTATTTTAAACACACTGCGACCAGAGCAATATACAGTTACCATAATAATATTTTACTATTTTGGGGAAGTGATCAGTTTTTTTTTAATGTTTGTTACTTTGTTTATATCAGTGAATTACCGTATTTTTCGCTCCATAAGACGCACCTGACCATAAGACGCACCTAGGTTTTAGAGGAGGAAATCAAGAAAAAAAACTATTCTGAACCAAATGGTGTAATAAAATATTTTCCAAGAGCCCATGAAATGCAGCCTGTCCATTGCCATAAATGCAGCCTGACCATTGCAATAAACACAGACTGACCATTGCCATAAATGATAAACGCAGACTGACCATTGACCCCCTGTCCATAACTCACATCTGCAAACCCACCCATCCATAACCCCCTTCTTTCTGGCTTTACCCACCGTGTACAGCACTTGTGACTGAAACTCTTTTCACTTGCCAGTGGTAGCCGTGGGATCATCAGGCATGGGGGTCACCATCTGGACATCTAAAGCTCAGCGTGTAATGCCCCGCCCCCACCTCCTGCCCATCATCACACAGCCACACTGGGCAACTGTCTCCGTTGTTTCAGTGCAGCATGTCACATAGATTCTATGGAAGCCAGTGGGACAGATGCGTTCAGAGCTAGCAAGCACGGAACTGAGGCTTCTGTCTTTACTAGTAGACAGCGCGGTGAGCACATCTGAGCTGAGCCACGGAGGAGGGTAGGCGGAGCTTCTGTCAGTTGTTTAGAGTGCGGCCAATCACTGGCCGCTTATGGGATGCTAGTTCCCGCCCTCCCTCCCCGGCAAAGTCACGCTGCTGTTTTTATCACTACAGGTCTGCAGCTGGGGACAGTTATGTGTGTGGGAGTCGGGACTTGCAGGGGGGGGGGGTTCTTGCCTTGATGCCGCCCGCAATATGCACTGGGCGGGGGGGTGGTACCAGCGGCGGCGGGGGGCGGTGCCTGTCGTATATTCGCACTATAAGACGCAGGGACATTTTCCCACATATTTCTAGGAGAAAAAAGTGCGTCTTATAGTGCGGAAAATACGGTACATTGCTATAAGAAAGCAATTTACTGAATATAACTGAATCATTCAGTTTGTTTTGTTGTGATTAACTGTGACTGGTCAAAGGTAATGTACCATGTACATGTACCATATGATCAAATTGACCAATCACAGCTAGCAACACAATTTCACACAATGGATGGCATGAAAAGAAGCCATCCATTGTGTACAGCTGTCATGTGACCTGCTATGATTGGTCACAGCGGTTACATGGCACCGGCAGTGAGCCAGTACTCTGATCACTCTGATCCTGCATCTTCTGTATTGAACGATACTGTAATTGAGCTATCCCTCCAATACATTGTAAAGCGCTGTGAAAACTGTTGGCGCTATATAAATCGTGTATAATAATAATAATAATCAGTCATCCAGTAAGGATGGAAAAGCATCCACCTGGCCGCCAATTCACTGTAAGCTGGGCGGTATGTGGTTAATAGAAGGGCATAGTGCTGGACTTATTATTTTAATACTCTTTGACATTAAAACTCTATTTAATGATTTGTAATAAAAAATGTAATTGCATTAATTGATGTTGTTTTAGCTTTAAATAAAACAGATTGAGAAAGGTAAATATAACAGCTTGAGAATGAATAATTACAAGATCTTTTTACAGGCAGGGCATTTTTTCTTTATATTGTTGTAAATCAAAACCTACAAAAACAATCTTTAGCACAATTCAGTCACTGCATTGTGTCTATAAAAACTACAAATATCTAAATGATAATTAAAACTATTTATTTTTAAGACATGCCTACCATTAAGCAGAAATAATATACAATAGGGAATTATTTCATCCCAGAAAATAACTAATTTCTAAAACAACATACTCTTTCATGAATTGTAGTACCATGATTTATTTATCATTAAAAAATTATGTCCACTTAGTTATAATGACTTTCTCATCAGTGCAGTAATATTTAACTGGCCTGTTCACAAAAAAGGAATGACCAGTGATCTATGAACTCCTACAATATGTGCTCCTGAATCCATTTGCCAGGCTCCTTGCTTTTCGTCCAACTCTAGGGAAAAAGTTGAGGCCAGACGTGATTCATCACATGTAGGGCAGCCAATTCACATTTTAAACTTTATAAGCTCAAGGAATGGAACAGCTGTGTAACACTGACCATTTAAATGATGATGTAGGCAAAAGACACACTCGTAGTTCATATTAAAGGTGAAGTATATTTGTAGTAGCAGAGTAAGCCATGAATAATTGCAGATGTCTAGGATGTTAGTATAATTATAACAAACAATGCAAATCCTAAAAAGATTAGTATTATGCCAAGTACACATGATCGGAATTTCCGATGGGATAAAATCCGATGGAATTTTCTGTCAAGCTGTCTTGCATACACATTGTTAGACCAAATTCTGACAGTTCAAAACGCGGTGACTTAAAACACTGCGAAGAGCCGAGAAGAATGAAGTTTAATGCTTCCGAGCACGCGTCAACTTGATTCTGAGCATGCATGTTTTTTTTCTCGGTCGGAGTTCCACACAGACGATCAAAATTCGAAAGTCAAATGAAAAAATTCCGTCTAACTTTTTCATCGGAAATTCCGTGCGTACAAGGTATTAGAGTTCTTTTAGGTGCTCTTGAAATATTGGCCATTTTTGTTGTTCAGTAGAGATGCTTATTGTATGTATCGGTACTAGCAATATAACCAATAATACTAGGAATGTTTAGGAAAATATATTGGTGATCTTGATACCTTTTATTAGCTAAGATTGCTTTAAATTCCCAACAATTAAGCACCAGTCAATTATCCCTGTTCCTCCTGTTGTTAAGGCACTGATTAGCCAGGTTTTCTGTTACTGACACAATGGTGGGTTGGGTTGGGGGCTGGGTTGGTATTAGGTTTAAGATTAGAGATAGATACACCCTAGGCTTTGGCAAAGTTTGGGACTAAGTTTAGAGAAAGCTTTGTACAAGAGTTACTATTTCTAAAGAATCAATTTTAGTGTGAATTAAAGAAAAATTTATAGTTATCCTTTTCTATCAATAATGGATTTAATTTAAAAAACAACTCAGTGACAAGCAAAGAAATACTTTAGTGTCCATTTATTAAAAGCCAGCAGCTGCAGTATGTGTAGCTGATGGCTTTTAATGTGTTTTTTTGGTGGAACACCGCTTTAATTATGCAGCATTCATTATGATCTTCAAGGGCTCATTCACACCAGTGTGCACACATTAAGGTGTACATAACACATGCTTGCTGGTTTCGGTTGTGCATGCACTGGCATGCACTGCAATGCATTTTTTTCAAGCTACAGTATATGTAATTAATATGCACTACACAGCATTATAATGCAGCATATTGCTGTCAACTGAAGCTATAGGAAATTAGGCAAATTACATTGTTCTTGCATTGCACCTGTGTTGGGAAATGTTGTCCAACACAGTATAATGCAGCTGATGTGAATAAGTCTTAAAACAAGTCTGGACAAATCTCAATTGATAACGTAGGACCCTCTAGTGTGTGCTACTTATCATGAAAGAAGGTAAACTATACTCTGGCTCCCATTAAATGGTGAGTCTGTAATTGGGTGGAGACTGGAGCTCAGCAAGCTGAAAGTCTTCCAGCAGGAATACCTGAGGGAGAGCGGGATGAAAGATCTGTTACCCCCGAAGAGACAGAGTGGGCTGTGGAGGAGCAGCAGCAGCCCACACCCACCTGCACAGGCAGACAAGTAACAAATCCACAGCCCCCTTGTGCCCCTGCCCCATCCCTGTCCAGTCAGAGACAGTTTTTACCAGGGGCTGGTTACAGACACAAGACACAGTCTACAAACTGTGGATTGCCTGATCTTCACAGACCTATGTGGAAAGTCCAGGGAGCTCCCCAGTTCTCCCAGTTTGAGAGGGAGGTACAGAGAAGGACTGCTCTAGAGTGGGGATTGGACTTTCCCTATGTTGCGCAGGATAATCATTGAGGTCTCCCGCACCAACTGGCAAGAGGGACTTATCTGGGACTACTTGCATATTCTTAAACCCCAAAGGCGACCTCACAACAAAGACGCAGAGAGTCAGGAAAACTGGGAAGAAAAGCAGCCAGGTTCAGCTGGTGGCAACTAGGTGGGCTAGCATTTTGCAAGCAAGTGGAACTGGGATCACTGGCAACAAGAAGGCAAAAGGAGAGGCTGTTCACTCTATTTGTGCTCCTTTGTCAAAAGGGACTGCAAGTTCCTGCCTATAATGGGCCTTTGCTAAACGGAAGACAAAAGAAAAATTTCAATACAGTGATGCCACGTACACACGAGTGGTTTTCCCTTCGAAAAAAAAAACAGTGGTTTTCCCGACAGGAATTCCTCTCAAGCCTGCCTTGCATAAACATGGTCACACAAAGGTTCGGTGAACTTTTGACTACATAGAGCCGACAAAATTAAGTTCTATGCTTCCGAGCATGCGTCAAATTGTTTCCAAGCATGTGAGGTTTTTTTTTCCGTCGGAAAAGCATACAGACGAACGGTTTTCCCGCTAGGATTTTTTCCTGATGAAAAAAATTGATCCTGCTCTCTTTTTTTCCCGGCAGTTTTCCTGTGGAAAAAAGTCAGATGGACCATCCACACGGTTGGGATTTCTGACAAAAAGCTCTCATTGCAGTTTTTTTTTTTTCCGACGGGAAAACTGGTCATGTGTACGGGGCATGAGGGTAATATCGTTCAGTAATACCATGTTGTACATTGGTTATACAATAAGTGGTATTGATTCTTTGGTTTTCACATTGTGTTATAGGCATAACATATATTATTATAATACATTGTTGTGTCATAAGATGATATGTAGCAGCTAGTGAAATAGAAGTTTGGTAAACTGGTATGACTACAAAAAAAAATCCTCCCAATAGGAGAAAAACACTGCGCTATCGCAATAAATCGTGAAACAAAGAATCAATAGTGAATAAAAAGCTGCCGGTACCAATTACTTAAACCAAATTAACCCACAGATAATACAAAAAATATAAGGTACAGCGCTAAACAAATAATTGAATAAATTGTGATGAAGTGATATAAAAAATTATAACACAAGTGACATGAAAACCAATGTGATCTTGTGAGGTGAAAATCAAAAGTGATCCAATCGATCCAATCCGTATCGTATGGACGTGATGACGTAACAATGCTTAGGCCACACCTACGCGTGTCGTCATCATAGGACGTCGTCGGGGATAGGCCTATGATGACGAAACGCGTATGTGTGGCCTAAGCATTGGTACGTCATCACGTCCATACGATATGAAATACACAGCACAGAGCCCTAACATACAGGAACGAGGGAGAGGAGACGCCGCATCCTTCTTCTCCTGCACTGTTTTGCGCTGATTCAATCACCCAAATTGTGAGTGCAACTTTTATTTGTTCATTAAACCCTTTTATCAACAATATTACACTATGGGTTGTTTTTTTGTTTTTGTTTCTTTCCCCGCGAGTTTTTGAAATATCCTTATACCCCATTCAACATACGCTGTGGAGTCATCACATACTTTGGCTGTTGTTCAGGAGAAGTCTGCCTGGGAAGACTATAAATATCCCTGAGCCTATATGACCGTTATTTTCACGGTCTATTTATGCGGTAAGGAGACAACCTATTCACTGGGTGGCCCTTTGGTGGAAGAGGATTTTGTTGTGTCCATTTCTTTTTACTGTTTATGGACTTTAATTATTGGATCACTTTTGATTTTCACCTCACAAGATCACATTGGTTTTCATGTCACTTGTGTTATAATTTTTTATATCACTTCATCACGAATTTATTCAATTTTTTGTATAAACTGGTATGACTGCAAATGATTCTATATTAGAAATGCATCGCATGTTTACAGGTATTTATGGTAAATTTCAATAGATTATTTTTTTTTTTTAGAAAATGTGCATACTGTCATATAAGGTATGGTGAATTCTTTCAGACAGTATGAGCATTTCCATCCTGGACAAAATCTGAGACCATAAAAGGACCATAAAAATAAAGAGCAATCATCCATTGAATAGAGCTGAATAATCAGTGTAACAATCTATTGCAGGATGAAGGTATATTTGGTATAGTAGCATATAAAAGGCATATATGTGGTGAAAGGGCAATATTTTGGTTTGATGCTATCTCAGTTCTACTAGCTGCAGCCTGCCATATTGGTTTAAGATATTTACAGCTCCAAAAGATGTGTAAATAAGTTCCTCGTTCAGGACATCCCCTGAAACAATTGGGAGAGGCTGGAGGGTAGAAGGAGTGAATTTTTGTAGGGGGCATATACCATCTGGAAAATAGCTTCCCTGGGGTTTCTCTGAATGAAATTACTTGGTTACTCTCGCAAAGGTTATCTGTCATAGTATTCCATTTCCCCATGGTAATAGAGCATGCTACATCAGCTTCCCAGTGCAGCATTGGTCCAGATTTTTCAGGCATAGTAAAGTTATTGAGGTATCCATACAGTTGAGAAATCAGTCCTCTATCTCTCGAGGAGTTTATACATATGTGTTCAAATAATGTGTCAGAGGATTGGATAGATAATGAATAATGTTCTAAGTTAAGTTTAAATGTTCTAAATTAAGTTTTTAATTTGGAGGTAGCAAGAAAACTCAGAGGAAGGAAGTTTGTATTTAGATTGAAGAGAGGTAAAGGAGGGGAATTTCATATTGATAACTAAGGATCTTAGTGTGGTCAGGTTGTTGTTTAGCCATAGTGAAAATTAGCTATTATCTTTGTAGACTTGTTTAAATCTAAAGTCTAGGAGGGAGCTGTGGTGGCTCAACGTGATTAGCACTGCGCTGACAAGCCGTTCACCTCTGCAGCCAAGGGTTCGGATCCCGGTCTCGGCTACATGTGAATTGAGTTTGGTGGTCTCAGCCCGGCTCCCGGTGGGTGTGCTATGCAAGGTACGCCTGTGCTTAGTACGCCCACCCCCCCCCAAAAAAAAACACCACACTTGCACGCATACGAAATTGGTTTAACACACACGCAATTTGGCTATGCGGTCTCCTAAAATAAAGAGAGGCGAAGGACCTACGGGGCTGGCTTGGTGGGCTAGGCCCCCTCACTCCCTCACAGGGGGAGTCCCTCTGCCCCGTTGGGGTCCCGTTGGGCTCCCAAGAGGAGCAGGTAGGGTGAGTGGGAGGCCCCCCCTCACACCCGCCATTGCCACAAGGGGCATGGAGAAGGATGGCGATTGCCTCCGGGGGGAGGGTCTGCCTACTCCCAACTCCTGCAGTCTGGCTCCTCTCTCTCGAGTTCACGCACAAAAATACACTTTAAAAAAAAAATCTAAAGTCTAGGAAAAAGGCCAGAGGTGTGATTTCCGAAGAAATCTTAAAGGTATCTCTAAGTCTGCGCTATAATTGAAGAGAATGTGTTTAGTTTGAGGATTGTGTGGTGAGATTTTAAACCAGACCATAAAATGCCTTGTAAATGTAATGGGGAAATTGAAGTAGTCTCAAAAGTTTTCATGGGGATATTGTAAGTAGGGACGAACCATTGGGCAAGCAAGGAAGTAGTGCCAAATATTTGGAAGGACAAGTCCGCCTTTTATTTGTGGTCTATGCATGAGAGAATAGCTACATCTAGATTTTTTATCAGACCACATAAATCTATTAATCTCTCTTTGAATTCTGGTTTTGGGAATATTAATAGGGAGAGCTCAAAAATAATGAAGGAGTTTGGGGAGAATTGTCATTTTGATGACACAGATTCTTCCAAGGAAGGAGATGTGGTTAGAAGACCATAGTTTAAGTACAGAGCTTATATGAGTGAAAAGTGGGGGGTAGTTGGTTTTATATAGTAAGTTATGAAAGGATGTGATGTGGATGCCAAAATATCTGGATGAGTGGGAACATCATATAAAAATGACATTTTTTTGCAATAAGGAAATCATTTTAGGGGAGAGATTAATGGGTAGGGCCGAACATTTATTTATGTTGATACCCAAATCAGAAAGCCTATGAAATGTGTTAAGTTCGGTAAGGAGGTTGGGTATGGCGATGAGTGGATGTAATAAAAATAGGAGAGCATGCTCAGCGTATAGGCTCAGTTTAAATTCTCTAGGGCCTTTGTTAATTCCTAATATTATTCCTTATTGCTTGCACAAGGGGTTCTATTGCTAATGCAAATACAAGTGGAGAAAGAGTGCAGTTTTGTCTAGTACCTCTATTTAAGGGTAAGAATTCATTGTTGTAACCTGGAATTGTAATTCTTGTTTGGGGGGAATGGTAGAGAGCATTGAATACATGTATACATTTATCTGAGATGCCAAGTTTGGGAGTAAGTGATTAAGGTAAGACCAGTTTACCCTATCATTAGTCTTGTGAATGTCGAAGCTGAGTAGACAGACTGGGCAAGAGTGAAGATTAGCATATTGGACAATGCTTGTGACCAATCTGATATTATCTACCATCTGTCTGCTTGGGATGAATCCAGTGTGGTCTGTGTGAATTAAGGTTGTGATGACTGTCACAGGTCTAATCTGCCAATAAGCTACCAAAAATTGTAAGATAATTATTGAGGACTGCAATGGGGCAAAAATTTTGTGGGAGGGTATGATCTTTGAGTGGTTTTGGTGTTAGAGATAAGTTAGCTAAGAACATATCATCAGGGAAGTGGCCACCTAGTAAGATATGATTAAATAATTTGGTTAGTTTGGGTACTAATAGGGGTGCAATTGTTTTGTAATAGGAAGTCGTGAAACCATCAGGAACCGGTCAGTACAGGGTTATGAATGAATGAATAATAGTATCTCAACACCATGACCATCATCATGTGTAGACACGATTGAGAAGATGGTGAGAGTCTTCTAATGAGCATTTTATATTTAAACCATGCCATAAGGGTGAAAACGTAAAAATAATAATGAAATACGAGGGGATCAGTGTCACTTAATGTAACTTAACCTTGCAATATCAACAAGAAGACAAAAATGTCCTAAACCCACCAGAGAAGCCTGCCGCGACATCCCAATTAATGAGGATGCAGTACCAGGCCGTGAGAGTAAGTAGGGGCTCAAACCAATGATCGTGGATGTGCCAAGATAAAGTAGGTATATCAAAAACTAAATGTGCATGGTTATAAAGGATAACAGAACTCATCACTGAGAACTAAGACACACCCAAAATTCTAGACAGGTTACTGACATGTATAAACCAACCAATGTTGAGGGCCTGAGTAAAAAAATTTTTAAAGGATGGTCGTCATGAGTGTCCAAAGAAACTGTGATTTAGGTTATGGTGTGAATGTGGCTCAAGTTTCTGTCCATAAGTTGCAATATGCTCCCATGCATTTTAAAGTAAAGACAGATGTCCTGCATGGAGATGCAGTCAAGAAAATGGGAAAAGAAGGAAAAAAACTGCGCTAAAATTAACAAAAGAAAAGAGAAAGGGGAACTACAACATAATAACAATGTGCTCACCCCAGGTGCTGCGATTTGCATGTAAACAATAAATACAAGAAATGGAGATAAGAAAAAATAAATAGCGCTACCTCAAATACATTAACAAACACAAATAAGGATCTTAGTGTCGTCAAGTTGTTGTTTAGCCATTGTGAAACAGTAGGCAGTCACCTTAATCGTTCTGATATTAGTGATGGTAATAAACAAAAAACAAAAAACAAAATACAAAAATATATGATAGTGTGCAAATATATATAACCATCAACTAAATATAACCTTTAGCTCTAAATTAACACACAGTCCAGACTATTAACAGAATAAAGTCTGTGAGTAGAAACTAAATAAACACCTTCTGGATCATAACGAATTGATGAACGTGACCAAAGGCAAAAAGTGTGTCCTCCACCAAACTTATGGATTGGTCCCTTACCGGAAACCCACGATCCCTTATGACAGGGGATCAGAAACAGCATATACCGGGTCCCAATCTCATGGTGTCAGGTCTGCAATCCTAGTGAGACTTGTATCCAAAAGTGGAAAAAGTGGGGTAGTGGCGCTACCTAGAAAATCGCATTAAAAACCATATGTGCTCAAGCAATAGAACAGTCTAGGAGTGTATGTCGAGTACAGTATGGGGCGTGAGCTCAATATATGGCTAAATGTGCCTCGGACAGGCTACGTGACAATATGCCGTTGTGTGCTGTGCACAGTAAAGCTAGTGGTGGAACAGGGGAGAGGCTGGAGACTAGCCTCTATCGTCTGTAATCACACTAAGTATGTGTAGTAAGTGTGTGGGGTTTAAAGACACACCCAAAAGTAAATGTCAGAACCCAAAATTGTATGACAATCACCATGCATCGGTGCCACAATGGATTAGCAAAAATACAGTATCACAACTCAGCAAAATATTATTGATGGTAATAGTAGTCCGGTTAAAGTAATGTGATAAAATAAAGCAAATAAAGCAGAGGGCTGCACAATAAAGTCTCTCATATACAAGTCATATTCAATGGTGGTATAGTCCAACTATGGATGGAGGGGGGGGGTCGTGTGAGTCTTGCTGTGAAGGGGGTGCTTCTAAGTGCCAGACAGCCAACGAGGTGGTCCCGGTGCTCCCCTCAGGGTTCCCCACTCACCAGACGACCAACCCCACCAGGGGTCACAGGTATAGGTCACAAAATCCTCCGATCACAGCTGATGTTCACTCCTCCCAGGACTATAATTCTCCAGTAGTTGATCCGACCAGTTTACTCCTTGTGGATAAGTATAGGGGGTTCCTCCGTTCCTCAGAGGAAAAATAATAAAGGCTCCGATGGTGCAGTAGGTTTTATGTAAAAAAAACACTTAATTTATTAAGACCTGTGTGCCACAATGCCACTCACTGACAGGGGGCAGCTGCAGGCCAAGATAAACAGGAGCTACAAAAACTCTCCAATTAAAACATTAGCAAAAAAGCCAGAATATAAAAGTAAAATCATAACAAAATCAAACAATCTGACAGCCTCAGAAGACGAATCCACTCGAAACGTACGTCAGGCATAGACGCACATACGTCACTTCCGGGTCAGCGTCTGGTGGAGCGCAGCTGAAACGCACGCTGAACACCATCACATACACGCGCACACCCGCAGAGCCCATAGAGTGCTATACTCAAATCGGCCTGTCAGATTGTTTGATTTTGTTTTGATTTTACTTTTATATTCTGGCTTTTTTGCTAATGTTTTAATTGGAGAGTTTTTGTAGCTCCTGTTTATCTTGGCCTGCAGCTGCCCCCTGTCAGTGAGTGGCATTGTGGCACACAGGTCTTAATAAATTAAGTGTTTTTTTTACATAAAACCTACTGCACCATCGGAGCCTTTATTATTTTTCCTCTGAGGAACGGAGGAACCCCCTATACTTATCCACAAGGAGTAAACTGGTCGGATCAACTACTGGAGAATTATAGTCCTGGGAGGAGTGAACATCAGCTGTGATCGGAGGATTTTGTGACCTATACCTGTGACCCCTGGTGGGGTTGGTCGTCTGGTGAGTGGGGAACCCTGAGGGGAGCACCGGGACCACCTCGTTGGCTGTCTGGCACTTAGAAGCACCCCCTTCACAGCAAGACTCACACAACCCCCCCCCTCCATCCATAGTTGGACTATACCACCATTGAATATGACTTGTATATGAGAGACTTTATTGTGCAGCCCTCTGCTTTATTTGCTTTATTTTATCACATTACTTTAACCGGACTACTATTACCATCAATAATATTTTGCTGAGTTGTGATACTGTATTTTTGCTAATCCATTGTGGCACCGATGCATGGTGATTGTCATACAATTTTGGGTTCTGACATTTACTTTTGGGTGTGTCTTTAAACCCCACACACTTACTACACATACTTAGTGTGATTACAGACGATAGAGGCTAGTCTCCAGCCTCTCCCCTGTTCCACTACTAGCTTTACTGTGCACAGCACACAACGGCATATTGTCACGTAGCCTGTCCGAGGCACATTTAGCCATATATTGAGCTCACGCCCCATACTGTACTCGACATACACTCCTAGACTGTTCTATTGCTTGAGCACATATGGTTTTTAATGCGATTTTCTAGGTAGCGCCACTACCCCACTTTTTCCACTATTTACATTCACCTACCTCCTCTTTGAGGGGTTAGGTTCTAGGGGGGCAGCAGCCTTTATTTGTAGTCCTAGTGCAGGTTCCTATCTTATATTGTATCCAAAAGTGTTGCAGCAATTTGGATGCCCACCATGCAAAAAAACATCAATGGCTCCACATAGTGTGTTAAACGTATAAAATGTATTAAAAGGAAATAAAAATGCACTTACAGTCATACAATATGTAAACGCCTTGAATTTTAATGTGCCGGCCGGAACACAAAAATACTCAGGCACTCTTCCACTGGGGGAACATACAGGAACTTGGGTGACAACAGCGCGTCGCTCGCCCTACGTCCGTTTAGAAATAACTTTCGTCTTCCAGGGGCACCTACAAGAAATCAATTTTTCATCTGTCAAACAAACCAAAAAAGATAAAAACTCTTTTTTTTTTAATACATAACTGGTAAACTTGAGAAAAATTGGCGCCATCTTCTTTGGTCCCTTTGGTTGCAACGTGAATGAGTGGACCAAATGGGTGATGATCAGGGGGTTGCAGGAGGTTGGTTTGAAGGTTCCGGTTCCATCAGTCCCCTTGACTAGAATATATTTTCCTTCTATTATGACATAATAGAGCCATTGTGCATCACAGAGAGCTTGAATGGGAAGCACTAGTAGTATTTAATTCTTGCTGTCTGCAGTATAGTTGTAACTTCTTTCATTCTGTGTCTTCTATCTACTGTAGCAGAGGATATGTGAGGGTAAATTTGCATCCTGATGCCATCTAATTCTATGCTATCTGTATTCCTAGATGCCCGAATGATATCTCCCTTGGTGAAAAAAGTCTTTCATGCACATGATTATAACACAAGGAGGTTTATCTGGTGTTGGTTTTGGGCAAAGTGCTCTGAGAATCCTGTCACAGGTGAAGGCAGACAGGGGTTTATCAGACAGAAGTTTATGGAAGAGTTTAGATATAGCTGGTGTGAGATCCGTAACGATTTCTATTGTCCAAATCTTCCACATGAGTTGCATGAATGAGACGCTATCTGCTAATGTTTCATAATCTTTTCTGAGATCATTGTGGGCGAGAGAAAGTTCATGTTTAGTCTCAAGTATGTCAGTGTGTCTTCCTATATTTGCTATCTCCTGTGTTAAAGTATTTGTGTATTTATGCAGTTCAAGCTGTAATTTGTCTACCAGCTTCTCATATATAGCTGATAGGCTGGCATCCAAATCAGCTTAAAAAAGTGGGTGATTGTACTCACAGTCCTTTGGTGATAAGGTATGTTCCGGCGTGAAGCTGCTTGAGGCCACATGTGAGCCGGTGCCATTTTGGGTCATCTTGCCTGTGACTTCCCAACGTTGAGTAAGTAGTTGGTTAGCAAGTGCTGGGAGCAACGAGTGTGCCCCTTTTTTCCTGTCAGCATGAACAAGGATGTCTCACAGGGGTGATGGAAGAAATCAGGAGGATTTGGTGAGGAATAGCCCTGGGAATCGTGACTGGCAGTCCAGGTCAGATGGAGCTGTAATCAGACATGTCCGTCCCACATCGTGCTGCACATGCGCCCCCCACTAGCGGTTTTTATAAACTAAAAAAAAGCTGTAAAAACACTGTCTGAAAAGCACTGACAATAGCATTTTAATTTTTACAGTACTTGAAGGAAAAAATGCTTGCAAAAAGCTGTTAGGAACGTTTTTGGAATTTGCAATATAGTTTGCTCAAATACTTGCAATATATTGTATATACCGTAGTAGATCTTTGCGAGAATGGGTCAACAAAGCTTCAAAACTCTTTCTGTGCATAGGGGTGTGTGTGTGTGTAATGGCAAATCATGTCCTCTTGTCTGAGTTTGCAGTATACTATGTGCTGCACAACCCTGTGATTAAAGAAAGCAAATAAAATAAATATTTTAACCTGCAATCTAATAACAAACCAAAAAACAAGCAAAGTACCAGGACTTTTTTCCATGTCTGTTGAAAATTAGTTTTTGCATATGAACGTTTCCAGAGTTCCATAAGCACACTGTTTTTTGTTTTATTCCAGCCTGGCATTTTAGGTTTAAATGATCTTACATGTTTAAGATTGGCATTGAGTATGGGAATAAAGTTCTAATACATCAAACCCATGTTATTTCTAAGAGCCAGACCAGACCTTCTTTATTAGTCCTCGTTTGTTTCAAAATTTGTTAATATAATACATTTAGATGAGGTTGTAATTTAGCAGAGCAGCAACATGAAAACTAGTTATGCCAGCATTATATTTTAAATTCATACCAGCCAATGTTTTAATAATGGTTATAAGATCTAGAATCTGGTCTAAAACCATGCTTTTGCATAATTTTGAAAAGTAGAATGTGCAACATCAAAGTGCTGTAAATGGTCCTTGAAAATGTGTGAACCTATTTGTCTTTACATTGCCTGGTGCTCTAAAAGTGGGCATACAGTCTTAATTTCCCGACATGGTAAACCAGCCTGAGCACAGTAGTGCATCTCATTATGCATCACATTAAAGCGGTATTCCGGTCATAGTTTTTTTTTGCAATCCACAATACATTACATTCAATATTATTTTACAATTATCAAAAAACATTATCGGTACATAAAACAGTGTAAACACTTACCTGATATCTGCTCATGATCTTGTGGCCATTTCCATGTTAGCCCATTTCATGTGTCTTCCTGGATTTCCTTAGAGAGGTGCATGATGGGATTTTTAGGCACAGTAATGCCCAGAGACTCCTAGGAAATGAGTGTCATCATTTACCATGAGGCAATGGGGGTCTTGGGACAGGAAGTTGAACCACTACGAAAGCTGCCTAGTAACAGCCATATACAAGTAAGTAAAAAAAAAATGTAAGATTATTTTTATTTACATTAAAGCAGTGTTTCCCGGGCATAATTTTTATTTATTTTTGCAAGCTAAAATTAATCACATTAAATAGTCCTTAAAACATATTAATTGTTGCCCAGTCGTTCCAGAAATCATTGCACTTACCAGCTCATGTTGTGGCCGTATCAATCATATGTGCGGGCATGTGAAGCCCAGTTCCTTTTTCTTCCCGGTTTTCAGGGAGAGGTGCATGCTGGGTGATTTTTAGACACAGTAATGCCCAAAGACTCCTGAGAAATGAGTGTCCTAATTTCCCAGGAGGCAATGGGGTCTTAGAACAGAAGGTTGAGACACCTAGGACCAGGAACTAGGCAGACTACAAATACTGCCTAGTAACAGACAGATAGAAGTGAGTAAATGTTTTTTTTTTTTTTTTTTACATTAAAGGCAAGCTGTTAATAGAAAGTTTGTTTTTAGGGTGGAACTCTTAAGAGTTGCAGTGGATTGTACATTCTAACATATGATGACTGTGCTGGAATGTACTCATTACAACCTGCATATACCTTAGAGGTAAATTAAAGTTTAACTGCTTCCTTGGAAAGCTACCTGCTCATTGGATAGAGGTGATGAAGTTGACCCACGGCCCAATAAGTAGGCCAGAGACATGATAGTGATATATATAAGCTGCTGAATCTGGAAAAGTATTTTACCTACCTTGTGTGCAGTGTGGCAAATCTGTGTACCAAACAGAATCATTTACCAAGTACAGAAGTAAGTATACTGAGTTCTGAGTTCCAGGTGATATCCTTCTAAGCTGTATTAAACTGCTTTTGCATTTGCGTTAATTTGTATGGACAGAAAAGCCTTTCTGGGGTGAACAGAAGTTCATCTACACAGACCCTTGGACTGTATGCTCACATGTGAATCATCTGATAGTACAATGCATCTGTTGTGCTAGGGACTATACTACCTGAATTTTTATAGATCACTTATAATTTACCACAATTTTTACTTACTTTTGGCAATCTCTAATGGGTAGAAACCATAAGAATATACCTATACCTTTTGATGTACCAAAAACAACAACTGCTCATTTCATCAAAAAGTGAACTATGCTCAATCTATAACACCACATACATGATGTATGCTGCCCATATCAGTAAAGTCAGCTATAGAGGGTGTCACTTTCTTTCCTCCCACCGAGCTATTGTGTTTTCCTGGTGGGGAGGCAGATGGAGTCGTCCCTGCCAGGAGAACACACAGTGAATATTGCTGGCAATAGTTGCATAAAAAATCTGACAGCCTAGTTGTACACCATTACCAATTCACATGGGGGGGCTGGATCTGGGGGTCCCCTTTGTTAAAGGGGGTCTTCCAGATTCCGATAAGTCCCCCGCCTGCAGACCCGGGCGAGGGTTGTGGGGATGAGGCCCTTGTCCCCATCAACATGGATCTCAGACCCCCAAAGCATCCTCCCAATGTTGAGGGCATGTGGCCTGGTACGGTTCAGGAGGGGGGCGCTCTCTCGTCCCCCTCTTTTACTGCGGCATGCCAGGTTGCGTGCTTGGATAAGGGGTCTGGTGTGGATTTTTGGGGGAACTCCACGCCATTTTTTTTTTAAATTTGGGGTGGAGTTACCCTTAAAATCCACACCAGACCTGAAGGGTCTGGAATGGATATTTGGGGGAACCCCACGTATTTTTTTTTATTTGACGCCGGGGTTCCCCTTAACCACTTTACAACCGCCCTATAGACAAAGTACGTCTACAGGGCGGTTGCTTAACTCTAAGAGGCCGTTAATTAACGGCTTCCCAGAATCGCGCTCCTGCGCGCCCCCTAAGACGCGCACGCAGGAGCATCCGTGACTGCCGGGTCCAGAGGACCCGGCGCATCACGGATCACGGTCCAATGATGGAGCGATCACTTGTAAACAAACCGGCGTCATTTCATGACGCCGTTTCCTCCCTCCTCTCTCTGTACCGATCGGTACAGTGTGAGAGGAGAGGGGAGGGAGCGGATGTCAGCAGCAGTGCTGTGGGCTGGATCTGTGACAAATGCAGTCACAGATCCATCCATCCATCCCTCCCTGCTCAGCCATCCCTGCTGCAATGCAATGCTGGGCAATACTCTGCAATGCTGGGCAATACTCTGCAATGCTGGGCTATACTCGGCTGAGCATACTCTGCAATACTCTGGGCATACTCTGCAATACTCTGGGCATACTCTGCAATACTCTGGGCATACTCCACAATACTCTGCAATACTATGGGTATACTCTGCAATACTATGGGTATACTCTGCAATACTATGGGTATACTCTGGGCATACTCTGCAATACTCTGGGCATACTCTGCAATACTCTGGGCATACTCTGCAATACTCTGGGCATACTCTGCAATACTCTGGGCATACTCTGCAATACTCTGGGCATACTCCGCAATACTCTGGGCATACTCCGCAATACTCTGGGCATACTCCGCAATACTCTGGGCATACTCTGCAATACTCTGGGCATACTTCGCAATACTCTGGGCATACTCCGCAATACTCTGGGCATACTCCGCAATACTCTGGGCATACTCTGCAATACTCTGGGCAGACTTCGCAATACTCTGGGCATACTCCGCAATACTCTGGGCATACTCCGCAATACTCTGGGCATACTCTGCAATACTCTGGGCATACTCTGCATTACTCTGGGCATACTCTGGGCATACAGCACCCTGGTCCCCGTGAGCTCGCATGCAGAAGCGAACGCATACGCAAGTCTCGCACACATATGAAAACAGTGTTCAAACCACACATGTGAGGTATCTCTGCGAACGTTAGAGCGAGAGCAATCATTTTTGCCCTAGACCTTCTCTGTAACTAAAAACATGTAACCAGTAAAAATATTTAAAGCGTCGCCTATGAGAATTTTTAAGTACCGAAGTTTGGCGCCATTCCACAAGCGTGAGCAATTTTGAAGGGTGACATGTTAGGTATCTATTTACTCGGCGGAACTTTATCTTTCATATTATGCAAAAACATTGGGCTAACTTGAATGTTTTTTTAAAAGCACAAAACTGTTTTATTTCCAAAAAAAAACGAGTTTGAAAAATTGCTGTGCAAATTCCATGCGTGATGAAAAGTTGCAACGACCGCCATTGTATCTAGGGTCTTTGCTAAAAAGCATATATAATGATTTGGGGTTCTATGTAATTTTCTAGCAAATAAATGATGATTTTTACATGTAGGAGAGAAATGTCAGAATTGGCCTGGGTGCTCCCTGCATGTTGGGCCTCTGTATGTGGACACACTGTGTAAAAGTCTCACACATGTGGTATCGCCATACTCAGGAGGAATAGCAGAATGTGTTTTGGGGTGTAATTTGTGGTATGCATATGCTGTGTGTGAGAAATAACCTGCTAATATGAAAATTTGATGAAAAGAAATACAAATAAAAAAAAAGCTTGATTTTGCAAAGAATTGTGGGAAACAATTACAACTTTAAAAAATTTGCAAAGCCTCTTTCTAAATACCTTGGAATGTCTTCTTTCCAAAAAGGGGTCATTTGGGGGGTATTTGTACTTTTCTGGCATGTTAGGGTCTCAAGAAATGAGAGATGCTGTCAGTACATCAGGTGTGATGAAATTGATCAATTTTCAGTAATTGGTACCATAGTTTGTAGACCCCATAATTTTCACCCAGACTAAATAATATCCAACATTTTTTTTTGTTACCAAAGATATGTAGCAGTATACATTTTAGGCCAAATTTATGAAGAAAAATTACTTTTTTTGCAAAATTTTATAATAGAAATGAAGAAAAATTATTATTTTTTTACAACATTTTTGTTCTTTTTTTATTTATAGCAAAAAAAAAAAAAAAAAAAAAAACGCAGAGGTGATCAAATACCACCAAAGGAAAGCTCTATTTGTGGGAAAAAAAGGACAAAAATTTCATTTGGTTACAGTGTTGTATGACTGAGTTATTGTCATTCAAACTGTGAGAGCATCGAAAGCTAAAAATTGGTCTGGTTATTAAGGGTGTTTAAGTGCCCAGTGGTCAAGTGGTTAATATCCATACCAGACCTAAAGGACCTGGTAATTGAAATTGGGGGACCCCAATGCTTTTTTACTTTTCTCTGAATTCATTATAGCTGCGAGTGATTTTAAATGACTTTTTTTCCTTCAGAAATAACACTTTGTGCAGGGACAGTTCTAAGCACGGGAAACATGCGCTACTTCACAGACATACTATATACCCCCCGAGGTACACAATATTTCACTTTTATTGTTTCACTTTAAGCATTATTAAAATCACTGCTCCCAAAAAAACTGCAGTTTTTACAACTTTTTTTTGCATTGATACATGTCCCCTGGCAGACTCCAGGTCCCCAAACACTTTTTAGGACAATAACTTGCATATTAGCCTTTAAAATTAGCACATTAGATTTCAAACGTCGAGTCCCACAGACTTTAACAGGGTTCTAAAATTCACACAGACTTTTGGTCTGTTCACAGATGCTGGTGCAAACCGAACGGGGTTGTGTTCGGCTCATCCCTAGTGACTAACTACAACAAGAGTGCGGAAGATTCAGTTATATTGTCTGTCAAGCCAGCGATCCAGCGCTTTAATTTAGATCAGTGGACTTTTGTCTGCTGGAAAACAATCCGATAGGCCGTACACACGATCGAACATGTCCGCTGAAACTGGTCTGCGGACCAGTTTCAGCGGACATGTTCGATCGTGTGTACGCGGCCTAAGATGCTATTGCTTTCAGATGATAAAGATCTATGATTATGTTGTTTTAAAAATAATTTTGTTTCATTTTACCTCTTGTGGCTGCACTGCATATGATGAACAAAAATTGGTTCCGTTTAGTGAAACAGCATATCAAAATGATCAGTAGATCCATAAATATGACTGCTAAAGTTCTAATAGCAGATATCAACCTGCTTGCTTTTAAAACCTCCCTGTTAGCCCTTTAATATGATAGGTAGCCTCATTGTCCAATTTGGTGATCAAGATGGAAGATGGTAGAGAACTAAGATACACTATCACAGTAATAGTAGAGCTTTACATATAACTTCAGCATCCATATCTATTTATTTACTGACTGTTTTTACTTGAAATTTTTGCTAAAAGTATAAATTGTTTAGGTAGCACATCCCACGTAGGAGCTTCAGATTAACCACTTGCCTACTGTGCACCTACTGTACACCCCCTTCCTGCCCAGACAAAATTTAAGCTTCCGGCACTGCGTCGCTTTAACTGACAATTGCGCGGTCGTGCGACGTGGCTCCCAAATAAAATTGGCGTCTTTTTTTTCCCACAAATAGAGCTTTCTTTTGGTGGTATTTGATCACCTCTGCGGTTTTTATTTTTTGCGCTATAAACAAAAATAGAGCGTCAATTTTGAAAAAAATTCAATATTTTTTACTTTTTGCTATAATAAATATCCCCCAAAAATATATAAAAAAAATATTTTTTTCCTCAGTTTAGGCCGATACGTATTCTTCTACATATTTTTGGTAAAAAAAAAATGCAATAAGCGTTTATCGATTGGTTTGCGCAAAATGTATAGTGTTTACAAAATAGGGGATAGTTTATGGCATTTTTTTATTTTATTTTTTTACTATTAATGGCGGTGATCTGCGATTTTTTTATTGGGACTGCGACGTTATGGCGGACACTTCGGACACTTTTCTGACATTTTTGGGACCATTTACATTTATACAGTGAACAATGCTATAAATATGCATTGATTACTGTATAAATGTGACTGGCAGTGAAGGGGATAACCACTAGGGGGCGGGGAAGGGGTTAAATGTGTGTCCTATGAGTGTTCTAACTGTAGGAGGAGGGGGGGAGACTGGGGGAGGTGACCGATTGTGTCCCTATGTACAAGGGACACAGCATCGGTCTCCTCTCCCTGACAGGATGTGGAGCTCTGTGTTTACATACAGAGCTCCACGTCCCCGCTTAGTTACTGGGCAATCGCGTGTGCCCAGCGGCGATCGTTGCCGCCGGGAACTCGCACCGGGATCCCAGCAGAGCGGCGGGTGCGCGCCCGCCCGCGGCTTTAAAAAGACATCACGTCATATGACATGATGTCAGGATAATGGAGTCCTCCGCCCACCGTCATTTGACGGTGGGCGGTGGACAAGTGGTTAAAGAGACACAGAATTTTCACAGTCTCCCAGAGTCGGAAAACAGTGCAGCACTTTGTTTTTTGTATTCTATTGAGGGGATACAACTTGGATGGGGGATACAGGTATTATGGGATGCCCACATGATTCCAGACAACTTCAGGGACATCTTTCCTATATACAGTCTATGTACACTCCTCTTCCTCCAGCACTAGCTTGCTTCCATAACTCCACTGGCACACTGTTTTGTGGATCTGACAAAAGGCACTTAGTCAGATTGTAAAAGCAATAGCCCTTTGCAGGCAGGAACCAGAGGCCCCTTTTTAAATGTGTAGCAAAAAGTCAGCATCCAGCTTTACTTCCCTGTGGCTACTTATCCCAGCACCACCTCTTCAGACACTGCTTGTTTCACTAGCCCTCCGGGCTACTTCTCCACAGTCCTCCCAGACTGACACTTCCCAGACTGCTCACTCAGCTAACTTTCCTGGAGAACTCCTGGACATGCTGACCTGCTCCTGCTGTCCTCTACTTGCTCAGTGCCTCCAGGTAGGATATTATCTGTGTGTTATAGAGAGTCCCTGTAGCACCTAAGCCACAGGCCCAGGTCACCCCCTTAGACTATAGGGCAAACTCAAAGGGCCACTGACAGCCTCCTCTGCACTCTTTCTGCATCTTCCACCTGACTGTCCCTGCTTGCATGGCCCATGAGTATTTATGAGGTACCTGCCCCCTGCCAACCCACTTTGCTGGGGATTGGCTGTGGCCCCCATAAATTCTCCAAGCATCCTCTCCTAGACTCCACCCTCTACTTCTAGAAGCTCTTCCAAGGTTACCATAGGTGCTTCTTGTCATTCAGCCTCCCTTAGTCACTCAGCCCTGACCCAGATGATTCATCCCAGGCTTGGCTGCCAACCAAGCCAAATTTACCTACACTAAAAACTATGTACACTAGCACCTAGCTAGAGGGTGCTACATTTAATTGTTTATAATTATTTAAATTGCGCAGGTTTGTGAGATTACTTTAACATAGAGCAGTCAAATTTACCATCACTTTAACAGTTTCAGACATTTCTGTTAAGTGTAAGAACATTTGTATGCTATTTGTGAATATAGCATAAGACAAATAAGTTACCTTAACCACTTGACCACTGGGCACTTAAACACCCTTAATAACCAGACCAATTTTCAGCTTTCGGTGCTCTCACATTTTGAATGACAATAACTCAGTCATACAACACTGTAACCAAATTACATTTTTGTCCTTTTTTCCCCACAAATAGAGCCTTCTTTTGGTGGTATTTGATCACCTCTGTGGTTTTTATTTTTTTCGCTATAAATGAAAAAAGAACGAAAATTTTGTAAAAAAAAGATTTTTTCTTCATTTCTATTATACAATTTTGCAAAAAAGTACATTTTCTTCATAACTTTGGCCTAAAATGTAAACTGCTACATATCTTTGGTAACAAAACAAAAAAAATGTGGATATTATTTAGTCTGGGTAAAAGTTATAAGGTCTAAGGTCTACAAGCTATGGTACCAATTACTGAAAATGTATCAATTTGATTATACCTGATGTACTGATAGCCTCTCTCATTTGCAGAGTATTGCGCAGGGGGTACTGCAGAGTATTGCGCAGGGGGTACTGCAGAGTATTGCGCAAGGGGTACTGCAGAGTACTGGCAAGAGTATTGCAGAATATTGCGCGGGGGTATTGCAGAGTATTGCACGGGGGTATTGCAGAGTATTGCGCGGGGGGTATTGCAGAGTATTGCGCGGGGGGTATTGCAGAGTATTGCACGGGGGTATTGCAGAGTATTGCACAGGGGGTATTGCAGAGTATTGCACAGGGGGTATTGCAGAGTATTGCACAGGGGGTATTGCAGAGTACTGCGCATGGGATATTGCAGAGTATTGCGCGGGGGTATTGCAGAATATTGCGCGGGGGTATTGCAGAATATTGCACGGGTGTATTGCAGAGTATTGCGCGGGGGTATTGCAGAGTATTGCGCGGGGGTATTGCAGAGTATTGCGCGGGGGTATTGCAGAGTATTGCGCGGGGGGTATTGTAGAGTATTGCGCAGGGGTTATTGCAGAGTATTGCAGAGGTTAATGCAGGGATGGCTGAGCAGGGATGGCTGGATCTGTGACTGCAATAGTCACAGATCCAGCCACAGCGCTGCTGACACCTACGCTCTCCCCTCTCACGCTGTACCGATTGGTACAGAGAGAGGAGGGAGGAACCAGCGCCATCAAATGACGCCGGTTTGTTTACATGTGATCGCTCCGTCATTGGACGGAGCGATCACGTGGTAAACGGCCGCTATCAGCGGCAATTCACCACGATCCATGATTATTTGACGGCGGCTGGTGGTTAAGTGATTAATTAAGTCCTAAAATGTTCAATGTTTAACATTTATCAATAACATGTTTAGGATTGTTTTGTGCATTGCAATTCTGATAATAGATGTAGCCTTGTAATTGGTACAAATATTATTTATGCAAAACAAAATATGGCATGAAATGCCATAAACACATGAAACAAATTTCTGCTCTGATTATCATTCTGCCAATAGTAAATGACATGTGCAAACACTAATATATTACAAGAACATAAAACATCATTATGACTTTTTTTTTATAATATTACTCAATCCATTGTAATATACCTCAGTGTATTTTATGATACTCTGTTGTATATCTAGATTGGGGGTCAGCAAACTGTCAATCCTGATCTACCCATCGATCACAGCTGATGGGTAAATTTGGTGCCTTGGTTGATGACAGGGCAGGGGTGGCATTTAGAGGCATTTGTTGGAACCAGTGGCTGTATTTTCCTCCCTGCAGTAACTGAATGCCTACTTCTCCTCTCTCTCCCACTGGCATTCAGCCAATAAATAACTACTGACACCACACTGGCACCAACCTTTGCCCTACTGACATCGTCCACTGCCATGCTGACACTGTCCACTACTCTACTGACTTTTAAAAACACCTCTAAAACACACGGATGACATTTCCTGGAGGCAAGGGGAGCAAGGAGAGGACAGCAAGAGCAGATCATCATGTCCAGTAGAGTCAGCTGGTTAGTGAGCAGTCTAAGAAGACTGTGGAGAAGTAGCCAGGAGGGCTAGTGAAAGGGCAGCTGAAGCCAGGCATCCACTGTCCTACTGACACCATCCACACACCATCCACTGTCCTACTGATACTGACACCAACCTTTTCCCTATTGACACCGTTCACTGCCAAACTGACACTGTCCACTGCTCTACTGACCTCTAAAACACAGGGAGGATCTTTCCTGGAGGCACGGGAGAAAGGAAAGGACAGCAAGAGCAGGTCAGCACGTCCAGTAGTTCTCCAGGAGAGTCAGAAGGGTGGGCTCGTGAGTGAGCAGTCTGAGAAGACTGTGGAGAAGTAGCCAGGAGGGCTATTGAAAGGGAAACTGCAGCCAGACATCCACTGTGATACAAACACCATCCACACCCCATCCACTCTCTCCTACTGACACGATAGTTAATTTCTTTAAAAAAAAAGGTGCTAAACCTCAGTGATCTTTGATCTCTTTCATGTTGTTCAGGTAGATCTCACCTCTCAGAGGTTGCCTACCCCTGATTTAGATCATATTCTGTGTCATTGCTTAGCTTGATCTGGATGCTTCCCTCAGTTGAAAGCGTAGCAGTATTAAGCCCCATACACACTATCAGTTTTCCTGCAGGTTTTTCTCTTCAGGTTTACCAAAACCATGTAGTGCCTGTCTGACTGCATACAAATTAAAACTCTTAGGCCGGGTTCACACTTGTGCGGATTGAGTGCAGCTTAAACCGCATCTAATACGCAGAACATTTCTAAATACATTGTTTTCAATGAGGCTGGTTCACATATGTGCGATGCATTCACACTGCGCATTGCAGAAAAAACGTGTACGGATTTTATGCTTTGCGGTGCGGCTCAGGTGCGAATTCAGTCCCATTATCTTCTATGGGTACGCAGCTGATTCGCAGATGTGTTCAGTTCTCTTCAGGAATTTCTCTCATTCTCTCATTCAGCTCAATACACTCTCCTCTCACACGGAACTTCTCCCAGGTCTCCAAATTTGCAGCTAAAAACGGAGCTAATCTGCTGAACACTTTTCTTTTGCAGAGAGATTACAGAGCTGAAATTCGCACAGCACTAGTGTGAACCCAGCCTGAAGGTTTGACCTCATATTAGATGTTTTTGGTAAACCTGAAGAGAAAAACCTGCAGGAAAACTGATAGTGTGTATGGGGCTTTACTGTCCTGTTCCTCTTCTGTTTGGATATACGCTATATTTTAGCACAAGCCTTTGAGCCGTCAATTCCCTTTCATCATGTCTGGCAGCCTAGAGTTGATAAAACACTGACAGAGGGAAGATCTGTTGAAAGCTAGCATGTGCTGGAAATGTGGTGTTATACCAAGTACAAAATCATCAATAAATACTCCAGTGCTCAATATTTGTATTTATACGATTAGACCAAAATGACTGCACTCAGTGGAGAAACAAAACATTATGACCCATAGCAACATTTTTATGGTCCATTCTGGCCCAGATATTTATGTTTATGGTGCTGTGGAAGCTGTGTGTGAAGTACACATTGGTGAATAACTGGGGGGGGGGGGGGGGGGGGGGAATAACAGCATGCTTTCCTACATCTGCGGCCAATAATATCTACTGTGCTACTGATTGGCAGCCAGCGTCTCCCATCCCACACACCTGGCTTTGCCAGGCCTTGAGCCTAGTTATGCCCTAGGCTGCAGTTAATTTTCCAAAACTGCAAAGAAACCTATTAAAAGATCATGATGTTATTAAAGAAAATCTATCATTAGAGAAATACAATGACTGCCTTTGTTTACTGTCCTGAAAACGTTAAGCTGGCCATAGTTGGATCGATCACTGCTGAACCAGCCAAGATTGTTGGATACATGTATGGGCAGGCTGATTGTACCCAAGATGATCCATTGATTGACTTGGCTTCAACCAGCATGTCGGATTTTTAGCTTGAGATTATTGCCAGTAGGGTTGTCCCGATACCACTTTTTTAGGACTGAGTACAAGTACCGATACTTTTTTTCATGTACTCGCCGATACCGAATACCGATACTTTTTTTAAATGTCATGTGACAGTTTTCAAACCACAATACAGACTAAGGATATTTTCTTTAGAATTATGAAGAACTCCAACTCAAGACATTATAAAAGAATAAAAATGAATAAAAATGTTTTATTTTCTTGTCACGCAGTAGTAAAAAACTCAAAAGAATTTTCACAGAACATGTTGATAAATACAAAAAAAGTATTCTATTTAGGTATCGGGAGCATTTGTGAGAGTACAAGTACTCCCGCAAATACTCGGTATCGGTCCCGATACCGATACTAGTATCGGTATCTGGACAACCCTAATTGCCAGCATCCATAGGTGCTAGCAGTAATCACTGTGTTGCCGTGTTTATAGTAAAGAACATTGTATAATCTATGGCTTGCCTTAGTTCCATGAATTTTCTACCCTTTACTAGTGGTGTTTTCTTTGGGGGAGATTTATTTAAACTTGTGCACACAGAATCTGGTGCAGTTGTGCATAGTAACAAATTAGCTTCTAGATTTTATTGTCAAAGCCTAATAGAATAAGCTGAACCTAGAAACGGATTGTTTTTTCTGTGTGCACCGGTTTTAGTAAACCTCCCCTTTGTGTCTTTTTTTTATCGGAAGGTCCACTTTACTCAGGCCATTTATAAAATGTATTTGTTTTGGCTATAAGAAAACCTTACACGTAAATGGCCCCTGACTAAGGCTGGATTCACACTGATACTACATGACATTCATATGATTTTCATCCTACTTTGCTTTGCGACATCAGTCCTACATCGGTCCTACATTGGTCCTACATCCATCCAAATTGAATGAACAGGATACTACTTTGATCCGACTTCGTGATAGTCTGACTTGTCTTTTGACCAATCAAAACAATCCCAGTGTGATATAAATTCCTTTTACTGCTGCTGTAATCACCATGTCGGATGTCAAAAGTCGAAAGGTAAGAACAAGGATCCGACTTTGGTCCTACTTCAGTGATATTTAATGGCTGAAGTAGGATCAAAGACGGGCCAAAGTAATACAGGGAGCATTTCAAAGTCGGATCGACATGTGTCAGACCAGTTAAGACGGCTCTCATAGGGAAACATTGATTTTTCACAGGTCATGCGTCACAAGTTCCCAATGTCGGAGCGTTTGTCGGTCAAGTGTGAACCCGGACTAAGGCTGGATTCACACCTATGCAGTTTTAGTGCTTTTTCATTTTGCAGGTTTGCAGTACAGTCCTATGGAACACGTTCTGTAGTGCAAATCTGCAAAATGCAAAAAGCACTAAAACTGCATAGATGTGAATCCAGTCTAAGGTCATTTCTGTCCCTATCCTATATTATCACATATATGAACATAGCAATACAACATACAATGCATAAACAACACATTACATATACAGATGATGTTGATGACCGACGAAACGTGTCTGCCTTGATTGTTTGGTGGTTTGGCTGGACTACGGAGACACAGAAACATCGCCCTGATATGCTCCCGCTACACCAACGTGATGTGATGTATTGCCTTTACATTTTTTATATATTGTAGGTGCAATTTTAAAGGGGAGAGGTTTTAAATAAAAAGTTTATGCGGTATTACACTAGTGTGGCTTTTTTACCTCTATATTTGAGCATCAGTCGCTGGATGCATTTATGTACCCTTTTGAATCTGGAAAAGTGTAGAGGCATTTCTGAGTTCATACAACGCTGTATATACAGTACCTTTTGGTAAGAGGAATTACAACAGGGGTGTATTTAGACCCCAAATTATCTTCACGAGTGGTGGTTCTGGTGGAAGAGGATGAGCATTTCAAGCCGTTGAGATCTCTTTTGCTTTTCTTTGAGCACAGACTCTTGTCTCTACTGTTTCTTACCTGTTAATGACCTTCATCTTCACTTTTTCAGATATAGGGCCAGATTCACAGAGCGATTACGCCTGCGTAACAGGAGATGCGCGGCGTAAGTCTAAATGTGCGCGTGCGTTTCGATGCACGGCATCCCCAGAACGAGATACGCAAGAAATCTACTTTTTTTGTCCAGCGTAATTTCGTTAGACAGGCGCATCTGTCCGCGCAAAACTGCGCTAGACAGACCATTGATTTGCTAGTCAAATATGCTAATGAGGGACTTACCGGGATCCACAAAAGAACGTTGGGGCAGCGCAGGCTACGCAGTGTGCGCAACAGCAAAATGTCCTGTCTAAAATTAGACCATATAAAAGCTGGTCTAAAATTAGAAAAATCGTCTACATGTCAGAGAAAGCAACACTGTTAGTGACGAGCTGAGCAGTCACACGTGTTGCACAACAATCTGTATGCCAACATGCCAGTGGCATCCATGCTCATAGCTATACTACTGACTTTAGATGAGCAAAGAAGGAGGAGGGCACTGAGGAGGGCACTGAGGAGGGCACGGGATTTTTTTTTTGTTTGTTTTTTTTAACTGTTTATTTGCTTATATAAACTTTACAATTTAATCTAATCTAATACAATATTCTTATCTGATACAAGCCCCTCAATCTTCACTCTTCACGGGAGAGGATATACTGCACACGCATAGACATCTATGGCATGAGTGATTCTGAGGTGTCTCGCATCTTCAGATTCACCCCTCATGCCATCATGGGATTAACCACAAGCTTGCAGGAGGACATCACCAGCCCAACACATGACACTACCCATGACACCCATGACAGCTACATATACAATCAGAGCCCCATCCCCACAGATTTCGAACAGAACATGTATGGGGACAGCTGTCTGGTTGGTGAGTGACAAGGGTGGCAGGCATGACTGCCCCCCCCCCCCCATGATGCACACATCACAAGGGACATATGCACTACTAACATCCTCCTGTCTTTTCCCTTCAAGGTGACTCTGCATATGCACTGGGACCCCATCTCATGACCCCATCTCATGCCAGCTCACATTATGCATCTTTGCACGTTAAACACACATTAATCATGGCACAATGAGAATGCATGCATGCACACCACTGTGGTCCCTAGCACACACACCCCACTTCCTCATCACATTGGATTGGCACAAGCCACCACATATGAGGGTGACACCCCTTTTCCGGCAGGAATGTCACCCCCACATTCCCAAATCATACACAAACAGAACCAAAAAAAAAATGACCAGCAAAAAAAAAATAAGCCCAGCAAAAATATAATTTTACAAAAAAAAACAACAAAGAAAACACATAAACGACAAAAATCACTCTGCAAAACAGTCCCCAAATATCTCAAAGACACGTCACAAACAAACAAATAAACGCTAATAAACAACAGAACAAAAGCACCTTGCTGTATAGGGAGGGATACAAAGGGATGTACTTTTGCAAAGGAAGTGCGTTTGTGTCTGTCTATTTATGCTGTCTGCGTAGTTCTCTAATTTGCCCTAGTCCACTTCCAATTTCACTGATTGCGCCGTTCCCGAGTTGTGAGCATGCGCACAGAGGTGCTGACCATGGTCTCCTTCAAGCGCGCATGCGCGAGCCGGCCGGCCCTTCATTTGCATGGGGTCACTGCTCATTTCAATGTAACACACCCACGTCCTTCCCAATTTGTATTACTCCGCCTTACGCCTCTGAAATAACGTTGCGCATGCGCAAATTTCTGCGTAAAAGCAACGAGAATAGGGTGATTGCGCGGCTACATTGCGCAAATCTAACGTAAAGGCGGTGCGCTACACCGGTCCAATAATGCGCAGATGAACCTGAATCTGGCCCATAGTGTTTATTTATTAGAAAAAAAAAATATATATATATATATCTATATATATATATCTATATATATATATCTATATATATAGATATATATATAGATATATGTTTTTAGGTAGCGCTGCCTTGATATGTAATGTGTTGTTAATGCATTGTATGTTGTATTGCTATAAATCAGCTAAAAACAGTAGATGGGATAAGGTGGCAGCTTTTTACCATCACTGTTTTTTTATATTGTCCTAGAGCAGTGGTTTTTAACCTGGGGGTCGAATGAGGATTTGCCATGGGTCCCCGAATCCTGGGCTGTTTCTGAAGCCCACGCCGCTCTCCCAGCCTTTTTGGCTGATCAGAACTCCCCTCAGCATTGCCACTTATCCCAATTCCCCGCCAGCACTGCCACTCATTTCATCCCCCCCCCCCCCAAGGAGCAAGAGAAGGAATAAAAATAGAGAATACATGGAAGATAGAGGAAAGGAGGGAGGTGAACAAAGAAAAAGGGAGAGAAAGAACAAGAAAGACAGCTGGAGAGGGATAGGGGAAAACAAAAAATTTGAATAAAGAGAAATTAAAGGGAAAGAAAGGAGATCAAAGAGAAAGAGTTGTACATCCTAAAATATACCATAAGGGGTTTTAATACTGTACGAGTGGAAATAATTCAGGGAGCGCAAATGTCCGTGGGTTTGGGGGCGCAAATTGCTTGTCTTGCCTTGGGTGTTGACAACCCACGCTACGAAAATAATTTTACTGTTAGGGGTCCCCACAACTTGGATAATGTTATCAAGGGGTCACGGCACTAGAAGGTTGAGAACCACTGTCCTAGAGGGAGGTGATTATAGTCCCTCTGTGTATTTTCCTTTAGTGCCTCTCTTCTCTTCCACAAGCGCTTGATTTTAGGAAGGGCTAATCGTGCAAATGTCTTAAAGCCCAAAAAGTAAAATCATGGAAGCTTTATACACAAGTGTCGAAGGCCATTTCTGTCCCTATCCTATAGTATCACATATATGAACATAATCGTGCAAATGTCCTAAAGCCCAAAAAGTAAAATCATGGAAGCTTTATAAGTGTCAAAATGGAGCATTTCACCATAATATGTGGTTTTAGGTTTAGTGGTCCATTTGCAGCATAGACTTTTATAGAGTGTTTTCAGTCGTTTCATGTAAACTACAACATTGGACATATGCTGGTCAGAGGATAGGGAGACATAGTGGACCAAAACCCAACCCCTAAAGATGACCAAACATTTGCAATTTGTCCAACATATGATAGAAGTACTATATAAGATGGGAGTTGACATACAGTAAGTCATATGTTATACCAGACTTGAGAAATGCACACAGCATGATTACTTTCATTATTACTTTATGATCCCATTATTTTTGTTGATGCTATGTCTTGCTGATGAAGACCTTGTTGCCCTATACTTGGAATACTTGACATTAGAAGTCAGAGAAGAGGTCATCTATTACAACTTTACCAAGAGTTACATGAAGCCTTATTTTGGCACTGCCACCAGTTTAAACTTATATACAAGTGCACTAATATGTTTACAGGCCTCTAGGGAAAGCTGTGCTACAAGTATGATGTCTATGTCATTTGTACAGTTTTAGAAATTATCTAAAGAAGAGGGGATTTGGAGGAGAAACAAATTGCAAAAAATAAAAAGTTTTATGTATTCCCAAACTTGTGCCAATTTCAGTCTCATAAATTCAAATATTAATCTTCCAGTTAAATTCTATTTCTTGCATGTTGTTGGAATACGCTCGCAATTACATCATTCTGCAGACAGTGCATGAACATGCGGTTAATATATCAGATAGATTTTTTTGTCCTTCCTGAACTATTGAGCGAATGGTTTGCGTTATTAATTTTCATAGAAGGTATAATCACCAAAAGGATCAATAATACATTTTATTACATCCTGGTATGGTTAATAAACCTGGCACAAAAGCTGAAAATTACTGTAGGAGTTTAATGTGGAGGATATGTTTTTCTGTAATAAATCATTAATTTTGGAATGGCACCATAGATACTATGCTTGAATCTCATGGTTAATGATAAACAAAAAACAAGTTGCATTAAACCACTTCAATAATGGACACTTTCACCCCTTTCCTGCCCAGGCCAATTTTCAGCTTTCAACGCTCCCACACTTTAAATGCCAAATACTCTGTATCCAAATAAAATGTTATCATTTTTATAATTTTTCTGATTCAGATAGACCTTTACTTTGGTGGTATTTAATTAGCACTGGGTTTTTATTTTTTATAAGAACATTTTGACTTTTTGTCTTCATTTCTGTTATAACATTTGTGCAAATAAATAATCTTTCTTAATACATTTAGGGGGAAAAAAAACGATTTTGCTATATTTCTTTAGTAAAAATAACCCAAACCAGTGCATATTATTTAGGGCCATAGTTTTTTTTTTTTGTTTCATACTGTAATCAGAGCAGTGCAGTGTTACCATAATGACACTGTACTACTATGGGGAGTTGATCAGGATTTGTAACTATATGATTACTTATAACAGTGATGATCACTGGTATAAGCAATATTTGTTATGAATGGCATCCATTCATAGCCATTATGTATTATTGTGACAGCAATAAATTTGATCAAATTTTTTTTTTTAAAACACAATTTTATATTATAAAAATAAATACGATTTTTTTTAAAGCGCCCCTGTCCCCACGAGCAAAAAAAAACCACATACGGAAGTCGCGCCCGCATATGTAAACAGTGTTCAAATCACACATGTGAGGTATCACCGCGATCGTCAGCATTAGAGAAATAATTCTAGCCATAGACCTCCTCTGTAAATCTAACCTGGTAACCGTAAAAAAATTAAAGTGTCAACCAAGGAGATTTTTAGGTACCATCGTTTTTTGCCATTCTGCGAGTGCATACAATTATAAAGCATGACATGTTTGGTATCTATTTACTCAGTGTAACATCATCTTTCACATTATACAAAAAAATGGGCTAACTTTACTTTTTCATTTTTTTTTTTTAATCCATGAAAGTGTATTTTTCCCAAAAAGTTGAGTTTAAAACACCGCTGCACAAATACCATGTGACATAAAATATTGCAACAATCGCCATTTTATTTTCTAGATTCTCTGTTAAAAAATATATATATAATGTTTGGGTGTTCTAAGTAATTTTCTAGCAAAAAAAAAAATGGATTTTAACTTGTAGACGTCAAATGTCAGAAATAGGCTTAGTCATGAAAGGGTTATATACAGTATGTGTCAATTCACATCAGAGCTGTGATTTTTTTAGAAGGCATCTAGCTGTTTCTCTGAAGGTCCAGCAAAACCCTGAACATAGCAACGGAACCCAATTAAAGTCTATGTGATTCAAATCGTGCAATATGTTATGACCCTTTTCAGGGCAGATTGGGAAGCTATGGGGCATACTGGATGTAGTTGGACACTGCCATGGGAAACATGTACCAATGCCATTTTTTTTTAAAATACTGCAGGTCTTTTAAAAGGGTTAAAGGGCAAATGTAAAAAATATACAGATAATTTTAATAATGTGCCCTACCTAATTTATAATTGGAACTTCAGAGGCTGTGAACCTCAGAGAGGGGCACATAAAGTAACATCTCAGATCCTTAAAGTGATTGTAAAGGCTGGCTTTAAAAAAAAAGACAAAACAAAAAAACAAACATGTTATACTTACCTCCTCTGTGCAGTTGGTTTGGCACAGAGCAGCCCAGATCCTCCTCTTCTCGGGTCCCTCTTTGCTGCTCCTAGTCCCCCCCTCCTTTGAGTGCCCCTCAGCCAGCAGCTTGTTGCAGGTTGTCACCCAAGCTGAGTCAGAGCTCAGATGCGGAGCCCCCCGACCTGGCCCCCCATCCCCATCACTCCCCTTGAGTGTAATGGATGGCTGAGGGGATTGTGGACTTTGCTGGAGAGAGAAGGAGGTCAGGTAGGTAATTAGGAGGTGCTGGGGTGGCTGCTACACAAGGTTTTTTATCTTAATGCATAGAATGTATTCAAATAAAAAAAACCTTCTGCCTTTACAATTCCTTTAAAGTATAGTAGGTTTGTTGTAAAGTTTTTTTTCTTCTAAATAGGTTCCTTTAACCTCCCTGGCGGTATGATTATTTCAGATTTTAGGTGCTGAAAGCGGTACCATTATTTGCAAGGAAATTTGGCGTTTTACATTGTAGGCCTGTAATTCTTAGAAATAACTCACTTAAATCTGTCCGAACAAGAGTCTAGTAGATATCTCGGGTATGAAAAAGTTTGAAAAACAAAATCATAAATTATAATATAATAAATAATTATAAATAATTATAACAAATAATAATATAATTATAATAACAATTATTCAATAATGTAATCAACTCAAAATCACTAAAATTTGCTCAGTTGCAGAATTGTCACTGTCATTACTTTTATTGTTTGATGACGAATTTCCCCACAAATCGCTATCACTCAATTCTGCAAGTGATTATAATGTATTATCGCTGTTTTCTAGCTGTCTGAAACCACTTTTGACATAAAGGGGCACTTTTTGGTTGCTATGAATAATCTACAGTTTGCAGGCAGAAAGAAAATGCAGAACACTGGGCAGACCACTAGGGACAAAGGGGGTGTGTATTTTTTTCATACAGTACTGTAATCTGTAAGATTACAATATACTGTATGTATTGTGTTTATTTACTTTTTTGAATTTGGTGCCCTGTTTTCCACCCCCTGCATCCTAAGATCGCAGTGAACGTAGCTCGGAGGCACATTGGGACACTGTGAATCGAGCGAGGACACCGCTCGATCACACAGCGGAGAGGCATGGCAGGATCCAGGGACAAGGTAGTCGGAGCTCGGGGTTACCGCATTTGTTGCTGAAATTCCACCCCAAGCCAGACTCGGGAATACCGCCAGGGGGGTTAAGCTAGTGCATTGTTGGTTCACTTACCTTTTCCTACAATTTCCCTTCTAAATGTTTTTTTTCTTTGTTTTCTTTCTTTGAATTTCTCACTTCCTGTTCCTCCTTTGTAAGTTGTTCAGTAAGCTGTTCTGGCTGACTAAACACCGCTCGGATGATGGTGGAAAGCTTACTGAAGAGAAACGGTAAGTGAGAAATTCAGACAAAGAAAAAAACATTTAGAAGGGAAATCGAAGGAAAGGGTACCGTATTTATCGGGGTATTGCGCGCTCCCGCGTATAGCGCGCACCCCTAATGTGGACCTGTAAAAAAACATTTTTTGTATTTTTAGTACTTACAGTTTTGGTGTCTTGGGCGGCGTCCATCGGCGGCCTTGTCCGGTCCGGTGTCCGTCTTCGGCATCAGTGGTGTCCTCCCGGCTTCTCCAGCATGCGCCTCGAGTCGAATCCCTGCTTCCCGCGCTGTGTTCGAACCACTCCGCCGACATATACCGAGCGCAGTACACTCGGGTATAGTCGGGTAGGCTCAGCTCCTCTCGCGTAAAGGACGTACAGGACGCACAGAACGGGACCGCGAGTGGAGCCGAGCCTGCCTGACTATACCCGAGTGTACTGCGCTCGTTTTACATCGGCGCAGTGGTTCAAACACAGCGCGGGAAGCGGGGGATCAGCGTATATCGCGCACGCGATATAGTGCGCGATATACACCGATAAATACGGTAAGTGAACCAACAATGCACTAGCTTAAAGGAACATATTTAGAAAATAAAAAACAAACCTTTGCAACCCCTTTAAGATTTATCATTACTTTTTTTCTTTAAGAGATTGGCCTAAATGGTTGACAGGCAGATCTTTCCCTTGCTGTATATATTTTGGCATATGATATTTGTAAAGTATATTTTTTAATTTGCAAGGCTTTTTTTATATAATCCCTTATTGGGTTTATTCTTACCACCCTAAGGCGGCGTACACACGATCGGATATATCCGATGAAAACGGTCCGCGGACCATTTCCATCGGATATGTCCGATCGGGAGTTTGATCCGATGGCGTGTACACACCATCGGATCAAATTCCCCGCCGCCGGAAGGCGCGGTGACGTGGCGGTGACGCGGCGGTGACGTTGACGCCGCCGCGTCACCGCAACGTCACCGCACCAGGAAGTAAAACACTTCCGCGCATGCGCCGAATCCATTCGGCAGCGGCGCGGCGGCGGTGGGGGCCGACATGTCTGCTGGTAAGTGTACTAACCAGCAGACATGTCGGGCGGACAGATCCCCACCGGATAGATTTCAAAGCATGCTTTGAAATCTGTCGGGTGGACAAATCTGTCCGCTAGCCCATACACACGAGCGGAGATGTCTGCTGAAACGGTCCATCGGACCGTTTTCAGCGGACATATCCCCTCGTGTGTACGAGGCCTAAGACAATTCTTTACTCATTTTTTTCTGCATTCATTATTTCCTCCCTTTGTGAGTCCTGCTTAGTCTTACTTCTCAAATATAAGAAGAAAAACTTCTAGCTATGTAAGAATGACAGGCAATACAATTTTTACTAGTGATGGTGTGGTTACAAATCAGTTATATAAAGCCAATACAAATTTGCTGAACAAGCTATGCAGTTTATCATGTTCTGTATTAGCCCGGTTATGTTGATATTATCCTGATACATTATTACGTGTTCTCAACAAAACGAACCCTCAAATCTCTCTTTCTTACATTGAGTGTTATTTTTCTGAAGATTTCCGTTGTCAAGACTAACTTGTTAATTTTTTTAAATAAAACCATAAATAACAGTTAAAAGAAATTACAGTTTTCATTAAACATTGCTTCAATCTATACTGTATACTATAAGTACTAGACAAGCAATTTAATTTATTCATGGATTTTTTTTTAATGCATTTAATAATTTCATTTTGCAGCCATGATTGTTGAAAAACTCAAATGTGATTTCTTAGTATGACAACTATGACCACACTGGTGGAATTCTGTGCACGCAATGTCCGGAGAATTAATAAATTTTCCTGCACCACATAAAATAAGCAGATAGACCTTCTTCAGGTCTATCTGTGCCACCCATGCCAGTTTCCAGGGCCGATCCGCCCTATACGCTTGCTACGCAAGCTGCGTAGGGCCCCGAGTCATTATTCAGGGCCCCCGATTATTTGCCGCTGACGCCGCCGCCGCTCGAGGTCCATGGCCGGGCGGAGACAATGTCTCCGCCGGCCGCCATTTTCTTGTAGACCAAGCAATAGGAATTGCTCAGTACAGAGTGGACAGGATGGGAGGAGCCGACCGGGTGGCTGCTAATAGGAATTGAGCTGCAGCACCGCCCACCTACCGCCCCACTAATGTCTGTCTGTGAGTGAAATGATGTGGAAAGGGGCGGGGGTGGGCGGTGGTCAAGCTCAATTACTATTGGCAGCCACCCGGCCAGCTCCTCCTGTCCTATGTCCACTGTACTGAGTCTATGCTACTGGGGGCTGGGAATCATACCTGATGATTTAAGGGGGGCCCTGCTGGGAAGCCTGATGTAAGGTGGGGCCCTGCTGGAAACGCCTGGTGTAAGGGGGCCCCTGCTGGAAACACCTGGTGTAAGAGGGGCCCTGCTGGGAACACCTGGTGTAAGGGGGGACCCCGCTGGGAATGCCTGGTGTAAGGGGGACCCCCCTTGAACGCCTGGTGTAAAGGGAGACCCTGCTGGAAACGCCTGGTGTAAGGGGGGCCCTACTGGAAACACCTGGTGTAAGGGGGGCCCTGCTGGAAACACCTGGTGTAAGGGGGGCCCCGCTGGGAACACCTGGTGTAAGGAGGGACCCCGCTGGGAACACCTGGTGTAAGGGGGACCCCCCTTGGAACGCCTGGTGTAAGGGGGGCCCCGCTGGGAACACCTGGTGTAAGGGGGGACCCCCCTTGGAACGCCTGGTGTAAGGGGGGACCCCTCTGGGAACAGGATCGGTCAGGATCGGTCAGGATCGGCACTGCCAGTCTCTATTTTAAATTAAAATAGATACTGATGCAGGGTCTGCTCCAAATGAAAAAGATTATGGCAGTTTGTAAAATAAAAAACTGCCACAGATCCCTGCCAGGTCAGACCTGGTGTATTGGATGTGAGCTGTGAACAGACAGCTCATACCCATCCTTCAGGGATGGACTGGCCATTGGGACTACAGGGAGTTTCCCGGTGGGCCGATGGCTCAGTGGGCCGGCTTCAGTGACAGTGGACCGCCGCCCCCCTCCACTCCTCTGTCTCTCTCTTCCCGCAGCACTCACCTCCTCTCCCTCCCCGCAGTGCTCACCTGGGGGGAAAAATAAGCAGGGGGGAGGACCAGAGGAGCAGGGAGGATGACAGAGGAGCATGGGGGGAGGGGACAGACAGCTGACTCAACAGCTATGGCCTGGGAGTTTCTCCCTTTTGCCTAATTTTGTCCCATCAAGGGGGGGGGGGCACCAAACTGATATTTTTCCCCCGGGTGAAATAATGTCTAGCTTCCCCACTGGTACTGCCTATAAGAATACCAGTACCAGCTGTTCTACTCTAAAAAAAGTAGAACGGCTAGTGGTTAGTGAAGGGAGAGAGGTGGCTTGGGTGGCCGGGGGGGGGCGGTGTGGGAGTTGTCCGGCGGCCATAGGAGAGACCAGTCAAAGTGGGCCAGTCTGGATGAAGTCCAGGGCCAAATTTCTGTCCCAGTCCAGCCCTGCCATCCTTCTGCTAATACATGTAGAGCCTCCACAGCCCACCTCTGCCCTCCTGCACTCAGCCGATAGGCAGAGAAATCCCAAGCATGCAGCTCCAACTGCTCTATATCATACCTGTCACATTAACATAGCATAGAACATGATCAGATTGGTCCTATGATGGGGTTTGGCAGAGGAATTTAGAGCATGAAGATACAGCTTAAAGGGGTTGTAAAGTTTTGTTTTTTATTTTCTAAATAGGTTCCTTTAAGCTAGTGCATTGTTGGTTCACTTACCGTATTTATCGGCGTATATCCCGCACTTTTTTTCTTTGTTTTCTTTGTCTGAATTTCTCACTTCCTGTTTCTTCTCAGTAAGCTTGCCCCCATTATCCGAGTGGTGATTAGTCAGCCAGAACAGCTTACTGAACAGCTTACTGAGGAGAAACTGGAAGTGAGAAATTCAGACAAAGAAAACAAAGGAAAAAAAACATTTAGAAGGGAAATCGAAGGAAAAGGTAAGTGAACCAACAATGCACTAGCTTAAAGGAACCTATTTAGAAAATAAAAAAAGAACCTTTACAACCCCTTTAATTGCTCTGAGTTGTGTCTTCCATAGAGCATGGAGCATATCAGTCCTAATTAACATAGAGCAGTGGTCTCCAAACTGTGGCCCGAGGGCCGGATGTGGCCCTTTGCTTGCCTTTATCTGGCCCTTGGGGCACTATCTCTCCCACTGATACAAGACACTATTCTGGCATCTGACACTGACAGCGAAGCACCATTTCTCCCACTAACACCACTAATAAGACACTATTCCTCCCTATGATACCAACGATGGGGCACTATCCCCTAATACCAGATGTTTAGTCCCACTGATGCCAGGAAAGTTTCCACCCCCGCTGGTCGAAGTCCGGCCCTCCAAGAGTCTGAAGGACAATAAACCGGCCCTTTGTTTAGAATGTTTGGAGACCCCTGACAGAGACTTTTGCACATTTTTTTTAATTAGGAGCAACTCTACTCTACTCTACTCTTTTTTCTAAGTTTAGAAGAGTGGGGCAAGCATTATTTTTGTACCACTCTTTGGTAAGCCCCCATCTGTGTAATACATTTTTGTTCATAGCATTCCTAAAGTGTGAAATGATTAGAATCTATGCATCATTTCCAGCAGCATTAGGTTGCTTCAGGCTGGACCTCACAAATTAAAGGAGTTGTAAAGAAATAAAAAATATTGCCTAAAATTTATGTCTGCAAGGTAGACAGACAGAATAGTTTAATGATTCTGTTAAAAAAACTAGTAAATACCTATTAAATTCCTTCATTTATATCACCTCCGGCGTTCTAGTTTCTGTTCTCTCATTCACTTCATGGTTTGCGGCGCTCGTTCATGTAAGAACTACATTTCCCAGTATGCATTGCAGCACACCCAGTAATTCACACCTCCTTGAAGTCTCTAACACATAGAGAGTGTCCTGCCGCACAGACGTAGTTCCCAGGAGGGGGCGAGCACGTCACTGACCACCGCAGTAAAGCCTCCCTTCACGGTGGTGAGTAACAATCAGACAAACAGGAAGTGAACAGAACAGAGAAGAAATAGAGCAACTTTTGAGCAAAAACGAACAATGAGGAAATGAAAAGAGGAATGTCTGCAGGTATAGGATGCTTATTATGGAAAAAATGTTTTCCTTTACAACCCCTTTAATGTAACTCTGTAATCATTAATACCTCATGAAATAGATTTTTAAATGCATGAAGTGTAAGTCCTGAAATAAGAGTTTGTTACAGCTTCTTGCAAGTCTGCTCTACAGTATGTACAGCAGAGCTCAAAGAGGGGGAGAGAGGAGCAGCACAATGTGTGAGTCAGGGGTGCTATTTACAAAGAGCCTTGATGATAGGGAAAGAGAGCACAGGGACAGATGAGCACATGTTCTGATATATATTATAAACTATATTACCAAATGTATTAGGACACCTGTCATTACTCGCTGTCCACAAGGATTAGGAGTGTGTCTATGGGAATGTTTGACCATTTTTCCAGAAGCACATTTGTAAGGCCAGGCACTGATGTGGACGAGAAGGCCTGGCTCGCAGTCGCCACTCTAATTCTTCCCAAAGGAGTTCTATCAGGCTGAGGTCAAGTCAGTCAAGTTTCTCCATCCAAAACTTTCTCATCCATGTCTTTATGGACCTTGCTTTGTGCAATGGTGCGCAGTTGGAACATAAAGGAGCAATCCCCAAACTGTTCCCATAAAGTTGGGAGCATGAAATTATCCAAAATGTCTTGGTATGCTGACACTTGAAGAGTTCCCTTCAATGCAACTAAGGGGCCAATCCCTAACCTTGAAAAACACCACCACACCATAATCCCCCCTCCAACAAATGATTTGGACAACTGCGCGAACAAGGTCCATAAAATTGGGGGTGGAGGAACTTGACTGACCTGCACAGAGTCCTGATCTCAACCCGATAGAACACCTTTGGGATGAATTAGTGTGTAGACTGCGAGCCAGGCCTTCTCGCCCACATCAGTGCCTGACTTCACAAATGTGCTTCTGCAAGAATGGTCAAACATTTCCATAGACACACTCCTAAACCTTGTAGACAGCCTTCCCAGAAGAGTTGAAGCTGTTATACGCTCTCGAAGCAGCGGACGAAGGAGAATTGGGGCTCCTGGTGCTGCTGGACCTAAGTGCAGCTCTTGACACAGTAGACCATAAAATCGATCTCAGACAGTGAAACTAGGAGCTTTCACATCAGAAGCCTGCACCGTTATGTGCAGAGTCCCACAAGGATCACCCCTGTCACCAGTGCTCTTTAACATCTACCTCCGCCCACTCCTCTCAATCATCAGCAAACAAGACCTGCTCTACCACTCTTACGCAGATGACACTCAACTTTATCTTCGCATCACCAACAAGACCAATATCATAGATTGGAAAAATGCCTGACATTGATAGAAAATTGGATGACAGAGAGCTCCCTAAAACTCAATGGATCCAAAACAGAACTGCTCCTTCTCCACGCAAACCGGAAGACAACTTCTAGGACGACTTGGGTTGCTTCCACCATTTTGGGACAAACCATCATCCCTAGCATTAAAGTAAAAAGCCTTGGACTTATCTTTGATTCAGACATGTCTATGTACGGACAAATAGGATCGGTGGTCAGCGAATCTCATTATCTCCTCCACTTGCTGCGCAGACTCATCTCCTTCATCCCGAAAGAAGACACAGCAGTAGTAGTTGGAACACTAATAAATTCCTAACTCGACTACGCAAACTCCCTCTACCTAGGACTACCGAAATACCAGATTGCTCTACAAGTTGTCCAGAACACAGCAGCCAGACTGGTAGTGGGTAAAAAAAACATGGGAACCAATCTCCCCGGCCATGAGGACCCTCCACTGGCTAACCGTAAAGATGACATTCAAGACCCTCTGCCTCACCCACAAATGTACGCCAGGAAACATGCCGCAATACTTATGTGAGAAAATAAAACACTGCACCCCAAATCGGGTCCTCCGATCAACTAATCAGAACCTCCTCCACATCCCCAAATCTCGCTACTAAATGAAAGGAGAGCATAGATTCGCTGTACAAGGACCACGGTTATGGAACGCTCTACCCGCAGTCATTCGGATGGAGGAAAGTATTCGGGCCTTCAGAAAAAAATGTAAGACTCATCTATTCTGAAGCATGGCCGGACGACCATGAGGCCTTGAGGCGATTTAGTTCGCATTTGTAGCGCTATATAAGTTTCTCCCTCACTCACTCACTGACTCGTAGCTGCAAAGGGTGGACCAACGCAATATTGAACCCTACAGACTATGGGCCAGATTCAGGTAGATGGGCGCTTCTTTACTGTGGAGTAACGTTTCTCATTTACGTTACTCCGGCGAAACTTTAGCAGCAAGTACTGTTATTCACATAGCACTTGCTCCTAAAGTTGCGGCGGCGTAGCGAAAATGAGCCGGCGGAATTCAAATTGGGCGGGTAGGGGGCGTGTATTATTATAACTAGGCGCGATCCCGCGGCGAACGTACTGTGCATGCGTCGACTGTCAGTGCGCATGCTCCAAATTCTGTCAGTGAACGTCAATGACGTCAATCCCCATTCACGGACGTTTTACGCAAACGACTCGAATTTTTTTTTTTCGACGCGATGACGACGGCCATACTTAACATAGGATACTCCACTAGGGGGCTGCTTTATCTTTACGCCGCGTATCTCTTACGGAAACGCCGGAAAGTCACTGCGTCGCGCCCGAATACGATCGTGAATTTCCGATTCCCGCTGATTAACATATTCTCGGCGTTAATCAGCGGGAACGCCCCACGCGCCATTTTTAAAATTGAAGTTACGATACGACGGCGAAATACAATTACGCTGCTCGTATAGGAACTCCAACCCGGCGTTTCTTGTTTTCTGACTAAAGAAAACAGAAACGCCGGCTCAAAGTGAAAGTTAGGCTGGAGTATCACTGATACTCCAGCCTAACTCTACCTGAATCTGGCCCTAAGTCTGGGATGCCATTAAAGTTCATGTGCGTGTAAAGACAGGCGTCCCAATACTTTTGGTAATATATATATATATATATCCGTGTATTAAGCCTGAAGTTTAGCTTTAATGAAGATTTTTAAAATGCTGTGCTTCACTGACCTAAAAATTCAATGTTTTCATAGCAAAAAAAAGTTTCATTTAAATTTTTTTGAATGTAAACTGTTTTAAAAAATCTTCAAACTCTGGAGAGTACACTATGCACAGATTGTAAGTGCATAGAACTGTAATGCATCTCTCAGTTTAAGTCTAAGCCCAATATATTTGCTGAGCCTTGACTACTTGTCTCTTGAATACATGTGCACAACTGGACACCCAGAACAGCTCAGGAGTAAGTACAGGACACTGGATTTTTAACAGATTTTCCTTTTTCTTCTCATTGTTTGGTTTTTAGTAGGTGGTAAGCTGTAGGTTGGAAGCCTGCTAAAATAATTCAGTGTCGCTCATACTTACACACCCTAAACTTTGCATGCTGAAAAAAAACTGTTAAACCGTTTAATCTTTCTGCTTTTCACTGCCTATACTAGGGTCATTTTTATAAAGATAAAGCTATTTTCTCTCAGAAATTAGCGCATCTAAAGCCAAAACTTTTTTTATTACGTTTTGAATAAAACAATGAGAGGTTAGAACTACTGTTTAGCTTCAATTACTGTCCATGTCCCCACGAGGTATTTGCCCCGATGACCACAGTCACTGGGAAAGAACTCCAAACTTGAAAATAAACAAATGTAATGCTTCTTAGGCCGCGTACACACCATTAAATAAATCTGATTAAATCAGTCTGACAGACCGTTTTTATCGGATTTGTCTGCTGGGATAGATTGGTTTGATCGTGTACACACGATCAAACCAAAATCCCCTCCGGCAGACAGCGCGGTGACGTGGCGGTGACGTTGACGCAGCCACGTCACTGTCACCAGGAAGTAAAACACTTCCGCGCATGCGTCGAATCCATTTAACGCATGTGCAGACAGATATGTCTGCTGGTTAGTGTACTAACCAGCAGACATGTCGGACGGACGGGTTCCCAGCAGACAGATTTTAAAGCATGCTTTAAAATTTGTCTGCTGGAAAAACCCGTCTGTCCGCCCGTACACACGATCAAATTTGTCTGCTGAAACGGTCCGTCGGACCATTTCCAGCAGATGAATTCGATCGTGTGTACGCGGCCTTAAGGGGGTTGTAAAGGTAATTTTTTTTCCTAAATAGCTTCCTTTATCTTAGTGCAGTCCTCCTTCACTTACCTCACCCCTTCCATTTTGCTCCCTGGTGTGGAGAAAGCCTCTTGAGGGGGGAGGGGGCAAGCAGGAGTGTCAGGACGCCCACTAACACACAGCTCCTTTCTCTATATGCAAAGTAGAGTGTCCTGACTTGCCTGCTCGCCCCCTTCCCCCTCAAGAGGCTTTCTGCACACCAGGGAGAAAGCCTCTCATTACTGTGTGGAGTTACAGACAGAAGAACAGGAAGTGAGGATTTATCAGAAGAAATAAGGACATTTAAAAGCAACATCGAAGGATGAGGTAAATGAAGGAGGACTGCACTAAGGTTAAGGAAGCTGTTTAGGGATTTTTTTTTTTACCTTTACAACCTCTTTAATGTGGTTTCTGGATAATCACATACTCGTGTCTGGACCACAGCTGCACACACACCGTCAGGTAATGTAGAATATAAATGAAGGTCCACCAACACGGTATGATATATGAAAAAGGTCTGCATGATTTTTATTACAGATCTATCAAGAGAAGGGTAGATTCAATATACATCAAAGGTTGATGCGTTTCAGCCCACAGGGATTAAATCTCAGGTGGGACCGAGATCTGCACCTTTGGTAATCTCTCCTTGACCTCTCAATTATTACAGATTGTAGAACAAATAAGGGGGAGGGTGGGAATGCTGAGGCTAAACCCAGAACAAACCCGCCCAATTGAAGTTGGACTATCTCGGTACTGATGAGTCAAAGTAAACAGTGATGAGTAAAAAGGGATAATTTTATTAAATTAAAGTGTTGCATTAGTTTAAAGGCTGACTGCAGGTCAAGCCTGTATTTGTAGGAGGAGTCGGGAGGTATTTAAACCCACCCTCCTTCCTCCTTCTGGGCGTCGGTTTTCTGGTGTGTGGGGTTTCTGGGTATTGCACGTCACTTCCTGTTTCTGTCCAGAGCAATGGAGGCAGCTGCTGCAGGTGTCCATTGTGCTCTCCTCAGGATTCCCAGTGGAACGGACTGTCTGCACCCCATCCTCCTCTGTCAGCTGAGCACCGCTCACCCCAACCGCCCCCCCGCTTCTCCCGATGCTTGCAGGGGGGGTGCAGGTTTGTAGTTGTGGCAGGCACCATTGGGGGGGCTGTCCACCATGTCAGCCAGGCCCTTGTCAGCATCATAGGGGCCGCCTGCTTCTCCACTTGGGCTCACGCTGTGGGGGGTCCCTCCATTCTCCCTCCTGCTCCTCCGGGCATACTCGGTGAGAGGGGAGCCAGCCGTCCTCCCTCTCACTCCTCCGGGCACCCACGTCCACGTGGTACAGGGCTCCATGGAGACCGCCCGCCTGTTCCTCCCGCCCCCCGTTTGCTCCTATGACGTCACCCGCTCCATGGCTCCTCAAGCTAGTCTAGTACCTCACATGGGGGGATGTTGGTTGGGTCAGGTGCAGTAGTTTTGTGGGCTCAGTCAGCATCAGAGGTCACATCCCGGTGCGGGGGGGGGGGGTCGAGTGTGTGGGCATGTGCTTTCCCTGTCCGCACTCTGCTTCCTCCTAGCTGTGTCATGTAGCTGAGCGCTGTTTGGCTGAAGGAGCATCTTCCCCAGCGCGGCCTGTTTCCTCCCCTGTGACACATGTCTCCCAGTGACAGCCCAGTGGGTGCTGAGGGCTCCCCGTCAAAGTTTCTGAGTTTCTCCTGCTAGTTAAGGTTCTTCTGATGGTTATGTTTCTCTTATGTTATGCGATTCATGTTATGCGATTCATGTTAGGCGATTACGTTTTTCATGCTAGTTATGTCCTCATGCTATGTGTTATTATGCCAGTAATGTCCTCCTGCAATGTGTTTCTTATGCTAGTGATGTCCTCATGCGATTATGTTTCACGTACGGTCACGTTCTCATGCGATCACGTTCGCGTGCGATCGTGGTCATCGTGTTACGTTTCTCATGCAATCACGGTTTTCATGGTGGTTCTCATGCGATTACGTTTCGCATACTAGTTCTCATGCGATTATGTTTCTCATGCGATCATGTGCGATCACGGTCCTCGTGTGTTACGGTTCCCATGCGACTATGTTTCCCATGCGACTATGTTTCCCATGCGACTATGTTTCCCATGGTGTGTTTCTGACTCAATTACGTTTTCCATGCGACTATGTTTCCCATGGTGTGTTTCTGACTCAATTACATTTTCCATGCGACTACGTTTTCCATGCGACTACGTTTTCCATGCGACTACGTTTTCCATGGTATCATGTTTCTAATTCGACTACGCTTCCCATGCGACTATGTTTCCCATGGTATGTTTCTGACTCGATTACGTTTCCCATGCAACTACGTTTCCCGTGGTATTATGTTTCTGATACGATTACGTTTCCCATGGTATTCTGATGCGATTACTTTTTTTTTTTTTTTTCATGCGACTACGTTTCCATGCGATTACGTTTCTCATGGTGTCTTCTCATGCGGTTATGTTTCCCATGCGACTACGTTTCCCGTGGTATGTTTCTGACTCGTTTACGTTTTTCATGTGACTACGTTTCCCATGGTATGTTTCTAATTCGACTACGTTTTTTCATGCGACTATGTTTTTTCATGCGACTCCGTTTCCCATGCGACTACGTCTCCCATGGTATTATGTTTCTGATATGATTACGTTTCCCATGGTATCATGTTTCTGATGCGATTAAATTTTTTCAGGCGACTGTTTTTCATGCGACTATGTTTCCATGCAATTACGTTTTCCATGGTATTATGTTCTCATGCGATTATGTTTCTGGTGCGATTGCAGTTTTCATGCGGTTACGTTTTGCAGGCGATTTTGTTTCGCTTGGTGGTTTCTCATGCGGTCGCGTTCGCGTGGTGGTTTCTCATGCGGTCGCGTGGTGGTTTCTCATGCGGTCGCGTGGTGGTTTCTCATGCGGTCGCGTGGTGGTTTCTCATGCGGTCGCGTGGTGGTTCTCATGCGGTCGCGTGGTGGTTCTCATGCGGTCGCGTGGTGGTTCTCATGCGGTCGCGTGGTGGTTCTCATGCGGTCGCGTGGTGGTTCTCATGCGGTCGCGTGGTGGTTCTCATGCGGTCGCGTGGTGGTTCTCATGCGGTCGCGTGGTGGATCTCATGCGGTCGCGTGGTGGTTCTCATGCGGTCGCGTGGTGGTGCTCATGTGTTTGCGTTTGTGTGGTAGTTCTCATGCGTTCGCGTGGTGGTTCTCATGCAGTTGCGTTCGCGTGGTGGCCATGTTTATCATGGTAGGTTCTCATGCTATCACGTTTATCATGGCTGGTTCTCATGGGATTGCGTTTCGCATGGTAGTTGCTCATGCGTTCACGCTTCTCTTGGTTGGCTCTCATGCGATTACCTGGCTCATGCGTTGCGTTGCGTATGGTTTCTCCCATGCGATTACGTTTCTTATGGTTGTCATGTTCCTGTGCAATCGTGTGGCTCATGCTTGCCTTGTGGTTGCGATTCATGTTTGTCAAGTGTACACGTTTCTCTTGCTACTCATGTTCTCGGGTGTTCACGTTGCTCATGCTATTTCTGTTCTCATGTTTTCCGTTTCTCATGCAATTTTACGTTTGTACTTTCCGTTTTACGTTACGTTTCTCATGCTATTCATGTTCTCAAGTGTTTACGTTACTCATACAGGTTTCAGTCGTGATGCATACGATTCCGTTTCTCAGGGTATTTTTATGTTCTCAGGTATTTACATTTCTCATGTTTTTGTTTCCCATGCTTTTCATGTTCTCTAGTGTGTGCGTTTCATGCAACTTACGTTTCTCATGCAGGTTCAGTTGGGATGTTTTCTAGTTGGTAGCATTGGTATGTTCATTTTGATTCATGGCGTTCACCGATGGGGGGGGGGTGTGTGTCACCCATCACGTCTATGGGTGCTTACGGATTGAGATGAGCGTTTTTAATTGGCTTGTACGGTGGCAAGTCTCCTCATCCGTTTCTCACACGTTTCATGCATCTTGACATTTCATCTCTCATACAATGACCTGACACGTCTTCAGGTTCATCAGGCCTGAGTGTACGTTTTTAATTTGCCTGCTACGCCTCAGGTTGCTCGGCCTTGGTAATTCACGGGTTTGTCACATTCTCAGTCCAGCTGCACTTGTCCTACATTTACCCACATTTAATTTTCATAGTCTGGGCATACATGTTAGTTCATGGCCCCTCTCCACTGCTGGTTACCTGTCACGTCTATGGGTACTGTCGGATTGAGATGTTTCGTTTCTAATTGGCTTGTGCAGTGGCAAGTCCCCTCATCCGTTTCTCACACGTTCATGCATCTTGGCTTTTCGCATACAATAACCTGACACGTCTTCAGGTTCATCAGGCCTGAGTGTACGTTTTTAATTTGCCTGCTACGCGGCAGGTCGCTCGGCCTTTGCTATTCATGGGGTTGTCACGTTCTCAGTCCAGCTGCACTAGTCCTACACTTACCCACGTTTCATTTGCACAGTCCATACATACAGGTCACATTCATGTCCTCACGTTAGTTCATGGCCACTCTCCACTGCTGGTTACCTGTCACATTTACAGGTACTGTCGGATTGAGATGTTCGTTTCTAATTGGCTTGTGCAGTGGCAAGTCCCCTCATCCGCTTCTCACGGCTTTCATTACATTTTTCATACGTCACGTAATCTCGTCACTTACATCACCTGCCCGACATGTCTTCAGGTTGTTAGGCTTGAGTGTTACGTTTTCCGTTGGCCTGCTTTGCCTCAGGTTGCTCAGCCTCGTCAGTTCCGCAGACTGACACGCTCTCTGTCCTGCTCTACATCACTGCATGTGTCAATCACGGACACTTACGTAGGTAGGGGTAAGGGGAGGTAGGGGTTTTCCTTTTCCTAAGGTAAGTTGGGGCTTGTTGGTTTTGTTTAACAATGTCTTGCTTCTTTGCAGAGTTCATGTCACGGGCAGCAGATATCGCAGATTGTGCCGTCATCCATCCTTCTCCAGTTACAGGTTTTTCACATGGTTGTGCACCCTCCTTGTATATTCCGATTTTGTCATAGACGAAGCTTGATCTTCAAGTCCTTTTCAATACAGCCCGGAAACTCGTGACTCGGCCTGGGATATCTTCCAGGCGTTCCTATCTCGGTATCCTGGGTTCTTTTCTCACAAACATGCCAGTACCTACTTGCGTTTGCTTTCTTTTGCCACTTGCAGCTTCAAACTGGTTTTAGCTGGGTCCAGGACATTCTGGGCGCTAGACCGTTGCGGACATACTCAGGGATAGGCCACTTTTCCTTTTCCCTAGTACCCCCTTCCCTGCTAGCACAGGGCATGACATTTAGTCATTACCTGCTTCCTATCTAGGGAGGCACTTCATCATTCACTCCGGGCCATGGTTTCAGTACAGGTGCCGTTTCTGCTGCTATTCGTAGGGGGTTTGTTTTCTTGTTGTTGAAGAATTAGGTGGGCGGTAGGTAGCTTTCTTTTCCAGACATATCCCAGTTCACATGTCAGTCACAGGCATTCTTGCATTAGGGGCTTGTGGTACATTCAGTTACTTTCATTTCAATCCCTTCCCTAGCTCATCCTACTGTGTTATTTTTTGGCCCCTTTTAGGCATACTGACCACGTGACCCCGGCATACCTCAGGTCATTTCCCTCCGCAGGTCGTTTTCCCTGTTTCCCCTCAGTCCTTTCCCTAGCACGATTACCTGAGACTCTGAGTACAAGTTTAAAGGCTGACTGCAGGTCAAGCCTGTATTTGTAGGAGGAGTCGGGAGGTATTTAAACCCACCCTCCTTCCTCCTTCTGGGCGTCGGTTTTCTGGTGGCCCACCCACCCATCCCCTTTTTATTGCTATTTCTTCTTTTACTTCTACTTGGGTATGCCCCCTTTTAGGCATACTGACCACGTGACCCCGGCATACCTCAGGTCATTTCCCTCCGCAGGTCGTTTTCCCTGTTTCCCCTCAGTCCTTTCCCTAGCACGATTACCTGAGACTCTGAGTACAAATACAATAATGTACATCAAAAGATTGGTCGATTCTCGACTAGTTTCGCGGGGTGTCTGCTTCTTCAGGAGAACAGATTGTATTATTTTTTATATTATTATAGATTGTTTTTTCTTTTTTCTCCATGTATCTGGTATGGTGTTTGTTTTTGTTTTTTTCCTTACCTTTTTTTTTACCTTTTTTCATGTGTGCATTTTTTTGGCCTTAGCTTGTGTTTTTGCTGTATGTGTGTGGGGCCAGTCTATGGGATTAATACTCCTGTCTGCCCCTTCTCCAGATTGAGATGCTAATTATTTATTGAGCTGTTCTGTGTGCACAACTAAGGCCCAGTAAGTGGCTGAAATGTGTCAACCATTGCTGTATATTTTTGTCTTGAAAGATCTGCAATAAAGATTATAATGATTTTACGCATTTGTCATACCGTGTTGCCAGACCTTCATTTATCTTCTACTGAGAAATAAGTACAGGAAAATCAAAATACTGAGACTGCCTAGCATTATTTTGTTTCCAGGACGCAGGTGGCTTTTGCTACCTAGCATCCTAGGTTGATAGGGTGAAGGGTTCAGGGGTGTGCTGTGCACAAAGTGCAGGGTGTGCAACCCCAACCCCTCCCCAAAGCTTCCTCGCATCTCTCTCCTACCTGGCCTGACTATAGTACAACCCTGGAAGAAGGTGAGGAATCGCGCTAGACGTAAGATAATGCCTAATAATAGCACAATAGCACAATAGCACAATGTGTTATCAAAAAACAAAAAGTGGTATGAAATGCAAAACCTAAATGGTGTTGATAAAGCCCACAAAATAAAATAATATATATACTAAAAAGAACCTGATGAGTCAAACGTGAACAGAAAGAGTTAAAGTCCTCTGTGTTGGTCTGTGGTTCTTCTATGAAGCCAGTGATGTTGAATTTATACAAGCGAGATGCTAGAAAACCAATGTCCCGTTATAGGTCACGACACTCTTGCACTTGTAGATATCAATGCGTAGCAGTAACTCCAAAGAAAAGAGAAAAAAAACATTCATAGTGTGATACCGTTGAAGATTTGTAAATACTATCCACCCGTGAAGAATAGCTATATTGTAGACATGGTGCAGTGGCAACCCTTCACCTAGGAACACAGTACACACTGACCCTTACCAGATGGAGTGACCCTTTGGGGGTCAAAAACAGCCTTAAGGATGATATATATAAACTTCGCTCTAAATCCTCTTGATGGTGTTTTCCTCAATGAAAAAACAAAAAAGGCTTTTCATAGTGTAGACTGCATGAAAATGGGTCACGATCACCCGTGGAGGAAGACAACAAAGAGCTGTGAGGAAGAAAAGTGCTGGTACCACCACCGAAGAACACACTGACCCTTACCAGACAATAAGATCCACTCTAGGATCAATATAGGCAGCAAAACGGTGGATACACTGTTCTCAACACATCAGAAATCAATCCTCGATACGTCACAGCATGAAAGCAAAAAAAACTAAAATAGTGTAAATCCATAAAAAAATTTATTCTAAAAAGCCAAAGGAATGCACTTACAAACAAATGCAGATTCGAGGCGTATAGTAAAAGATGCCGGCCGGCTTGTGGAACGCGTACGTCCCCTCGTGTAGTTGCGATGACGTGGAAACGTCTCCTCCCAAGGGAGGAGACGTTTCCACGTCATCGCAACTACACGAGGGGACGTACGCGTTCCACAAGCCGGCCGGCATCTTTTACTATACGCCTCGAATCTGCATTTGTTTGTAAGTGCATTCCTTTGGCTTTTTAGAATAAATTTTTTTATGGATTTACACTATTTTAGTTTTTTTTGCTTTCATGCTGTGACGTATCGAGGATTGATTTCTGATGTGTTGAGAACAGTGTATCCACCGTTTTGCTGCCTATATTGATCCTAGAGTGGATCTTATTGTCTGGTAAGGGTCAGTGTGTTCTTCGGTGGTGGTACCAGCACTTTTCTTCCTCACAGCTCTTTGTTGTCTTCCTCCACGGGTGATCGTGACCCATTTTCATGCAGTCTACACTATGAAAAGCCTTTTTTGTTTTTTCATTGAGGAAAACACCATCAAGAGGATTTAGAGCGAAGTTTATATATATCATCCTTAAGGCTGTTTTTGACCCCCAAAGGGTCACTCCATCTGGTAAGGGTCAGTGTGTACTGTGTTCCTAGGTGAAGGGTTGCCACTGCACCATGTCTACAATATAGCTATTCTTCACGGGTGGATAGTATTTACAAATCTTCAACGGTATCACACTATGAATGTTTTTTTTCTCTTTTCTTAGGAGTTACTGCTACGCATTGATATCTACAAGTGCAAGAGTGTCGTGACCTATAACGGGACATTGGTTTTCTAGCATCTCGCTTGTATAAATTCAACATCACTGGCTTCATAGAAGAACCACAGACCAACACAGAGGACTTTAACTCTTTCTGTTCACGTTTGACTCATCAGGTTCTTTTTAGTATATATATTATTTTATTTTGTGGGCTTTATCAACACCATTTAGGTTTTGCATTTCATACCACTTTTTGTTTTTTGATAACACATTGTGCTATTGTGCTATTGTGCTATTATTAGGCATTATCTTACGTCTAGCGCGATTCCTCACCTTCTTCCAGTCTATTTTATGTTGTATAACATTTTTGAATCGCAGCTTGTTTATTTTTGTATATTAGGTACGCGCAATTTTCTTTCCATTTTTCATATAGTACAACCCTGTGTAGGAAGCGTGCCTTTTCAGGGATATCATGGAATGCTAGTCATAACATACTTAAAGTAATAATTAATGAATAAATATAATTAGATAAATAAATAAATAAATACTATTGTGTGGAATTTATTGGCCGCGGCCTTTATTATAGGTATTCAAAATATAATTTTAACTGTAAACATACCATGAATATATTAAAATAATTGTCTTCAACAGATTCCAAGACAAATATTCAACTCGTTTAGCTATTAAAGCCCAAACTTATAATAATAATTACACAACAGTCCCTTTTCAAAGAAAAGGACAAAACCTCATAACTGAGCCGCGACAGGGAGGGAGGGAGGGACGCTGCTTCTCTGGATCCTTCAAACGGTTTGTAATAACTGACACATTTTCTTTTCTTTTATAGGTCTGGATCCCTGCTGATTGGACTATTAAGATCCCTACTAACTGACCAATCAGAGTAAGTAATTTTCAAAACCTTTATGTATCCTAGCTTATTTATGCCAGTATTCCATGTGTGATGTTAGGGGACATTCTATGCCCCTCCCCTCACTTTTATGGAATGCTAGTCATAACATACTTAAAGTAATAATTAAATGAATAAATATAATTAGATAAATAAATAAATAAATACTATTGTGTGGAATTTAATGGCCGCGGCCTTTATTATAGGTATTCAAAATATAATTTTAACTGTAAACATAACATGAATATATTAAAATAATTGTCTTCAACAATTTCCAAGACAAATATACAACTCGTTTAGCTATTAAAGCCCAAACTTATAATAATAATTACACAACAGTCCCACCAGCCGATCTTATGTACCATAAGAACGGCACCCCCACCGGCCCTCGGCCATTTCCACACAAGACTGCAAATTTAAATTTAAAATATCCAGGGCAACGTCCGAAAGATGGATTCCGTCAGGGCGATAGAAACCGTGCACACCGCCCTCCAAATCCACATGCCGAAACGAAAACCCTTGAATGGAAGGCATACATTTCGAGATAGCCCTATTAACATTCTTCCTAACTTTTTCAAAATGTTTAAACTGTGGAGAAAACCACAATAAACGAGGGATGACCTCAGAATAAACTAAAATACAGTTAGGCCACACAGAATGGATGTTGAAAAAATCATTCTTCATAAATGCAATAACATCCAGTGTTCTGTGACGACCAATATCATTTCCGGCCAAATGTAAAACAATAATATCTGGTGCTGGCCATTGTAAGTAAAGAGATGACAAAATCCTATGCAGATTAAGACAGAATAAACCCCTATGCCCATACCAATACAATTTCACATCATGAGGTGATAAAGTAAGATTGGTATTGTTGCACCAAAGCAACGGCACATACGGAACTATCCAAATGTCTATGAATAGTGATCCACCGACCCTTACCAAATTGATCTGTCTTACTCCGTTGTAAAAATAAACGCAAGACTCCAGGCTGAAGAAGCACTGCAGATGCCGGCAGACCCAAGCCTGAGTATTTATTATTAGGCATCAACTCAGAAATCCTAAAGGCACCATAAAAGCATAGGCAAAAGACAAGCCTAAACAAGCAGGGCTTCAAAAGGAGAGAAACAAACTGCGCTAGTTGCAGCACACAATTGTTTTAACAATTCAAAAGAAACTGGTAATCTCTTATCCGTCAAGACATGTGCCTTACGGTAACCCCTCAAAGCCAGCTTAACAGTGAAGAAAGAATTGCAAGGGGTATAGCCTGATAATTTTTGAAAAAAGGAAACCCCAGCTAAAATGTTAGCAATCTTAGAATAAGAATACCCTTCACTCATTAACGCATTAAGAAAAGCTAAAGTCAAACCCTCCGTATCACTTGAAGCACAGACATTCATGGAGCCTAAAAAAACATTCCATAAGTCCCACGCAGCAGTGTAACTTGCTCGCGTGGAGGGAGCTAATGAATTATACAAAGCATTCAAAACAGGGCTCAAATGATGGACCACAGATGTGGAGGACAAGAAAGACCAATCCCGTCTGCATCTGGAACCAATTCTCGAAACTTCCACATCTGTTGGCGAGATAGGGCATCAGCGATAGCATTACCAAAACCAGGTATATACTTAGCCTTCAACCAAATATTTAATCGTAGACATTGAAGAACTAAGAAGCGAAGAATCGAAATTACAGGAATGGATTTAGAAACCAAACAATTGATCGCAAATACTACACCTTTGTTATCAGAGTGCAATAAAATTTGCTAAACTGATCACCCTATAGTTCGAGGGCTACCACCACAGGAAATAACTCCAAAAGGACGATGTTAGAAACCAACCCTCCATCAACCCAGGAAGAAGGCCACAGACCAGCCAACCAATGACCAAGCCAAAAAGCGACATAGCCAACAGAACCAGCTGAATCCGTATATAATTTCAAAGCGGAGGCCGAGCAAAAAGGGGATTGCCAGATAGCACAACCATTAAAAGAAACTAAAAAAGAACGCCATATGAGCAAATCGTCCCGAACAACCGCTGTGATCCGTACAAAATGTCTAGGAGACTGGACACCCGAAATAGCCCTATAAAGGCGTCTTGAAAAAACCCTACCCATAGGCATAATCCTGGACGCAAACGCTAGCAATCCTAACAATGACTGAATAGTCTTCAACTGAACTTTATTTTTTGACAGAATAACATCTAACAACAACCTGATCTTCAAGATTTTATCACCCGGGAGCCGAAATTCTCTCCTAACAGTGTCAATCTGTATGCCTAAAAATTCTAAACACGTGGTTGGGGAGACTGACTTTTCCGGAGCCAGAGGGACTCCAAAAGATGCACAAATCATTTTAAACTCTGAAAAAAGAAACAAACAGTCCAATGAATCCGCCTTGCCAATGAACACAAAATCATCAAGATAATGAACACAGCATGTAGAACATGCACGACGACAAACCACCCAATTAAGAAAAGTCGAAAACATCTCAAAGTAAAAACATGACAAGGCGCACCCCATAGACAAACATTTATCAAAATAGAACCGGTCTTCAAAAAAGAAACCTAACGAATTGAAAGCTGAGGGTCTTATAGGTAACAGCCTAAATGCCGATTTGATGTCAGCTTTAGCCAACAATGCACCATCACCAGCCGAGCGAATCATAACTAAGGCATCTTCAAAAGAGGAATAAGTAACCGAACAGAGATCATAATCAATCTCATCATTCAAGGACAAACCAAAAGGCAAAGATAAATGATGAATAAGTCTAAAAGAACCCGGCTCCTTCTTGGGAATAACACCCAACGGGGAAACCCTAAAATTAGGAAACGGAGGCCTATCAAAAGGACCGGCAACTCTACCTTCCTCAATCTCTTGCCCAATCTTCTTTCAAACCACTTCCTTATGTATTTCAACAGAAGCCACATTTTTAAATAAAACACAGCCAGAGCCAGTAAATGACGGTAACAGAAAACCACAACAAAAACCTTCAATTAGCGTGTCTGCACTCTTGCGATCCGGGTATAGTAGTAGCCATGGCAACATGTTTACCAGTCTCACTGGCGAAACTGCTTTTAAGAAAGGGCTCTTTGGCATTGGCTCCTGGATAACCTGTCTTCTTGAAGCAACGAAAAGCAGGATGAGATCCTGCACAATATGCACATTCGTGCTTGTACTTGCAACTAGCAAGCCATTTACATTGACTCTCATTAAAATTGAAACAAAGGCCCTTGCGAAACTGCCCAGTGGCAGGCACAGCAGTTTTAACCATTTGTCTCTGGGGTAAAAGCAAATTCAACCATAGCCCAATATCTTTCATACCCCATTTCAAATTTTTTTGTACAGCAGCTTTTGTCTAAAAGATTCTTCATAGAAGAACCAAGAAAGTCCAGGAAAGTTCTTATAAGCTTCAAGTATTATCTCAACTTGTTGAAAAAGGCCACTGCATAATTCTGGGTGACGTTCACCCAAAACACTTGCATATATGCTAAAGGCCTGAAGCCAATTATTAAAGCTTTTTGCAACCGTTTTACGCTTCTCATCCTCAAATTTATCATCTACATCCTTCCTACCTCTATTATCCTTCATAGAAGGAAGCAATGATAGCAACTCTACATATTCACCTTTCCATATTTTTTCTTTCGTAGCCAAATTTAAATGAAATCCCAATGGCGATAGCTCGCACGAAAGAACTTCCCTCAAATGCGATTCAGGAACCCCAGGAGAGGGAGCTATAACAGGCAAAGACTGGGACCCATGTGAAGAAACATCAATATCAAGCACAACAGGTGAATGTACATTAGAATTTAAACTATCTTTCCATACAGAAGCAAGCCCCGTTTGGTCAGCATTTGCCACAGGTAAAGCAGGAGAAGTAGGCAATAGTTTTGAAAATAAGCTATGCATAGAACAAGCAAATTCATTCAAGAAAGAAGCCGTAGTGTGCTCACCTCTAGAAAGACCCGGCGGAGCAGCAGGGCTGCTGTAAACAGGAACATTCAGCGCGGGCAGTGTTGCAGCTGACACAGTCTAGAAACCATTGGGACCGCAGAAAGGTTCATCGCAGAACTCCCGGCTAAGTCAGGGTTAACACCGGCACTAGCAGGGAAACTGTCCATATCATGCCCACCTCCGCCACAACTAGCGGCAGCCATAGGTGACATTCCACTATTCACCCCTGTAAGAGGCGGCTGGGTGTCCATTCCTCTGTTATTCGTCTTCTTCTTCTAGCCAGCTGACGGTTCAGTGCTAGGAAGGGGGGAGTCAAATCTCCCGGGTCTCTTGCATTGTCTTTTCGACCTAACTTCGGAGCAGACAGCATTCGACATAACATCCGAAACCGCCGAGTAGCCGACTACATCACGATCATCACCGGATGATGAGAGCTGAGTCACAGGGACAGCCATAGGGAGCCCATGAGAGGAGGAAGTGTCGTCACGATCAGCCGCCGGAAAGGACGAAAGAAGGCTGACATCATCGCGGAGGGAACCAGGAAACTGCACGGAAGCCGACGATGTCGATGGAACCGGACCGGGGTAAGCGGACCGCACCGGAGGAACAGTGCCCAAGGACGCAGAAGGAGGAAGCGACAGGCATAATCGAAGCCACCGTTCGCCATCTTCAGTACCGGCCAGCTCCATAACTTGACGCAGTAAGGACTCCATAACCGATGACTGCACTGCAACGCTGCTTCTCTGGATCCTTCAAACGGTTTGTAATAACTGACGCATTTTCTTTTCTTTTATAGGTCTGAATCCCTGCTGATTGGACTATTAAGATCCCTACTAACTGACCAATCAGAGTAAGTAATTTTCAAAACCTTTATGTATCCTAGCTTATTTATGCCAGTATTCCATGTGTGATGTTAGGGGACATTCTATGCCCCTCCCCTCACTTTTATTCTGTTAGAATCCGGAGCCACTGAGCGAAGCTGTCCTATGTAAACACAGGAGGCTTCTTTGTTTACAAGTGACAGCAGGGAGCAGGAGCGGAGGGTGAGAGCTGAAATTGACACAATGGAGTTCCCTCATGCCAGCTGCAAAACTGGATACGAGAGCTACATGACAATGCCTGGATTCGTCCTGCGGGCCTTGTATTTGACATATGCGCTTTGTTAATTTTTCAAGTCTAATGCCGCGTACACACGATAATTTTTCGGCATGAAAAAAAAACGTCGTTTTTAAAAACGTCATTTAAAATGATCGTGTGTGGGCTTCACAATGTTTTTCATCTTCTCAAAAACGACAAAAAAAAAATTCGAGCATGCTGCATCTTTTCACGTTGTTTTAAAAAATTACGTTTTTCGGGTTGTAAAAAATGATTGTGTGTGGGCTAAAACGACGTTTTAAACCCGCGCATGAGATGGGAGCGCTCGTTCTGGTAAAACTACTGTTCATAATGGAGTAAGCACAACAGACAAAAAATCATCTTTTACTAACAAGGAATCAGCTACAAGCAGCCCAAAGGCGAATAGAACTTCCCCCTTTAGAGTGCCATTGTACGTGTTGTACGCCACTGTGCTTTGTTCATCATTTTTCAAAAACGATGGTGTGTGGGTAACATCGTTTTTAATGATGAAGTTGTAAAAACATAGGGCCAGATTCAGGTAGATGGGAGCATCTTTGCTCCAGAGTAACGCTTCTCATTTACGTTACTCTGCCGAAATTTTAGCAGCAAGTGCTGTCATTCACGAAGCACTTGCTCCTAAAGTTGCGGCAGCGTAACGAAAATGAGCCGGCGGAATTCAAATTGGGCGGGTACGGGGCGTGTAGTATTTAAACTAAGCGCGATCCCGCTGCGAACGTACTGCGCATGCGTCGAGTGTCAAAGCATCCCCGTGCGCATGCTCCAAATTCTGTGAATGAACGTCAATGACGTCACATTCCCATTCATGATCTTTTTACGCAAGCGACGTGTTTTTTTTTTTCCCGACGCGATGACGACGCCTATACCTAACATAGGATACTCCAACCCCATGTAGGTATATCTTCGCGCCGCGTATCGCTTCCGGAAACTTCGTACCGTCATTGCGTCGCGCCGGAATTCGCTCGTGAATTGCCGATTTCCGCTCATTAACATATTTTTTGAGCGGAAATCGGCGGGAACGCCCCCGGCGCCATTTTTAAGTTGAAGTAACGATGCGATGGCGAAACTCAGTTACGCTGATCGCATCGGAGCTTCAACCCGGCGTTTCTTGTTTTCTGGTTACAGAAAACAGAAACGCCGGCTCAAAGTGACAGTTAGGCTGGCGGATCACTGGATCCGCCAGCCTAACTGTTCCTGAATCTGGCCCATAGTTTTTTGGACATGCTGAAAAACAAAGTTTTTTTCATGCCGAAAAATGATCGTGTGTACGCGGCATCAGGTTTACATCAATTCTGGCGGTTCCTGAGAACCAAAAACTGAAAACGCTATTTAATTTACTTTTAATAGTCAAAGCAAACTCACCCATCCATCCATGTCCCTATGCTTTATTTTGTTGAGAAATCACTTCGAAAAAAGAACCCCAAGAATTTCTAGGCACAACCATTTTGCGTAAGTTCAGATGATTCATGTAGCGATACTTCCTGGAATCCATCTGCCCTTAGGTCAGGCATGCAGAAATAGGAGACATTGAGAGATGTCTGTCACCAGAAATAATTTTCAGGTTTTACTTTGTGGTCTGTGGAAAAGTGTCATCTCTCCAACTCCAAAAAACTGATTGCCAAGCACTGACCATATGAAGAATAATCCTAGACTCAGTATTTATGTGTAGAAGTAAAAAAAAAAAGGAGTTTTTACATTTTTTTTTTATTACACCAATTTTACTTGCCATCGTTTTATGTAATTTCATTGAATAGGTGAAAAATTGCTTGCATATGATATAATGACTAAAAAATTCTGTTCAAAAGGGAATTTTAAGTAGGCATTACATAATGTAAATAGTGTGCACTTAACTATGCCATTACACAGTTAGGTTTTTAACTATGGTGCAATTATTTAGAGCTATTGGAGAAAAATTAACAGTGCTTATTTTATCTCTAGTCTTTTCTTCTCAATCGTTTCTGTGTGCACAGCCTGTGTGTGGGCCAGCATTAAACCGTCCACAATTACCTACAAAGCGTGTGTAAAACACTGAGTGTATGTTTCAATGTTTGTGAAAATGGGGGTATCAAGCTTGTCAGTTTTAACAGAGAATATTTATTAGTCTGTCTAAAAACTCATAGAATTCTATTTGGAATATGTGTGACAGATAAAATGAGGAGGTATAATTTATAGTAATTTTTAGTGGGTGTAGAGAGTCTCAGAATGCACTATTTTGGATAGATCTGGTTATAAATATTTTCTAAACTATGTAGTATGTTTTTAAATAAAAATTAGGATGTGGAGTAAGGCAATTGATGGACATTAGAATGCTGTTAATGCCTATACTTTATGCCTGCTTTTTATTATTGGCTTTAACTTTCTTAACCACTTAAGCCCCGGACCATTATGCAGCTTAACCACTTAAGACCCGGACCATCACGCAAGTAAAGGACCAGGCCAGTTTTTGCGATTCGGCACTGCGTCGCTTTAACTGACAATTGCGCGATCGTACGACGTGGTTTCCAAACAAAATTGGTGCCTTTTTTTCCCCCCATAAATATAGCTTTCTTTTGGTTTTATTTGATCATCTCTGCAGATTTTATTTTTTGGGCTTTAAACAAAAATAGAGCGACAATTTTGAAAAAAAATGCAATATTTTTTACTTTTTACTATTATAAATATCCCCCAAAAATATATATAAAAAAATTATTTTTTCCTCAGTTTAGGCCGATACGTATTCTTCTACATATTTTTGTTAAAAAAAAATGCAATAAGCGTTTATTGATTGGTTTGCGCAAAATTTATAACGTCTACCAAAAATGCAATATATCCCCTAGATAGTTTATTGCATTTTTATTAATATTTTTTTTCTAGTAATGGCAGCGATCAGCAATTTTTATCGTGACTGCGACATTATGGCGGACACATCGGACACTTTTGACACTGTTTTGGGACCATTGTCATTTTTACAGCGAACAGTGCTATACAAATGCACTGATTACTGTAAAAATGACACTGGCAGTGAAGGGGTTAACCAGGATGGGGCACTGTAGGGGTTAAGTGTGCCCTAATGTGTGATTCTTACTGTGGTGCATGGCTGAACGTGTGATGTCACTGATCGTCGTTCCCTATGACAGGGAACAGACGATCAGTGACAGGCTCACTAGGAAGCACGGGGGGAGGTTTGTTTACACTTACCTCTCCCAGTTCTTCCTCTCTGTGACCCGATCGCAGGATACCAGCGGCGATTGGGTACACTGTTCCCGTGGGGACAGTCACGGAGAAGAGCACTGGGTCGGCGGCGGCGGCGCACTCGCAATCCACGGCTGGGATCTTAAAAGGAACGTACATGTACGCCCTTGTGCCCAGCCCAGTGGTCCTCAAGCAGTTAATCAAGGTAATGGCAGATGTTAGGAGAGATTTGGCTTTAAGAAACTGTTGCAGAAACTGAAGTCAAGGTCATTTAATGACATTATCAGGGACACCTCACTTTGCAGTGACAGTATACAGTGCCTTGAAAAAGTATTCATACCCCTTGACATTTTCCTCATTTTGTCATGTTACAACCAAAAATATAAATGTATTTTATTGGGATTTTATGTGATAGACCAACACACAGTGGCACATAATTGTATAGTGGAAGGAAAATGATAAATGGTTCTCCCTGAGTCAATACTTTGTAGAACCACCTTTCACTGCAATTACAGCTGCAAGTCTTTTTGGATATGTCTCTACCAGCTTTGCACATCTAGGGAGTGACATTTTTGCCCATTCTTCTTTCCAAAATAGCTCAAGCTTTGTCAGATTGGATGGAGAGCGTCTGTGAACAGCAATTTTCAAGTCCTGTCACAGATTGTCAATTGGATTTAGGTCTGGACTTTGACTGGGCCATTCTAAAGCCGTGTATACACAACCATTTTTCATGTCATGGAAAAAACGTTGTTTTTCTCGATGTGATTCTTGTCAAGCCTGCCTTGCATACACACGATCGTGGAAAAAATGCTCTAGCAAAGCGTGGTGACGTACAACACGTACGACGGCACTATAAAGGGGAAGTTCCATTTGATTGGCACCACCCTTTGGCTGATTATGCAAATTTCCTTTCTCATAACTTGCTTCTGAGTATGCTCGTTTTTTTCCCCCGTCGGTTAAATGAACACATGCCCGTTTTTCACGACGTGGAAAACATCAAGAAAAAATAGAGCAGGTTCTACATTTTTAATGGCTAAAAATGCTCTGGAGCCTACACATGATCGTTTTTAATGACCATTTAAAAAAATGGCATTTTTCTCGGCATGAAAAACAGTCGTGAGTCTGCGGCATGACACATGAATATGCTTTGATCTAAACCATTCCATTGTAGCTCTAGCTATATGTTTAGGGTCGTTGTCCTGATGGAAGGTGAACCTCCGCCCCAGTCTCAAGTCTTTTGCAATCTTAGGCCTCGTACACACAACCCTTTTCCTCTACAAAATCCATCAAGAGAAATGCTGGCAAAGCTTTTTTGCAGAGGAAAACAATCGTGTGTATGTTTTTCATCAAGAAAACTGTTGTGGATCTCAACGAGAGAAAAAAAAGAGAACATGTTCTCTTTTTTCTCGCCGGGAGTCTCAATTTCCTCGTCGTGTTTCTCGTTAGGCTGGTTTACGACGAGAAACACTTCGTCCGGCAGCTCTTCCAAGGCAGTCCGGATCTCAGCGTCCTCTCCCAGTCTGTGGTGCGCTTCAAGTTCCTGGATCATTGTAAGCGACCGTCTCTGACTGCAGAGGAGAGCCAGACACTCAAGAAGATCATGGAGGAAGAGCTGATGAGGATGCAGGGTGGGCATTAATGTTGGTGAAGTTTAATCACTTGTGGATGAGACCCAATGTTAAGGATCGTATCTGTCTGAACTGCAAGACTGGGAGTGACTACCTATTAAATGTTGTGTATGATCCCCTGTCATAAGGGATCATGGCGATTTGGTAAGGAGCCAATCTATAGTTTGGTGGAGGATACATCACTTTGCTTTGGAAACGTTTTCAATTGATTTTGGAACTTGGCACAGAGCACGGGTGTTTAGCATTTCATGTGTTAAACATTTATGGACTGTATTGCTACAATATTTGTTTTATTTATATGTCTATATATATTTTTATTTGGTTAATATTTATTGATCTAATGATATGATCTACATTTTTTTGATGTTCATTATCAATATTATCACTGTTTCACTGTTATTGAGGGACTTGAGAGTGCTATATAGTGCCCTCTAGTGGCTATCAACCTCTCTTGTTTTTTGGTATATTAGTGATTTATATATACCAGTGTTTCTCAACCTTTTATTAGTCGAGGCACCATTTAAAAATATAGACAATCTCAAAATGTAAAAATATTTTCTAATAGCTTTACACAATGCAGTAACATCCACACGTAGGACACCCAACATTAGATATGCATGCAACAGACATCCTCCTTATTAACTGATAATTTAATTGGTTGTTAGGCTGACTTAGACTAACTTATTTTAATCCCAGATTTTTCCTGCATTCACAAAGCCCTTTATGGGTATTATTTTTTTTTTTTATAATGCAGGTTAATGTGTTAACAAATGAGAATTTTTTTGGCAAACATAAAAAGCTTAAATTTGGAGAAGTCAAAACAGTACATTATTGAAAACCTCATACCAACTGTGAAGCATGCTGGATGGATTATTTTGTGTGTCTGTTTTGCTGTCGCATGATTCACCGCAGACATGAGAGCATCTTGATTTAAAAAAAAAGGGTAGAATGAGCAAACAAGAGTGCAATCCTTTCTAATAAACTGTTGTGACATTCTGGTTCATACTGACAAGCTATCCCAGAAAAACACAAAGTGAATCAGTTTTGTTTATAGAACTGGACCAAGATTTGCTTATATACTAAGTAGATCTGTTTACATAGGACACTAAATTAAACCGCCTTGACTTGCTATCATCACATCAGAGGTATACCGTATTTATCGGAGTATAGCACATACTTTTTTCCCCTTAAAATCAGGGGGTAATCCTGGGTGCGTGTTATACGCCGATCCTTGCTGTGTGTGAGGGGAAGAGAAACGAGCGCCATCGATATACAATACATTAAACGTTTAAGGTGCAATGACACTGGGCAAGGCTGCAATGACACTGGGCAAGGCTGCATGGACACTGGGCAAGGCTGCAAGGACACTGGGCAAGGCTGCATGGACACTGGCCAAGGCTGCAAGGACACTGGGCAAGGCTGCAATGACACTGGGCAAGGCTGCATGGACACTGGGAAAGGCCCCAAGGACACTGGGCAAGGCTGCAATGACACTGGGCAGGGCTACAGATGGACACTGATCATTCTGCAACGATGGGCAAGGCTACAGATGGACACTGATAAGGCTGCATTGATGGGCATTTACATTTTTTATCCTTAAACTTCCCTCCTAAAAGTTTTTTTCCTTAAAATTCCCTCCTAAACTTTTGGTGCGTGTAAATACGGTAAATAATATTTGAACATCAAACTTTCTGCCAACTTTTCTTACTTTTATGATTAAATGTGCTAAAAAGTGTCCATGTATATAATCAAAGAAGAGCATTGCTGGATTCCACATCCAAGCTGCAATTTTAATGAGCTTATATTTCCTTTTTAAACTATTCCATAAAATGCATATTTTATATTTTTCCCTTCATAGTTTTGATTTATTGAAGATGAGGATGTTCAATATGATATAACCTAAAGTGTTCTTTGTGCAGTCTGTTAAAAAATGACCTTATTATTATGATTTGGAGGGAATATATTTTGGTTTTGTATACACAGTAAAACCTTGAATTGCAAGCTTAATTCGTTCCAGAAACATGCTTGTAATCCAAAGCACTTGTATATCAAAGCAAATTTTCCCATAAGAAATAATGGAAACTCAAATGATTTGTTCCACAACCATTTATTCATAAGTGCTTAAGTCCATAGTCCATATAAAAAGATTATAGCAATGTGATAAAGGGGAACCATAAAATGTCCATCCATAAATGGCAGCCTCCCCAAGGGGATTAGAAGCAAAATCCAGCAGGAGCTACAGAGTATAAAAAAGAAGAGAGGCGTCTCTAAGTGTAGCAATATGGTTACATTTAATGAGAGATCAACATTTAGCAATTCACATGGTTGGTGATTAAAAGAGTAAGTATGCAGGCATCTGGGGTAAAGTGATCCACATAGACCGTCCTCCGCACCACCGCCTCTCACCGTTGTCAGTCTGCAATCATGACCAGGAAGACTACACTGCAGTAGACCAATCTGAAAGAGAGCCTTGTACTGCTCGTGGAAGGGAGAGCATCAATGGTGGTGCGGAGGATAGTCTTTGTGGACAGCTTTACCCTGGATGCCTGCATACTTAGATATGCTTGTTTTAATCATCAACCATGTAAGTTTCTAAATGTTGTACCTTCATTAAATGTAACCATATTGCTACATTTAGAGGTGCCTCTCTTCTATTTTATACTCAGTTGTGACTCCGTAAACGACGCTACTCAAGAAAAAATGACGTAACGACGTGATTTCGCGCAATGCACGGCAGGAAATTTGCGAACGGAGCATGCGCAGTTCGCTCGCCGCGGGAACGCGCCTATTTTAAATGCTTCACGCCCCCTAATCGCGCAGATGGATTGCGACGGGAGAAATACACTACGCCGCCGTCGTTTACTGGACAAAATCTACCTGGATTCCACGTAGAGCCAGGTAAAAAACGGCGGCGTAGTGTATTTCTGATACGCTACGAGAATCCAATTCTCTCTGAATCTGGGCCAAGGTTTTATTTTTATTTTTTTCAGTCAGGTAAATATGAAATATTACATACCATTTTCTCTAGCCCTTCAGTTAAAAAAAATAATCTGTTGTTCACAGGGTTCATCAGTTCAAGCTAAAACTTAAGCAGGCCATAGATTATGCGATTTTCTTTCCTGCAACCATAGTCAGTGTTGATGGGGGAATCCCTTCTGCGGGATTATTGTGTTCTCCCGGTGGGTGCGGGGAGCCATCCCTGCCAGGAGAACATAGCGATTACTGCTAGCGGCTATAGCAGTAATTGCAATAATTGCATGCTAAAAATCGGACATGCTAAGTCGATCAATTGATTAGGTACAGTGCCTTGGAAAAGTATTCATACCCCTTGAAATTATACACATTTTGTCATGTTACAGCCAAAAACTTAAATGTATTTTATATGAATTTTTTGTGACAGACCAACACAAAGTGCCACATTGTGAAGTCGAAAGAAAATGATAAATAGTTTCATTTTTTTTTTTTTTACAAATAAACATCTGAAAAGTGTCAATACTTTGTAGAACCACCTTTAACTGCAATTACAGCTGCAAGTATTTTGGGATATGTCTCTACCAGCTTGGCACATCTAGAGAGTGACATTTTTGCCCATTCTTTTTTGCAAAATAGCTTAAGCTCTGTAAGATTGGATGGAGAGCGTATGTGAACAGCAATTTTCAAGTCTTGCCACAAATTCTCAATTGGATTTAGGTCTGGGCCATTCTAACACATGAATATGCTTTGATCTAAACCAGGGATCCTCAAACTACGGCCCTCCAGCTGTTATAGAACTACACATCCCATGAGGCATTGCAACACACTGACATTCACAGCCATGACTAGGCATGATGGGAATTGTAGTTCCTGAACAACTGGAGGGCCATAGTTTGAAGACCCATGATCTAAACCATTCCATTATAGCTCTGGCTGTATGTTTAGGGTTATTGTCCTGCTGGAAGGTGAACCTTGCCCCATTCTCAAGTCTTTTGCAGACTCCAACATGTTTTCTTCTAATGCCTCATACACACGATACGTGTTTGTGCCCCATCTTTACTTCAGAAATTCTGATGGACTTCTCCTCTTTGCCCTGTGGTCTTTGAAATACTCTTACAAGAGTCTAGCAGTCTTAAAGGTGAAAGATATTGTTCACAAATATTAATGTCTTAAGTGAAAAGATCCCCTTCACTTCTTTAGCACAAACCAACACACACAGAATCCAGGGTAACAGTGTCAAAAGGAAATGCTGAGTCCGGTGTGGTTGTACGGAGAGTTGGGTTAGGCAGAACCAACTACAGTTCTCAGTTACCCTGTGCTCCGAATGGACACAAGGTGACTTACACATAGTAGGGGCCATAGGAGCTGGACCAGGAGCTTCCAGTGCTCTCCAAGGTAAGCTGGGTTCACACCCCCCCCCACCTGAAGTGACTCCCGTCACAGACCTATTGTACCCAGACAACAGAGAGATCTTTATATGTGGGATGAGTGTGCCTGTTTCCTGACTCCTCTGCTGTGTCATTTCCTACCTCTCTGTGCTGCATGTATTGCCAATCAAATTCAACATTCAGGGGTGGGTTTAATTATAATTGGTGGCTGTGAGATACTTTGTAGTTCCAACACTTTGATACGTCAGCTTTCTGTACATAGGACACTAGAAGATGCTTGCAGAAGGTGGGTTTTGGACTACAAAAGTTAAAGTTATAAAAGTTTAGGACTACCTATTGGTTGAACTAGATGGACTTGTGCCATTTTTTAACCTGGCTAACTATGTAACTATGTAACTCTCTTGCATTGCAAATAGGCAAATGGAGCTCATGGATCGATAAAACTCACAAAATAAGTCACCAGAAAAAACTTTATTGCTAAGGCCGTAATTCTATTTTCACTTAAAACAATGTACTGACTTTTGGGTAAAGCTTGAAGTCAATCATAGAAGCAGAATTGTAAATGTCTTGATCAAAACAGTGTATCAATATTGCTTTTATCAGAAATATTTGTGAAAGCTACTCACTAAGTAGAGATGATTTTTTATTTGCCCACCTTGTATACTATGAAAGGAAAACCTACAGCATAATTTATGGCCTACAGACTTTTGCAAGGACTAGAGTCTACAGTAAGAATAAGCTAAAGACCAAAGAAAAACATACTGTTAAACCACTTAAGACCCGGACCTTTAGTCAGCTAAAGGACCAGGACAGGTTTTGCGATTCGGCACTGCGTCGCTTTAACATACAATTTTTTTTTACTACTAATGGCGGCGATCAGCGATTTTTTTTCGTGACTACCACATTATGGCGGACACTTCGGACATTTTCACAGCAAAAAATGCATTTAAAATGCATTGTTTATTGTGAAAATGACATTTGCAGTTTGGGAGTTAACCACAAGGGGGTGCTGAAAGGGGTTATGTGTGACCTAATGTGTGTTTACAACTGTAGGGTCGTGTCGCTGTAGGCGTAACGTCATTGATTGTGTATCCCTATAAAAGGGATCACGCGATCGATGACGCCACCACAGTGAAGAATGGGGAAGCCGTGTTTACACACGGCTCTCCCCGTTCTTCAGCTCCGGGGACCGATCGCCGCTGCGAATAATAACAAACAAAAAAATCCTAATGCCTCTTACTAAATACGTTGGACTGTCTACTTTCCAAAAAGGGGTCATTTATTTGTCCTGGAATTTGTAGGCCTTAAAAAAAGGGTTTGTGAGCTCAAAAAACTTCCCTACAGGCTACGTAACAAACAATGATTTGGGTAATTTTCACCAAAGAAATGTAACAGAATACAGTTTGGCCTAAATTAATGAAGAAAGATGATTTATTTGCAAAATCTTAAAACAAAATTGAAGAATTTTTATCAAAATGTCCAGTCTTTTTTCATTTATTTAGCAAAAAAAATAAAAAACTGTGGTAATTAAATACCACCAAAAAAAAGCAATATTTGTGTTTAACCACTTGTCATCTGCCCGCCGTCAATTGACGGCGGGCAGACGACTCCATTGTTCTGACATCACGTCATATGACGTGATGTCCCTTTAAAGCCGCGGGCGGGCGCGCGCGCGCGTCGCCGGCGGCGCGCGCGCGCGCACCCGCCGCTCCGCGGGGATCCCGTGCGAGTGCCCGGCGGCAACGATCGCCGCCGGGCACACGCGATTGCTCTGTAAGTGAGCTGGGACGTGCAGCTCTGTATGTAAACACAGAGCTGCACGTCCTGTCAGGGAGAGAGGAGATCGATTGTGTCCCTTGTACATAGGGACACAATCGGTCACCTCCCCCAGTCACCCCCCCCTCCCCCTACAGTTAGAACACTCATAGGACACACATTTAACCCCTTCCCCGCCCCCTAGTGGTTAACCCCTTCACTGCCAGTCACATTTATACAGTAATCAATGCATATTTATAGCATTTTTCACTGTATAAATGTAAATGGTCCCCAAAAATGTCAGAAAAGTGTCCGAAATGTCCGCCATAACGTCGCAGTCCCAATAAAAAAATCGCAGATCGCCGCCATTAATAGTAAAAAAAAAAAAAAAAAAAAAATGCCATAAACTATCCCCTATTTTGTAAACGCTATAAATTTTGCGCAAACCAATCGATAAACGCTTATTGCATTTTTTTTTTACCAAAAATATGTAGAAGAATACGTATCGGCCTAAACCGAGGGAAAAAAAAAAAAATTTATATATTTTTTGGGGTTATTTATTATAGCAAAAAGGAAAAAATATTGCATTTTTTTAAAAATTGACGCTCTATTTTTGTTTATAGCGCAAAAAATAAAAACCGCAGAGGTGATCAAATACCACCAAAAGAAAGCTCTATTTGTGGGGAAAAAAGGACGCCAATTTTGTTTGGGAGCCACGTCGCACGACCGCGCAATTGTCAGTTAAAGCGACGCAGTGCCGGAAGCTTATATTTTGTCTGGGCAGGAAGGGGGTCTAGGTGCACAGTAGGTAAGTGGTTAAAAGAATGATACAAATTTCACATTAGTACAGTGATGCATGACAGCAGAATTGTCATTCAAAATGCGACAGTGTCCGGGGGGGGGGGGGGGGTAAAAGTGTCCGGTATTGAAGTAGTTAATCCTTATGCAGATAGCTTTAGTAAATGGGTAGAAAATAATATCCTATTTGCATGTTTTACATTTTTTTTTTTACATTACTTCAGTAACTTTCGATTTCTGTGCAAAATTATGTCATGTATTCCAAAAGTCTTCAGAAGGGGAGAAAGGGTTTCCTCAGGTAAGCACACCCTTCTGCCTGCCTGAGTGAAGGGCAGATGAATTCCAGAAATGTAATGCTACATGAATTGTCTGCCCTTATTCAAGATGGCCATGGTCAAAAATGCTAGGGAGTGATTCCTCAACAAATTAATGCATGGAGACATGGAACTGCCTTTTTATTGTTATCATTTTATCAGAATACAGGAGGTTCATATTTATAATTGCACTGGTTTCAAGAAATTAAAGTAGATGAATCTCATTATTGGGACTTCAGGAATAAAGACAAAAATGTATATCTATATATGGTATTTTTATTTTTGTTGTCTATGGCTACAGAATTGGGATCGGTGAAAGGGACCCCTTGTCACATGTAAGAAACTTACACGTGGAGTGAGATATAAGTGACACTTGAAATAAGACTCACCACTTGGAAGCAGGATGAACTAGGGTTGACAAACATGCTAACAAACATACCAAATGGGTGCCATACTTTGGTCTCTCTTGTGGTCTTGGTATGTCTCATTTATACAATTGGTACGTCTTGAAAAATTGTATGTATTTTAATTATGTGTTACTGAATTGTTACTGAACTAACTCCAAAGTCACACATGATATTAAACGTGAAAGTAAATGGTGTTATACATCATTACTAATGTTTTGTCCCTTATTTTTTTACTAAACTCTTTCAAAGACTTGTGGGTAATTTGCTTTCCATCTCTGTATGTAATGTGAACATGATTTTGTGCTGTCTGGATTAACAAAACAAATGTGCTGGCTAGGTGTAAAGTAAGTGGTGCTAACAGAGCGAGGAGTTCCTTGCACTGGGTCATACTTTCCTGGCTCTGCTTTTTATCATCAGCCAGTAATTTTAGCAGACTGAAAAACACTTATCAGTCTTGTGCTTGGTGTTTAGCATTATCTCCAACTGAGAGTACAGATCTTCTGGAGTGCATTACACAGCTAGGCTAGTTATCGGAAATGTGGTTAAAAAAAATACATGTATATATTTTTTTGTTCTAGCCAGAGTACAGGTGTCAGGGAAAATTCACAGTACTGTAAAATGCAAGATGTATGTGTTCTATCTTCTGTCACTAATTCTTTGCAAATGCTCTATTAATAAAACATATTATGCTTATAGATCATTTATATTTAGCACAATTTATTGTGATAAATCATAAAGTTTAAAAATGTCTATATTAGGTATCATTTCTGATTTGAAGACAAAAAGGGCACAGCACACACGTGGCAAGGGCAAGGTCTAGGATCCCTTTGTTCTCCAAACCCCAAAGTTGCCTTCTGCATCAGAATTATATTCAACTCAATCCTGCCTCCTTTTTTCATTGGAAATTCTGACCGTGTGTATGCCCCATCGGAGTAATTCTATCGGAAATTCTGATGAATTCCATCAGAGTTTACATAGAGAACATGTTCTATTTTACTCCGATGGAATTCTGTCGGAATTCCGATGTGAATTTGGTCAGACAAAGGCCTGATCGTGTGTACAGGGCATTATCCAATGATAACTCTGATGGCATCATCACTGATGATGTCCAGGAAGGTACTGGTGATAGCTTGCACATCCATTAATCTTGAGAACGGCAGAACGGCAGATACGTCGTTTTCCGATGTTCTGTCGAATGTGCCCACTGTCGAAAATGTTCAGTCGAATGTGCTCGCCATCTAAAAGGTTCAGTCGAATGTGCCCACCGTCGAAAAGGTTCAGTCGAATGTGCCCATCGTTGAAAAGTGGCCACGCAGCCTCCCGTTCGTAGGTAGTAGTCGTAGATGTTCGTAACTCGGGGACTCCCTGTAATTCTTTGTTTGTTATATTTTTTTTATAATATTCTACTGACTAAAAACGTTACATGTCATATAAAGACTCTTGCTTCAATATACTAACCTAGAAGAAGTATGCCTTTTTTATTGTAATTTCTAGGATTTGCATTCTTGTTCTGGCTCAGTGATACAGGAAGTGCTCAAGTGGACAAGTTAACATAACAGCCAGGCAACAAGTCTTTTTGTTTTCTCATAATTTGTATTGTATAGTGAAATGTTCCCAATCAACGTACTGTACATGGCCATTGGTTGTTTTCTAGAGGGGAGGGGGGGGGACCATATGAGAAGAGAATGAGCATCTTGTGAACAAAACAGACAAGAACATCTCTCTCTCTGGAAAAAAAAAAGTGAATAGTAAAGTTAGTATTTTTGCCTCTCAGTATATTGTGCATTTGTAATACACTTTTAATTAGAGTAGTTGTGTTTATATTACGCTTTTGCATACAAGCAAATCACAGAGATGACCTTTACCTAGTCTGCCCACATAGAATAACAGATTTGCAAATCATGCTGTGAAACAACTTTGATTTCCGCTATCAAGCTAAATTTGGTGACCCTTAGCAGCCATTCACCTGAAGAGCATGGCTTTGTTGAGTTCCAATATTTCCAGATCAAACTTTTAGCTGCATTCACTTGGTAAGGTAGTATAGTTTTTTAAATATTTTTAGATTTAAGTTTTTGTTTATGATACAGAACCAGCCATAGGTCGAATTATTAGTCTCCAGCACAGTTGGGAGACCTGCTGGTCCTATGTGTTTTAGTGAACCAGAGTGTAATACTACCTCGTTAGCAATCATTTATTACTATCTGTAGTAAAAAAAATGATCATGAATAAAAGTACTAGTTTCAAGATCATGATTATTTTTTCTGAAGAGATCCTCTGGTCGACTTCTCCCACCCTTTTGGCCACACGGGATGGGTCCTGTATGGTCCAGAGTAAGTAGAATTTTATACAAGAGAGAGATGCGTTATGCTTGATTTACTAAAAGCAAATAGACTGTTCACTTTAAAAGGAATTTGTATTGAAATTTTCCACAAAGCTTAGTTGATGAGGTGAAACTCTGCTAATTTCCATCACCAGATCATGTGCAAGCAAATTTGCTGTTTTTTTTATTATTATCTCTGCACATAAATGGTTATTGATTGCAAAATTAAATTTTAACACATTTTCACTAAGCTCTAGGTATTCCCCCGCAAACTGCAATGTCACTTGCCAAGTGAACAGCGTGTTTGCCGTTAGTACTGTAAATCAACCCCTCTTTAGTAGCCACTATTTGTTCTGCTTGGTTGGTTGTGTGTTTGAAAAATACATGGCAAATACCAAGGAAAGCAGCTGCCTTCAGATCCATTAATAAAGAATGCTTGTAAATGTATTTTTCTGTGACAGTGTGAATGAAGCCTAACTTTAAATAAAAAGGCATTATTTCAAGTCTACGCAGACATCCATGTCACAAGAAGTCAACTGAGTTGTTAGTAATAGTAATTGTTAATAATTGTCAGTAATACTTTGATAAACAGGCTAACATTAGTACTTTCACCATACTGGTTTAATTAAGCATCTTAACCACTTAAGGACCGCCTACTGCACATTTACGTCGGCAGAATGGCACGGCTGGGCACATCAACGTATATATACGTTGATTTTAGTACCCAGCCGTGGGTCGAAGCTCCAGGACCGGGACCGCGGGATTCGCGGACCCGATCGCCGCTGCAGTGCGGCGATCCGTCCTTGGAGCGGAAGAACGGGGAGAGCCGTGTGTACACACGGCTTCCCCGTGCTTCTCTGTGGCTGTAGCATCGATCGTGTCATCCCTGTAATAGGGGGACGCAATCGATGACGTCACACCTACAGCCACACCCCCCTACAGTTGTAAACACAACTGTGGTTAACTCCCAAACTGCAACTGTCATTTCCACAGTAAACAATGCAATTTAAATGCATTTTTTGCTGTGAAAATGACAATTGTCCCAAAAATGTGTCAAAATTGTCCGAAGTGTCCGCCATATTGTCGCAGTCACGAAAAAAATCGCTGATCGCCGCTATTAGTAGTAAAAAAAAAAAAATTAATAAAAATGCAATAAAACTATCCCTTATTTTGTAAACGCTATACATTTTGCGAAAAACAACCGATAAACGCTTATTGCAATTTTTTTTACCAAAAATACGTAGAAGAATACGTATCGGCCTAAACTGAGGAAAATTTTTTTTTTATATATATTTTTGGGGGATATTTAATATAGCAAAAAGTAAAAAATATTGCATTTTTTTTAAAATTGTCACTCTATTTTTGTTTATAGCGCAAAAAATAAAAAACGCAGAGGTGATCAAATACCACCAAAAGAAAGCTCTATTTGTGGGGAAAAAAGGACGCTAATTTTGTTTGGGAGCCACGTCGCACGACCGCGCAATTGTCAGTTAAAACGACGCAGTGCCGAATCGCAAAAAGGGGCAACGTCCTTTACCTGCATTTTGGTCCGGGTCTTAAGTGGTTAACAAGCCAAATAATTGCTTCATCAGTTTTAATCACTCTAATATAGGGGTTTCTATCTCCATAATTATGCAATTTACACAGTTATTATTTAAAGCAAAATTTTACCCATAACAACTTGCTAAAAAATAAAGTTCTTTAGCAAGGAACATACATTCCACATTAATAACTGTGCTACCAAAAATTTGTGTGTGCCGTAAATTGCCTCCAGCATTGCTCCTGTTTCTTCTTGCTGGAGGCTATCATTTTGCAAAAGCCCAGAGCCCCTGAGCAGCAGTAAATCTTTAGGCTGTCAGCAGATTTACCTCTAGTGGCTCTGACTTTTGGCACAGTGCAATTGAACATGTGCAGAGCAGGGTAAGAGTGTATTACTGAATTTTAAACAGTATTAGCACTTATGTTTAATGTTTTATATAGCTATACCTGCAAAAGGGGCCTGATCTAGCAGAACTTTATTTTCTGACTAATGTTCTACTTTATATAACAAACATTTACTGAAGGAAGAATTATGTCATAGTTTTAATCCTATGATAATTTAAATCTGTGATATCAACCTTTGGTTTAGGAAATTAGATACACATCATTTATTTGTGCCATTCTTTTGTGTAATTAATAACTTTGCCTTCTCTGGGGATTCACATGAAGAATTAAATCTCCCACATCATGAAAGCATATACTTAATATCCATTAATAGTTGCTGACAATTAGGCGCTAAAATTATTAATCTGATTAAATGTTGTTTCCCTAGATGCAAAATTATAACTTTATATGTCTGCCACACACATTGTATGAGGCTATCATAGGAACCTAGAAAAATGCTTACCAAATCCTGTAAAATAAAATGTAAAGAAAATTATTACTAAATGTGTTGGTTCCCTTTTGTCACGAATGTCACGTCTACCTCAATGCAGACACTATAGCTAGCTACTGGGTGCTTCACCTATAGCAGCCCCCTTTCCCTTAAGGCAGGGGTGTTAAACTCAATTTCATTGTGGGTCGCATCAGCATAATAATTGCCCTCAAAAGGGCTGGTTGTATCTGTAAGATTAGATGTCCAGCACATCCCCTCCCCTTACATTAGATGTCAAGAGCCACTCCACCATCAGAAGTTGAGTCCCCCACCCTCCCTTACATCACAGTGCACCCCCTTTTTATGACAACACAATTGCAGAAACCCAATTTGGCAAATACATGGAACAAAATATAAATGTCATAAGTGGGGTACCTCAGAAACCAGAAGTTAGCCTGGTATACTCTCATTTACAGTATGCCATGACCTACTGTTTTGTGTAAAAAGCAACAGGAGCATGTTGTGAGGCAGCTGATGGTTCCCCATTCTGGAGGTTCCTGAGAAAGGGATTCTTAAAAACTCGGACACATTGGATTCTTAGTACTCCTGTCTCTTTTCACAAGGGTCTGGCTTAGCTATGCTTCTCATTATTTTATTTTGGGTATTACATTCCTTTATGTAAGAAGGGGGGGTGAAGGTGATCGAGGCACTAACTGGCAGGATTGTGGGCAGTGTGAATGTGTTACCTAATTTTCTCACATACACATGGTAAGGGGCTTGTTTTCTCAGACCTTAATAAGGCTTTGTAGAGATTGGGATAGTATAATGCCTCTATTCATAGATCCATATCTTGCCTGATAGCCATTCCTCATTATTAGTATGAGCTACTCAGAGGCTTTAATATATGTGAGCTGAATGATGCCCACTACTCTCTCTTTTACTCTTTTTGTTGTGAGAGCCTGCTGCTATGTAAAAAGTGTGCTGACATAACGCCAATAGGTAGAGGTGCTGCCATTTTTTATTTTTTTTTGCAAAACCCATTAGGGGCACCCTGTTTGTAAGCAGGTGTAGTGTATTGTCGCCACTGCTAGTGGCGCTTATTCTTAGCGGCAATGCATTTGGAGGAGGAAATCGAGAGGGACCTAGTTCCTCTATGGTTTTCTCGGTCACAGAAAGACATCATCCGAATGGATGCTGGCACCCAATGTGACTTTGGTGGTCTATTTAAGACCCTGGTACCTGACCTGGTGCGTATTTCAGGTGTGGCTAGAGCAGGGACAGTTTGCCCATCTATCAGGGACAGTGCTTAGCATCAGTAAGAGGTTCCAGAGAAGTAAGAAAAGTACAGGGACACCCCAGCCTTTAGGAAGCCTCCCCATTTGGGTTTGGAATGGTAAGGCTGCAATTTGCCCTTTGAGAAAGATGCTGTTGGCACACATTCAAAACCTTCCACATCTATTCATCGCTTTTATCCTGTGAGTGTTTACGGTCAGGTGCTGCCACGCTGTCCCGACCGACGTTAATCAAAAACTGACCAGAGTTTAGATACTGGTTTAGACAAGTAGATGTTTTGTATATTTATGCTATGGACTCCCTGTACAAAGCTATCCTGCATTTTAACTGTGTTTGTTTACTGAATTGCTGAATAAAAGTGCAGAACAAACCTACTTGAACTGTTTTTGTGTATCCTTATATATAAGATGTATCACTGCCAATGCAACTTGAACCTGTTCCTCTTACACAAACAAAGGGATAGAAAATAGAGAGGTTCATGAATAGGTTTTACATACACTTTAATTGTTAAATATATATACAGAAAAATAAACGTTATATACAGTGGCAATGCTAGACATTCTTTCACCCGGAGCAAATAATCAGTTTGGCGCCCCCCTCTACTCTGTTCTTCCCCATGCTCCTCTGGTCCATGTGCTCCTCTGTTCCTCCCCACGCTCCTCTGATCCCCCCACATGCTCCTTTGTTAACCCTCTGTGCTCATCTGGTCCCTTATATTCTCCTCTGGTCTTCCATGCTCCTCTATCCCCCATGCTACTCTGGTCCCCTACATGCTCTACTGTGCTCCTCTGGTCCCCCTCGTGCTCCTCTGGTACACTCTGCTCCTCTGGTACCCCCTGCTCCTCTGTTAATCCTTTTCTCTGCCCCCCAACAGGGCTCACCTTCTCTCCCTGGCTAGTTGTGCAGTGTGGGCTGAATATAGACATGGTCCTCAGGAGTCGGCACTGAGAAGCTCATCATACGATTGGGTATTAATTAGTTCAACTTATAGGATCCAAGTGAAAGATATAACACCAATATGTCAGTTTTTTTTACAACTATTTAAAACAGAATTACCAAGTTGGAAAAAGGATCGTTTGTCAGTATTTTGTTGGACCACCTTTTGCTTTAATGACAGCCTTTAGTCTGTTGGAATATGTCTCTACTAACTTTGCACATCTAGGGCCAGATTCTCAGAGGCGCTACGATGGAGTATCTCAGATACCCCATCGTAACGCCGTTTTTTGGCCGGGTATCTATGCGAGTGATTCCTTGAATCACTTTGCCATAGATACGCCTGAAGATCCGACAAGTGTAATACCATTACACTTGCGGATCGTAGTTGTAATGACAACTCCGGCCACTAGGTGGCCTTTACGTTGTTTTCTCATTTGCCTATGCAAATGAGGCTACTACGCCGATTCCCGATCGCTTTTACGCCGCCCCATTGTCGCGTACGTCGTTTTCGTCCGCGTAAGGTTACCCCTGCTAATATGAGGGTTAACCTTACACAGTACCGTCGGATGCCGTCGGATGCCATGTTACGCTACGCCAAGCCAAATATCTGAGAATCTGGCCCCTAGACTTTGCAATATTTTCTTTGTAGAACTGCTCAAGTCGGTGGACTGCAGTCTCTAAATCATTCCACAGTTTTTCAATGGGGTTTATGTCTGTGCTCTGACTAAGACATGCATGCATTCACCTATTTCTCCTTCAACCATTATGGTGTGACTTTTGCTGTGTGCTTTGGGTCATTGTCATGTTGGAAGGTAAATGATGGCATTTTGCCTCATCCATTCTTCTTCTATCCTGACAAGTGCTCCAATCCGTGCTGCAGAGAAACATCCCCATAACAGGATATTACCACCTCCATGCTTTACTGTAGGAATTATGTTATTTGGATGGTGAGCTGTATTGGATTTCCACCAGACATATGGTTTGGTGTTAAGGCCAAATACTGTATTTATTGGCGTATAACACTCACTTTTTTACCCTGAAAATAGAGGGTAAACTGTGCCTGCGTGTTATACGCAGGGGGCTGTGGAAAGTTTTTTACTGAAACTTTCCTCTTAAAGTTAGGGTGCGTGTTATACGCCTGTGCATGTTATGCGCCCATAAATACGGTAATTACATTTTTATAAATAAATCCATTATCTATAAATACATAATTTCAGAAGATCTTAAAGCGGATGGTTCACCAGAAAAAAATATTAAAAGCCAGCAGCAACAAATACTGCAGCTGCTGACTTTTAATATTAGGACACTTACCTGTCCTGGAGTCCAGCGGCGTCCGCAGCAGAGGATGAGCGATCGCTCGTCACCCTGCTGCTCCCCCCTCCATCCACGGTGAGGGAACCAGGAAGTGAAGCGCTGCGGCTTCACTGCCCGGTTCCCTACGGCGCATGCGCGAGTTGCGCTGCGCCCGCCGATTGGCTCCCGCTGTGTGCTGGGAGCCGAGAGTTCCCAGCACACAATGGGGGGGCGACGGGATGTCGCCAAAAAACCCAACTTTCGCCCGAGACTGCGGGCCGGAAGTGGTGGCAGATACCTGTCTTTAGACAGGTATCTGCACCCCCCTGAAAGGTGTCAATTGTGACACCGGAGGGGGGAGGGTTCCGATCAGCGGATCTTCACTTTAGGGTGGAGATCCGCTTTAAGGAAAACTTGAACTAATTGAAAATGGAGTCTGGCAATGCTGACTTTCCCATCTAAAATGCTGGTTGTGTGGTTGTTTTGTTGACCCAATAACTTCAATCATTTCTGAACCACTGACATTGAACAAAACTGTAGATCAGGAGTTCTGACTTCACTCTAAATGTATTGCTGTATGTTTGTTCTAGGTCAGTATCTCATAAATAAAGAACATAGCAGAGGTCCAAGAACTAGATTTTTTTTTCTTCTAGTATAGTTTTTTTTTAACTGATATCTACTGGCTGATTGAGTTAATCTGAATGATTTTAAGTGCCAAAATGATCACATTTTGGCATTCATAATCACATGATCAACTAGTACATCTGAAACGATGCAATGCTCAATTTCTGGGTCTGAGTTGACCTTGTGTTTATTACATTGGAGTGTTGCTCTGATCTGAATGGTGCTGTTACATCATTCTTATACACTCCCAGCATGATAGGACCAGCCTTTCCTAGTTTTGATATGCTATGGTTCCTGTACGGATCTTTTACTGCTGACAGAGAATAAAATGATATGTTATTGAAGATAAGAAGCAGAGATATATTTTTATTTGACTTGAAAATAGTATTTGGCCAAATTTAAAGACTGATGTAAATATTTTTATGGAAATATAAGCCTGGCCACATGGTGGGATTCTATAGAGCCTTTATTATTTGTGTATGAAATTTCCCAGGCTCTGCAATGCTTAAATTGCTGTAATATTGTGTGTTCTTCTCTGCATGAAATGGCTGAATGGTCTTTGTGAAGCAATTCAGGGATCTTTATTTCATTAAATAAAAACTTATTTTTTTGCAGGTTCATGGTGTCTTATTAAAGATTGCCTAGAGAGATACAATCCTGCTGCATTTTTAACTAATAAGCTCCACCAACTGTATCCACTTACTGAGGGTGCTTTATGCTGCCTGGTCAAATACATAACTGTACTGCTTTGTGTGGGCTTTAAAACCAATATTAACATTCTATTGGGTAATGATCAGAAAGCAGTGATACTGTCAAATGATATATAATGACCTTTTAATGAACTAAAGTGGGTTATAGCACGTCATAAAGTTTCTCCAGATCTAGGAACAGATAGGTGTAGAATTTTCGACACTTTGGCAACACTTGTTTAAAACAAGCTGCTAAGGATTTCTTCAGACTTCCTCTAATCCCACTTCACTCAGCACTTCCTGGTAAGCCTAAATCAAATGTCTGATCCCTCTTTTTTCAACATAAACCCTCTTCAGGAACTCATTTTTTTGGATCAAGCTGTACTGAAAAGCTAAACCCACAAAAAAAAAAAACCCTCCATTTAACATTTTTCATTGATATATGAGAAAAATATGTACGTGTCTAGGAAACGCAAACAACGTATTAGGATTTATTATACTGGATAAAATTAAATCACAACAGTTCAGCTGAATACTTTAACATTTGTAGGATAAATATGTATTTTTAAATGTAACACTGTGTTTTAAATATATTTTGGAATTATATTCTACAACACTGTATATACAAAGGCTCTCTGACTAACCAGATACGTCCTTAAAAATGATGGGCCAGATTCAGATAGAATTAGACTATCGTAGAGTATCAGAAATACACTACGCCGCCGGTTTTTACCTGGCTCTACGTGGAATCCAGGTAGATTTTGTCCAGTAAACGACGGCGGCGTAGTGTATTTCTCCCGTCGCAATCCATCTGCGCGATTAGGGGGCGTGAAGCATTTAAAATAGGCGCGTTCCCGCGGCGAGCGAACTGCGCATGCTCCGTTCGCAAATTTCCCGCCGTGCATTGCCGCGAAATCACGTCGTTACGTCATTTTTTCTTGAGTAGCGTCGTTTACGGAGATTCCTATTCCCGAACGAGTTACGGAAAAAAAAAAAAAAAAAATTTAAATTCGACGCGGGAACGACTGCCATACTTAACATGGGCTATGCACCGTTAGACCAGCAAAAAGCTGGTCTAACAGTACGTAAAAAAAAACAGACGTAAGCGATTGCGAAGACCGCTCGTATGTTCGTGGATCGCCGTAAAAACACATTTGCATATCCCGACGCATCAAAACGACGCAAACTCCTCCCAGCGGCCGCAAAAATATCGCAGCGTAGATCCGAAGGCTTACGAAGACGTAAGCCTCTTGGATCGAAGCCCGAAGCCGCCGTATCATGGTTTGAGGATTCAAACTAGTGATACGGCGCGCGAAATTTGAAATTACTCCTGTCTAACACCAGTTAGACAGGCGTAATTGCTCTGTGAATCTGGGCCGATATGTCTGCCCATCATCTGTAGTGCTGAGAATTAAAAAAACACTGTGGTTAAGTTAGATTGATCCATCCATCTATATACTACAGAAAAATGCACCAGAGAACTAAGAACACGTGGAGTAACACGTGGAGTAACATAAGAAACAGTCCCTTACAAATACAAGCAAGGCTCTTAAATAAAAAGTTCTGGAAAAAATAAAAATTTTATGTTGCAAGCTTATATACTGTAAGGTTGCTTTCCCTAGTGGCTTGTTATATAGAAGATATAGTGCTTTGCACATATTGCCTTTATTTATTGATGTCGGGACTAAAAAAAATAATATAATATTAATTTTAAATAGTGTTCTTTTTTTTATAGTAAATAATCAAATATTATGCCAGTTAAATATTATTGTTGATAAATAGGTGAAATATAATGTTTTCATGTTTTTTATTGTCCTTTTAAGCCAAAAGATTCCTGCTTTTTTTTTTTTTTTAACAAATCTACAGGCTTTCATTAGTCTGTTGTTTAGAAAACTCTGTAGTGTAGGATAAACTGTACACACAAGTAAATGAATGATAGCAATGACTCATTTCTTATTACATGGCTCAGATCAAAGTCTTAAGGCTCGTACACACTATAAGAAAATTGGGCAAACTTTTTCATCCAAGGAACGTTTGTATGATTTTCGTATTGTGTATACACAACTTTCGACAGCTGATTCCGACTTTTCGTACGCCAAACTTTCAAATTTTTCTCATATAAGAACAGAATGAACGATTTTTGTTTAATGTGTACCATTTTCGCATGATTTTCTTACAATAAAAATCTGAAAAGAAAGACTGCACAAGATCAGAAATAATAAACAAAAAAAAAATAGCCTTTGTGATATGAGAATTTTCGTTCATCGGTTCCGATTTGCTGTGAAACACTGAGGAAAATCAGACGATCGTTCACTTGATTTTCTTATAGTGTGTTCCCCACATTAATCAGTCAAACCAAGCTTTCATATTTTTCATTGTCCTTTTAAGCCAAAGGATTCCTGTTTTTTTTTTTTTTTAAACAAATTTACAAGCTTTTATTAGTCTGTTGTTTAGAAAACTCTGTAGAGTAGGATAAACTTTACACACAAGTAAATGAATGATAGCAATGTCTAATTTTATATTACATGGCCCAGACCAAAGTCTTAACACTATGAAAATTTAGAAAACGTTTTCATCCAAAGAACGTTTGTATGATTTTTGTATTGTGTTTAAACAACTTTCGACAGCTGATTCAGACTTTGCGTACCCCAAACTTCAATTTTTTTTCTCGTATAGGAACAGAATGAACGATTTTTGTTTAATGTGTACCATTTTCGTATGATTTTCGTACAATAAAAATCTGAAAAGAAAGACTGCACCTGATCATAAACAATAAAAAAAAAGCTGATTATTCGCCTGACTTTCTTATAGTGCGTAGCCCACATTAATCAGTCAAACCAAGCCTCAAAGTAGACAGCAATAGTAACTGTGCTTTTTTAGATAACCCATAGTGTTCTAGGGATCCTTTTTCATACACTATTTTTTTTATTTGTTAAACAAAGATTATACTTTTATATTCTTTGACTTGTAATTACCAAATCAGATTAGCACATATAGGGGAAGCTTTTCTGCATACATACTGTGGATGCAATTGCCCTAGGGGCACATGAATGAAGAGATTATTTTCTTAATTTGCTGTTTTTGTATCTGCATTACTTTTATTCTTATATCATACAAAGCACCACCACATTAGAAATGTGTACCACATCCCAATATTATATACACAGAATAAAAAATAAAAAATAAACAGGCTTCACTAGTACGATGACAGAAGCGATGACACATTTGATTTATAGAAAGTTTCTATTCCATTTTATCTGTTTTAAAAGCCATTATCATAAGGGAAAAAATATTCCCACACAGTTCAATGCAAATATCTCAAACTTCATTATTACAACATTGTGCCTGGTTTAGGTAGTAGGCCTTGTTATTAACATCCGTAAGGTCAATGCTTTTCTCATAAAAGCTTCTTATCTAGAGATCAAACGAGAGAAAAAAAATAGCCCTTTAAAGCAATGTTGTTGGGACAGCTAAAGAAGGTACTGTAGCCGGAGGTCAGACATTCCCAAGGTGGACATATAAATGGGAGGACAGTGTAGGTCCCACACCAAAAACAGTCATCTCTTCTAGGGTTAAACCATCGGGGTCATATCATAGAAAGTTCCACCGAATAAAGCTAGGGATGTACCCAATGCACAAAGTGGACCATCTGTCTGTAACCTATATATTTGTATATGCTTCATACATGTACTTGCATCCTAATGGATTCAAATGACCTTGATAATTGCATGAAGTAGACAAATTTAATAGGGATCAGTCCAACACCCCATCCAAAATTAATAGGAGGATTAAAAAACAAACAAACAAATCTCCTGTAGAAGTGCAATGGTGAGGGAATGCCATCCACTAACCAACGCCAACCACCAGCTACAGTCTGATCCCTCCAGCAGATTTTTCTATTGTATTCTTTTCTTATGTATTCAAATGTATTCTATTTGAAATTTGAATTACAGAAGATGGTTATATTCTTTCTATTCTACTCTACTCCTTTATTTTCTATTCTATTTTATTATTTTTAGAAATTGGAAAACAAATCGAGAACTTTTCGAATTTGAAAACTTTTTGAATTCGAACAGTTTGAAATTGATTCGAAAACTATTCGAATCTATTTGAATTGTTTCAATAATTTTTTCCATTATTTTGGATTAGTTTAAATTTGGGACTATTGTAATTTTGAAAATTCGGATACATCCAAATTCCCAAAAAATGAAAATTCATCTGGATTTAAATTTGGAATGAAACAAACTGCACATGTCTATGGCATTGACACTGCTCTCGGGTACAGCATTCGCTCAAGATCGGGCTCAGGTAAGTATGAGGGGGCGCTGCACACAGAAGTTTTTTCACCTAAATGCATAGAATGCATAAAACCTTCTGTCTTTACAACCACTTTCACCCCAGATCACCACAAACTGGATAATTTTTCATGACACGTTTGCTAATCAATGTAATTTAGGATTTTATTTCGAATAGTTTTTATTGATTTTCAAAAGTAAAGGTAGACCTGTGCAACAGGAGTGAAAATACAATATAGAAATGGTACATATTCAAGTTGTACAAACTGAAAAGCAATTACGTCAGAAGCTAGCTGCGTATTATAACATCAACAGAATCAGAGAAGGGGAAGAGTAGGGCGAGGAAAGGGGGAGGGGGGGGGGAGAGCTCCATCAACAGGGTGTATTGTACGACAGTAAATCATCATCTTTTGTATTTATTCGCGTACCAATGAGACCATGGACTCCAGAGGTCAGTCAGTTTAGAACATGTGGATTTCCCTCGGGCTAAGACAGTTTCGTAGGTATAGTGAGCGTGTACCAGAGTGATCACTTCCGTGAGTCTAGGGGTATCTTTTGTTTTCCATCGCCTGGCAATCAACAATTTTGTCGCTAACAGAACATGGGTGGTCACTAGTCGGAGGTTAGGTGGGATGTCATCAATAGTTACATTGAGGACAGCTAGGTGGGACGACAGCTCTACTGGGAGACGGATGATCTCCCGCAGCAGTCCCTCCACCTCAGACCAGAGTTGTCGTATGGATGGGCAGGACCAGAAGATGTGTATAAGCGTACCTGGCAGGTTGCATTCTCTCCAGCATAAGTGTGAGGTGTCAGTACAGAACTTTGCAATTCTATATGGTGTCATGTACCATCTCATGAGTATCTTTTGGGGAAGTTCCCATAAGGCGGTGCACGACGTGTATTTGTAGACAGATCGAATTGCGGTTTGCCATTGTTGATCGGAAAAATGGCCTTGAACGTCCACTTTCCAGTCAGCAAAGGGTTTGGATTTGTGAAAGATGGTCTTGTCTTGTAAAGTGGAGTATAGTATGGAGGTGCCTCTGGGCTTATGTGTGTCAGAGAAGAAGTAGTTCCACAGATGCAGAGGTATGGAGCCTTCTAGAGAGGGGTGCTTTGCCAAGCAGTTTTGCAATCTATAGTAGGTATAGTAATCTTTGACGGGAGCTCGAAAGTCTGTTTGGACTTGTGAGAATGACTTAGTGGCTGTCACGGTGCGGAGGTCGGAGGTAGAAGTCATATGAACCTTCATCCATGTAGGGATGGTTAGATCTGGAGATAATAGTTTGAGTGTCTCAAGGGGGACGGGTATGGGTTTGGTTATATGATTCGTCCATTGAGTGTTATGAAGCGTCCTCCATGTCTTGACAGATTCTTGGATGGTAGGGGAATAGAGGGTCAGCGGTACAGGTTTGGTGGTGACACTAAAAAGCCAGGTTGCCAAGTTAGGGCCCTGAGTCATGACATTTTCTATTGCGCCCCAAAGTGTAGTGGGTGATTTGGAAAACCATTCCTGCATCTGTGAGAGTATAGTGGATAAATAGTAGTCTCTGATGTCTACGTGACCCATCCCTTCCACCGATCTGTGTTTAATTAGTTTCACATGACTGCATCTCGCTCTTTTGCCTTGCCACACAAATTGAGACAGGATGGATTGCAGAGAGTTGAGGTAAGAGCGTGGAAGGGGTATAGGTAGTGTGCGGAAGATGTATAGCAGCTTTGGTAGCAGCATAATTTTAAGGATGTTACTCGTGATGGCGTCCAAGCCTAATTCTAAAATGTGGGATTTATGTTCGTTGACCTTGTAGTAGGAGACAGTACTGAACCTCTGCAGCAATGATTGTACCAAAGCCAGGGAGGAGAGGGGGTCAGTTATCATTAATATCACGTCATCTGCAAACAGATTGATCCTGTGGTCTACCGTACCTATTGTAATGCCAGTGAGCGTAGGGTGGACTCTCACATGTTCTGCTAAGGGTTCCAAGTTGAATATGAGCGGGTGCCATTTGTGATTGAGAACGGTTTAGAGAGCATCTCAGAAGTGTAGACCTGGGCTGAGGGGGAGGAGTATAATGCCAGTATAGCCGACAGTATTGGTCCTTGGAAGCCAAATTTAATGAGAGTTGCTCTCATGTATTCCCAGTGTACTCTGTCAAACGCCTTCTCTGCATCCAAAGAAAGGAGCAGAGAAGGCGTCCGCGACGAGCCAGCGCTATGGATTATATTGATTATCCTACGTGTGGCATCGAATGTTTGTCTCCCTTCCGTGAAACCAGATTGGTCGTTGTGGATGAGTAGGGGCATTAGGTCGACTAGTCGATGTAATTTAGGATTTTAACAATCGCTAATCTGTGAAAAGGATGTCATTGCACCAACTCTATCTGCACAAACCTGACACACTCTTAACTTTGGAAGGTAATGTTACCATTCTTCTTCTACATTAGTTCTAGGGTTGAATGGGTTTCAGTAGAAGCAAAAACTACATATGACCACATATTCAAGAAGAAGGATTGTTTTTAAATTGTTAACACTAACTGTTCTGTAACTCCATGTGCAGGAATTTGTGTATTTTCAAAGGTGCCTTTTAGTCTATACGTTTAGTTTGCTGTACCTGTGGGAAATGCAGGTCGCCAAACCTTTACCTTAAATGTACCCTTAAGACAACTACAGGGAACCACATTGTGCTCGGGTACCATGCAATTTCTTGAATCTAAAAATGTGCTGCATGGGGGTGCTGTTAAGAATTCATGGCACCCCTGCACCTCTGCTAAAGAGCAGGGTGGTGAGAGAACCTAGACTTGGCTGTATTAATATTTTTTCGCATTATTACATGTCCTCCATTACTGTATAGCACCAAGCACTATGCTCATGCACATTTTTAATTAATAGATAGTAGATTAGGCTGGCCATACACAATGCAAATTTCATTCCTGCAACCACTGGAAATTTCTTTCGTTAGCGATAATCACAAGAGAATCCAGGAGGCAGGTTGTACCTAAGCTCGATCAACTGGGTACATTCAGTCTTCCTATTAACAGTTTGAACCCTGTATGATTGGCCTAGCTTGGGGTTTTGGGTATTCAAAGTTCTTGCTGGCTCTGAAGGACCGACATTTGCTCAATTAACTCATCCCTGGAAGTTTGTGGCAAATATTCAATGTAAAATAAGTCATAGTGGGTAGTTAAATATTGTATGCATCACAGCTGTCTTTGTGCCATATTGTAAAATTTGCACAATTTCATTCAGTTGATTGGTACTTAGATGCTGTTTTGTGAAAGAGAGTTACATTTTGTTTAGTATATCTTCTCATCTTGTATATGTGTACAAAGCTTACAAGTGGCAGACTGAACCCCTAGACAAATTCTGAAAAGAATAGAACATTTGATGTTATCTCTAATTGTCTATACAGATTGTCAAGATCAGAGCCTCAACCAATATTTCCACTTGAAAGACAGGAAACTAAATAACTATTAACATAAATACACTTGCATGGATGTTTAAAATCCTTTCAAGATGTGTTAACCTGCCTCATCCTCATTTCAACAATCTGAAGCCATCCTCTTAGCAAAAGACTCTTCAATCATTTTGATGATTTACATTGTTCGCATTCTTGAGAATCATTCTTTTTCAGAGGATGGATTAATCACTAGAAATGGGCCAATTGTTATATTTGAAATCCTCTCAGCTTAATAAGTCCGTACTATATAAGTACTGAACACTGTGCCAAAATCAGATACCGAATAGCAATTACCTGAAATAAAAACTGCTGGCATTGCATCTGTGTTTGTCTTTTTAGTTCCTTTTCCTATTGAGTTTCTCCACACATCTCAGATACTCAGCCTTGATAAGAATCAAGGTCGAAGCAAGCACTTTGTGGAAAACTGTTACTGAGACTGTCAGCTTAAGTTCAGTTCTACGTAGAACTACGAACAAGATTTAGTATGATGACAATTTACTATACATATCAACAAGGTCTAAATTTACATGCAAACATTCTGACAGTTACAGGGTCAAAATTTAGAAATGTTAGATTACATTCATAAGAACCTAAACAATTTGTACTTTTATGTCCTCCATTAAAATCTAGGGCTACTAATTTAAGAATATTTTAGAAAATATAGACCATCATAGCTTAGTTGTCTACTGGTATTTAAATTAATTTTCCTTAGTGCACTGGACATCGTTTTTGTTTCTCCCACGGGTCTTCCAACAAGGCTACAAGAGAAATTGTCAACTAGCAAAAGTCCAGCCAGCTACATTTTAATTATGTTTCCAGAATGCTATACTCACAAAGGTGAATTACTTAAAGAGACATCATCACTTTGTTTATTCCCTCACCTCCTTCTCATTTTGGTGTTTGGTATTCAGGCCTAAGAACTGTCACACGGATAATCACATGCTCCCTCATACTGAGAGCACTGTCACGTGCGGGTTGGAAATTAAGTTATCCACTTGGGTAAGCTCTGACAATATTTGACACTAGCACTTGCCTATGGTGGACTACTACAGCATGGACATGGTGAGGAATCATGGATCTGTGAGCACACCTTGCTTACTGGAGGAGATCTCCTTCCTCCTTGGGCAGGTGACAGTATCTCTTTAAGCCGTCTAAAATTAAACATCCTAATTGTCTTGTGACCAATGTAATTACAAAGGTTTTTAGAAAAAAAATAGATTTTCCATGTATAATTTCCTGAAGCCACTTCCTTCTTTGTAAATGTTGAGTGTGATCCTGATATAGCCACATGATCAGTTCCAGTAAAAAAAAAATGAGAAGATTGAACCAGTTCACATAAAGTAGAACTCATATTTGGCCAGGCTGGTGCTCTCTAAATATACATTTGGTTCAATCAGCTGTTCTGTACTTCGCATTGGGCCAGTTTGTTGAGTAAACTGGTAAAATGCTCCAAATTGGGGCCAACTTACACTGAAAAAGAGGAAGTAATTTTCCTCATGGCAAAACAAGTGCAACAGCGACAAGGGAAAATGGAGTTCAAAATTGCAGAGAGGAAAGGGAAGCCAAAACATTCTGAAAACGAATATTAATTTTACAGGGTTTACCTTTAAATTAAATACAGGTCCTTTGGAAGAGTACAATAATAACATGACTTAACCACTTAAGGACCAGCCGCCATCCTAATACAACAGCAGGTTGGCTCCCCTTGGGTGAATCATCGTAGGTGTACGTCGGCCCCTTCAAGAGCGATGCGGGGGCGTGCACGCTCGCACGCCACCAGAGGCATTGCTCGTGGCAGGCGGCCACGGTGGGCGCTGGCCTCCCGCGATGGCTCCAAAGAGAGCCAGAACAGGGATCTGTCAATGTAAACAGACAGTCTCACGTTCTGACAGGGAAGGAGAGACAGATCTGCTGTTCCTAGTGAGTAGGAACTGTGATCTCTCTCCTCCTCCAGTCAGTCCCACCCCCTAACAGTTAGGAACTCCCAGGGAACACATTTAACCCCTTGATCGCCCCCTAGTATTAACTCTTTCCCTGTTAGTGACATTTACACAGTAGTCAGTGCCTTTTATAGAACTGATCGCTGTATAATTGTCAATGGTCCCAAAAATGTGTTTGAGTGTATTGGCCTAAACTGATAAATACTTTTTTTTTGGGGGGGGGGATATTTATTATAGCAAAGATTAAAAAATAAAAAATAAATCAACATTGTCACGCTTGTTTATAGCGCAACAAATAAAAACAGCAGAAGTGGCCAAATACAATATATTACGCTTGGGTACAACTAAGCTCATCCGCGCGATTGCCAGTAAAAGCGACGCAGTGCCGTATCGCAAAATATGGCCTGGTCATTAACCTCCCTGGCGGTATGATTCTTTCAGATTTTAGGTGCTGAAAGCGGTACCATTATTTGCAAGGAAATTTGGCGTTTTATACTGTAGGCTTGTAATTCTTAGGAATAACTCACTTAAATCTGACCAAACAAGAGTCTAATAGGCATCCCGGGTATGACATTTAAAAAAAAAAAAATTATAAATTATAATATAATAAATAATTATAAATAATTATAACAAATAATAATATAAAATATAATAAAAATTATTCAATAATGTAATCAAATCAAAATCACTGAAATTTGCTCAGTTGCAGAATTGTCTCTGTCATTTTTTTTTATGACGAATTTCCCCACAAATCGCTATCGCTCAATTCTGCAAGTGATTATATTTTATTATCGCTGTTTTCTAGCTGATCTAAAACCATTTTTGACATAAAGGGACACTTTTGGTTGCTATGGACAATCTACAGTTTGCAGGGAGAAAGAACAGTTTTTATTATATAAAAGGACATGTAGGGCACTGGGCAGACCACTAGTGACAAGGGGGGTGTGTATTTTTTACATACAGTACTGTAATCTGTAAGATTACAGTATACTGTATGTAATGTGTTTGTTTACATTTTTGAATATGGTGCCGTTCTCCGCCCCCGTGCGTCGTAACGTCGCAGGGAACGGTGCTCGGCGGCATACGGAGGCACTGTGTGAATCGAGCGAGCCCCCGCTCGCTCACACAGCACGGATGCATCGCTGGATCCAGGAACAAGGTAAGTAAACACTGCCTGTGGATTCAGCGAGGCGAACCCGAGTCTGACTCGGGGTTACCGATCGCAGCACAGAAATGTAACCCCGAGTCAGACTCGGGAATACCGCCAGGGGGGTTAAGGGGGCAAATCCTTCTGATTCTTAAGTGGTTAAATAATTATAATTTTAATATAAAAAAACAGGATAAGACACTTATGAACTGCAATAGGTATTGGAGTGCATGTAGTAGTTGCCTTGTTAAAAAAAGTTTTTGAAATAAATCAATTAAAGGCAAAAGCCTCATGAATGCCTTATGAGCATCTAAGGCAGGGGTGTCAAACACAAGGCCCGCGGGCTAAATGCGGCCCTCCAGGCAATTTCATGTGGCCCTTGCGCCTCTAATGCAGCTGTTGGAGAGCTCTCCAACCCTCCTCTGGTCCTACTCTAGACCCCTACTTTCTGCTTTCAAGATTCTTTCCAGCAGCAGCATAAGGAAAGAGGGGTGCACTGTGATGTAAGGGAGGGTGGGGGACTCAACTTCTGATGGGGGGGCTCTTGACATCTAATGTAAGGGGAGGGGATGTGCTGGACATCTAATCTTACAGAAACAACCAGCCCTTTTGAGGGCAATCGTAATGCTGATGCGACCCACGATGAAATGGAGTTTGACACCCCTGATCTAAGGCATGTTTGGCATGTGTTTAGGGTGTGCTGTCATTTAGCTTGAATCAAGGTGTTTGGCAAGCTTTGTAAGTTGTCAGTTGCATTCTGAAATGTATGTGTACTGGACTGGTCATTTTTATTTTATAGAACAGATAATGACATTACAAAATATTCTGAACGCTTCAATAATGTAAGTTGTCTGCTTAAAATGTCTGTACTTTATGCCTGTGTAAATAAGGCTTTAATGAACAAAAATTTCTGGAGCACAATATAAACCTCAGCAAGCAAAAAAGGATTTAAAGAATAGCATATTAGAGAAAAGATGATATACAGATCCTCTCTTTTTTTTTTTAGAAAGAGGGAGTAATGCCCCATACACACACAATCGGATTTTCCGATGGCCTAAAATCCAATGGATTTTTTCATCAGAATTCCGTTCAAGTTGTCTTGCATACACACTGTCAGACCAAATTCCGACCGTCCAAAACACGGTGACGTAAAACACTACGATGAGCTGAGAAAAATTAAGTTCAATGCTTCCGAGCATGCGTCGACTTGATTCTGAGCATGCGTGGTTTTTTTCTCCGTCGGAGTTGCACACAGAGGCTAGGAATTTCCTATAGTTTTTTTTTTCATCGGAAAAAAATAAAATATGTTCTATTTCTAAACACCAATGGAATGAAGTCCGATGGGGCCCACACACCATCGGAAATTCTGATCGTTTGTATGCGGCATTAGTCAGTGCCATGGAAAGTGATCATCATTGCCTTTCAGCATTATTATAGCAGTTTCTGCAATATTAAGATTATATTTTTCAAGCTACAGTTGGCTGCGCTTATAAATATGGATCACCAGGTCAAAGGAACAGAGGTGACACCTTCTCAATGCAGGGAAATTAAGTAAAATATATGTTTTAAGAAAATATATGATATTCCAAATATATATTTTTTTTTTTTACAGACCGAAAGAAAGGAACTCATTTCAGTCAGTCATTTCATATGTTTTTTTTACTGCCGTGCAGGTTTAATGCTGTAATTTAATATGAAGATGACATTATTCATGTCTAGCTTTTCCTACCTACAATTTTTTTTAGAGAGACTATTTAAAAAATGTCTTCGAGTTCCCTTTGAAGTAAACATTATGTATTCGGGGACACAAACCTGCACCTGCACAGCTGTCAAATTGTAACCAACCGCTGTGTCTGTGCGGCCCCTGAGTCTCAATATTCATGAATGTTACTGCCTGCATGCGGATGTGTCCCATGAAGGATAAGATGGTTCTTTTCACAGATGTATGCATATGGACCCAAAGTGAATGAGGCCTTAATGTAGAACTATAGGCAAAACTTTTATTTTATTTTGAGAGGATTATTTTTTTTTTAGAAATCTGTGTCCCATTGGGGAGATTTGCTATCACTTTCTGTCCCATAGCCAAAATAGAAAGTGAGAGGAAGCCCCTGCAATTTATATGAATCCCTTGTGGGGGCCCTCAGGTCTCCAGAACTAATGTCCCCATTGAATGATTTCCCCTTTATTAGTGTTCTGGGGGCAACCCAAAATTTTATTTCACTTTCGGTGATATTGCAATCAGGACAAATAAAGAGGGTAACTCTTCCTAACATGGGCACCGACAGCAATATAAACCCAGCAGGGGTTCCATCCCCTCTCCTCTCTGTCTAAAACTATAAAAGAAAATGTTGTCTTAAGTGTATTTTTATCTACTATATAGTTTTTACATGTCCCCAGTTAGTGGTGTAACTAGAACCTTCAGAGCCCCGATTCAAGAAATCATAAAGAACCCCCCCTGACCCCCGGAAAGGGCTCTTTTCTCCGAGGCCGGTGGCAGAACAACAGGACCTGGTCGCGAGTGGGTGGCTACATGTAAAGGAATTGATTTCTCCATTTCCCCCGGCTTCTCCTTCTCTTCCTCCCACAGGCATTCAGCGGCTGCAGGAGGAAAATGGAAGGATCGGTTCCTCTATATCATGTTTCTCATTCTTTTTCCAGTCAGGGCACCCTTGATGTATACCCCTAGGTGAATGGGGCTACACTGCAACCGCCCTGCAACTGTGTGTATTGCATGCAGTTGCAGCATAGTAATGATGCATTTAAGGGGTTAAAACAGGCGGTCAGTAGGCAACATATTGCCTCTTAACCAGCTGTCAAATGCCTCTGAAAAGCGATCTGAGCATGGATCGCTTTTCGGAGCAACAGCATTTCTTTTCTGGTACTATGAACAAGCTCCCTGCACAGTGCCTGATAACAGTTCGGCTAACGATTGGTTAGCTTGTCTGTTGAAGAGCATCAAGGGGCCCGGTCGCCATGGCGATCTCAGCGACCCCTATAATTCTGCCACTGTTCCCGGTTACATAACACAACTAAAAAAGCTGCAGTTTACCTTTGTTTAGATGTTTTATTCTGGACCTTCCAGAAAGGAAAACATGTAGGTACTTCTCTTCATTTATGAAGGGGCTGATTGTCATAATTAACCCTGTCTGTACACTTTAAAAGTGTACTATCCTTATTAGGTTCCTTGTTGGCAGTTGAAGATTGCATTCAAACAGAGTTGTTCCTTGTTTTACTTTTTTGCTGTATGTTTTGTTTTTTTGTTTAAAAAAAAATGTAAAACATAAAACCAAGAAGCCATCTTTTTAGCAAAAGAACACATTAATGATTACAATTACAGTAGCTTATCTAACTATTCAAAGCCAGTTAAGCAGTTGAGAATATTGGGCATGTCTCTGAGGACAGCTGTCACCACTAGCCCTATATTGGATTTATGGACTCACCCCAGCCTTTTTAAAGGACTGTTTTTTCTTATTGCCCATTGGTACAGGTGTTTATTTTTTAAGGACTTTCATGTTTTTGATCACACTTTGGTTGTGCCAGTTACTTTTGCTTTTACAGAAGCCACTTCTGTAATAAGACTGAACCTCTGGTACATTGTTTATAAATACTGTTCAAATACAATTCAAGTTAGTATTATCAAAAGAAGGCCTGATTTTTCCTAAAAATTTACGGTGTATGTATATATATATATATATATATATATGTATATACAGGGAGTGCAGAATTATTAGGCAAATTGTATTTTTGAGGATTAATTTTATTATTGAACAACAACCATGTTCTCAATGAACCCAAAAAAATCATTAATATCAAAGCTGAATATTTTTGGAAGTAGTTTTTAGTTTGTTTTTAGTTTTAGCTATTTTAGGGGGATATCTGTGTGTGCAGGTGACTATTACTGTGCATAATTATTAGGCAACTTAACAAAAAACAAATATATACCCATTTCAATTATTTATTTTTACCAGTGAAACCAATATAACATCTCAACATTCACAAATATACATTTCTGACATTCAAAAACAAAACAAAAACAAATCAGTGACCAATATAGCCACCTTTCTTTGCAAGGACACTCATGCAGCCTGCCATCCATGGATTCTGTCAGTGTTTTGATCTGTTCACCATCAACATTGCGTGCAGCAGCAACCACAGCCTCCCAGACACTGTTCAGAGAGGTGTACTGTTTTCCCTCCTTGTAAATCTCACATTTGATGATGGACCACAGGTTCTCAATGGGGTTCAGATCAGGTGAACAAGGAGGCCATGTCATTAGTTTTTCTTCTTTTATACCCTTTCTTGCCAGCCACGCTGTGGAGTACTTGGACGCGTGTGATGGAGCATTGTCCTGCATGAAAATCATGTTTTTCTTGAAGGATGCAGATTTCTTCCTGTACCACTGCTTGAAGAAGGTGTCTTCCAGAAACTGGCAGTAGGACTAGGAGTTGAGCTTGACTCCATCCTCAACCCGAAAAGGCCCCACAAGCTCATCTTTGATGATACCAGCCCAAACCAGTACTCCACCTCCACCTTGCTGGCATCTGAGTCGGACTGGAGCTCTCTGCCCTTTACCAATCCAGCCACGGGCCCATTCATCTGGCCCATCAAGACTCACTCTCATTTCATCAGTCCATAAAACCTTAGAAAAATCAGTCTTGAGATATTTCTTGGCCCAGTCTTGACGTTTCAGCTTGTGTGTCTTGTTCAGTGGTGGTCGTCTTTCAGCCTTTCTTACCTTGGCCATGTCTCTGAGTATTGCACACCTTGTGCTTTTGGGCACTCCAGTGATGTTGCAGCTCTGAAATATGGCCAAACTGGTGGCAAGTGGCATCTTGGCAGCTGCACGCTTGACTTTTCTCAGTTCATGGGCAGTTATTTTGCGCCTTGGTTTTTCCACACGCTTCGGGCGACCCTGTTGACTATTTTGAATGAAACGCTTGATTGTTCGATGATCACGGTCAGAAGCTTTGCAATTTTAAGAGTGCTGCATCCCTCTGCAAGATATCTCACTATTTTTTACTTTTCTGAGCCTGTCAAGTCCTTCTTTTGACCCATTTTGCCAAAGGAAAGGAAGTTGCCTAATAATTATGCACACCTGATATAGGGTGTTGATGTCATTAGACCACACCCCTTCTCATTACAGAGATGCACATCACCTAATATGCTTAATTGGTAGTAGGCTTTCGAGCCTATACAGCTTGGAGTAAGACAACATGCATAAAGAGGATGATGTGGTCAAAATACTCATTTGCCTAATAATTCTGCACTCCCTGTATGAGTATTACTTTATTATGTTAGGTATGGTAATGCAAAGTTATTGCACAATAAACAGGCACATAGCATAATTATTAAAATGCTCTGGTTCATAGGTATACATGTGTAAGAGCTGAAGTAGTTAAAGCCCATTATACCCTTAAAAACCAACAAAAATAACCCTTAATTTGCCTTCCTCACTGAGGGCTGTTTCACACCAGAATCTCACAGTAACATGGTCTGCATTCATGTGCAAATCTTGTGTGTTCCCCTGCAGTGCAATTTTACAGTACAATCATTTGAATGGGCTGCAAACCGCACTGGAATGTACATTAACCACTTAAGGACCGCCTACTGCACATTTACGTCGGCAGAATAGCACGGCTGGGCACATCAACGTATATATACGTTGATTTTAGTACCCAGCCGTGGGTCGCGGGTGTGCCCGCGACCCGGTCCGAAGCTCCAGGACCGGGACCGCGGGATTCGCGGACCCGATCACCGCTGCAGTGCGGCGATCCGTCCCTGGAGCGGAAGAACGGGGAGAGCCGTGTGTAAACACGGCTTCCCCGTGCTTCTCTGTGGCCCTAGCATCGATCGCGTCATCCCTGTAATAGGGGGACGCGATCGATGACGTCACACCTACAGCCACACCCCCCTACAGTTGTAAACACAACACATAGGTCACACATCCCCTACAGCGCCACCTGTGGTTAACTCCCAAACTGCAACTGTCATTTCCACAGTAAACAATGCAATTTAAATGCATTTTTTGCTGTGAAAATGACAATTGTCCCAAAAATGTGTCAAAATTGTCCGAAGTGTCCGCCATATTGTCCCAGTCACGAAAAAATCGATGATCGCCGCTATTAGTAGTAAAAAAAAAAAAATTATAAAAATGCAATAAAACTATCCCTTATTTTGTAAACGCTATAAATTTTGCGAAAACCAACCGATAAACGCTTATTGCGATTTTTTTACCAAAAATACGTAGAAGAATACGTATCGGCCTAAACTGAGGAAAACATTTTTTTTTTATATATTTTTGGGGGATATTTATTATAGTAAAAAGTAAAAAATATTGATTTTTTTTTAAAATTGTCGCTCTATTTTTGTTTATAGCGCAAAAAATAAAAACCGCAGAGGTGATCAAATACCACCAAAATAAATCTCTATTTGTGGGGAAAAAAGGACGCCAATTTTGTTTGGGAGCCACGTCGCACGACTGCGCAATTGTCAGTTAAATCGACGCAGTGCCGAATCGCAAAAAGGGGCAAGGTCTTTTTCCTGCATTTTGGTCCGGGTCTTAAGTGGTTAAGTAGGGCATGCCTGAAAAATACACCACGCCAAACTTCATGATACTTCCGTACCATGCACTCTGCTGCCCGCAAATGCCCTGCATCTGTGATCTGCATTTGGGGTGCCTTTAACAAAGTATTTTCACCATAAGGCCGCGTACACACGATCAAATCTGTCTGCTGGAAACGGTCTGCCAGACTGTCCCAGCAGACAGATTCGATCGTGTGTATGGGCAAACAGATGGATTTGGCCAGCCGACAGATTTGAAAGCATGCTTTCAAAACTGTCGGCTGGGAACCCGTCCGCCCGACATGTCTGCTGGTTAGTACGCTAACCAGCAGACATGTCTTCTCGCACACGCGTCGAATGGTTTTGACGCATGTGCGGAAGTGTTTTACTTCCTGGTGCGGTGACATGGCGGCGTCAACGTCCCCGCCGCGTCACCGACACGTCAGCGCGATGTCTGCTGGCGGGGATTTTGGTTTGATCGTGTGTACATGATCAAACCAATACGTCCCCAACAGATTTGTTCAAATCGGTCTGTCCGACTGATTTGAACAAATCTGTCTGCTTGTGTGTATGGGGCCTAACACCTCTTTCTGCTATGAACAGGCCTTGTTCCAATATATAAATCTTCTGATTTTCACCAAAATTCCCAGTTTTATTCATCCCTACTCATATTTTCTCACTCTTCTTATAGCCAGCCTGAACCAATTGTACACATGTTGTCTATTCATAGTCAATAGTATTCTTATAAAAACGTATCCGAAGCTTTAACTTCAAATGCTCCTTGGCATAATTGCTTTAATTGTACGTTTTTCACTTTTAGAACCCAGAGATTTTGTTGAATGACTGTCACAAGTAAATATGATACAGTAATCTGAAGAAGCGGTGTATAACCTAAACACTTGCCAGTGTCTTTTTGTAAAAATGTATTGATGAATCCAGTAATATGTTTGTTTTTAAATGAAGACTTGGTGTATCTATTTAACAATTTGCATATACCAGCCGGTCACCTTGAATGTCCCTGCTATTTTCTCTTTTCTATGTTTCACCCCCTGGGTTGGTGACATCATAGTATAAACTCCTTTCTGACTCACATTGCTGTCTCCAGATGGCCCCACTATATATATAATTTTGTTGCCTCCTTGGCCATCCTCACCTTTCCTTCTTTAGAATTAGTTGCCACTACCACTATCACAACACCCCAGTATAGTGTAGTATAAAAAAGTACTGCATTTTTATTTTTTAATAACATGATCCCTGCCAGTATCTATAGATAAAAATTAGTGATAACATTCTTTATAATTGTCTGCTCCACAAATGTCTGCTATCGGATCTGCATGCTCGGCAGGGGATCTCTTCACTGATCCCTGCTGAGCAGGCAGATAACAGGTCCGTGTCTGCTCTGCATCAGTCTATTGTTCTCTAGCCACTTGCTTACTGGGCACATAAACCCCCTTCGTGCCCAGGCGAAATTTCAGCTTGCGGCACTGCGTCGCTTTAACTGACAATTGCGCGGTCGTGCGACATGGCACCCAAACAAAATTGGCGTCCTTTTTTTCCCCACAAATAGAGCTTTCTTTTGGTGGTATTTGATCGCCCATGCGGTTTTTATTTTTTGCGTTATAAACAAAAAAAGAGCGACAATTTAAAAATATATATACATTTTTTACTTGTTGCTATAATAAATATCCCAATTTTTTTTAAAAACTTTCTCAGTTAAGGCCGATACGTATTCTTCTACGTATTTTTGTAAAAAAAAAAAAAAATCACAATAAGTGACTGCTTTGTGCAAAAGTTATAGCACCTACAAAATAGGGGACAGAATTATGATTTTTTTTAATACGTTTTTTACTAGTAATGGCGGCGATCTGCGATTTTTATTTTGACTGCGATATTGCGGCAGAAACATCGGACACTTTTGACACATTTTTGGCGCCATTCACATTCATACAGCGACCAGTGCTATAAATATGCACTAATTACTGTATAAATGTGACTGGCATTGAAGGGGTTAACACTAGGGGGTGAGGAAGGGGTTAAATGTATTGCCTGGGTGTGTTCTAACTGTGTGGGGGGAGGGGGGTGACTGGGGGAGGTGATCGATGCTGTCTCCCTATGTACAAGAGAAACAGCATCTGTCACCTCTCCCTGACAGGACGTGGAGCTGTGTGTTTACACACACAGCTCCACGTCCCTGCTCTGTCACCGACGATCGCGTGTACCTGACGGACATCGCGGCCGCCGGGTACACGCATCGAATCCTCGGTGATGCGTCGGGACTGTTTTTCCCCGCCGCGCGCCACCCTGCGGGGAATTACAATTAAATCACGTCCAAAGACGTGACCCCGACGCCTCAGGTCCGCGCTGTTGACGTATTCTGTCAATAGCGCGGACCCGAAGTGGCTAGAGAAAGGTCCTTTTCTATTTGACTGTCATCCAATCCGATCGGCTGGAAGGATGGGAAGCAGATTACCATTCGTCTGTTTTTAGCCGACATGATCAGATGTTGGCAGGTGTCAGCGGATACATGTCCAGTGCTCAGCAGAGAGCAATGGATGGTCTGATCGAGTCCACCTTAACCACTTAAGGACCGCCGCGCAACGATATATGTCAACAGAATGGCGCGGCTGGGCACATGGACGTACAGGTACGTCCCCTTTAAGAGCCCAACCGTGGGTCGAGAGCGCGCTGCCGGCAGTGCACTAACGACCCGGTCCGAAGCTCCGTGACCGCGCCTGCGGGACCCGCAGACCCAATCGCCGCCGGTGTCCCGTGATCGGGTCACAGGAGCTGAAGAACGGGAAGAGGTGAGTGTAAACACACCTTTGCCGTTCTTCTCTGTGGCAGTGTCAGTGATCGTCTGTTCCCTGTCATATGGGACGACAATCAGTGACGTCACATGTCCAGCAATGCCCCCCTACAGTAAGAAACACACATTAGGTCACATTTAACCCCTACTAATTACTGTGTGGAGTTACAGACAGAAGAACAGGAAGTTAGGATTTCTCAGAAGAAAAAAAGGACATACAAAAGCAAAATCGAAGGATGAGGTAAGTGAAGAAGGACTGCACTAAGGTAAAGGAAGCTATTTAGGAAATAAATTGTACCTTTACAACCACTTTAACTGAACTGTTCACATGCAACATGCTAGCTTTACCAGCTATGATGTTTTTTTTTCCTTCAAATTAATCTAATTTATATTGTAATAATATAGGGATAAATATATTTTTGAGCTTCAGTGTGCATGAGTCCTAAAGGTGAATATGATTTAATTTGTATTATTTACCCTAGTAAGTGTACTATATTGTTTACATAGAAAACGTTTAAGCTACGATGCTTCATTTGTGCTTCTGCACACACTGCGGCCCCTAGTTCCCTGCTTGTATATATTTTTATTAGTGTCTAAATGCTAACCTTTCCATAACCTTCTAATTCTGAACTACAGTGTCTTATGGTGTTTAACTAAGACTATGTAAGTTCAAGCAACAAAAATACTAGTGTTTAAAGGTTTGAGTTCAAATGTTCAAAAGTAGAGCGGAGTGTAATGCTATATCTGTGAATAAAATAAGCCTGTGGAGAAGCGGGAGCACTCAAGCCAAAACACAACATATAATTGGACTTAATTTTTTCCATATGTATCAACAAAAACAGGCCCCGAGAGATGAAAGGCTCCCTGTTTGGGCAATTTTATTTAGTGTGTAATTGTAACATATTATTTATTTTTAAATGGCATTTTGTACATTAAATGCACTTTGAAAGCTATGGACACATTTTTGCTCTGTTATTTTCATTGATAAAAATAAAATAAAAGTAAAATAATAAAAACTGTCAGCAACACACTTTAAAAGGCTTAACTTTATATGTTCTATAAGAGCAAGGCAATAAAATAGCGTTACCTTCAAAGTTGAATCCCTGGCAAAGAAAAAAAATGTTTACTCCAATTGTGTTAATTAGAAAATATAATAAATATTTTTGCATATGTAAATGTAAACAAATGTGACAAATCCCCGTTCTGTCAGGGAAGTAGAGAGAGATCTGCTGTTTCTAGTGATTAACAATAGTGTTGCTCACGAATATTCGCACTGCGAATATTCGTAACGAATATTGCATATTCGAGTATTCGCGAATAAATCGAATATCGCGGTGAATATTCGATATTGCGAATATTCGTATTTTTTCAAATTTATTTTTAAAACAGATCACATCCTAGTGATCTCCATCGACGTCTAAAAGCATTACTGGTATGATTAGAGACCCTGGGCCGAGTAGCTGAGGCGATTATTTTATGTTGCCGAATATTCGCAATGCGAATATTCGTGTTACGAATATTCGCAAATACTTTCTCTGCCCTTCTGTGTTTTGTGTATAAAAAAAAAATTAGCTTTAGTTTAGTCATATAAGTTTGTGTAAGTAGAGTTAGTGTTTAGTGCATATTAGTTTAGTAATCCAGGAAATGATCTCCGTTTTCGCGTGTTGACGAGAATTTTGCAATCAATTTCGCATTCGCATTAGCGAAATTTGGCATTCGCATTAGCGAAATTTCGCAAACATTTTTTTTTGATAAAATATCACGAATATTCGATATTAACGAATATTTCACGAATATTCTTCTATATATTCGTGAAATATCGCAAAATCGAATATGGCGTATTCCGCTCAACACTAATTAACAACAGTGATCTCTCTCTACTCCCTGTCAGTACAGTTAGAAACTCCTCCCTAGGGAACACTTAACCCCTTAATCGCCCCCTAGTGTTAACCCCTTCTCCGCCAGTGACATTTATACAGTAATCAGTGCCTATGTTTAGCTCTGATCGCTGTATAAATGTCAATAGTCCCAAAAATGGTCAAAAGTGTCTAATCTGTCGAGGTCCCACTAAAAATCGCAGATCCTCGTCTATTATATAAAAAAAAAAATTCCATAAATCTATTCCCTATTTTGTAGACGCTATACATTTTGGCCAACCTAATCATTATATGCTTTTAGTAATTTTTTTTACCAAAAATATGTAGAAGAATACATATTGGCCTAAATTGATCAAGAAATTCATTTTTTTTTTTAATTTTTGGATATTTATTAAAGCAAAAAGCAAAACAATATTGTTTTTTACTTTTGGGAAGACAAACAAGACCCCGACACTGCAATTCAAAAAGTTAGAATGACCCTAATCCTATGCAGTTTGTAATCTCTCCTTATCCTCTCACTAAAGCAGCTTCAATACACTGACAGTTTTACTACTATGAGCCCCCCTTTTATAGTGAGGGGTGGCTTATTGAAAAGCCCTATTGACTCTTATAAACTTGCTGTTCATGGTTTAAAGGCCATGAATTATGATGTGAAACAAAAAAGACTTCCCCAGGACCGTGGGCTCAATCTAAAAAGAGTTGTTTTACTCTTAACCACTTCATTATTGGGCACTTAAACCCCCTTCGTGCTCAGACCAATTTTCAGCTTTCAGCGCTCATGCATTTTGAATGACAATTGCGCGGTCATACAACACTGTACCCAAATTATATTTTTATCATTTTTTTCCCCACAAATAGAGCTTTCTTTTGGTGGTATTTGATCACCTCTGCAATTGTTATTTTTTGCGCTATAAACAAAAAAATACAGATTTTTTTAAAAAAAAGACAAGGGGCCAGATTCACAGAGCGATTACGCCAGCGTAACAGGAGATGCGCGGCGTAAGTCTAATTGTGCGCGTGCGTTTCGATGCATCCCAAAAACGAGATACGCAAGAAATCTACTTTTTTTTGTCCAGAGTATTTTCGTTAGACCGGCGCATCCGTCCGCGCAAAACTGCGCTAGACACACCATTGATTTGCTATTCAACTATGCTAATGAGGGAGTTACGGGGATCCACAAAAGAACGTTGGTGCAGCGCAGGCTACACGCTGTGTGCAACAGCTGCGTGTCCTGTCTAAAATTAGACCATATAAAAGGTGGTATAAAATTAGACAATCCGTCTACATGTCAGCTAAAGAAACACTTTTAGTGAGGAGCTGAACAGTCACACTTGCTGCACAACAAACCTATGCCAACATGCCAGTGTCATCCATGCTCATAGCTATACTACTGACTTTAGATGAGCAAAGAAGGAGGAGGGCACTGAGGAGGGCACTGAGGAGGGCACAGTATTTTATTTTGAAAATCTTTTTTTTTGCTTATATAAACTTTACTATTTAATCTAATCTAATACAATATTCTTAGCTGATACAAGCCCCTCACTCTTCACTCTTCACGGGAGAGGATATATCACACATGCATAGACATCTATGGCATGAGTGATTCTGAGGTGTCTCGCATCTTCAGATTCACCCCTCATGCCATCATGGAATTAACCACAACCCTGCAGAAGGACATCACCAGCCCAACACATGACACTACTCATGACACCCATGACAGCTACATATACAATCAGAGCCCCATCCCCACAGATTTCGAACAGAACATGTATGGGGACAGCTGGCTGGTTGGTGAGTGACATGGGTGGCAGGCATGACTGCCCCCCCCCCCCCCCATGATGCACACATCACAAGGGGCACATGCACTACTAACATCCTCCTGTCTTTTCCCTTCCAGGTGACTCTGCATATGCACTGGGACCCCATCTCATGACCCCATCTCATGCCAGCTCACATTATGCATCTTTGCACGTTAAACACACACATTAATCATGGCACAATGAGAATGTATGCATGCACACCACTGTGGTCCCTAGCACACACACCCCACATCCTCATCAAATTGGATTGGCACCAGTCCACCATGCAGGACTTGTGAGCAGCAACGCCACGCCAAGGCTCCAATTATGTCACTGTACATTCATACACCATTCACACGGACCTGGGGATCACACCTCCCTGGTCCTGGGGAACCTTTCTCCACCAAAATTGAGGGTGACACCCCTTTTCCGGCAGGAATGTCACCACCACATTCAAACAGCATTCACAACCCAAAAAATAAAAAATAAATGCCCAGCAAAAGCAAACATTTTCCAGCACCAAAAAAAAAATGGCAAAAAAAAAAACAGGCCAAAAAAAAGGGGAAAAACAAATGCCGTTGACGTGAGCCACGCCTGGGGCGCCCATGGCCACGGCCCCGGCTCCTCAGGGGAGACTCATGGGGGAGGGGGTAAACAGGGGAAGGAGGAGCAGCCCCTGGTCTCTGCCCACCTGGCGGCCTGCCCTCCAAGGCCACGGCAATTCTGTCTAGGCCAGCACATAATGATGCCGTATTGGCCTGGATAGCCTGGATGAGGGCCCTCACATCCTGCCCAATGCCTGCTGTTGTAGTCTGCAGGTCGTTTAGGCAGTTTGTAAGAGCACGGGAGTGGCAGTCCAGGTCCCCAAGCGTATCCTTAATGGAGGACATGCTCTCCTCCATCCGCCCCAAGGTCTGGCTGACCTCTCCCAGATGGCGGGTCTGAAGGAACTGGTCCTTTCTCAGAGTGGCGGGCAGGAGATCGGCCAGCCCCCTGGTCTTCTGGGTCGCCTTCCTGCCTCCAGCTGAAGCTTGTGGCCGAGGAGAGGGGGAGGCCCTTGGGAGAGGAGCCCTGTTGGGGGAGGAGTGGGGGGGGCTACCCCTTATGGAGGGCTGGCTGCTGCCAGCCAGAGGGGAAGAGTCCTCCAAAAACAAAAGTCCAGTGCCTGACATAGACTCCTCCTCCTCAAACTCCTCCTCCTCAACCTCCTCCTCTTCAACCTCCTCCTCTTCAACCTTCTCCTCTTCAATCTCCTCCGAGGACTCCGGCCTTGTCGGGGGGTCCTCATCAGGCTGGGAATGGTGCGGTCAGCCCAGATGGCCCAGCACCCTCCTGCTCATCTGTGGATGACACAAAACATTCACAGGTTGGAGGATCCACACACTTGCCACATATTTCCTTTCACCCCCTCCCCCACAAATGCTACACACCTGATAGGGCCAAAAAACCTTATCTGGCAGCACGCCTTCATGACTTGAGTCATAGCCAGGCAGGCCCTCCACTTCTTGCCTATGAAAGGTCTGGGCCACCGCACGCTCCTCCGCTGTCAGCCTAACAGGGCATGGTGGGCCCCCTCCTGTGCCCCTGGCATGGGCTAGCGTTTTGGCCAGCTTCTTTTTGACCAGACGCCGGAGGTCATTGATTTTCTTTTCAATCCCCGACCGTGTCCGGGTCCCCCCCCCCGATGCATTCACCTGGTCAGTAATCCTGTCCAAAATCTCTCTCCTCCTGGCCGGGGTGGTGTTGGCACTGTCTGGGCCGTGGAGGTAACGCCCATAATCGGAAATGGCCCGGGCAAGAATTCGTTTCTCCCCCAAAGTAAAATTTAGCTTCCTCTTTCTCTCCGTCATACTTAGACAAAAACTCACTCCCAAACAGTCAGCAAAAATCACGCACAAAAACAAGCAGGAAAAATCACTCACAAAAACTAGCAGCAAAAATCAAGCAAGAAAACAAACGAACAAAAAACTAACAACCAAAAACTCTCACAAGCAGTCACCAAAAATCACTTACAAATATCTTCTAACAAACACAAGATCACACAGTCCACAAATATCACAAAGACAAACCACAACGCAACTAACAACAGAACAAAAGCACCTTGCTGTATAGGGAGGGATACAAAGGGATGTACTTTTGTAGAGGAAGTGCGTTTGTGTCTGTCTATTTATGCTGTCTGCGTAGTTCATGATTTTGCCCTAGTCCACTTCCAATTTCACTGATTGCACTGTTCCCGAGTTGTGAGCATGCGCACAGAGGTGCTGACATGGTCTGCTTCAAGCGCGCATGCGCGAGCCGACCGGCCCTTCATTTGCATGGGGTCACGGCTCATTTCAATGTAACACGCCCACGTCCTTCCCAATTTGGATTACTCCGCCTTGCGCCTCAGAAATAACGTTGCACAGGCGCTAATTTCTGCGTAAAAGCGACGAGAATAGGGTGATTGCGCCGCTACATTGCGCCAGTCTAACGTAAAGGCGGTGCGCTACGCCGGTCCAATAATGCGCAGATGTACCTGAATCTGGCCCATTATTTTTAACTTTTTGTTATAATAATATCCCAATTTTTTAAAAAAACAACATATTTTTTTCTCAGTTTAGGCCGATACGTATTCTTCTACATATTTTTGTTAAAAAAATCGCAATAAGCGTATATTGATTGGTTTGCGCAAAAGTTATAGCGCCTACAAATTAGGGGATAGATTTATGTTTTTTTTTTTTTTGTTTTTTTTTACTAGAAATGCCAGCGATCTGCAATTATTATACATATTGGACACTTTTGACACAAATTTAGGACCATTCACATTTATACAGCGATCAGTGCTATAAAAATGCACTAATTACTGTATAAATGTGACTGGCAGGGAAGGGGTTAACACTAGGGGGTGAGGAAGGGGTTAAATGTATTCCTTGTGAGTGTTCTAACTGTGTGGGGGGAGGGGGTTGACTGGGGGAGGTGACCGATGCCGTGTCCCTATGTACAAGGGACACAGATCGGTCTCCTCTCCTCTGACAGGACATGGAGCTCTGTGTTTACACACAGAGCTCCACATCCCTGCTGTGTCACCGCCGATCGCGTGCACCCGGCGGACATCGCGGCCGCCAGGTACACACATCGGATCCTCAGCAATGCGGCGGCACAGTGTTTACCCGCTGCGCGCCCCCCCAGTGGCACAAAAAAAGCTGTCCAAAGACGTCTACCTGGCACTTGAGAGCTGCGCTATGGACGTCTTTTGAGTTATTTCATCAAAATGTGAGGTATTTTTACTCATGAAACCATGTTATTTTATTTCATGACATGACGGGATGGATACAGTGGAGACGGATTAGAACCCCTGTATTTTTTTAGTGCTAAAATTGTTTAAACTGTAGAAATATACCAACTCAAAACTCAGTGCGCTCCCTGCAGCATATGTATTAATACGAAAGAAAATAGATGAAACAATAAAAATGCCGCAGAGGATGTGAATTCTAACGAAACGCATCAGTGGGAGTCCATGTTCATGAGGTTCCACGTGCGCCAATCCTGTATACTGGTCAATCGGGTTCTAGGATATCTTGGATCCATTAATGCTTGTTTTTTCCAGATTTCTGTAAGTGTTTAGCACTGATTTATTTTAATAAGCTGTTAAGCAGTTTTACACTATGTGGCTGTTTTATCTTTCCTTCATGGGCCCTACTATGTAATTCAATATAATATAATAGAGGAAACTGATCTTCTTCACTTGCATATCACACCTGGAGTCTAGACCTCTGGTAAGGAGTCATTTTATATTAATATCGGTGGAAGTACACTAGCGTGATCAAAACGCACATCAATTATACTCATTGTTACTGGATGTTCATTTAGGAATTCATCTACACTATTTAGTTCACACTTTATGGACACTTGTTTATTCAATGACTATGTTTAGCGTAGCAAAATATTTTTTCATTGTTTCACGTTTATCACGATTGGTCCTGTTATGTTGTTGCCAGCAGGTTGCACTTTTATATTTAGTCTGTATATCTGAGCAATCATTTTTTTTGTTTATAAAATAAAAAAGATGACTAGAATACCAGTCAAAGGGAAGCTGTGTTCACAGGACACACATGGTGCATTAAAATTAACACACATATATAAATACTGTTTTTCCACCAATAAAAAGACAGCTTTGCCATTGGGAAAATTTGCCTTCACCTCTGTTCCATAGCCAAATCAGGAAATGATTGTCCCTATTGGAAGATTTCCCCTCTATTACTTTTCTAGGGACAACCCAAAATATGGTATTGAATGAATGAATGAATGAATGAATGAATGAATGAAAACTTGTATAGCGCGGCACATGCGAACTGAATCGCCTCTGGGCGCTTGTTGTTCCTGTCTCCTTTGATATCAAAAGAGAAAAGTCTTGACCTTTTTCCTAAATGCTAGGTGGTTCTCCTCCAACCGAATGCTGGTTGGCAAAGCGTTCCATAGTCTGGGACCTTGGTATTTTCTGTCACTTTCAATAATAATGGTAAACAGGACAAATAGAGAGGGTGCTAATCCATCTCTACTTTATCCAAAACGAAAAAAAAATGTTTTGCCTTTAGTTATACTTTAGTAAAGTAAATTAGCCCTGATGATTCTGTGTTTTTCCATAGGTTTTTATGCATTACCATTGAGAAACTGAGCCAAAAAGGTAGACACTACTCCAAATTGTCGAGTATATTTTTACATTCCTTAAATACCTCATGCCTGGATCACGACTTATTTACCTCATGCATTTATTTCTTTATTTCTTTAGCGCCATTGTTTTATGAGTTATTTACCTCATGTTTTTGGTTTGTGAGGTAAATAACTCATGAGGTGATAGTGAATTTACATTTTCAGCATCTAATGAGATAATTGTAGAAAATGTCTGCTGAACGATTTTTTTGGTGAATTGAGCCCTGTATGTTTTAAAACCTACAGGATTCTGTGGTATCACCAAATCCATACCCTATCCCTATTCAAAGCTTTATAAAACATATTTCTTCTTTCCAAACAGCAGGTTCTATGTATTCGTTTTTTAATGTAATTCTTTATTACTTGTTCTTTTTCTTCAAGGTATCCTTTTATCTTCTGCAATCACCTAGTTTACAGACAGCCAAACATTTACTGTTCAGAATATTTCGAAATAAATATGCAATATACTAAACACAACACATGGACCCCTAAGTCACATTCATTTATTATTATTAAGTCACATTATATTGTTCCATTGCCTTCTCATGCTAGAAACAGATATACAGTGCAGAAAATAAGTATTTGAACACCCTGCTATTTTGCAAGTTCTCCCACTTGGAAATCATGGAGGGGTCTGAAATTGTTATCGTAGGTGCATGTCCACTGTGAGAGACATAATCAAAAAAAAAAATCCAGAAATCACAATGTATGATTTTTTTAACTATTTATTTGTATGATACAGCTACAAAGAAGTATTTGAACACCTGTCTATCAGCTAGAATTCTGACCCTCAAAGACCTGTTAGTCTGCCTTTAAAATGTCCACCTCCACTTCATTTATTATCCTAAATTAGATGCACCTGTTTGTGGTCATTAGCTGCATAAAGACACCTGTCCACCCCATACAATCAGTAAGAATCCAACTACTAACATGGCCAAGACCAAAGAGCTGTCCAAAGACACTAGAGACAAAATTGTACACCTCCACAAGGCTGGAAAGGGCTACGGGGAAATTGCCAAGCAGCTTGGTGAAAAAAGGTCCACTGTTGGAGCAATAATTGGAAAATGGAAGAAGCTAAACATGACTGTCAATCTCCCTCGGACTGGGGCTCCATGCAAAATCTCACCTCGTGGGGTCTCAATGATCCTAAGAAAGGTGAGAAATCAGCTCAGGACTACACGGGAGGAGCTGGTCAATGACCTGAAAAGAGCTGGGACCACCGTTTCCAAGGTTACTGTTGGTAATACACTAAGACGTCATGGTTTGAAATCATGCATGGCACGGAAGGTTCCCCTGCTTAAACCAGCACATGTCAAGGCCCGTCTTAAGTTTGCCAGTGACCATTTGGATGATCCAGAGGAGTCATGGGAGAAAGTCATGTGGTCAGATGAGACCAAAATAGAACTTTTTGGTCATAATTCCACTAACCTTGTTTGGAGGAAGAAGAATGATGAGTACCATCCCAAGAACACCATCCCTACTGTGAAGCATGGGGGTGGTAGCATCATGCTTTGGGGGTGTTTTTCTGCACATGGGACAGGGCGACTGCACTGTATTAAGGAGAGGATGACCGGGGCCATGTATTGCAAGATTTTGGGCAACAACCTCCTTCCCTCAGTTAGAGCTTTGAAGATGGGTCGAGGCTGGGTCTTCCAACATGACAATGACCCGAAGCACACAGCCAGGATAACCAAGGAGTGGCTCTGTAAGAAGCATATCAAGGTTCTGGTGTGGCCTAGCCAGTCTCCAGACATAAACCCAATAGAGAATCTTTGGAGGGAGCTCAAACTCCGTGTTTCTCAGCAACAGCCCAGAAACCTGACTGATCTAGAGAAGATCTGTGTGGAGGAGTGGGCCAAAATCCCTCCTCCAGTGTGTGCAAACCTGGTGAAAAACTACAAGAGACGTTTGACCTCTGTAATTGCAAACAAAGGCTACTGTACCAAATATTAACATTGATTTTCTCAGGTGTTCAAATACTTATTTGCAGCGGTATCATACAAATAAATAGTTAAAAAAATCATACATTGTGATTTCTGGAATTTTTTTTTTGATTATGTCTCTCACAGTGGACATGCACCTACGATGACAATTTCAGACCCCTCCATGATTTCCAAGTGGGAGAACTTGCAAAATAGCAGGGTGTTCAAATACTTATTTTCCGCACTGTAATTTATAGTTTGCAGCATTTGTTTGCAACAAGATTATAATGGACACTGGCTTCCTGTGAATTTTCTAAACAACAGTGAAAAGGAACTGTCCCTTTAAAGTGCCTGAGCTATAATTTTTCTTGCTTTCATCTACCGGTACTTGTTATTGTCTGTCCCAAATTCATATGTCATACCAGGACAGAGTTTAGTGTGAGGTAAACAGAGTCTTTTATCTACCCACATTGAAGTTTTTACCAAGCAGAATATTGTCTGGATTTTTATCTGTGGAATTGTGGTCTGGTAGGCTGTGCTGCACTTTATAATATTCACAAAGACCCACCACAGGACAACCATGACATATTCACCTAGAAGAAGTGTCTCTTTTTTGTGTGAAATGTTTTACAGTACTATAAGTTTAAAAATATATCTAATTGACTTCTGAAACCAATACATTTAAGTTAAATTACCCAAGACAAAATGTTCTTAAAATATATGTGCATTCTCTTCAATTCACAGGGCCAGATTCATAAAGCAATTACGCCTGTCTAACTGGTGTTAGACAGGAGTAATTTCAAATTCCGCGCGCCGTATCACTAGTTTGAATCCTCAAACCATGATACGGCGGCTTCGGGCTTCGATCCGAGAGGCTTACGTCTTCGTAAGCCTTCGGATCTACACTGCGATATTTTTGCGGCCGCTGGGAGGAGTTCGCGTCGTTTTCATGCGTCGGGATATGCAAATGTGTTTTTGCGGCGATCCACGAAGATACGAGCGGTATTCGCAATCGCTTACGTCTGTTTTTTTTTACGTACTGTTAGACCAGCTTTTTGCTGGTCTAACGGTGCGTAGCCCATGTTAAGTATGGCCGTCGTTCCCGCGTCGAATTTAATTTTTTTTTTTGCGTAACTCGTTCGGGAATAGAAATGTCCGTAAACGACGCTACTCAAACAACGAATGACGTAACGACGTGATTTCGCGCAATGCACGGCGGGAAATTTGCGAACGGAGCATGCGCAGTTCGATCGCTGTGGGAACGCGCCTATTTTAAATCCTTCACGCCCCCTATTCGTGTAGATGGATTGCGACGGGAGAAATAAACTACGCCGCCGTCGTTTACTGGACAAAATCTACCTGGATTCCACGTAGAGCCAGGTAAAAAACGGCGGCGTAGTGTAATCCAATTCTCTCTGAATCTGGGCCACAGTCTTTAATGTAGCATATGTAAAATACAGTGAATTTAACAAGAAAATAGATGCATGGAGGAACAACTGAAAGCCAAACTCTATTTTGTTAAATAAGGTCAGTAGTGATTGGGAATTATACAAAATGACAATGCAAAGAGAATAAATAAAAGTGCAATAACCTGTAACTTTTATTTTAAATGTATTCTACTGTAGTAAGATCTGAGAAAGACAACATATAATTGTTTGTTCAGTGCTACTGAACTTTTCATATGGCTAATTGCCTAAATTTGACTATACACTATATACAATGTGATTGTAATAAAATAAATGAAATGGATGGTTTAAGTATTTGAAAATCTAAATTAGATTTTTACAGAGATCGTACAAACACATTTAATAGTATGTGTCCAATTTAAGAGACAGAGGTTGGCTTGTTCCAAGTTGGCTATACATTAGTAGATATTTAAATGAATATTTGTGCGAAAAAAATATTTTTTTTATATGTGTAATTCCCGGGACTAAAATTTATGCATAAATCAGATATGGAAATAATAATAAAAGTAAGGGGAAGTAACATAAAAGTAATAAATTATTTAAAAATAAAAATGAATATATAAATGAGAGGGGGGAAGGGGGCACAAAGTATGGAATAAGGTAGGTAGGTAGTGATCATCTAGAGTAATAATTGTCACAATTCAGTAACTGGTTTCAAGTAAAGCCTTTCCCTCATCTGAGTACTTAAAGGTATTTCACTGAAACCATGTTTTACTGTAATCTTCAGGCCGATTATGGGAGGAGAATAATAGGTCTTCCATTGCAATAATTTCTTCAATCTTTGACAACCATAGTGACAGAGTAGGAGGGCGTGGTTGAGTTGATGAGGTGCCACAAAACTGATTTCTTGTAGGTTTTAATAGGTATTTTTGAGTTATGTAGGAGGAAAAAATGAGGGGTCATTGGGTTCATATTCAATAATTTTTTTAGATATCCTCTGTACCTCTTTCCAGAAATGTGTCAGCTTAGGACAAGACCAGAATAAATGTAAAAGATCTCCTCTGTCCTTCTGGCATCTCCAACAATGGTCTGAGATAGAAGTAAAGATAGTATGGAGAATTGAAGAGGTCTGGTACCATCTTGCTAAAATCTTAAAATCTTAAAGTGGAGTTTCTATCCCAAATATGTTTTTTCATTATTGTGCTCATTAGACCTAAAAAAAGGAAAAGAAAAAAACATTTTTTTTTACTCATCTGGAAATGCCTGTTGCTATGCTGTCCCACGAAATCTGCCTTTGGAAACACCTAGGATTCTGACATCATCTCCCTCTAATGCTCCTGGGAAATGTGTGTCATCATTTCCCAGGATGCAGTGTGCTGTCCAATTATCACTCCCCATCCAAGACTTCCAGGAAGTAAGTTCTTGTTGACTTCACAATGCCCACAAGCAAAATGACAACTGTGTAGACATAGTTTTATAAACTATCTTTTTTGAATAACTATGCGGAGCGGCGGCGGATTCTAAAATAGTAAGTGACCGGATTTATAGTATAAAAACGCATGATGAAAGGACATACATTTAAAACATGCCAATTGTAGTTGGAACTCCGCTTTAACATTGGATTTCTGTATTCTGGTAGATATGGAAGACTTGAGCGAGAATCGGATAATTAGTTATACTTTGTCATCAAAAGTTTTGACTAAGTCGATTTCCCATTTCCGAATATAATTAGGTTTATAATCGTCAGATGGGGTATTCAATAGGAAATACATTAAGGAAAGTGAATAATTTATCTGCCCTTTGTCGGAGCATAATTTTTCCAGAGGACATAACGGTCTCTGAAAGACATAGGGAGGAAGTGATTAAAAGAAGTGTCTAATTTGAAGCGCGCTCCAGATGTCTAGATGGAAAGACCAGAAGCTTGCGTTGGAAATAATAGAAGGCCATCATGAGGATTGTAGGAAGTCAGATGTTTGATAAAAATGGGATTGAAGCAGGTATTGAAATGGGCCATCCAGTAATCCTAGAGGAAAACATGAATTTATCAAAATGGGGTAGAGTGGGGCCCATTATGGGATGTGAATCAAGTAAGACTGGAAGGTCAGCAAAGCACCAAGGTGCACCACGAAGAGGAATGTTAAATTGTGCCTGTTCATGTGCGGCCAAAGTTTTAAGCCACATACACACTATTAGTTTTCCTGCAGGTTTTTATATTTAGGTTTAGCAAAACCATGTAGTGCAAGGGCCTGTCTTATTGCATACAAATTGAAACTCTTAAGGTTTGACCTCATATTAGATGGTTTTGGTAAACCTGAAGAAAAAAACCTGCAGAAATCTGTATGGGGCTTAAATCTGTATGTCGGCATTAGGCCTCGTACACACGACCATTTTCCTTGACAGAATCCATTAAGAAACTTGGTGGCAGAGCTTTTTTGCAGAGGAAAACGGTCGTGTGTATGCTTTTCATCGAGAAAACTGCCGTGGAACTCGACGAGGAAAAAAGAGAACAAGTTCTCTTGTTCCTCGTCAGGAGTCTCAATTTCCTCGTCCTGTTCCTCGTCGGGCTGGTTTTTGACGAGAAACACATTCATGTGTATGCTTAGAAACTTGCTCATGCTCAGAATAAAGTATGACACGGGAGCGCACCTTCGGTAAAAGTAGCGTTTGTAATGTAGATAGCACATTTGTCATGCTGTAATAGACTGAAAAGTGCAAATCGTCTCTCACCAAACTTTTACTTAACACGCAGTAACATGAGATTAGCAAAAGCAGCCCCAAGGGTTGTGCCAGTGGAATCGAACTTCCCCTGCCGTTGTATGTGTTGTACGTCCCCGCGTTTGAGAACGAAGAGATTTGGTCTTGACTGTGTGTATGCAAAAGAAAGCCTGTCAAGTTTTGCGACAAGCCTAACAAGGAACTCTTCGAGGAAAACGATGTGTCTTTTATGACGAGTTCCTCAGTCAAAAAGCCTGACAAGGTGTGCAGCATAATAATATTGCACAAGATCGGGTAAGGCTAAGCCATTTGGGTAATGACAATAACTGTCGGGAAATACTGGGTTTTTTAACAAAAATTTTTTGAAGTTCTTCGATGGATGGGTGGCTGAATTATATTCAAAAGTACTTCAAAATTAAATGAATCAAATTTTTCAAACTAAAATCACATGCACTGTTATAAATTTGTCTAACAATGAAAACATTTCCACCCTGCTCCTTTGAATTTTCTTGTCATTGTATTTGATAATGAATGTCTGTTTTACCCCACTAATAATTTGAAAATCAAATGAACATCCTTAAAATTATTATTTTTAACAGATTTCTACTAGTGTATAACCATATTTATACTGGAATAGTTTTGGGTAAATATTATGTTATCAAATATACTCTTGTATTAAAGAGTATGTTTAGACAAAACTTAGTGAAGGGAGGGGTTAAACCCCCAATAAAATGATGTTTTACTTTCTGTGCCCTACTACAGTAGAAAGACTTTCCATCTTTTCCTTGTTTTTAGACACAACAGAAATTGACAGAAAAGTTCCCAATGTGAGGAGAATTCTCATTTTAGGCAGTGTTCACCAGAGCATCCCTTCCCATTTGAAGATTTCCTGCTACTTTTTTCTCTCATGACAACTCAAAAATGTATGATTTCTCAATTCCTAGGATTTCACCAGAATAAAGCAAGAGAGTGTTTTTTTTTCTTTGGGATAGCCTGTGCAATGTTTAAAACACGTCAGTTTTTTTATTTTTTATTTGTTGTTTATATATTTTTCAGTAGATCTCCATTCTCTTCTTGTCCATATCACCCAACGGGAAGTAAATGGGAATCTCTTAACTCTATCAGAAACTAAAAAAATCTATCAAAAATAGTTTGGGCTTTGGATTCTTTAAACACAGGGGCTCTTTGTTTGTAAATATTGCAATATATGCTCATTCTGCTAAACTATTACCAGAATATATTTGCCAGTTTGTTTCTGGAGTATGGACTGGCCAGAGAGGCACCACTATCATGCCTTTGGCCAACTAGAAAACATTGCAATATTTGTGAATCAATATTTTATGCATATTTGGCTGTATGTGTAAGAAAGTATGCAGCAATTATATGTTTATTAGCCCATACGCCCATCAATATTGGGTAAATATTTCAAAAGGAAAAAAAAAAACAGCATGGACTGCTTCTCCGAGAGGAGGTACAGGAATTTAGGGGGCAGAGCATGTTGAACCTGATGAGCTTAAAGATCGAATTTTTTAATAACAAACACTACTCCTCCTCTCCTCATTTTCATTGCATGCCAGTTTTCCTATTCACTATTTTCTGTGAATATTATGCATACCAAATATCACAATCTGCAACATTAACTGGTTCTCACATTCCTTACAATAGCCTTGTATATGGAAAGCAGTTTAAAGAAATTATGCTGCTAGGTTAAAATATAAAGCTAAACTCCAAGTAATCAGCTAAATGCACAAATAAAATACATACCGTGTTTATCGGCTTATACCGTGCACTTTTTCCCTTAAAATCAGGGGAAAATCGTGGGTGCGCGATATACGCCGATCCCTGCTGTCTAGCCTAGAGCCGAGTCGAGCCGAGCCAAGTGTACTGCGCACTCGGCTAGGCTCGGCCACGCGTGGCTCCACCCGCCGCAGCCACGCGAGAGGAGCCGAGAGAAGCTGAGAGGAGCCGAACACACAGGAAATCCGGCTCCTCTCGGCTCGCGCCAAATACAAAAATGCAACCCCGGGCAAGGTGCGGACTCGCAGACAGACACGCTGGACGGAGACGGACACCTGGATGGAGACGGACACCTGGATGGAGGCCGCAGATGGACCTCATGCAAGAAGCAAGGAAGCCGCAGACGGACACCCACAAGCCATGATTAAGCACTAGTCTGGTGGGAAACGCGTTGGCTGTCCCCATTTAGCTGTGTTTTGTGATGCATGTCCTTGACTTTTACCAATAAAGACGACTTTTTGAAGTTCCTTGGAGTGCGGCTATCCATCTCCTTTTGAAAATTCCACATAAGGAAGCAAGGAAGCCGCAGACGGACACCCACAAGGCTGGACGGACGCCGGACAAGGCCGCCGATGGACGCAGGGCAAAAATGTAAGTTTTATTTTTTTTCCTTAAACTACCTTTCTAGGTTTGGGGTGCGCGTTATATGCCGGCGCGCGGTATACCCCGATACATACGGTATAAAGTTGCTGTTTTACATGCAAAATGATTTTGTCATGAATCAGATGTGATCAGAACTGTGTGGACTGCACAAGTGAACCAGACGTATATGGGTAAAGAAAGTAATAATTTATTAATGAAATGTGAATAATATGTAACACAACCACCTCCAATAATACACAGTGCACAACAAACCAATATTAGACAAGACCCCAAGGTAGTAATAATCAGACGAATAAATATAGCCAAAGGGGAATACCAGAATCGTAGTCTAGCTAAGCCAGGGTCATAAGGGGAGATCAGCAAATGGGGGACAAGGAGCAATTGACAGGGAGAGGGTGGAAGGGATCAGATAGCAGGGCAGGGATTCAAGCATACAGGACTGATGGGAACAGGTACAAATAGGATTGGAATCAGGATCGGGATCAGAGTCAGGATCAGATAACAGGTTCAGGATCAAAGTTCAAATCAGGGCACAAGACAAAGTTTTTTACCATTACCTGCTATCAGGTTCCGGTGATTCCTAATTGCAGGAGGAGATATCTGCTTCATCCTGCCAGGATCCACCCGCTGGTGGACGCCAGTACTGCTGCCCAAAGTTTACATAACACCAGCAGGGAAAGGCTCTCCTGACAGTTCCAAACTGCCAGGAGACACCTGCTGGTGGACATCAGTACTGCACGCCAAATATCAGATGGTATCACCAGCGAGTGGAACCTTTGCCTGACAGATTTTTACTTCTGTCCATCAATTACTGACATTTTAACCACTTAACCCCCCTGGCGGTATTCCCGAGCGTGACTCGGGGTGTTTTTTTTTGTGCCATTATCAGTAGCCCCGAGTCACGCTCGGGGTAGCTATGCACAGCCCGCGCTGGCTTACCTTGTTCCTGGATCCAGCGATGCATCCACGCTGTGTGAGCGAGCGGGTGCTCGCTCGATTCACACAGTGTCCCCGTGTGCCGCCGATCTCCGTTACCTGCGATGTTACGACGCACAGGGCGGAGAACGGTGCCAAATTCAAAAAAGTAAACAAACACAATACATACAGTATACTGTAATCTTATAGATTACAGTACTGTATGTAAAAAATACACCCCCCCCCTTGTCCCTAGTGGTCTGTCCTGTGTCCTGCATGTCCTTTTATAAAAGAAAAACTGTTCTTTCTCCCTGCAAAATGTAGATTGTTCATAGCAACCAAAAGTGTCCCTTTATGTCAAAAATGGTTTTAGATCAGCTAGAAAACAGCGATAATAAATTATAATCACTAGCAGAATTGAGCGATAGCGATTTGTGGGGAAATTCGTCATAAAAAAATAATAATAATGACAGCAACAATTCTGCAACTGAGAAAATGTCAGTGTTTTTGAGTTGATTACATTATTGAATAATTTTTATTATAATTATATTATTATTTGTTATAATTATTTATAATTATTTATTATATTATAATTTATAATTTTGTTTTTAAAAAAAATTCATACCCGGGATGCCTATTAGACTCGTGTTTGGTTTCCTTGCAAATAATAGTACCGCTTTCAGCACTTAAAATCAGAAAGAATCATACCGCCAGGGGACCAGGCCTCACTCGACTTTCAGCCTCTGAGGGTAAAGGATCGGATCAACTCCACCGCTACCGAAGGCTCCAGTGAGCCGCGGGGGGGACCGAAACACGGCGGGAGGGGGGGACCTCTCCTGCTGCCAATAAAAGTGATCTGGTGGTGCGGAGACCACTTTTATCTGAAAGCAGACTGCCGTTTAAGAAAATAACCAGGTTAACGCAGCTATCTGCTGCTACTGTATAACCCCCGATATTTAACATCAAAGTACCGACTTATAAAGACGGCGGGCGGTCCGGACGTGGTTAAAAAGCTCTGCCACCCAGTTCAGTTCTTTTTACCACTTGAGCTCAAGAAGGTTTTACCGTCTTCATGACCTTTAACTGGCAATTGCATGATCATGAAACACTGTACGCAAATTACAATTTTAGTACCTTTATCACACAAATAGAGCTTTCTTTTGGTGGTATTTGATCACCCCTGTTTTTTGCTATATAAACTAAAAAAAACAAGATTTCTACTTAAACATATCCAAACATATGCAATAAATACTAATTTCCTCATAAATTTAGGCCAAAATGTATTCTGCTACATGTGTTTGGTCAAATAAAATCCCAATAATTAATTGATTTGCGTGAAAGTTATAGCATCTGCAAACTATTGTATATACTATATATTTGATTCTGATGTACTTAAGGCCCTAAAGGGCCAGGACAGCACAAATTCTCCTCAGATTACCCCTTTTTGGAAAGTAGAATGTCTGAGGTATTTAGTAAGAGGCATTGTGAGTTTTTTCAAGTTGTAACTATTTGTAACAATTTTTTAATGAATGGGTTAACCATTCATGACAGCTGTGATCACTAGTGATTGGATACAGCTAATAACATGGTGCAGGCTGCTGTGATTGGCCCAGGTACCATGTGATTGATGTGGGTCAATCACAGTATAGTCAACACAGCTGTTATTAATGAATTAATTCATAACAGCTGTGTTGACATTGTGATTATGTAATCACATAGTGATCACATAATCAACGAGCGCCGAGTAATGGTGAACACAGCAGGTGCAGGGGGGAAGCATGCAACTTTGAGACCTTTAACCTTTTTAGATGGCTCCGGCTTTCACTACTGCACTCGGTGCAGATCGTGTAAAAAAAAGAATAGAACAAGTAGAAAAGTGAGTAAATTTAGTTCTAGCATAACCAAACAGGAATTTACTATTAAACCACTTATAACATGCCACTCCAGATATGTTACATACGTCTTGGAGTGTCCATGTACTTTTCAATATGTAGGTAGAACTACCAGGGAGCTCAAAGTAAGGATCAACGAGCATGTAGCAAACATTATAAAAGGCTACCCTGATCACAGTGTTTCAAAGCACTTTGATCTTTTTCACAACAGCGATCCCCGTAAACTTACGTTCTTTGGGATTGATCGGATTACTAGCCACTGGAGAGGTACTAACCTTACCAGGGCAGTATCCCAAAATGAGACCCAGTGGGTACACCGTTTAAGGACTATGCAACCACAGGGTCTCAATATAGAGCTTGATCTTAATTGTTTCCTTACTAATGAATACATTTGTTTTATTTAATTTTAATTTTATTAATATGGGTTTTTAAATTAATATTGGTTACACTTTCTAATAGATAATTTTGATGCAGATGTATTATATTTGTTAGAAAATTGTTTGTGTTAATTTTAAATATTTTAACATTACTCTCATAGCAAGAGTTTGGTGTCATACAAGGGGAATGAGATTATGGTTATTTATAATTAACTGCCGTTGTATATGACTGTTAAAACTATCTGCTATGATTTAGGTGCGCAATCTGCTATTTGATGCGCATTGGTTGCGGAAGTAACCGGGACTGAGGCTGTGATTGGCCCAAATTATCCCACTGCTGTTGCCGAGACCTATTTAATCTGGTCTGGTGCGTGTGTCAAGTGCGCTTCCTGATGACGACATATTGAAACGTACGTCGAGACGGCACGTGACCACGCACAGCATCTTCCAGTCCAGCTGGTTCTCAACTCAAGTGAGGTGGAATGCACGCGATCGTTTCCCCAGCTAAGGACACATTTCTCTCTTAGACCTAAGCCTTCAGCCTCAGTGCCGGACGTGGGGCACCCCTAACAGTAAGGAGCCACTCGGCACTGTGTGTTTTAATTTACTTTTAATTAAACGTTATTATGCTATGGCGGCTTTTTCTCTGTGTTTTTTTGCCCTATGACGGTTAACATATCCAATCAAGAGTATCCAGGCTATTAACCATCTGTGGAGACACAAGCTTTATTTGACCTCTTTTTTAACGAGAAGGGTCAATTGGTTGCGGTAAGGAGCCATCTTTTACACTCACTGTCTGGTGTTCTAGTTGGTGAAGGTGGAAATCCTCATTCTTTGATCACATATATCCACGTATTTATGGAATTTACAAGGATTTTTGGAATTTAACCCTTTTGCACATTATATGGACATTTTGTTTCTGCACAATTTATGGACTTTTTATTTATCAAATATAGATTGCACATATTTACACATTAATGTAAGGCAACCATAGATGTTTTTATTATATTCTGTGGTTTATATTTTGATTGTTTGTAATAATAGCGCCCCCTACTGTTTCTATAACTCCCCCTTAGCCCAATCAGGCAAAATTATGTACATGTATGTGATTTTGCCTGCACGTGGTGACTTGTTGCAGTATATAAACTGGTTGGTAAGTGGTTAACAGAGGATGAGAACTGATCTTTCTTTGACCCTTCCCGTGATCGGACAATGAAAAGAGAAGCATCATACTAAATAGCTTACCTCTCTGTCACTCTGCTCTCTCCTCCTATAAGCAGCAGACTCTATGCACTGCATGATAACAGAGAAGATTATTGTGCTGTTTCTACCTTCCCCTCTCTAAGCTCTGTTGTACATATGCTACAGTAGACTGCAACCAGCTGATACCAAGTGAAATTCAGGTACTTAGTGAACATTGGCAGCATAGGTGGCAGGGTAGGTAAGTATTAACTTTCTAAAGTGGGGGGACATGATGCCCTTAAACTGATCCTCAGCATAGGGTTAAAGAACAAGACTTCCAACTCACGGAAATGTTTCCTTATATCCACTGAATGTTTGTCATTACTTAATACAGACTTTGTATTGGCTGAAGGCAGAGAAACAAATGCTGTGTCATCTTACTAAGCAGGATATTAAATACATGTATATTCAGAAACAAGGTGATATGGTAACTGACAAATTTGTTCCAAATGCACTTTGCTAGACATATTTTATTACTTTAGTTTACACCCATGGCCATGATAGCAGGACTGTGCCCAGTTTGCAAATATACTTCAGATCATTTATTTTGCGTATTTATTATATTTGGAAAGATTTTAATTGTAGGAACATTTGAGAGCTAAACATTCAGCTAACATATTCATGATCACTCACACCTCATTTTCTGGTGTCTGTCTTTTCTCTATTTGCCCACCATTGCTTCATCCTCTGGATCTTGCTATTACATGCGAACTGTACATTCTGGGCTCATGCAAGCTGTTCTATATTCTGTGCTTAGTGCTGGATCAGTGATCAGTCTTTCCCATGGTAGTAAGAGTATGCTGGAAGTTGAATAAATGCATCCATGCATATATTAGTATTAGTAGTGTTCATGGTGCTTTAGCCTATAGCAACAAGGGATGAGCCGAACACACTCGGTTTGGTTATCAGCAGAACATGCGAACAGGCAAACAATTTGTTTGAACAAGCAAACACATTAAAGTTTATGGGACACGAAAATGAAAAATCAAAAGTGCTAATTTTAAAGGTTAATATGCAAGTCATTGTCATAAAAAGTGTTTGGGGACCTGGGTCCTTCCCAAGGGGACATGAATCAATGCAAAAAAAGTTTAAAAAACTGTATTTTATTCTGGATGCCTGGGGGGTGTCTATAGTATGCCTGTAAAGTAGCGCATATTTCCTGTGCTTAGAAAACTCCCTGCACAAAATGACATTTCTAAAGGGAAAAAAAGTCATATAAAACTACTCGCGGCTATAATGAATTGTCGGGTCCCGGCAATACAGATAAAAGCCATTGAGAAAAACAACCCTGAAAGACCTTGAACCAAAAAAATAAAAAAAATTGTGGGGGTCCCCAGGCCCTACAGGTATGGTATGGATATTAACCACTTAAGGACCTCCGCACGCACATATACGGCCACAGAATGGCACGGATGGGCACAAGGGCGTAAATTTACGTCCTCGCCCAGTAGCGGGTCGGGGGTCCGATCGGGACCCCCTCCGTGGCGTGCGGAGGTCCCCGTGTCTCCGGGAGCGATCCGGGACGAGCGGGCGGATGTCGGTGTTTACCCGCCCCCCCACGATCGCTCCCAGCCAATCGCTGCGCTCCCCCTTTGTGTCACTTCCTTCTCCTGTGTAAACACAGGAAGGGGGAAGTGATGTAATCTCTCATCGCAGCGGTATTTCCAACCGCTGCGATGAGAGTAACACCTAACAGTAAGTGTGCACCAACATTACACTGACACACACACACATAGGCATACTTAACCCCTTGCGATCTGCCCCCCCACCCCCCCTGTCACAGTGTCACTGAATGCAGTGATCTAATCACTGCATTTAGTGTCAGTGTGACAGGCAGTGTAAAATCAGTTAGTGTTAGGTTCAGGATAGCCCCCCCACCCCCCCTAATAAAGTTTTAACCCCCTGATCACCGCCCTAGTTAACCCTTTCACTCCCTATTGCCAGCGTCACTAAGCGATCATTTTTCTGATCGCTGTATTAGTGTCGCTGTTCCCGCTAGGTAGCTATTTTTTTTTTTATTATTGCGATTTTTTTTTTTTTTACTAAAGACATGTGGCTAAATACATTTTGGCCTAAATGTTTGACTAAAATTTAGTTTATTTGATTTTTTTTTAACAAAAAGTAAAACATAGTGTTTTTTTTTTCAAAAATGTCGCTCTATTTTTGTATATAGCGCAAAAAATAAAAATCGCAGAGGTGATCAAATACCACCAAAAGAAAGCTCTATTTGTGGGAAGAAAAGGACGCAAATTTTGTTTGGGAGCCACGTCGCACGACTGCGCAATTGTCTGTTAAAGCGAATCGCAAAAACACCTTGGGTCATTTACCAGCGTATTGGTCCGGGTCTTAAGTGGTTAAGGGGAACACTGCACCAAATGTAAAAAGAAATGTAAAAAGAATGGCATGGGGTCCCCCCTCAAAATTTTAGGGGGAACCCTGCGCCAAAATAAAACAAAAAATGGTGTGGGGTTCCCCCCAAAAATCCATACCGGACCCTTATCCGAGCATGCAACCTGGCAGGCCAAAGGAAACGAGGAAAAGGAGAACTTGCTCTCTTATTCTGTCGAGGAAACCGGTTGTGTGTACGCGGCCTTTAGACCTTGCTTCTATCTTCATTTCCATCACAGAAGATCCACACACCAAGCCCACCTACCACTGGCAAAACAACCCATACCTGGTAAAAACACCTTGGATAATGCACAGCAACAGAATATATTCTTTCATTTAATTCCTTATAAGTATCTGATTAATTTTGACTATGTAATGTTTATAAGTTCATACAAATTTTAGTAAATGGAAATTAGTGCACAGGAGAAAAAGGCATACAAATTGTGATCACAAAAAGGTCACTAAAATCAGATTAATTACCACCAAATTTAATACCTTTGAGACTCACACCTTCCCTACACTTTCCTCCAAATTAACTAATCTCAGGCAAGAATTTCAAATTTTGTTACTTACTAGTAAAAAAAGACCTGCAGATAACAAACATTAATACTACTTAAATTGCAATAAGTCTAGGAATAGTCATACAAATCAAAGACCATGACTATAAAACTAAAGCTGGCCATTCACTTTTTTTTTGGTTTATAGATTCTTCCATGCCCCTACTGGGACACTGTATTCCATGGGTCTTCAAACTACGGCCCTCCAGTTGTTCAGGAACTACAATTCCCATAATGCCTAGTCATGTCTGTGAATGTCAGTGTGTTACAATGCCTCATGGGATGTGTAGTTCTACAACATCTGGAGGGCCGTAGTTTGAGGATATTCTGACAGTGGCTCCCACAGCTGTTTAAACACAATGATTAGCAGCTATAGCCACTGATCAAGTAATGCCCTTTCAACTGAAGTTTATCAAATAATCCAACATATTTAGCACTTATATTATTGTCTGCAATCTGAACGTTCCTACACTCACTACTAAAGTTAAATCTAAGATTAACTGCAGATATTTAAGTGATACTAAACAATTGCTGCTTACACATGACCGGAAATTCCGACAAGAAAACCGTAGATTTTTTTCCGACTGAATTTTGGCTCAAACTTGAGTTGCATACACACGGTCACACAAAATTCCGACCGCCAAGAACGCGGTGACATACAACACTACAACGAGCCCAGAAAAATGAAGTTCAATGATTCCAAGCATGCGTAGAGTTTTCTGAGCATGCGTGTTTTTTGGGTGTTGGAATTGCATACAGATGATCGGAATTTCCGACAAGAACCAGCTCTCATATTTTTGCTGTCAGAAATTCCAAAAGAAAAAGTCTGATGGGGCCTAAACACGGTCGGAATTTCCAACCAAAAGCTCACATCAAACTTTTCTTGTCGAAAATTCCGATCGTGTGTACGTGGCAAAACAGGTTTTCATTTCTATCGTTCATTCACATAAATCATATATATCATGCCACTCTATTTTTTATTTATTTTTTTAATCCTCCAAGTACCCTTTTCCTGCAGTCACATGATTTTTTTCCTATTTTTTGGCATCTGCAGGGAAAGATCCTTGTGAGGGGCTTCTATTACTCTGCTGATGTATGCTGTCTGCAGTGTGAGCCTGTGCCTGGCCAGCCCTGGTTGGTGCTCTGCCAGTCACATGGTTTAAAAAAAAAAAACTGTTTCAGAAGCGCAATTTAAACTAAATTATAAATATAAAAAAACTCTGTTTTACAGCTCTCTAAATCTTTTTTAAACATCAGATGTTCATTTTTTTGTGCATTAATATTGTGATGATTGACACTAGCTTTTATTTTGTTCAGACAGAATTTGCAGTCAGGATATTTATTATAGAAGAGTCCCCCGTTGGTCTCTTTTGTCAGAAAAGCTTCCTTTTGCCTGTTAGCCATCATATACACTGAGCCGCACATGTGCATACTAGCACATTATAGCATATACCTGCAGTGGGTCTCTTTTGTAATTATGACTACTTTTAATAAATCATGTGGTTTTCGCATACTTCTCTATGTTATTTTTTTTATTTTTTCCTACCTTTACTACTTTGAGGTGCTGCCTTTCGATAACCAGTGAAGGACTGTGGAAGTGGTGGCGTCATTGATATCCTTAGTGGCGACCCTCCAATTGGATGATTTCTGAACTGTTAATCTCTAACCATTTGGAACCATTAAGTAGGTGTGGGCCAAACACTGCCCAGTTCAATTCGCACAGAACACCCCAAACAAGCAAAAAGTTGTAGAGAACATGCGAACCCTACTGAAGTCTATGGGACGCGAACACAAAAAAATGGATTACCGTATATACTCGAGTATAAGCCGACCCGAATATAAGCTGAGGTCCTAATTTTACCACAAAAAATGAAAAACGTATTGACTTGAGTATAAGCCTAGGGTGTCCATCTGCATGCCTCAACGTGCCTCACCGTGCCTCACTTTGCCTCGCTGTGTCCATGTGCATGCCTCACTTTGCCTCACTGTGCACATGCCTCACTGTGCCCATGCCTCACTGTGCCCGTGCCTCAAGTACGGTACATTGATCGGAGTTATCTCCTGGCGCTGTGCCCATCTTCAGTCTTATCTCCCAGCGCTGTGCCCATCTTTAGTCTTATTATGTCCCAGCACTGTGCCCATCTTCAGTCTTATATCCCGGCGCTGTGCCCATCTTTAATCTTATTATGTCCCGGCGCTGTGATACATTCAGTGTAAGCCGTGTAGTGTAACCAAGCGCCGCCTCCTCCTCATCCTCCGTGATGGAACACTGACTCGGTTTCCCAGCAGTGAGTCAGCCTATTACGGACTAGGAGGAGGATGAGGAGGCGGCGCTTGGTTACACTACACGGCTTACACTCAATGTATCACAGCACCAAGACATAATAAGATTAAAGATGGGCACAGCTCCGGGACATAATGAGACTGTAGATGGGCACAGCGCTGGAATATACAAGACTGAAGATGTATCACAGCGCCGGGGGATTAGGCTGCAGATGGGTAAAGCGCCGGGAGAGGCTCAAGTATAAGCCCGGGGGGGCATTTTCAGCACAAAAAAATGTGCTGAAAAACTTGGCTTATACTCGAGTATATACGGTATATGCACATTATTGCCATAAAAAGTGTATGGGGACCTGGGTACTGCCCTAGGCGACATGTGTCAATGCAAAAAAGTTTTTTTCAGTGTGCCTTCCATCAGTGCCACCGCATTGGTTCCTCCTCATCAGTGCCCATCAGTGCTGCCTTATCAGTCCCCGTCAGTGCAGCCTCATCAGTGCCCATCAGTGAAGGAGAAAACGTACTTATTTACAAAACAGAAACAAATAAATACTTTTTTTTTAAATGTTGGTTGTTTAACAAAAAATAAAAACCTGAGTGGTGATCAAATACCAGAAAAAAAAACTCCATTTGTGGGAACAAAATTATAAAAATTTGACATCCTTACTATATTGACAGGTTAGCCAAGACTTTCAACGAAGAGACACGGTCTGCCAGTTCTGTTGGAGTAGGCTCCTCCATCCCCTTTTTTTCCTTCTCACTGTGAGATGAGTCAAAGACAGCCAATCAAGGGAAGACTGTAGGAGGAGAAAGGAACTGTGTGATATGAAGTCCCAGCACAAAGCAGCCTGACTGACTTTTAAGGTGACACGACCACAAATCCCAGGCAGAGAGTCAAGAGAATTGTGGGAAAGACTATACAAGTACAGGGCAGAGTAGGCCCAGGGCTCTTTGTTTCCTGGACTCCCTCATGTGAACACCATCCTGTCGCTGTGAGAGGGGGATTGCAGCCTACCATGCGGTGTACCATGTTCCAACCCGAATGAGAGGGGCCTGGTTCTGCTTGATGTTCATCTGACATACATCCAGCTTCACATCGGGAGATCGATACGGCAGATTTGCTGCACTAATGTCGCTACATGAGCTACTGTCTGGAAGGCATCAAATCGGCCTGGTCGTTGGTGAGAGGGCATTCGCCCACCTTTACAAATCCTTTCTCACAGTTTCACTGGGACACTTTGCACAGACATCTCTTTCTTAGGAATACTTTACTGAACCTACTTTGAACATTGTGCAGAGACACCTTTAGCCCTCCTCATTTTGAGAATCTTATCGCTTGCTACTACATCTAATTGTATAAAAGCTAATGAGCTCCTTCATGCCGATGAAGACAATCAGATCTGCAATGGGGACATTACTGTCATTGCTGCTATAAGGCCGCGTACACACGATCAGTCCATCCGATGAGAACGGTCTGGTTTTGACCAATCGTGTTTATGTGGCCTCATGGCCCTTATACCACTACTCTCATTAGAATTAATGGTTAATAGTTTGGCCTGGGGTTCCCCTTTAGTATTGGCAATATCTACAAGTACCCAATAGTTTTTAAGAAGGTATTTACGGATTATCTGTCACTGACTGTATTGATGCTGTCTATTTGCATATTTGTTTGAGCACTATAAAAAAGATTTCAATCAAATCCTGGTTGTTTGTCCGGGATCTGGCTGACCAATACCGTTTTGAGTTATTTCTGCCTAATTAAATAGAAATAAAATAATTAATACTTGAACTGTGTCAGTGTTTTCATTACTGTGGTATTCTATTAATCACATTGCCAGGTGTGCCAACGGGCATAGGCCATTCCTTGGGTTGAGAGGCAGAGTAATGCACTGAATCAATTTAAGCAGCTACATTTACTATATACATTGTACTATATTCTCCTCTGGCCTCCCATGTAGCCGATCAGACACAGATCGTTCTAATCTGCAATTTACTTGGCCGTTGCTGGACAGGTTAACAAAGGGGTGGGACCGGAAGTGACAAACTGCTCCACAGAGTGGCAGGGAGAGAGGAACAATGTCAGTTCCTCTCTCTCTCTCTCTCTCTCTCTCTGTACAGCTATTGCCACTGGCCGCATCTCTCCTGGCCCCTGCAATGGGACCAGAGAGCCTGGAAGTGGCAATGGGAAGGGGTTGGGACCCCCTTTGGCCACCCGCAGAAGTGATCGAGAGGCTAATAAGATCACTTTTGCCTGAAAAGATACATAGAGGGATGGGAGGATTACATGATTTTTGCCAGTAAAAGGTTGGTGCTGTTTGTAAATTGTGGGTGACCTGTTAGTAAATTTCACTTTGGGGGGTTGGCAACACTGCCACTCATGCCCACAGGAGTCACAATCATGGCACAGTGTTCTGAATGAATGTCACACTCGAATGTGCCATCCATTCAGCACAGTGCACATGCGACGGTAACGTCACTGACTGCTACAAATGGGAATATATCAGTGCACGTTAAGGAGATATTTACTGTACATAGAAGGAAGCTGTATTATAAGCTTAATTGTAGGTACAAGCAAACAAAAGAGACCTTACTACCACTGTAATATTTCCCTGATTATTTGTTTTTCCTGTTTGTGGTGCTTTTACTCCTGCTCACCCCACCCCTGATTTACATTCTGATAGTTGCATTTCTCCTGCCTATCAGACTGTGCCACATCTTTACCTTTATTTGCTGTTTTTCTCTCCTTCGCTTGTCTGTCCAATGGTACAGTAGTGCCTGTAAATGTATGAGCTTTTTTAGCAACCAGTGCTGTTAAACTGAACATCAATATTGATCTGTGTGACTTAATGTGCATTTAGTTCAGCCCTTGTCTCCATGTTTGCCAGTTGTTTGATCCTGTCCTGGCAACCTTTCACCTAATTTCTTGTGGGCTATCCCTACCTCTGTGGTATAACTGGTTCTCTGTCTATATTGCTGTTTGGGCCCTGGCATTGACCCTGTTTGCCTGGCACTGCTTGGTGAGCTTTATCTTGGTTGCGTTTCCCGTCTCAGCTTCCACTTCACTGTTTGTTCTGTCTCGTCTTAAGAGGCACTGCATGCCTCTTGCCTCATTCATAGTTTCTCAGTCTATTTCACTATGTTATCCTATTCATGCATCATTAGTTTGCCTTTCATCACAGTTAACTCCTCAAGTATATTTTACTGTATGTCTCCTTTTGTTCTGTTTACAGCCTTATGCTGGCCTTACACCTGTAAAATTTAATTTGAACATTTGAGGAAAAAGTATAAAGATCACTCATTTGACCATTCAACCATTGATGCCTTCATGGACTCAACTATATTTGAACAACTTTTCTATTTTGAATACAACGCCAATGCATTTATTTTACAGTGAATGGTCTTTCTTACTAAAGACAATTCTTATGGTTGCCACCTCATCCCTTTAAAACCAAACACAGGTTAATTGCAGGATTCTGAGGCTAATTTAATGCAGATAAAGCACTAAGTGAGTTTAATTACCACCTGATAAGCCACAGAACCTGTGTAAGTATTATGTGTTCGGTTTTAAAGGGATGAGATGACAACCCTAAGGCCTCTTACACACAGATCAGTTTTTCTTCAGGTTTTTCTTTTCAGTTTACCAAAACTATGTAGTACAAGGGCCTGCCTGATTGCATACAAATTGAGACTCTTGAGGTTTGACCTCATATTAGATGGATTTGGTAAACTGAAAAGAAAAACCTGAAGAAAAACTGATCTGTGTGTAAGAGGCCTAACCATTCTACTTTCAGAATAACTACATGTGCATAAGACAAGTTACAATTTTTATTTGCTTGGAGCCAATTTAATGCTTATAAATTTGATTGTTCCCATCAAGTTTAACAAAAAAAATTCATCCTTGCCCTTTGATTTTTTTTGCTTACTATGGTCGAAACTGATTGTCAAATTGTCCCTTTAACTCTTATGCCGCGTACACACGATCGGTCCATCCGATGAGAACGGTCTGATGGACCATTTTCATTGGTTAACCGATGAAGCTGACTGATGGTCGGTCGCACCTACACACCATTGGTTAAAAAACCGATCGTGTTAGGCCGCGTACACACGATCAGACATGTCCGATGAAACATGTCCAACGGACCGTTTTCATCGGACCAGGCTGAATGGTCTGTTGGTCTGATGTTCGTACCAGAACGCGGACACGTAAACCACGTACGACGTCACTATAAAGGGGAAGGCCAAAGCCTACGGCGCCGCCCATGGTTCCGCTTTTGCTAGTTACGTGTTCCCGCGTGTTAGCGAAGGTTTGGTTAAAGCCGATTCGCGCTTTTCAGTCTCCGCGCTTTACAGGTCGTATTCTCGGGTTCAGTGTGTGCTTGTGGGTTCGTATTTGGCATTCAGTGCTGGCTTTCGGGTTGTTTCTGCTTTGCAGTGGCATCCTGTCCGCTCGTATCTGTTTGTCGTGCATTCTTTGCAGGTATTGCTGGATTTGGGGGTGCTTTCTGTTTTAGTGCATTCTTGACTGACCAGCCGGCCGGTTTGAAGCCATGATGGAGCAGTAGCGTGACTTTTCTCGAGTACGTGCTGGATATGGGCTTGGTTCTGGATTTTATTTTCAGGAGTTTGGCCAAGAACAGGGGGAGGAGGAGTTCCTGGGCCAAGAATTGGTTGCGCCAGCGTGACCGATTCTCTCATATGCCTCTGCTTAGGGAAATCCAGGAGAATAATCTTGATGACTACAGGAACTTTCTCCATATGACAGACCCTGTTTTCCACCGTCTGCTGGATCTTCTGTCCCCCTATATCACGAGGCAGGACACTGTGATGCGCCAAGCCATCATGGCCGAGCAGAGGCTTATTGCCACGTTGCGGTACCTGGCGACTGGGAGGAGCCTGCAGGACCTCAAGTTCTCGACAGGCATCTCTCCCCAAACGCTTGGGATCATCATACCGGAGACGTGTTCTGCCATCATACAAGTCATGCAGGAGGAGAATATTAAGGTAAGTTTCCTCCTTTAACATCACAATCTATGTCTTTAATAATGTATGCTAATGTATTGTATTTCTTGAATTTTTCACTAATTACCATGATTGTAATACGCTGTGTGTTGAATGTTCCCTTTTCTCCCCATGCATGTTGGTAAGCTTTCCATGTTCTTTTTGTTGGCCTACCTGCATATTTGTACCTTACCACTATTAACCTGTCCAGCATGCTATCCTAGGGACAAACACACCTAGCCTAGTTTTTTTTAGGCATTTTTTTGTCTGCTCCATTGTAGTTCTGCCCCCCCCTAAAAATGTTTATTGCCCCATCATAGGGGTGTGGAGTCTGATAATAAGTGGGCCTATATTTGTGGCCAGAAATACTCCACAATAATATTCTGAAATATTAATACTGTGATGTTGCACAAGGATGGTTTTTGTATTGTGTTTGCAATGTTTATGTGCCAAAGTACTAATTGTTTTTTTTTTGTTTGTCCCCACAGTTTCCCTCCACGCCACAGGAATGGCAGACTGTGGCTTCCCAATTTGCCCAGCGGTGTGAATTTCCAAACTGCGGAGGGGCAATAGATGGGAAACACGTCCGCATAGTGCCGCCACCCCGTTCGGGGTCGTACTATTTTAACTACAAATGTTTTCATAGTATCGTGTTGATGGCGGTGGTGTTGGCACAGTATGAATTTTTGTATGTGGACGTGGGGAAGAACGGCTGGCTGTCTGATGGGGGAGTGTTCGCGCGGACGGAGTTTGCCAAGCATTTACAAACTGGTGGTCTGGAACTGCCGTAGGATGAAGACAACTTGGAGGGACTTCCGTTTTTCTCGCGGATGAAGCTTTCGGGCTTGGACCTCACCTCATGCAGCCTTTTCGCCAGAGGACCTTCACCCCGGAGAGGAGGGTGTTCAATTTTTGGCTGGCCAGAGCCCAGGGGGTAGTCGAGAATGCCTTTGGGATACTCACCAGCCGGTTCCGCCTGTTCCAGACAGCGATACACCTGGTGGAATATAAATTGAACAGTGTTGTTTTAGCCTGTTGCATTTTGCACAATTTTTTACGCAGGCACTCCTAGTCGTACCTACCCAACATCGGTGCTGAGGCAGGACTACCCTCAGATACCTTTCCTGGCCTGGACACTGGTCGTGCTGGCTTGGCCACCCAATCTGCTCGCGAGGTATGCGACAAATATGTTGAGTACTTCATGGGTCGGGGGGCCATTGCTATGCCAGATCATATTTCTTTCTAATTTAGCCCCCAAAAGAAAGAAATATTAAACTAAATAATAAATAATTAGACCATTGGACTTTATACAGTTGTTTGTCATTATTGCTTTTTTTCTTTTATCTGTCTTCCTGGTTCTCCAACTAGTGCACTTCTAGTGCCAAATTTAGATTTCATGTTTTAGTAAATAACCACAATTGCACAGTAGTCACTCATCTAAAAACTGGTATTGAGCATAGAAAGAAGAAGCCACTCCATTTTGGGTTTATTTTGTAAAAATATTTTTATTTTATTTTTTATTTTTCCAAAACATTTTGCATGTTTATTTGGCACTTTTTTTTTTTATTTTGGTATGAAGTATATAAAAAAAAAGTGTTGGTACAAAATACTTAAAATCTACAAACAATGGAACTTACAAAGTTCAACCTTTTAATCCAAACACATGTGATGGGCTGATGTCACTCCGGAACATGCCAAAATTTGACGATGCAACACATTCTGTGGGAGTGGCCAAATGGGGATTTCTCTCCTGAGATACCCTGACAAATGTCCACATGTGCTATCTGCCATCATGGGTGATCAATGGATGTGTTTTGGGGGTGCAAACCCTTCCTCTCACCTACTTGAGTAGCGAGGAAGGGGTTGCACCCACAAAGCACAGACAATCGATATCCTGTGATGGCAGATAGCACATGTTGACACACTGTGTGTGCATCTTCAACTTTTGGTGTGTGTTTTTTCCTATTCAAACTGTTGTGCAAAACATAGCATTGAAACAGGTTTGGGGGGGAGGGTTTAATCTTGGATATGGCCCAACATGTCAATGATGTTTTTAAAATTTTGTTCAATCACATCCATCCTTTTCCTCATAATGTGCATTTCTGTACTGCATTCCATTATTTGTTGGATGATGATTTGGGCACTAGCTCGGGAAAAATAAGGACTAACAGATGTTGGGATACCACCATCTTCATCCCCTAAAAAAAAAAAAAAAAAAAAAAAAAAAAGAACAAGGTATAAGTAATGTGCAGGCCTATCTACATCTCTTTTCCCCTGTGAAGCTGGGGTAACACTGACCTGTTGTGCTGATAATCTCCACCTCCCCATCCTCCACAACTCCTTCTTCTTCCACAACTCCTCCTTCTTCCACAACTCCTCCTTCTTCCACAACTGCTTCTTCTTCCACAACTCCTCCTTCCACAATTCCTTCTTCCTCCTCTCTTCCTTCCTCCTCTCTTTTTTCCTCCTCGCTTTCTTCCACCACTCCTTCTTCCACATCCTCCTGACCAGGGACATTGACCTAAGTGACCCGGCCCGGCCTGCTCCTCATCTTCTTCATCCTCCTGTTGCCACATCATCCCCACCTGCAAGGGGATGTGGATGGGGCCGTGGAAGTTCCTCTGCCTTTGGAGTCCAAGTCTGCATCTATTTTGTGAACTGATCAAGTGTTGCCGTTCTTGATCGAATTTTGTGTTGTGCCAAAATAAATGGCTTTTTTTTTAAGTTAAAACCTTGTCTATGCGTTTTATACTGTGGTGAATAGGCATCAAACATTTCAAAAATACAATGTGTAATTTACAAAGGACACAAACTCCTTGGGGGGGGGGGGGGGACATGTGGTGTGATAACTTGGTAAAAAAAAAAAAAAAAATAGACATAAAGTAAAAAAAAAAAAAGAAGAAATATGTTGACATAACTGGCAAAAAAAAAATATATCAAGTAAAAATAAAAAATAAAAAATGTTGACATAACTTGCAAAAAAAAAATCAAGTAAAAAAAAAAAAAAATGTTGACATAACTTGCAAAAAAATAAAACATCAAGTAAAAAAAAAAATGTTGACATTAACTTGCAAAAAAATAAATAAAATAAGATCAACATTAAGTAAAACAACAAAAATGTATACATGTGGAGGACAAAAAAGAAGTTGGGACATCTGGCTTGCAAACATTTACAAAAACAAAAATCACAAGCAAAAAATTTAACATTTCAGTATGGGAACGAAGAAAAAAAAAACAGGCAATAAACGACACACTAGATATTTTAAATGTCGAATGTGCCATGTCACAAACAAACGCGAGTTTTACCTGAACGAGCGCTCCTATCCCCTCATTTTGTCTGAGCATGCGCAGGTTTTTGGTCCGATGCTTTTGTGTACTAACCATCGAACCTGTCTGATGGAAACATGTCCGTCGAATTTTAAAGCAAGTTTAAAAACTTTTGTCCGGTTCGATCGCGTGTACATGGCCTTAGAACGCGGTGACGTAAAACACAATGACGTGCAGAAAAAAATTAAGTTCAATGCTTCCAAGCATGCGTCGACTTGATTCTGAGCATGCGTGTATTTTTAACCGATGGTCGTGCTTACTAATGATCGTTTTTTTCTATCAGTTAGGAATCCATCGGTTCAATTTAAAACAAGTTGGCTTTTTTTTAACGGATGGTTAAATAACAGATGGGGCCCACACACGATCGGTTAGGACCGATGAAAACGGTCCATCAGACCGCTCTCATCGGTTTAACCGATCATGTGTATGCGGCATTAGGTGATCAAACAAACATTCTAAAAACATAACATTTTAAATTATATTCTATAGGCATAATGTGAGTGTCAGCCTGTCTCTTTGTACACTCTGTCAAGCCTGTGCTAATCCACGTATGTCTCTTTTTTGGTACTCTCAGATGCCACATGAAATAGGAAGCAGAATACTGATTTGTAAGACAGGGATGTGACCATGTACTGTCCTACATTTGCATTTTCCTTCAAAAGTGGGTCACTCTAGATTGGGTGCTAGATCTGCCTTCCATATTCCTGTGTTGATTTCTATCTTTAATTTTCTGTTTTTGACATTTCTGGGCCTTGATCTTTGACTACCTCTTTGTCAGTGTTATTAATTACTGGTCATGTTCTCTCCCCATCTGGAAGTATCTAACTTCTGTTTGTGCTGGCCCAACTTCTTCACCTCTCCCCTCATCTATCGAACTAGCTGTTCATTTATCTGTCAGGGGACAAGAGAAGCTGAATACTATAGAGCAGTGGTCATCAACCCTGTCCTCAGGGCCCACTAACACGCCATATTTTATGTATTGCCTTGGGGAGATGCAGACTAGAATACTGCAATCACTGAGCAGCAAATGATATCACCTGTGATGTATTTCAGTTATCTTGCAAACCTTGACTTTTAGTGGGCCCTGAGGACAGAGTTGATGACCACTGCTATAGAGTGCCACTTGAGTGACTGCTCTGCTGGGACTAATAACATCACATTCAAGGTGGTGGCACCTAGCAGCAGTCTCAGGGCTTTTGGATGTCTACACAAAGACAGCTTTTACAGGTAAATGCCATGCATAACATATGTTAAATGCACATATATTCTAAAGAGAAAATTGTTATTAAAATAAATGATCTGTTGACTGAGACGTTTAACCCTGACCAGATATCTCCTACTGGATCGTTCAGAAAAGTCTCAATAATGGGAATTATAACTACATAGCTGCCCTGAAAACATAGGTATAAATTATTAATAAAACGGAAACTCTGTGGGAAAAAAAACAAATCTAGACTTAAATTAAACACATAATATGTTCAGAATTGTTCTCTGGTTTTAATTTGGATAATCTCATCCTTTTTTAATGATATATTCAAAATCCCTTGGTATGTTCCTCCTTAAGAATGTGATATACACTGGACATAGGTATGAAATCTGAGGAACTTTTATGATAAAGCTGCATTAGTGAATTGTGATTTAGGAATATTTTTAATTAAAATTAAAGCAACTGGCTAAAAGGATTTAATGTGCCAGATGTAAAACCTGGCAGGAATACATAAATTTAGAAGTGATTTCCTTACACAAGGTAGCATATGGAACTGAGACGCTTTGACAAAAACTCAAGTTGTAGACTACAGCAGGCATTTGAATGACTTGAAATAATAAACTTGTTAAGGCTTTCAACAGGATGTACTGTTATGGGTGTGCGATGCTCACAACTGAGGATTTATTCATGGTTTGTGTGCGCAATTAAAGATTAGACTAAGAAGGATTACATCATCAGCAACAGCCCTGGGTTCTGTACATCTTAAAAGGCTTCCGGAAGTTTAATTTTGATATCTTTCTTTTGGGTTATGCTAGCTTTAAGTATAAAAAAATGCTAAAGTTGTCATTTTTTTACTGGTTCAAGGAGAATGACGTTTGAATGATTATGAAGTAATTACCATTTAGGCTCATCATGCATCTCTGTCATTTTACAATATATCTGAGGCCAATTGTCAACATGTAATTAAATTGGTAAATTTTGGCACTGAAAATTGAGAGTCTTTTCAAGGAAATAGCCAGTGCCTTCCAGTGACAAGAATTAATCATGACTGTGCGAGCAGAGTCATGCTGGAGAGCAAGAAAAAGAGCCTAAGAAGAGAATCTGTTTCTGAGATTGGAGTAGCTGGTGTAGCCAGTGGCAACCCAGAGATGGAGCTGTTGAAATTCCAGATGGCCCAGCTAATGGAAATAATGACTCTGCTAGCAGCCAAAGTTACCACATTGCCTAGCAAAAGTGTCCAAGGGCCCAATCAGTCTCCTACGGCTGTTCCTACTGTTCGTGCTGAAAAGCTGATAAGTCAAATGTGACACTACAGATGAGAATGTACAAGCCCACAGAAGTCTAAAGCCCTGTACACACCATCGGATATCTGATGGAATCTATTTTGATGGATTTTTTCGTTGGATAGCCGATGAAGCTGACTTTCATCAGTCTTGCCTACACACCATCGGTCAAAAATCTGACCGTGTCCAACGCGGTGACAGAAAACACTATGTGCTGAGAAAAATTAAGTTCAATGCTTCCGAGCATGCATCGACTTGATTCTGAGCACGCGTGGATTTTTGACCGATGGACTTCCACACAGTCGATTGTTTTTTCTATCGTTATTTTATTCATAGGAAAATTATAAAACATGTTCTATTTTTTTTCAGGAGCGAACCAGATGCCCATTTACAACAGCCAACTCCAAAACCCAAAGACACAATGAATCCAAAGTCTCACAGAGGTCCCCCCACTGCTGTGCCTGGGCAAATGTCCAACTTACTCTCCCTGACCTTATGCAGATGGTCATGGAAAGACAATGCTCACCATTTTCCCAGAACTGCAACAAAGCCAAAACTGCTCAGCCAACTACAAGTACGTTTCCTGACAAGTTAGTAGAACCTTCTCCCATCATGCCAGTTAAAGTAGAAGGCATCCATTTAAAGGCCCTTCTATATACAGGAGCACAGTTATGTGCCCTCACCTATCTGAAGCCAACAATAGTACCGTGATAGTAGGAACAAACACTGACCTCATCTGAAGACTACCTAATTCTTTTGTCTCAATGCATGACACACCAACTGTGAGTGTACTAACCATGCTACGGCAAGTGTATTCGGGAACTGAAAGCCCCTGTAGAAGAAGTAGGGAAGTTGTGGTGACTAGACATAGATAAAAAGATAATGCAGCCAGGGGAAATGGCATATCTTTGAGCTTCATTCAAGTTTGGAGGGATCAACCAGGATCCTTTGTTGTTTTTGAAGCTGATTCTTAGGGAAAGGACACATGACTAAAGGTGATCCCTAAAGTAGTGTTGACAAAGTCACAGGAAGATTCCAGTTAGTGTGCACAACATCACTGACTCACCAGTGAAATTATAGGCCCAAATGTTGATAGGACAAGTGAATACACCTATCCCAAGCCCATCCTCTGAATTAATGGGGGAAGCACCCAGAGGGGATATAAGCCATGTGTCAAGGAAAAGAGCATCTGGCAATAGGAGTGACAGAGGATGAAGCCATTGGATTCTCAGTTGCAGGTGTCCCCAAATACTACTGTGGCCTTTTCCAAATAAGCAACAAAGGCCTACTTAAGCTTTCAAAGAAAGACTTAAGAAAGGACCAGATGGAGTACCACCTCTGTGGTTTATTACTAAAGGCCCTGGAGGGTAGATGTCCATGTCTTCTGCTTACAGACTCTTCAAAAGTAAAATTCAAAACTATGTATGCTTAGTTCACAAATAATGGGATTGGCTGCAGTTAGTTACATAACTACAGGAGGAACCCCTTGAGTGGTCCCAAAGATAAGTTGCAGCTGTTCTTGCCATGAAAACATCGAGAGACTGTGTTGTCTGCCACGCATGCTAATCATGGTCACTTAGGGCACAAACTTTACCCAGCAAACCACCCCCAAATGAATTGGTAACCAATTGCTTCACCCAGTATGCCCAGGCTTTCCAAACCAAAGACCAGCAAGCAACTGTTGTGACCAAAGGTCTGGTAGTGAACCTGGGGTATTCACTCTGACCAAGGGAGAGGCTTTGAGAGTAGATTCATTAAGAGAATGTTAAACTAACTAGGCTTTCAGAAGTCCATAACAGCTCCTTACTAAACACAAAGTGACCCAAAGAAAGAAAAAACAGCATTGTAGCTGACATTTGTACATGCCTATAACAGTACAGAGAGCTCCCCCTATATCCTTATGTTCAGGAGGGAGGACCAACTGGCAGTTGACCCAGCATTTGGCACATCCTCAGACCAAACTATTCTCCAGTGCACCAATGGTACAGCTGGGCCCCGACATTAGCCGGATGAGGAGTTAGGACTAAAGACTGTCCATTTACGATAATTACACAGAGAGGTACCTCTCAGGCCGCGTACACACAATCAAATCTGTCTGCTGGAAACGGTCTGCTAGACCGTCCCAGCAGACAGATTAGATCGTGTGTACGGGCGAGCCGACGGATTTGGCCACCCGACAGATTTCAAAGCATGCTTTGAAATCTATCGGGTGGGAACCCGTCCGCCCGACATGTCTGCTGGTTAGTACACTTACCAGCAGACATGTCGTCTCGCACCGGTGCCGAATGGATTCGGCGCATGCGCGGAAGTGTTTTACTTCCTGGTGCGGTGACGTGGCGGCGTCAACGTCACCGCCACATCACCGACACGTCAGCGCGCCGTCTGCTGGCGGGGATTTTGGTTTGCTCGTGTGTACACGCGAGCAAACCAAAATCCAAACAGACAGATTTGTTCAAATCGGTCGGACAGACCGTTTTGAACAAATTTATTGCCTCGTGTGTACGAGGCCTTAGGGGACATTGGGCCAGATTCACAGAGCGATTACGCTGGTGTAATAGGAGATGCGCGGCGTAAGTCTAATTGTGCGCGTGCGTTTCGATGCACGGCATCCCCAAAACGAGATACGCAAGAAATCTATTTTTTTTGTCCAGCGTAATTTCGATAGACAGGTGCATCCGTCCGCGCAAAACTGCACTAGACAAACCATTGATTTGCTATTCAAATATGCTAATGAGGGAGTTGCGGGGATCCACAAAAGAACGTTGGTGCAGCGCAGGCTATGCGCTGTGCGCAACAGCTAAATGTTCTGTCTAAAATTAGACCATATAAAAGCTGCTCTAAAATTAGACAATTCGTCTACATGTCAGATAAAGCAACACTGTTAGTGAGGAGCTGAGCAGTCACACATGTTGCCCAACAAACTGTATGCCAACATGCCAGTGGCATCCATGCTCATAGCTATACTACTGACCTTAGATGAGCAAAGAAGGAGGAGGGCACTGAGGAGGGCACTGAGGAGGGCACGTTTTTTTTTTTTTTTTTTCAACTTTTTTTTGCTTATATAAACGTTACTATTTAATCTAATCTAATACAATATTCTTATCTGATACAAGAGCCTCACTTTTCACTCTTCACTCTTCACGGGAGAGGATATATCAAACACGGATAGACATCTATGGCATAAGTGATTCTGAGGTGTCTCGCATCTTCAGATTCACCACTCATGCCATCATGGAATTAACCACAACCCTGCAGGAGGACATCACCAGCCCAACACATGACACTACCCATGACACCCATGACAGCTACATATACAATCAGAGCCCTATCCCCACAGATTTCGAACAGAACATGTATGGGGACAGCTGGCTGTTGGTGAGTGACATGGGTGGCAGGCATGACTGCCCCCCCCCCCATGATGCACACATCACAAGGGGCACATGCACTACTAACATCCTCCTGTCTTTTCCCTTACAGGTGACTCTGCATATGCACTGAGACCCCATCTCATGACTCCTATCCGGAACCCCCAAACACCAGGAGAGGAAAGATACACATTATGCATCTTTGCACGTTAAACACACACATTAATCATGGCACAATGAGAATGCATGCATGCACACCACTGTGGTCCCTAGCACACACACCCCACATCCTCATCAAATTGAATTGGCACCAGTCCACCATGCAGGACTTGTGAGCAGCAACGCCACGCCAAGGCTCCAATTATGTCACTGTACATTCATACACCATTCACACCGACCTGGGGATCACTTCTCCCTGGTCCTGGGGAACCCTTCTCCACCAAAATTGAGGGTGACACCCCTTTTCCGGCAGGAATGTCACCCCCACATTCAAACAGCATTCACAACCCCAAAAAAAATGCCCAGCAAAAGCAAACATTTTCCAGCACCAAAAAAAAAATGGCAAAAAAAAAAAAAAAACAGGCCAAAAAAAAGGGGAAAAACAAATTAATGCCGTTGACGTGAGCCACGCCTAGGGTGCCCACGGCCACGGCCCCGGCTCCTCAGGGGAGACTCATAGGGGAGGGGGTAAACCGGGGAAGGAGGAGCAGCCCCTGGTCTCTGCCCACGTGGCGGCCTGCCCTCCAAGGCCACGGCAATTCTGTCTAGGCCAGCACTTAATGATGCCGTATTGGCCTGGATAGCCTGGGTGAGGGCCCTCACATCCTGCCCAACGCCTGCTGTTGTAGTCTGCAGGTCGTTTAGGCAGTTTGTAAGAGCCCGGGAGTGGCAGTCAAGGTCCCCAAGCGTATCCTTTATGGAGGACAGGCTCTCCTCCATCCGCCCCAAGGTCTGGCTGACCTTTCCCAAATTGCGGGTCTGACAGAACTGGTCCTTTCTCAGAGTGGCGGGCAGGAGATCGGCCAGCCCCCTGGTCTTCTGGGTCGCCTTCCTGCCTCCAGCTGAGGCTTGTGGCCGGGGAGAAGGGGAGGTCCTTGGGAGAGGAGCCCTGTTGGGGGAGGAGTGGGGGGGGCTACCCCTTATGGAGGGCTGGCTGCTGCCAGCCAGAGGGGAAGAGTCCTCCAAAAACAAAAATCAAGTGCCTGACATGGACTCCTCCTCCTCCTCAAACTCCTCCTCAACCTCCTCCTCTTCAACCTCCTCCTCTTCAACCTCCTCCGAGGACTCCGGCCTTGTCGGGTGGTCCTCATCAGGCTGGTATGGTGCGGTCAGCCCAGATGGCCCAGCACCCTCCTGCTCATCTGTGGATGACACAAAACATTCACAGGTTGGAGGATCCACACATATTCCCTTTTACCCCCTCCCCCACACATGCTACACACCTGATAGGGCCAAAAAACCTTACCTGGCATCACGCCTTCATGACTTGAGTCATAGCCGGGCAGGCCCTCCACCTGTTGCCTATGAAAGGTCTGGGCCACCGCACGCTCCTCCGCTGTCAGCCTAACAGGGCATAGTGGGCCCCCTCCTGTGCCCCTGGCATGGGCTAGCATTTTGGCCAGCTTCTTTTTGACCAGACGCCGGAGGTCATTGATTTTCTTTTCAATCCCGACCGTGTCCGGGTCTCCCCCCCGATGCATTCACCTGGTCAGTAATCCTGTTCAAAATCTCTCTCCTCCTGGCCGGGGTGGTGTTGGCACTCTCCAGGCCATGGAGGAAACGCCAATAATTGGAAATAGCCCGGGCAAGAATTTGTTTCTCCCCCAATGTAAAATTTAGCTTCCTCTTTCTCTCCGTCATACTTAGACAAAAACTCACTGCCAAACAGTCAGCAAAAATCAGTCACAAAAACAAGCAGGAAAAATCAGTCACAAAAACAAACAGGAAAAATCAAGCAAGAAAGCAAGCAGGAAAAATCAAGCAAGAAAACAAACGAACAAAAAACTAACAACCAAAAACTCTCACAAGCAGTCACCAAAAATCACTTACAAATATCTTCTAACAAACACAAGATCACACAGTCCACAAATATCACAAAGACAAACCACAACGCACCAACAGAACAAAAGCACCTTGCTGTATAGGGAGGGATACAAAGGGATGTACTTTTGCAAAGGAAGTGCGTTTGTGTCTGTCTATTTATGCTGTCTGCGTAGTTCATGATTTTGCCCTAGTCCACTTCCAATTTCACTGATTGCGCTGTTCCCGAGTTGTGAGCATTCGCACAGAGGTGCTGACGTGGTCTGCTTCAAGCGCGCATGCGCGAGCCGGCCGGCCCTTCTTTTGCATGGGGTCACGGCTCATTTCAATGTAACACGCCCAAGTCCTTCCCAATTTGGATTACTCCGCCTTGCGCCACAGAAATAACGTTGCGCAGGCGCTAATTTCTGCGTAAAAGCGACGAGAATAGGGTGATTGTGCCACGACATTGCGCCAGTCTAACGTAAAGCCGGTGCGCTACGCCGGTCCAATAATGCGCAGATGTACCTGAATCTGGCCCATTGTGTCTATTTCCTGGTGCTAATTCACAGCTGAGATAAAGATATCTAATTATCTATACTTGTGTTCTTAAATGTGCTTGCAGTGACTTTCATTCAACCAGGTGTGCCAGAGGGGCAGAAGTGGTTCTTGGAGTCGAGATGTAGAACAGATTACCAAGCAGCTCTTGCAGGGGTGGTGATAGAATGCCAATAAAAGTGTTTTGTTATATTTATATGATAATAAAAAAAAAAACAGTTGACCCTGGCATAAACCCAGTGGGCTCGCAACATCCTCTGCTCTCCTCCACCCTTTAAAATGTAATGCTATGATATGCTTATACCTAGATTTTAATTATTTTTAATTAAAGCAAACTTATGGTTTGCATATTCAGGGCAAGGCAATACATTTGTTTTAATTTTCCTACCTCACTAGTAACATCTACCTCCGTTACTTTACTTTCTAGACATGTGCATTTAGTTTCGTTACAAATTCGAATTCGGACACATTTTTCATTATTACAAAATTAACTAATTGAAACAAATTCGAAAAAAACGTGAACGAAATTCGAATTTGAATCGAATCGAATTTGAATCAAATTCGAAAACAAATTCAAATCGAATTTGAAAACAAATTCAAATCGAATTTGAAAAAATAGAAATCGATTTTCTAAAAACTACAATAAAAAAGAATATAAAACAATAAAGCAATAGAATCAAAAAGAATAGAATAGAAGTTAATAGAACGTAATAATATAGAACATGACAGTCTTCTGAAATTCTAATAGTATAAATTTGAATTCTAGAATAGATTGGAAAATAATTTAAATTTATGGAAACTAAAACATAAAAGAATAGAAAAACGATAGAACAGAATAGAATCAATTATAATATATATTATATTTTATTCTTTTCTCTTGTTTTTCTTTTCTATTCCATTCTAATCTTTTCTATTTGAATTTGAATTCATTTTATACAAAATTCGAATTTCTTATTGAATGAAATCGAATTTGAATGGAAAAGATTATAAAAGATTCGTTTCATATTAGAATTTGAAAAAATTTGGACCGAATTCCTAAAAAGTCGATCAACTTTGAAAAATGTAATTAGATTAGAAAAAATCTACTGCATTCGAAAAAATTCTACTAAACTAGAAAAACCTACCACATTCGATTTTTTTTTACATATAACCATTTTCCAAAATTTCTAATTTCTTCACATTTTATGTTTTATTTTATCAAAAAGAGAAATTTACAAAACAAAATACACAATTCCATAAAGTTCAACGTCCAAGTGTTACAGATATACTATATAAATATAACACATCTATACCTATTCGTTCTTATTCTATCCATCTATGTAACATAATCGGACATTTAATCTATACTTTATATATCCCTCACTCCTTCATTCTTTAAAGCCCCCCCCCAAAAAAAAAAACACCCCCTGAGATGTAAGGCACATGATATTAATTAGTCCCTTTTGTGCACGTCTGCAGATATCTAATTTCAAAGCAGTTAACTTTTTCCTCTTATCTCTCTTCCAACATTTTCTTTCCTTCCTCTGAATTAATAAATGCCTTCCATCCTGTCCAAGTTTCATTATATTATTTCCTCCTGTTTTGCGCCGAGAGGACTAAGTCCTCCATTGCCTCTATCTCCTGAGTCCTATTAAGCCAACCTGCTATGGAAGGAGGTCTAGAGTCCCTCCATCTTTGGGTGACTCCCACCTCTGCTGCATTGATCAAATGACACACCACTGATTTCCTGTAATTCCGAACCGGAATCTGTGAACAGTGAAGCAAAAAAAGGGCGGGGTCCTCTGCTATCACATGTTCTGTAAATTTTTTCACAGGACCAAAATATATGCAAGAGTGTTCCCAGCTCTCTCTCACATCTCCAGCACCGATCCAATTTTTCTTTTGCAAATTTATTAAGCCTTACTGGAGTATAATACCATTGCGTAAGAATTTTTTAACTGACTTCTTGAGTTTTTATACAGATCGAGGAGTTAAATGTCAACCAGATAATCTGTTTGCGTTGGATTAAAGTAAAATTCCTCCCCAGAGCCCCTTCCCATTTGCTAATTCCTGACATCACATAGTCTTCCGGGGGTGCATTCAACAGGCCATACATCTTGGATACCACTCGCGAGAGTGGTTCCTCTTCACAACAATATAATTCAAACGTTGTCAAATGCCTTTGAAATTCCCCCGCCGACCCCAAAGATCTCAAGAAGTGGCTTACCTGAATTGCCTGCCAGAGTGTGATCTCAAAAACGCCCCCTGCCTTTGTCAGATCGCCGATGGACGGCCAGGAGCCCGACTGCATAAAATGTGATACCTGATAGACACCCTTCTCTCTAAGTTTATCGAATTTACCCTTTTCCAAACCTGGTGTAAAATTCGGACTTCCTAGTATGGATAACAGTGGTGAGTGGCTTGATGAGAATTCCTGATTCCTACATATCTTTGCTGATATTTGTAACGTGGACCCTATTGTAGGGTGTTTCTTAAGATGAATAGGTAGTGCTGCGTAACACCACGGCGCCCTAGATAGTGGTATTGGGCTAACCTGTTGCTCCATTTCTACCCAGCGTTTCATCTCCCCGTGTCTACACCAGTCCACCAACCTTGTCAGATGTGTTGCTCGGTAGTATTTTACTATATCTGGTACTGCCATCCCACCCACTTTCTTCGGCATTCCCAACAGCTCTCTCTTTATTCTAAGCTGTTTCCCTGCCCATATAAATTTCGAGAACAAACTATCTACTTGACGGAGATAGGATGCTGGAATAGTAATTGGGAGAGCCTGAAAAAGATACAATATTTTTGGTAGAATACTCATCTTCACTATACTACTCCGGCCAAAACCAGGAGTGCAATCCCTGTTGCCATTTGTCTAAGAGTGTCCATATTGAATCATACATAGGTGGAAAATTCAGCCCAAAAATATTCTTTATATTTGATGGTATAAGTGTACCAAGATATTTCAGGGCCTTACCCCATTTAAATCCGAAGCTCCGTCGTATGGCATCCCCCATAGTAATAGGAACTGCCACCTCCATTGCCTCGGATTTAATACTGTTAATTTTTAAGTTAGACATTCTTCCGTATGACTCAATTTCACTTACAAGTTTGGGGAGTGAAATATGTGGATTGGCCAGGGAGAAGAGCAGGTCGTTCACATATGCTGCCACCTTGTGTATCTGCTCTCCCATTCGTATTCCCTGGATGTCCAGGTTCTGACGAATTCTATTTAAAGTGGTTGTAAACCTAAATTTTACTCTTTATATTTATACAGTCATCCTAATATGCCTAATTCGTCGCTCTGTTTGTTTCTTGTCTTACCTGCTTCCTTCTTGCGATATCGCCGATATCCCGAGTGGTGACGTCACTCCTCGCATGCGCCGTCTGATCTGTAAACCGGCAAGCCGAGGCGCTTGCCGGCCAAAATCTATGTTTATGTTGGGGCTGCGTCATTTCCTGCTGTTGACGTCAGCCCCAACATCGCGCGATATTGTGCGGTGACGTTTCCTCCCCCCTCCCCCCAGAGGCTCCGGAAGCTCTGATAACAACTTCCTGCTGTACGCTGTGAATAGCTTATTTTCGTTTCCATAGTAACCGGAAACGAAAATGAGGCTTTAATATTTGCCGTAGTGCGCACGCGCGGGATTACAGCGATCGTAATCAACTGTGGGCGGAAGTTAGACTCTGCAGCAGATGCGGAAGACCGAGAGAACAATGGCGCCGGCATAGTAGGAGACAGAGCATGCACAAAAGTAAGGATTTAAACACTAATAATTAGAATCACATTTACTACATAACGAGCGGTGGATGCAGCGGGACACTGTGTTTATGAATGTGTTAATTGTTTGGAGATGAGATGGGGGTTTACAACCGCTTTAATAAAGGCTCCAATGAGAGAGCAAACAACAAGGGCGAGAGAGAGCCTGTCTTGTACCATTTGAGATCTTAAACAGGCATGACAGTACTCCATTTACTTTTACTGAGGCACTTGGGGGCGTGTATACATTCATAATCCACCTGATCATGTGTTCTCCCAACCCCACATGTCTCAGCACTTCTTCCAGAAACCGCCAACTCACTCTGTCAAACGCTTTTTCCGCGTCGATGTTCAAGAATACACAGGGAATTTTTTTTCGTCTCAGTGTAATGGATTAAATTAATGATCTTAGTTGTATTATCCCTGGCTTCTCTCCCCGGAATAAACCCTACCTTGTCCAGATTCACTAACTGCGCTAACCATGGTTGGAGGCGAGTCGCCATTATTTTCAAAAAAAGTTATAAGTCTACATTTAATAATGAGATTGGCCTATAACTGCCACAATCTTTGGGGTCCTTCCCCACCTTTGGTATCACTGTTATATGTGCAAGAAGTGCATCCGGGGATAGCACTGCAGTGCTCCCAAGTGCATCAAAGAGTTTTGCCAAATAGAATGAAATCGAATTAGAATAGAATAGAAAATAATAGAAAATTATCTTCCAAAATTCAGATTTCGTATAGAATGAATTCGAATTTGAATACAAAAGAATTCAAAATCATTGAATACAAAATTACAATTTCGGAAAATGGTTTTATATATATATATATATATATATATATATATATATATATATATATATATATATATATATATAAAAATATAAATACCCTAACCCCTATTTTATATTTATATATATATATATATATATATATATATATATATAGTGACAGGAAGTCACGTAAATCTCTGTGTGTGTGTGTGTGTCGTCACAGACGGGAGATACATTTCTGCCTTGTTTAGACAATACACCAATTACTATTAGGCATTGGCTGCAGAGATGGCCAGAGAGGTTTGGGGCGTTGGAAGGCTTCAGCTGTTCAGAACGAAGCAATTAAAGCCTCTATAAAGACAGCCTAAGGATGACGACTGATTGCTGCATCCTGAGGCTTTGTGAGTTAAGGAGCAGTCACAAAGACTACTGAAGAGGTGAGGTGCTGATTGATATTTCTGTGTGATAAATATCAAAGAAACTTTTTGTTTTCTGCTGTATGACCAGCAGTGTCTGCCCAGCAGTAGGCTGTGCCAGACTCCATAGGTAGGTTCCTGTGTTGGGAAGGTAGACGCCCCAAGTGGCAAGGGTTTATTTTATGTTTATGCTGTTTTGATGCTTGCACTTGTATCCAGCAATATGGAAAAATAAACCATATCATTTGTTTTCAACCATCCTCAACTTCCTTTTTGTACAGTTCAGCGTGTAGTGAACCCATCCAGGGGGGTCACACACACCCGCTACCGAGCTAACCCCTCACAATATATAAAAATATATATATAAAAACCATTTTCTGAAATTCAAATTTTGTATAGAATGAATTTGAATTTGAATAGAAATATATTTTATTCTATTCTGTATTATTGTTTTTCTTGTTTATTATTTTCTATTTCTATTCTAATCTTTTAATCCTAACCCTAATATTTTGTATGTATGTATGTATGTATGTATATATATATAATGCTGTTCTATTTTTCTATTCTATTCTTTTCTTTTCTATTCTATTCTAATCTTTCCTTTTCGAATGTGAATTCATTCTATACGAAATTCAAATTTTGTAAGATCATAGAAAACATATAATGTTATATTTATATATATATATATATATATATATATATATATATATATATATATATATATATATATATATATATATATATATATATAATTCAAATTTCATAAAGAGTCAAAATTTGAATTTGAATAGAAAAGATTAGAATAGGAAAGAATAGCATAGAAAAACAATAGAACAGAATAGAATAAAATATAATATAATATCCTATTCTATACGTAATTAGAATTTCATAATTAGAATTTCTGAAAATGGTTATATATATATAAATATATAAAAATATAAATAAATAGAGTAAAATCGAATTCTAATAGAATAGACTAGACTAGAAAAAAAACAATAGAATAGAATAGAAAAAAAATGTTTATTTATATATATATATATATATATTTTATATATATATATATATATATATATATATATATATATATATATATATATATATATACATATACATATTTTCTATTCTATTCTAATCTTTTCTATTGGAATTCGATTTCATGCTATATGAAATTTGAATTTCAGAAGATGTTATATATAAATATATAATATATAATATTTTTTTCTGTTCTGTGCTATTGTTTTTCTATACTATTCTTTTCTAGTATTTTTCTAGTATTTTTGATTCTATTTTAATCTTTTCTATTCAAATTCGATTTCATTCTATACAAATTTAGAATTTCAGGAAATGGTTATATATAGTTTTGTTTAAATGTGGTAGCATTATTTTCGAATTTGATAATTTTTTTCGAATTCGGTAGATTTGTTTTCCAATGTGTTTCCAATGAATTATTTAGAATACGGTAGAATTATTTCGAATGCAGTAGAGTTTTTTTGAATGCGGTAGAATTTTTTTTGAATACTAAATGAATCCCGAAAACGAATGTAATGAATGCAACGAACTTAACTAAACAAATTTAATTAAATAACAAATCGAAACTAAACTAACCAAATGTTTTCATCCTGCACATGTCTATATTCCCTCTGTTCAGCACCAGGAGCCAAATGTTCAGAGTTTACACGATTTACTTCATGCAACAGCACTGTCACATGGCCAGTCCATAGTCCTGTGCCAACTTTTAGATTATGTAATTCTTTCTTTTGCTGCTTTGGTTGGGAAAGCCTGGGCATAAAAGAGGCACCTTAGGATAAAAGGAAGGTAATAATATTCTGATAAGAATGTATGTATTATAGTAAACTTAATACTTTGCCCTGCATTACTGCAATCTGGTAGTATGAATTTATTCTAATGTCGAGGGCAGTTTAACATAACACGTTTGTTTGTTTTTTTCAATCTTCAGCGCTCTTTCTCAATTTGATGTGCCTGTGTGGGACTCACAGCTCAGATGTTGTCAGTTACAGCTTCTCACAGGTACATTACCTCTGACAGTTGTGACCGGCTCTGTACAGAACCACTGTGCATTTTTTACATAGTTTAGTCCTTTACAAGTAACTGTTAGCAGCTAGATATATCCCTGAGCAAGAGCAGTGGGTTTAATGATGGGGACTAGGGGCCAGATTTACAAAGCACTTACGCCGGAGTATCTCGAGATGTCCCGTCTAAGGGCCAGATTCAGGTAGTCCAGAGCATCTTTGCTCTGGAGTAACGCTTCTCATTTGCGTTGCGCTGCCGAAATTTTAGGAGCAAGTGCTGTCATTCACGAAGCACTTGCTCCTAAAGTTGCGGCAGCGCATCACAAATGAGCCGGCGGAATTCAAATTTAGCGGGTACGGGGCGTGTAGTATGCTAACTACGCGCGATCCCGCCGCCAACGTACTGCGCATGCGTCGAGTGTCAAAACATCCCCGTGCGCATGCTCCAAAATCTGTGAATGAACGTCAATGACGTCACATTCCCATTCATGACCGTTTTACGCAAGCGACGTTTTTTTTTTTTTTCCCGACACGATGACGACGCCTATACCTAACATAGGATACTCCAACCCCATGTAGGTATATCTATGCGCCGCGTATCCCGTCCGGAAACGTCGTATCGTCATTGCGTCGCGCCGGATTTCGATCGTGAATTGCCGATTTCCGCTCATTAACATATTTTTTGAGCGTAAATCGGCGGGAACGCCCCCGGCGCCATTTTTAAGTTGAAGTAACGATGCGATGGCGAAACTCAGTTACGCTGCTCGCATCGGAACTTCAACCCGGCGTTTCTTGTTTTCTGGTTACAGAAAACAGAAACGCCGGCTCAAAGTCACAGTTAGGCTGGCGGATCACTCGATCCGCCAGCGTAACTGTTCCTGAATCTGGCCCTAAGTCTAAATTTGCTCCGGAATATTTTTTGCACCGTACCCACAGAACTAGATACGCACCAAAATAGGCTACTCCCGACCGGCCTAACTTGCCTACGCCTGAACATCCTGGGGTAGATTCATGTAGATCAGCGGATCTTTTGATCCGCGTGATCTATCTGTTTTACGATCCGCCTGCGCCAGTTTTTGAGGCAAGTGCTGTATTCAGAAAGCACTTGCCTCGTAAGTAGCCCTGGTGGATCGTAAATCCCCCGGCGGAATGCAAATTCCGCGGCTAGGGGGAGTTTACTATTTAAATTGCGCGCGTCCCCGCGCCGATCGTACTGCGCATGCGCCACCGGCTAAATTTCCCAGCGTGCATTGCTTTAAATGACGTCGCTAGGACGTCATTGTGTTCGTCGTTAACGCTATTAACGTATGGCCGTATTCCCGCACGACTTACGTAAACGGCGTAAAAAATTCAAAATTCGACGCGGGAACGACGGCCATACTTAACATAGGATCCGCCGCACTTACCCCGCATATAGCAGGGGTAACAATCCGACGGAAAAAGGCGAACGCAAACGACGTAAAGAAAAAAAGTTGCCCGGGCATTCGATTCTGAATCGGCGTTTCTGCTCATTTGCATATTCGGCGCGAAGAAGAACGGAAGCGCCACCTAGCGGACGGCGGGAGAATGCAGCCTAAGAATCGACAGTGTAACTCAGTTACACCAGTCGGCTCTAAGGGAGATCTATGCGGAACCTGATTCGAGGAATCAGCCGCATAGATCCGAGCGTCGGATCTCACAGATCCGACGGTGTATCAGTAGATACACCGTCGGATCTCTACATGAATCTACCCCAATAGGTGCACATTTACTCCGTCCACACAATTGATTTCCTATGCAAATATGCAAATGAGGGAGATACGCCGATCCACAAAAGTAAGTTTGTGCTGTGCAGTCTACACAATGTGCTTATCAGCTGCACGGAAAATTTAAAATTAGACCATATAAAAGCAGGTTTAAAATTAGACAATCAGTCTACATGTCAGCTAAAGCAACACCGTTAGGGACGAGCTGAGCTGTTACGTACCTGCCAGATGAGCCTGACGTGTAGTGGGAAGGCTTCTCGTACAACCCCGGCTAAAGGGCCACCGATGTTGCGACAGTGCCCACAAGAGCCTGGCGGTGTATGGGTGCCTGGTTCGTCTTGGGTCTTGTCGGTTCAGCAGGTGCAGCAGGAAACAGGAAGCTGGCTGGTGGGTGCACTGGCTGGGGAGACACTGAATGCGTAGTCAGACAAGCCGGGTTTGGTAACAGATGATCAGATATAGATATAAACGACAGGCAGAGAATGGTCAGTATACAGGCAAGTTCGGCAACGGGAAATTAAGCAGTTGTAGAGCTGAGCGTTGGTCACAAGGCAGGCCGGGATCAGGATAACAGAGATCAATCGTAGTCAGCAAGCCGGGTCAAACACAGGAAACAGGAAACAGGAAACAGGTCAGATCACAGGAAGTCAGGTAAGAACTGCAGATCAGGCAGCAAAGACACTGTGCTGCTGAGGTGTTTAAATAGGGCAGCCTGTTGTCAATCACTGAAATCAGTCTGCACCATTAACTCTTAGGTGGTAGATCCATGACATTGCCCCCCCCCCTTACGGGCAACCTCCGGGTGCCCAACAGGTCTCTCTTCTGTGGATTTCTGCGAAAAAAGGCATTAACCAGGTCTCTGGCGTGCACATCCTGTTCAACCTCCCAAGAGTTATCCTCCGGGCCATAACCCTTCCACTTAACCAGGTACTGTACCTGATTCCTTCTTCTCCTACAGTCTATGATAGCCTCCACCTCATACTCCTCTTCACCATTGATGGTCACAGGTTCTGGTGGCTTGGATACTCTATCTGGAAAAGAGTCAGGAACTGCGGGTTTCAAGAGAGAAACATGGAAGACAGGATGTATTTTAAGTGAATCAGGTAAGGATAATTCATAAGCAACCTCATTAAGTTTCCTCTTGACTGGGAATGGTCCCACAAATTTAGGTGCCAGTTTCTTTGAGGGACATGCCAACCGGAGATTTGTAGTAGACAACCATACCTGGTCTCCCGGGTGGAGAATCAGTTCACCCCTCCTTTTCCTGTCAAAAGCCGTCTTGCTTGCTGCTTGTGCCTTGGTAACCGCTTCTTGAAGCAACTTATTGTTGCAGTTTAGGAAATCCACTGCGTCTTGGACAGCCGGAACCGTGGTTTCTGGAATAAAGTCAGGCAAGAAGGATGGGTGAAAACCATAATTTGCAAAGAAGGGTGACTGACCTGTGGCAGAATGAGTGGCATTATTATAGGAGAACTCCGCCAGTGGCAGCAGCGATACCCAGTCATCCTGTACAAAAGTAGTGAAGCATCGGATACACTGTTCCAATGTCTGATTGGTCCTCTCAGTCTGTCCATTGGTTTGGGGATGGTAGGCAGAGGACAAGGATCTTTCGATTCTAAGGGCTTCACACAGAGTTTTCCAGAATCTGGAGGTGAATTGAACCCCCCGATCGGAGACAATGTTCATAGGGACCCCGTGAAGCCTCACAATTTCTCTGATAAATACTTGAGCTGTCTCTATGGATGAGGGAGTATTCTTCAGAGGCAAAAAATGGGCCATCTTGGACAATCGGTCCACTACTACGAAGATGGCTGTACATCCTTCTGATGGGGGAAGTTCCACAACAAAATCCATGGCTATCATTTTCCATGGTCTGTCAGGAACTGGCAGTGGCTGAAGTAGACCCCAAGCTCGGTTTCTTGTACCCTTACTGCGGTTGCAGATTACACAGGAATTCACGTACCTCTTACAGGTTTCTTCCAGGTCTGGCCACCAGAATGTGCGTTTCAGGAGATCAAGCGTCTTGTGGACCCCAAAATTACCTGCTAGGGGATGATCATGGCACAGATCCAAAATGGTTATGCGTAAACATTCAGGTACAAATACCTTGCTTCCGTTGAACAGTAAACCTTCCAGAAGTGTCAGCGTGACCCCTGGAGGGCTAGGAACGTCTGTCGAAGCCTGCTTCATTCTGTTGAGGAGGTTGCCCTGTAAAAGCAAGAAGTTATTTTCAGACAAGATGGTATCTGCCACTGGTGGTTCCTTGGGGTCATCAAACATACGAGACAGTGCATCTGGTTTGACATTCTTCGAGCCTGACCAGTAGGTAATGTGGAACACAAATCGGGAGAAGAACAGGGCCCACCGTGCTTGACGTGGCTTCAGACGTTTAGCAGTCCTCAAATACTCCAGGTTTTTGTGGTCAGTATAGACCAATATGGGATGCGCTGCTCCCTCTAGGAGGTACCTCCATTCTTCTAATGCCGCCTTAATGGCCAGCAATTCCCGGTCCCCAACGTCATAGTTTCTCTCTGCTGGAGAGAGCCTGCGGGAAAAAAAAGCTACTGGATGCATCAGATCCTTAGGGCCTTGGCGTTGGGAGATGACTGCTCCAATAGCGACTTCAGATGCGTCTACTTCTAGTGTATAGGGCAGGGACGGGTCCAGGTGACCAAGAACAGGTGCTGAAGTAAACAGTCTCTTCAAGGTATCAAATGCGGCTTGAGCCTCGGGAGTCCAATGGAAGCGGAGGTTCTGTCTAGTCAGCTGTGTTATAGGGGTTATGATAGCAGAAAAGCCTTTAATGAACCTTCTGTAAAAGTTGGCAAATCCTACGAAGAGCTGCACCCCCTTCTTGTCGGTAGGTGCAGGCCAGTCTAAGATTGCGGAGACCTTTTCAGAGTCCATTTTGATCCCTTCAGGAGAGATTACCAGTCCCAGGAATTTGATGCTGCGTTTTTCAAACTCGCATTTTTCACCTTTAGCATATAGTCCGTGTTGGCGGAGTCGGCTTAGCACCCTTTTGACATGACCTCGGTGAGAGTCCAGAGAAATGGAAAAAATCAGAATGTCGTCTAGGTAAACAATCAAAAATATATCAAGGAAGTCTCTGAATATATCATTAACAAAATGTTGGAAAGTGGCCGGAGCATTGCATAGCCCGATGGGCATCACTAGGTATTCATAGTGGCCAAATCGGGTGCGAAAGGCTGTCTTCCACTCATCCCCTTGGCGAATGCAGACTAAATTGTAAGCCCCCCGTAGATCCAGTTTGGTGAAAATGGTCGCTGACCTTAGTCTCTGAAATAGTTTGGGTACTAGAGGGAGAGGATATCGGTTTTTAACTGTAATTTTGTTGAGCTCCCGATAGTCCACACAAGGTCGTAGGGAGTGGTCTTTTTTTTCAACAAAAAATATTCCAGCTCCTGCTGGAGAGGTAGAGGGTCGGATGAACCCCTTTTCCAAGTTTTCTTGAACGTATTCTTTTAGTGCCTCCTGTTCTCGTTCAGCGAGGGGGAAGATTCTATCGAAGGGGATTTTGGACCCAGGAAGCAGTTCAATTGGGCAAACATATGGCCGATGCGGGGGAAGAATGTCAGCCCCTCGCTTACTAAAGACATCCAGGAACTCATGATAGTGTTCAGGTACAACTTTCCGCACTTCAGACTCAGAGTCCACACAAAATAGTGTTGTAGAAGGAACTGGAGGCCTTGGAAGGCAGTGCTCCTGGCAATAGGCTGAGTGGAAGTTGATTCTCCCTGTGGCCCAGTCAATTTGCGGATTATGCGCCTTCAGCCAGGGTAGGCCCAGAATAACAGGGAAAAGTGGGGAGGAGATGACATCAAGGCTTAGGAATTCCTTATGTTGAGAGGGAGCCAACACGGGTAAGGGAAATGTCTCTTGTGTCACAGGTCCAGACTTGATACATGACCCGTCAGCTAGAAAAACAGAAAGTCCTTGTGCTTTAGGTCTCAAGGGAATGCGTTGTTGTGTTGCGAAGGTTAGATCAATGAAGCAACTGCAGGCCCCGGAATCAATGATCGCGGTAACTGTCACTTCCCTTTCTAGCAGCTGGAAAGAGATGGGAAGGGTTAGGTTGGTAGCATTGGTAGGCAAAAAAAAGTTATTAACTGAAAAAATCATCCGCTGCTTACGTGTCTTGGTTGGACAGGAACGCACATAGTGGCCTGCACCCCCACAGTACAGGCAAAGGTTATTCTGTCGTCGGTGCAGGCGTTCTTCTGGGGACAGAGAGGGGCGTATTAGGCCAATTTGCATAGGCTCTGGAGCGTCGGTAGCAGTAGCGACAGGAGCGGGCTGAACTGGGGTGAAGCTATCAGGTGGGGAGTGAGTAGGAGCTGGGATCCGGGGCATCATCCATACTGGACGTGGCTGCTGGGCTGATCTTTCGCATCGTCGCTCACGAAGCCGGCGGTCAATTTGGATGGCCAGTGTGATAAGGGCCTCCAGGGTATTTGGGACCCCAACACGTGCCAATTCGTCTTTCAGACCCTCCGATAACCCCAAGCGGAACTGGTGTCGCAGGGCTGCGTCATTCCACTGTGTGTCTGCACTCCAGCGTCGAAAGTCTGTGACATAATCTTCAGCTGTCCCGAGGCCTTGCTGGAGTGCATGAAGGGCAGCCTCTGCTGTGGTGGTTCGTTGCGGGTCGTCGTATAATTGGGCCATTGCACCGAAGAAGGCGGACATGGACTGTAGCAATACATCGTTCTTTTCCAACATACAATGAGCCCAGGACTGGGGCTCACCCTGAAGCAGTGATATAATGAACCCCACTTTAGTCATTTCCAAGGAAAAAGTTCGAGGTTGTAGGGCGAAGTACAGTTCACATGCGTTGAGGAAGGATCTAAACTTTCCCCGGTCACCTGAAAATCTCTCTGGTGCTGGAACTCTGGGTTCAGGGGGCGGCATCACTAATGGGGTTGCTGCAGTGGCAGTCCCTGAGACAGAAGGGGCAGCATTGCTTGTTGGTGTGTACACGTTGTTCCAGTTGCGTATAACACTCCTGTAGAGATTTGATTGCTTGGGTGAGGGCTGCAAGGTGCTGGCAGACGTCATCCATGACCGATTTCCCACTAGCAGGCTCAGACATGGCTGCCTGATACTGTTACGTACCTGCCAGATGAGCCTGACGTGTAGTGGGAAGGCTTCTCGTACAACCCCGGCTAAAGGGCCACAGATGTTGCGACAGTGGCCACAAGAGCCTGGCGGTTGAATGGGTGCCTGGTTCGTCTTGGGTCTTGTCGGTTCAGCAGGTGCAGCAGGAAACAGGAAGCTGGCTGGTGGGTGCACTGGCTGGGGAGACACTGAATGCGTAGTCAGACAAGCCGGGTTTGGTAACAGATGATCAGATATAGATATAAACGACAGGCAGAGAATGGTCAGTATACAGGCAAGTTAGGCAACGGGAAATTAAGCAGTTGTAGAGCTGAGCGTTGGTCACAAGGCAGGCCGGGATCAGGATAACAGAGATCAATCGTAGTCAGCAAGCCGGGTCAAACACAGGAAACAGGTCAGATCACAGGAAGTCAGGTAAGAACTGCAGATCAGGCGGCAAAGACACTGTGCTGCTGAGGTGTTTAAATAGGGCAGCCTGTTGTCAATCACTGAAATCAGTCTGCACCATTAACTCTTAGGCCTTGTACACACGATCGGACATATCCGATGAAAACGGTCCGCGGACCGTTTCTATCGGATATGTCCAATCTGGAGTTTGGTCCGATGGCGTGTACACACCATCGGATCAAGTTCCCCGCCGGCGGACGGCGCGGTGACGTGGCGGTGACGTTGACGCCGCCACGTCACCGCTACGTCACCGCACCAGGAAGTAAAACACTTCCGCGCATGCGCCGAATCCATTCGGCGGCGGTGCGGGACGACATGTCTGCTGGTAAGTGTACTAACCAGCAGACATGTGGGCCGGACACATTCCCACCCGATAAATTTCAAAGCATGCTTTGAAATCTGTCGGGTGGACAAATCTGTCCGCTAGCCCATACACACGATCGGAGATGTCTGCTGAAACGGTCCATCGGACCGTTTTCAGCGGACATATCCGCTCGTGTGTACGAGGCCTTAGGTGGCATATCCATGACATGAGCACCCACACTTGCAGGACAACAATCTATATGCCAACATGCAGGGCTGCCATCAGGGGGGTACAGGCATTACACCTGTAAGGGGCCCGGGGGTCCCCAGGGGCCCGGATGGGAACCCCCTAAAAGGGGTCCAGAGTTCCCAAGGGCCCCAGATGGCAACCCCCTCTTTTTTTAGATATTTTTATTTTATTTTATTTTTTATTAAAGGGCCCCGAGGTCCCTGGATGGCTACCCCCCTTTTTTATATCTATTTTTCTTTATTTCTTCTTTTTTTTGTAAAGGCCCCCCCGCTTCTCAATTCACAGCAGCCCCCCCCCCGCTTCTCAATTTCAGACGGCAGCACCCCCCTCAGTTCTCTGCTCCAGGGGGCCCATGCCTGAAGCTGTGTAAGGGGCCCCATAATTCCTGATGGCGGCCCTGCCAACATGCCAGGGGCATCCTTGCTCATAGCTATACTACTGACTTTAGATGAGCACAGAAGGGAGGAGGGCACGGAGAAGGGCACGGGAGAGGATATACCGCACACGCATAGACATCTTTGGCATGAGTGATTCTGAGGTGTATCGCATCTTCAGATTCACCCCTCATGCCATCCTGGAATTAACCACAACCCTGCAGGAGGACATCACCAGCCCAACACACCGCTCACATGCAGTGCAGCCACTGGGCAGGGTCCTGGCAACACACCATTTCCTTGCCAGTGGCTCTTTTCAGCGTACAAGTGAAGTGGTGGCAGGAATGTCACCCTCACATTCAAAAATCATTCACAAACAGAAAAAAAAAAATGCCCAGCAAAAAAAAAAATGCCCAGCAAAATAAAAAAAAACACAGCAAAAAAAAAAAAAACTCAGCAAAAAACACTCTCCAAATTACTCTCCAAAAGTCTCAAAGACACGTCACAAACCAACAAACACTAACAAACAACAGAACAAAAGCACCTTGCTGTAGGAAGGGAAAAAAATTGGATGTACTTTTGCAATGGAAGGGCATTTCTCTCGGTCTATTTAAGCACTGTGCATAGCTCACTAAGTCTGACGGGCCTAGTTCCTATCTAACTGATTGCGCCGTGCCGAGTTCTGAGCATGCTCAGAGAGGTGCTGATCATAGTCTGCTTCATGTGCACATGCCCAGTCTGGCCGGCCCTTTATTTGCATGGGGTCACGGCTCATTTCAATGGAACACACCCACGTCCTTCCCACTTTGAATTACACCGCCTTACGCCTCAGAATTTACATTGCACCGGTGCAAATTTGGACGAAAATACTACGAGGATACGGCACTTGCGCCTCGAAATTAAGCCGGTCTAACTTAAAGGAGTTGCACTACGCCGGTCCAAAAATGCACCGATGTACGTGAATCTGGCCCCTAGGGCTTTAAAGGGTGGGGAAACTTTCACTTTGTCCACAGATATTTTTGTAATAAAAGTGTTTGAAGATTCTTCATCCAGACTGTTTTTGTATCTGTGTTTTATACAGAGCTTTTTTTCTCAGAAAATAGGTGTAGGAACTTACCATGCCCCCGTTCAGATTTCACAAACAGTAGAAGGGTCTTAAATGTGCATTAAATACCAGGATTGCATTACATACAAAGTGCAGATTTCAGGGGGGGTTACACACAGAGTGCAGAACTGTCACTTGTAAACACAGGGCCAGATCCACAAAGCACTTAAGCCGGCGTTTCACGAGATGCACGGCGTAAGTCTAAATATGCGCCTGCGTATCTATGCGCCGTATCCCCAAAACGATATACGCCTGAAATCCTGAATTTTTCGACCAACGTAATTTCGATAGACTGGCGCATCATGCGTGCAAAAATGCGATAGACACACCATTGATTTGCTGCAAATGAGGGAGATACGGCGATCCACAAAAGTAAGTTTGTGCGGTGCAGGCTACGCGCTGTACGCATCAGCTGCACGTCCGGTCTAAAGTTATTCCTTATAAAAGCAGGTTTAAATTTGGACAATCCATCTACATGTCAGCTAAAGCAACACCGTTAGGGACGAGCTTAGCCACACTTGCAGGACAACAATCTGTATGCCAACATGCCAGGGGCATCCTTGCTCATAGCTATACTACTGACTTTAGATGAGCGCAGAAGGAGGAGGGCACAGAGGAGGGCATGGAGGAGGGCACGGGAGAGGATATACCGCACACGCATAGACATCTTTGGCATGAGTGATTCTGAGGTGTATCGCATCTTCAGATTCACCCCTCATGCCATCATGGAATTAACCACAACCCTGCAGGAGGACATCACCAGCCCTACACAACGCTCACATGCAGTACAGCCACTGGTCAAGGTCCTGGCCACACTCCATTTCCTTGCCAGTGGCTCTTTTCAGCATACAAGTGGAGTGGTGGCTGGGATGTCACAATCCTCCATGAGCAGATGTGTGCACCAGGTTATCCCTGCAATTCTCAGACGCATGGCCAACCAAATCATCAAACCCACCCAGGAGGACCTGCGGCTGAAGGCAATGACAGATTTCTACACAATTGCCAGATTCCCACGCACCGTGGGGGCCATTGATTGCACACATGTGGCACTCCAGCCCCCCCCCCGTGAGACAGAGCACATATACCGCAATCGGAAGCATTGGCATTCCATCAACGTACAGGTGATAGTTGATGCCAAATGCCTCATATGGCACGTCCGTGCCAAACACCCCGGATCCAGCTATGACAGCTACATTTACACTCATAGCCCCATCCCAACAGAATTCGAACAGAACATGTATGGGGACAGCTGGCTGGTTGGTGAGTGACATGACTGCCCCCCCCCCCATGATGCAGAAATCACAAGGGGCACATGCACTACTAACATCCTCCTGTCTTTTCCCTTCCAGGTGACTCTGCATATGCACTGGGACCCCATCTCATGACTCCTATAAGTCTGGGGGTACCCTGTTGTATTCCCCAAACTTTGTATGCCAGATCATCGGTGCATGTTGCATGCTGCACAACTTCGCAGTGAGAAAGGGCCTGGAGATTGACCTACGTGATTACCTGACCCCCGAACCAGACAATCCCCCCCCTAACCGAGGCTACCCCATCTTCTGAGGGAAGAGCAGACAGGAGACAGCTCACATTAGGCATCTTTGCACGTTAAACAAACACATTAATCATGGCACAATGAGAATGCATGCATGCACACCACTGTGGTCCCTAGATCACACACACCACATACTCATCACATTGGATTAGCAAAAGCCCACCATGCAGGACTTGTGAGCAGCAACGCCACGCCACGGCTCCAATTATGTCACTGTACATTCATACACCATTCACACGGACCTGGGGATCACTTCTCCCTGGTCCTGGGGAACCCTTCTCCACCAAAACTGAGGGTGACACCCCTTTTCCGGCAGGAATATAACCCCCACATTCCAAAAACATTCATAACACAAAAAAAAAAATGTCCAGCAAAAAAAAAAAATTTCAGCAAAAAAAAAGGCAAAAAAAACATGAAAAAAACAAAAAGGGGGAAAACAAATTAATGCCGCTGGCATGAGCTACGCCTGGGGCGCCCACGGCCACGGCCCCAGCTCCTCAGGGGAGACTCATAGGGAAGGGGGGGTAATCCGGGGAAGGAGGAGCAGCCCCTGGTCTCTGCCCACCTGGCGGCCTGCCCTCCAAGGCCACGGCAATTCTGTTCAGGCCAACACTTAGTGTTGCCGTGTTGGCCTGGATAGCCTGGGTGAGGGCCCTCACATCCTGCCCAACGTCTGCTGTTGTAGTCTGCAGTACGTTTAGGCAGTTTGTAAGAGCCAGGGAGTGGCAGTCCAGGTCCCCAAGCGTATCCTTTATGGAGGACAGGCTCTCCTCCATCCGCACCAAAGTCTGGCTGACCTGTCCCAGATGGCGGGTCTGAAGGGCCTGGTCCCTTCTCAGATTAGTGGGCAGAACCTCTGCCACCCCCCTGGTCTTCTGGGACGACTTCCTGCCTCCAGCTGAGGCTTGTGGCCGGGGAGAAGGGGAGCCCCTTGGGAGGGGAGCCAGAGAGGAAGACTCCTCCAAAAACAATAATCCCCTGGCTGACATGACATCCTCCTCCTCCTCAAAGTCCTCCTCCTCAACCTCCTCCTCTTCAACCTCCTCCGAGGACTCCGGCCTTGTCGGGGGTCCTCATCAGGCTGCTGTCCTGGGGATGGTGCAGTCAGCCCAGATGGCCCAGCACCCTCCTGCTCATCTGTGGATGACACAAAACATTCACAGGTTGGAGGATCCACACACTTGCGACATATTCCTTTGCCCCCCTCCCCACACATGCTACACACCTGATCCCAGCGTGTCGGGATCCTCCGGGGTAATTGACCACGCTATACAAAGTGCACCTCAACTCAACTCAACTCATAGGGCAAAAAAACCTTACCTGGCATCACGGCTTCATGACTGGAGTCATAGCCAGGCAGGCCCTCCATCTGTTGTCTATGAAAGGTCTGGGCCACCGCACGCTCCTCCGCTGTCAGCCTAACAGGGCATGGTGGGCCCCCTCCTGTGCCCCTGGCATGGGCTGCCATTTTGGCCAGCTTCTTTCGGACCAAACGCCGGAGATCATTAATTTTCTTTTCGATCCCATCACGTGTCCGGGTCCCCCCCCCCCCGCTGAATTCACCTGGTCAGTAATGTGCAGTAAAATCTCCCGCCTCCTGGCCGGGGTGGTGTTGGAACTCTCCGGGCCGTGGAGGAAACGCCCATATTGGGTAATGGCCCGGGCAAGAATTTGTTTCTCCCCCAAAGTAAAATTCAACTTCCTCTTCCTCTCAGTCATACTCATACAACAACTCTCTCCCAAACAATCAACAAAAATCACTCACAAAAACAAGCAGGAAAAATCAAGCAACAAAACAAACAAACAAAAATCTATCAACCAAAAAGTCTCACAAGCACTCACCAAAAAACACTTTCAAATATATTCTACAAAACACTAGATCAAACAGTCAACAAATATAACAAAGACAAGTCACAACGCAACAAACAACAGAACAAAAGCACCTTGCTGTATAGGAAGGGATGCAAAGGGATGTACTTTTGCAAAGCAAGTGCGTTTGTGTCTGTCTATTTATGCTGTCTGCGTAGTTCACTAAGTTGCCCGGGTCCACTTCCAATTTCACTGATTGCGCCGTTCCCGAGTTGTGAGCATGCGCAGAGAGGTGCTGACCATGGTCTGCTACATGCGCGCATGCGCGAGCCGTCCGGCCCTTCATTTGCATGGGGTCACGGCTCATTTCAATGTAACACGCCCACGTCCTTCCCAATTTGAATTACTCCGCCTTACGCCTCTGAAATTACCTTGCACCGGCGCTAATTTCTGTGCAAATCAAACGAGAATACGGTGATTGCGCCGCTACATTGTGGCAGTCTAACGTAAAGGAGGTGCGCTACGCCAGTAAAAAAATGCGCCGATGTACGTGAATCTGGCCCATAGGGCTTACATCTACTTTAATTAATTAGTTCCATAGTTAAGCTAGAAAATTTAAATCACATTTCTCAAACAAAATAAATCCAAAACATGGTTGTAGTTGACACTATTCGTGTCAATAATAAAAGGTATACATTTAATCCTTTCAATTCTTATAGATATTTCATTTTTAAACGTAATGATATGACAAGTCCAGCAATGGCCAGCTGGGTAGAATATAATATAACAATTCTTAATGACTCATTAGGGAAGACATGATATCCCTATGCTCAAGTATAATCTAAGATTTCACTACAGTTATCCATATCATATCTCATTAAAACCAACAGAAATTATCTGATGATGTATGTCAAAGCACATTGTATAACTTTGCTTTTCAATAATAACATAGCATTCATTTTCACACACACATGCAAGTTCTAGTTTAAATGTCACTATATTTAAAGTGGAAGTCTGGTCAAAAACGAACTGAGCTTAGGTCTACTTCCACGTCCATTCTAAGCCCTATGCTTACTACCCTGTAAAGGAAAGATGTGTATCTCCCCAATGGCTGGCTTCAGGGGATGGGAGAGGTCAACAGCAACAGCTGCAGAGCCTGGGCAATGATGTCACCCATAGACTTACTATGGGGCATCTATTTGCCAATGTCCCCCTTCTACACTGAAGCTGGAGCCGGGACCCGATCACTCGATCAGATCGGAGCATAGATAAGATAAGTATACACATCTTTCCTTTACAGGGTAGTTAGGATAGGGCTTATAATGGGGGAGGGAGTAGGTTTACGCTTAATTAGTGTTTGATTGGCCATCTGCTTTAACATAAATGATGACTGTTCCCTTTAGTAACCATTATTCCTAGCTCATTTAAGACAGAGAAGTTTCTGAGAATCAAAATTCTCATAGGCATAGAAGTCCATAATCCACTACTGTGGGACATGACTGACATATGCTACTGGATTTTTTCAAACTATTTATCGTCTCCCATTTAGTGCAATGTAGTGTTACTTTGACCTAAAGTCAGTGGTGTCATGACTACCTTAAAGCCAACCTTTTTCAAATGTGCAGGGTCAAATTAAAGTGAGCCTCTACTTCACTTTTTAAAAAGAACAAGTACTAACTAAGAGTAGACAGACACCACATGATGCAAAATTATAGTTGTAGTAGATTCACTTTTGTTACCGGGACTTGGTTTTCCGTGACTTTATGCCTATTGCTCTGTACACACAAGCGTTTTTCTCGGCAGGAAAAAAAATAAAGTTTTTCCCAACGGGATTCCTCTCAAGCCTGCCTTGCATACACACGTTCAGGCCAACTATCGCCCGTCCAAAGCACTGTAACGTACACCACGTATGACGGGACTATTAAGGGGAAGTTCCATTCAAATGCTGTGCTGAATAAGCCAAATTGTGATCCATCTATGGCCAGCTTTAGCTATGAAATCGGGGAAAATCAGGTCCAGATATTAAGGTAAAACTAAATCTGAGATGGGCATAGTTTTTTCTGCTCAATAAAGGTAATAGACAGATTTTGTGGTCTGCGCTTTTGTCATTAAGTCTCATTATGGACATTTAATTAATATCTTTAAATAATCTTTATTGATATCATCTAAAAATATATATATATAAAAATATGTTCCCACTCATCATACCTTGCACCTGCCCATGCACACAAATTCCCCCAATGAATAAAACAAGCATTCTTCTTGTAAGTCATGTGACGCCTTGGGGTACCTCCTTTTCCCTTAGGGGACAGTGGATGTTCCTCAATACTGCAGAAAGTGACACTGACATTATGACATCAGCCCTTCACACTTCATTATTGTACTGGGTCTAAGCCAATGTGTTGACACACCCCCAGAGATTTTCCCTGACAGCCTAGGCTAACATTAAATAGGATGAATGTTGCTGCCCATCATTCCACCTGAAAGATGATGGGCAGCCAGTGGTGGAACAGAGTTTCTGGGGGGACAGCACTGAAAGCAAGGTGAGTATTGCAGTTTTTTAAACATTAACAGTGGAAAAAAGTTATTTTGTTTCATGCATTCATTTACTCAGACACAGCAACAGGAGCCATTGGCTCCTGCCGCTGTGAATCACAGCCAGTGAGCGGGGAGCAGGGGTGGGGCTGAGCCATTCACTGCATGTGAATGGACACACAAAATCGTGCTTGTGAATGAGCATGTACATGTGCCCCCATAGCAGTGGGTTGCTATGGGGGCACTTGGCAAAGGGAGGAGCCAGGAGCTACGACGGGGGACCTACAAATAGGAGGATCTGGGGCTGCTGTGTGCAAAACCGTTACACAAAGCAGGTACGTATGATGTGTTTGTTATTTTAAAATTGTTGAAAACTGGAAAAAATTGGGTGAATTGGATAATTAGAATGTAATTAGGTTTCAAAGACACAGCAAACATTTGAAATAGCAATGGACAGTACTTTTTTTTTATTTTTTTATTTTTTTAGCTACTTACTTTTCCTGGGGGAGGTTACATACTTTTCTAGATCTGATTATGTAAGAATGCAGTAATCATATTTTTTTTAAACTCTTACTCCAGTTATATTTGGGATCACTGCTATATGGTTACTACAGCTGTTTCCTGCTTTTCCTAGTTAAAGCACACCTCCCATTACCTCTCATTCATTGGTTCCTGTTTCTGTTCCCAAATCTGAATCGAGGGCCTCTTTCTAGTGATCTGTCTGACAATTAGTCTAGAAATGTTTGCTGGTGCACTGATCCTGTAACATGTGCTTTAAATTGTATATGTATATGCTCTTAGTTTAGGTTACACCACCGCTGAGTAAAAGCTTTGTGATTCCATTTCATTTTTGTAAGTACTTAAGGATATATTTTAAAGGAAGTTCAGTGTTATTACATAGCATTCCAGTAAAGAGTTACATTGTCTAATTATGATTAGTGTATTTCCAACAAAACCACAAAATAGAGCGGTACACCAAGCATAGATACATCCTGAGGTTTCCCCCTATAGTACCTCTCATTTCAGCTTATTGAACTCAAATGTGTCTCTGTACCGTATTGTGTGCCTTTGCCTGCAGGTGCAGTCATTGTTAGTTTACTATTTTGATTTGATGAAATAGGTAGTGTAATTAGAGTTGATGTATGATTACTGGAGGAAGTAAAAAAAGTAGCATGCTAAAAAAGCACAAAAAGATGTTCAATGTTGTTTAAAAAGGAAATACTCAGAAAAAATCCACGGTTTTCTTGTCGGAATTTCCAATCTTGTGTACACCTTTTAACTTTCTATAACTAGAAGTTCAACTGGTCCAAATGAAGTGTTGCGTATTTGCAAAATTTTACCCTGAAGCCACTGCTCTGATTTTAAAAACTGAATGGGTCATATCAGGTCATGATTGTCATTAAGCAGCATTTATCGTAAATAAATGAAAAACAGGATAATGCAGCTTGCAAAAGCATAAAACATTGTGCCTTTTTCTCTTGACATACTTGAGTTGTAAGTACAAAGAAAAAATGTAATAAAGCAGTCAAACTAAGCTGGTCTCATCAGTGTAATGAAGTCTGAAAGTACTATAAAACATAATATTATATAAAAAAAAATCCTTCTAAAATAAAAGTCCACCCAAAACTGGTATATTCGTTTTTGGTAGATGCTAAAACGTTAAGCCACCCGACAGTTTTCTTTCTCTCTTGGCAACATTACCAGTGAGATCTATGCCCTGAGACATTATGAGTGAGCCAACGTTTCCTGTTGAATTTCTGTGCCTGTTTTATTTTATGTTGAATACCACAGGAGGTGCTGGAATACATAGAACCAGAGGCTGATTAAAGTGGAGTTCCACCCAAAAATGGAACTTCCGCTTTAAGGGAAGGTGACTCCCTAACATGCCACATTTGGCATGTCATTTTTTTGGGGGGGCGGAAACCCTCTTTTAAGAGGGTTCCAGCTCCCACTTCCACCTGGGAGCAACGCCGGAAGGAAGTTCACCTCTCCGCCATCCCTCTCTGCAATCATGTGGGACATGTCACAGGCCCCAAATGATTGCCCTGCCAATCACGGCACACATTGCAGCTCGTGTGTGTGCAGTGCGTGCCCGGCTGTGAAGCCTCAGCCACGTGCCCACAGTCACGATGCTGGCGCAGCAGAGAGGGGGGGGAAGACAAGCGGGGCTTTGTACGCCGCATCACTGGAATCTGGCACAGGTGAGTGTCCAATTAATAAAAGTCAGCAGCTACACTTTTTGTAGCTGCTGACTTTTATATTGGTGGAACTCCGCTTTAAGCCAACCAGGGTCCTCCAATACCAAAAATATTTTCAAGTGGTTGAGCCTTTAATAATAAAACAACAAATGCATATTAGGGCTCATTTACACTTTCTTTGGCAGATTAACGACTTGTTTACACTTGCTTCAAAACAAGGCTTCGGACAGGCTTTGTTAAAGCTCTCTGAATGCTAGTCAAAACCCCTGTCACTAAATAAAATGGTTAGCTTACAGTCCTGTTGACACCTGCTTTTGCTTTGCTTTGGCTTTGCTTTTAAAAATTATACCCCATGTAGCTTTAATGGTGCTTCAAAGTGTCTGTAACTACTTGCTGACGGCCGTACGACTTTGTACGGCCGCAGCGCAGCCCTGAACTCCTGACTGGCCGTGTTTTTATGGCCGCCCCTTTTGGCGTTCCCAGCGCGCGCTCCCGAGCGCTCAGCGGGGAACTTCTGTGCTGGCCATGTCCCTCGGACACAGCCAAACACAGATCGCGGTAAATAGACAATCACAGCGGCTATTTACAGCGTGATCTGTGCGGCCAATGAGAGATGATCTCATATGTAAACATATGAGATCATCTCTCATTGCCAACTCTCCCTCCTCACACAGACAGCGCGCGTGTGGGGAGGGGAAGAGAACTAAAGTGTCAGCGCTAAAAAAACAAAAAATAAAAGTGACTAACCAGTGCCCCCAGGACTACCTGTGCCCCCCACAGTACCACAGTGCCCCCCAGTACTACAGTGCCCCACAGTACCACAGTGCCCCCCAGTACTACAGTGCCCCACAGTACCACAGTGCCCCCCAGTACTACAGTGCCCCACAGTACCACAGTGCCCCCCAGTACCACCGCGTGCCCACCAGTACCACCGCGTGCCCACCAGTACCACTGTGTGCCCACCAGTACCACCGCGTGCCCACCAGTACCACTGTGTGCCCACCAGTACCACTGTGTGCCCAACTGCGGCCACCAGTACCACTGTGCCCACCAGTACCACCGTGCCCACCAGTATCACCATGCCCACCTGTGCCCACAGTGCCCACCAGTACCACTGTGCCCACCGTGCGCCCACCAGTACCACCGTGCCCACCAGTACCATTGTGCCCATCTGTGCCCACTGTGCCCACCTGTGCCCACCAGTACCACCGTGACCACCGTGCGCCCACCAGTACCACCGTGTCCATCAGTACCATCGTGTCCATCAGTATCCACCTGTGCCACCAGTACCACCATGCCCATCAGTGCCCACCTGTGCCACCAGTACCACCCGTGCCCAGTGCCCATCTGCCACCTCAGCGCACATCTGCAATCAGTGCCCACCTGTGCCACCTCATCAGTGCCCACCTATGCCACCTCATCAGTGCCCACCTCATTAGTGCCCACCTGTGCCGCAGTCAATCACTTTCCTGGCTTGTTAGGGTCTCAAGAAATGAGATAGGCCTTCAGTACATCAGGTTGGATGAGATGTGATCATTTTTTATGATTTGCACTATAGTTTGTAGACTCTAAAACTTTCACATAGAGCAAAAAAATTCCAAAAACTTTGGGTTATTTTTATCAAAGACATGTAGCAGTATAAATTGTGGCCAAAATTTATGAAGAAAAATTCATAATTTCCAAAAGTTTATCACAGAAACTAAGAAAAAATCATTTTTTCCCCAAATTTTCGGTCTTTTTTCATTAATAGCGCAAAAAAATAAGGTGAGGTGATCAAATACCACCAAAAGAAAGCTCTATTTGTGGGAAAAAAAGGACAAAAAAAATCATTTGGGTACAGTGTTGCATGACTGAGTAATTGTCATTCAAAGTGTAAGACCGCTGAAAGCTGAAAATTGGTCTGGTCAGGAGGGTGTTTAAGTGCCCAGTATGGAAGTGGTTAAAGCCTCCATAGAAGTCTATGGCAAAGCTTGCTTGAAGCCCCACTGAAGCTTCATTGAAGCCCCACAAAGCCTCATTGAAGCCCTACTGGAGCCTCATCAAAGCCTCATCAAAGCATCAAGCAAAAGCAAGGTGTCCAAAGCCATGTTTTGAAGCAAGTGTAAACTAGCCCTTAAGGTTTTAATGTACATAGATGCACTCACCATAATGCCAGTCACTCTAGTTCATCTTGAATTGACATGGGGCTAAAAAACCATAAAACACAGTGGCAGCACATTGGATTAGTAGTTAGCGTTTCTGTCTGGCAGCACTAGAGGTTGTTGGTTTGAATCCCAACCATGGCATGACCTGCCTCGACTTTCCATGTTCTCCTTGTGCCTGTATGTGTTTCCTCTGGGTATTCTGGTTTCTTCCCACACTCCAAAGACATGTTAGTAAGTAAATTGGCTCTTGTCTAAATTGGCCCTGGCATGTGAAACGAATTATGAACCTTAGATTCTAAGTCCCTTGAGGACAGGGACTGCTGTAAATGCACAATATATATGCAAAGTGTTGCTTAAGATGTTTGTGCTATATAAGTACCTCAAATAATAAAATATAACAACTAAATTAACAATTCATATAGATAAATGTATTCATCCTAACCATAATATTTCCATAGTTTTCATGTTCTGCATTTAGTACCTTTTGGGCTTTCCTACCAAGATAAAGATGCTTGATATGCTTAGATGCTTTCATACCCTAGTGAGTGTCTGGGAATATGTGTTCTTAGTGATAAAGTTCAGACTCAATGAGGATTTAGGTAAGGGTGGCCACACACTGTTTGAATTTGAATCATAATTGCGCAGGCTGAATGTAGATAATCAATAGATTAACTTGGGTACAACTAGCCTTCTGGATTTGCTTCTGATTATCGCAAGTGGCTGCTATAGCCACTAGCAATAATCACTGTTTAAAGAGAAGACGGGTGTCCCCTGATGCTGCACTTCCAAAAGATCCTAGGAAGGTAAATGGAGTGGCAACCTCAGCCTGAAATCCGACCTGGCCACACCCCCAATGCGTTTAGCTCCACTCTCAGGGCATAGTCATGGAGATCATCACTGAGATAATTACTGTCTTCTCCAAACTGTCTTCGTGCAAATTTCTTTACGGCAACCCATGGTAGGAGGATAATCACTGTCCTCTCCTGGTGTGACCGGCCTACCCTGACCACCTCACCCACTGGGAGAAGACAATTGCTCAGCAGGATGGATTCCCCTGTCAACACTATCTGTGTTGATGCAGGAATTGTGTAAATTTCTTTAAGGCAACCCATGGTAGGATAATTGATAACAATTCATACCATTAGTCATGTGACTCAAATAATCAACAACTGTCTCTGATTTCATAGCACCATAATGATTAGATTGTAATGGATTTAATAAAAACTTTTCTTCCTGTTGATTAGAATAAGGTGACTGAGTTACGCAAGTAACTAGAAATGCCAGGGTATGTTTGTGGCACTCATTTAAGCTGAAGATGAGTAGTACTATTAGCTATACCATGACCTGGATAAATAAGAACCATTACAGATTTATAGCTAGGAATAATTCTAGTAGAATAGGGCTAAGCTACATTATGCCCTTGTTTCCCTGGAATTACCTCTGAAGTAGGCTCTACATTCAATGTGCACATTTAACACAAGCAACACACAGAGGCTGCAACACATAAAGACATTCCCAAGACAAGATTCACAAATGTTACACTGGGTACACTACAGGGGGAACAATTCTGTGGGGACAAAACAGTTAGTTGTCCAAAAACTTGTCGAGCCAAATTTTCCCATTGCCGTCAAGGAAATAGAGAACATGCTCTCTTTTTGGCTCGACGAGTTTCTCGGCGGTTTTCTCGGCGAAAAGTGTACACACGACCGGTTTTCTCGGCAGAATACGTCTCCCATCAAGTTTCTTGATGGATTTTGCTGAGAAAACTGGTCGTGTGTACGGGGCTTCACATTAAGCAGTGAAAGCTATTTGTAAAAGTGTACTACATAGAAATTACTCTCTATATTTAATATTACACATTGTAAACATTAATGGGTTAAGGAAGTTTCTACATGTGTATGTCTAGGGAATTCATCAAAACATTATCTGAGTAGACACTTGAGGTCCCCATCTATTAAGTTTGCTTTAAACATGCATTGCCACATAAAAGCATTTTTGGATTACAGCAAACTCTACTATGCAGAAATAAGAGACTGAGCTTTAACCAAATTCTATGGATGAAAGAGCCCTCTTTTTATGAACAGAATTTACACTAAGCTTAACTTTCAACATGTACTCTGCAAACTTTATCTTGATTAGAAAACATTTAAAGATGAAAAAGAGGATTATGAAATAGGTTATCACCCCTTATGGTATTTGGGTTTACATGATTCTAAGATGAAACTACTGATCTTGAAAAAGAACCAATTATGAATTATTTCCTTCTCTTTAAATCTTACTTTCCCCATCATTGCACTTTCCATATGGATTATTTCTTTCCCGTGCTGTAATATTTGTTTGTTTATTGGTTTTGGCTGTGCTCTTGTTATCTAATTGGCCTGTAAAGAATGTTTGAAAGGTAATGTATGAACTGTTTCAATATAAAAGATTTCAATTAGACACAAAAAATAAATCAGGCTACAACTATTTATCATTTGAAACATATATTTCAGTACTTATAATTAGTTAGAAGAACAAATCAATTAGCTCAACTTTCATATGAATTTTAAACCTCAGTGGTAAAACTCCAAATTATAGCGGATTCCATTATGTATACACTATCTTAACCAAAGTATTGGGACACAGGCCAATCAAGTTCCTGAACCCCAAACTCACCCATCCATATATTTATGGACCTTGCTGTGTGCACTGGTGCGCATCAAGGGGTAATCCCCAAACTGTTCCCACCTGGTTAGGAGCATGAAATTGTCCAAAATGTCTTGGTATGCTGACACCTTAAAGCGGAGCTCCACCTTTAAAATGACTTTACTTTATTAATAACCCTGCTGCTAAAGAATCCCTAATCGGCCATTATAAAAAAAAATCGGCGTTAGAATACCTTATAAACACCGAGGCTTCCGGTTTTGCTGGTGGTCGGGTTTTCCTTGGGTTTTTGCTTCTTCCTGTCTCTCGCTATGCATGTTGGGGGCTTTTTTCAGAGCTCCCTAATTACAATAATTTGCTGTATCAGCCAAAACATCGCTCGACTTCTTTTACAACAGAGACGCTCACGCCGCCGGAAACCTTTGCCCGTGTGCGTGCGCGAGATGTAGCGGTGGATGCTGGGACAGCATCCACCGAAAACAGGAAATGATATGCTGGGTTCCTCTTCCTGCCCAAAGCCAAGATGGCAATGGGAGAAGATGCAGAATATAAGTTCTAATTTGGCACTGATAACCAGTGGAGCGGCGGGTGAAAACGAAACAAGTGAGTTTATTACAACACTGCGATTAGTAATTTAAAGAGCCACTAATTTAAAGAGCACCTAATTAAAAAATCGATTTTATCGGCGGAGATCCACTTTAAGAGTTCCCTTCACTGGTGTGGGGTTGAAAACAACCCCACACCATAATCCCCCCTCCACCAAATGATTTGGACCAGTGCACAAAGCAAGGCCCATAAAGACATGGATGAGCAAGTTTGGGGTGGAGGAACTTGACTGGCCTGCACAGAGTTCTGACCTTAACCCGATAGAATACCTTTGGGATGAATTAGAGCAGAGACATCGAGCCAGGCCTTCTTGTCCAACATCAGTGCCTGACCACACAAATGTGCTTCTGGAAGAATGGTCAAACATTCCCAAAGACACACTCCTATACCTTGTGGACAGACTTCCCAGAAGAGCTAAAGTTGTTATACCGGCAACGGGTGGGCCAACTTAATATTGAACCCTACGGACTAAGACTGGGATGCCATTAAAGTACATGTGTGTGTAAAGGCAGGTGTCCCAATACTTTTGGTAAGATAGTGTATGTTCATTTAGTTATTGATAGCCAATTGCAGGAGTATAACAGCTTTCATCAGATCTAGAAATCGATGAGTCTCTACACACATGTCAGCAAATGTATTATTTGAAAAGTCTTCCAATCCAAGAAAACACACACATTCTGCCAGAAGTCACAAATTATAAACTTGTGAAATACTCAAACTCCTACCATTTCTAGTCAGAAGGATTTGCATCCTACAAGATATCGACAATAGTAATTTATGCATATTTTAGGGCAGTAAATACCGGCTTAAGAATTTCATATTCATTATCCCAAAAAGATAGGCAGTGGATATACAATTTAAAAAAAAAAAAGACAAAAGTCCACATGTGCTCCAGGGGCTAGAAGAAGTGAGCAGACAAACCCTAGGGTCTAGAAGAAGTGTGGAGCAAACCCTAATCATAACTGTAAACACCCCAGTCAGCAATCAGATAGTGAGAAAAATTGGAAATTAATAAAGTCCCTCCATCTGTGTGACCTGTCCCTCTATTGCCTCTTCTATAAGGCACCCCAGCTGGTGGTCATATCTAGTATAATGCAGATTAACTGCTTCCACACCTGCCGCCGCAGTTTTACGGCGGCAGGTTGGCACTGCTGGGCGAGAGCACGTAATATAACGTCGCCTCGCCCAACAGCCACTAGGGGCTCGGCGGGGCGCGATTGCCAGCGGGCACACAAGATCGCTCGTTACAGACACAGCTCCCGGTCCTGTCAGGGAGAGAAATGCTGAGAAATGCTGATGTATGAATGGAAGATCAGCGATTTCCCCATGTCAGTCCACCCCCCCTACAGTTAGAACACACCCAGGAACATACTTAACCCCTTCCTCGCCCCCTAGTGTTAACCCCTTCACTGCCAGTGGCATTTTTATAGTAATCAATGCATTTTTATAGCACCAATCGCTATAAAAATGCCAATGGTCCCAAAAATGTGTCCAAATTGTCCGATGTTTCCGCCATAATGTCACAGTACTGAAATAAATCGCTGATCACCGCCATTACTAGTAAAAAAACATTTATAAAAATGCTATAAAACTACCCCCTATTTTGTAAACGCTATAACTTTTGCGCAAACCAATCAATAAATGCTTATTGCGATTTTCTTTTACGAAAAATATGTAGAAGAATATGTATCGGCCTAAACTGAGGAAAAAAATATTTTTTTATATATTTTTGGGGGATATTTATTATAGCAAAAAGTAAAAAATATATATATTTTTTTAAATTGTCGCTCTATTTTTGTTTATAGCGCAAAAACTAAAAACCGCAGAGGTGATCAAATACCACCAAAAAAAAACTCTATTTGTGGGAAAAAAGGACACCAATTTTGTTTGGGAGCCAGGTTGCACGACTGCGTAATTGTCAGTTAAAGCGTTGCAGTGCCAAATCGCAAAAAGTGCTCTGGTCTTTGACCAGAAATATGGTCTGGGGGTTTAGTGGTTAATTAGTCCTGCATTGTATTTGAGTACACCTAGGCAGGGCAGCCATCAGAAATTTTTCGAGCCCCTCACACAGCTTTAGGCAGCATGCCCCCCCCCCCGAGGTGCTGCCGCAAATTGAGAATAGGGGGGTGGGGTGTGCCATCGCAGGCACAGCAGCCCATTGATTTGAATGGGTTGCCATGCCTTTGTTTCCTGCAGAAAAAAGGTGCATTCAGCATTTAAAAAAAAACAGTACTTACCTGCAGTTCTTGCACACACAAACACACTGTGTTTTTAAAAGCGTGACCTAAACGTCAAAAAATGCAGCAAGTTTGACAGTGCAAGAACTGCAGATAAGTCACAGCAGACAGCAGAATGGACAGACAGTGCTGTATTTCATTGCTTGATGGGCATAGGTGTGCCGTGTGCGCAGCCTATTACATGAGTCATGCACTTTTCTTTGCAGGAAACGCAGGCATGGCGGCCCATTCAAATGAATGGGCTGCTGTGCCTGCGCAAATGTGGGCCGCCAAAACACATACATGTGAACCAGCCAGGCCCAAAATAAGCCCATGAAGCAGTTAAATACAGACAGTAATGCCATGTGCTCTGAGGCCTCACTCAGCCTGGACTGCACGTCTGGTCTGTGATTTAAAGAGTTCCTGTATTTTACACATGGCATGGCATGGGGTCCCATGGTGCTAAAGCAGAATGGACATACGGTGCTGTGACAACATGCCATGTGCAAAATACAGGAACTTTTTAAAACACTGACCAATCCTGCAGTGAATCATCAAATATTATAAAGACGTTGGGCACACTCTACAGAAAACGTATATTTACAATATTGATTAGCAAACAGTGACATACCTTGGAGTGCAGGACATGAAGAAGAAGTCAGCCTCAAGAAGAGCAAACTGGGGATGCTATAAAATCACTAACTCTAATTCACTTTTATATACAAGTAGCATCCAGTGGCAGGAAGGGAGAAGTGCAAGTCTAAAGGGAAGCCAGGGGTGCTGTACATTTTAAAACACTGAGAAGGGAAGCAGTACTGCGTGCCACTGATGATTTTCAGCGCTGAATTGTGGGCAGCACAGGGGCTTAACGGGCGGCTTTGCTTTGGGCCCCCAACAGTGACAGGGCCCTGGGCCTATGGTAAAGACGGCCCTGGATATATACGTGGGCCAAAAAGTCCTAGATGTTATCACAGCAGCTTGCCAAAAGCACATAATATTCAGTACAAGATCGTTTTTTTTGTTTAGACACAAATATAATTTTTAGTTCTTTATAACATAGCAAATCTTCACTTTTGAGTTTAGGTCCACTTTACCTGTTTGAGTACTACTGTGTATATATTTAGGGTTGCCGCTGTCCAGACCCAAAGGTGTCCCAAGTCTGTTATCCTATAGTGTATATATATATATATATATATATATATATATATGTATTTACTGTGCGCTGCTAAAAGAAGTTCTGGTTTGACTTGAAGAAAAAGTAGCAACCATATATATACCCGTTTGTTACTGGGTCATTTTTTTGTTTGTAGGTTAACTGACAATTACTTAGCATACCTGTACCCAAATTAATTTTACTGTATATCATTTTTTTAACAAGAAGAACTTTCCTTTGGTGGTTTTTGATAACCACGTTTTAATGTTTACTATATAAAAGGAAAACTGGCCCAACATTTTTGAAAAAACTGTTTCCCATATTTTCTGTTATAAAACATATACAGTAAAAATGGCCTTTCTTTATACATTTAGACCTAAATGTATTCTTTTACAAAAACAAAATCCACACATACAGTATCTCGCAAAATTGGGAACACCGCTCACATTTTTGTAAATATTTTATTATATCTTTTCATGTGAAAACACTGAAGAAATTACACGTTTCAACGATGTAAAGTAGTGAGTGTACAGCTTGTATAACAGTGTAAATTTGCTGTCAAAATAACTCAGCCATTAATGTCTAAACCACTGGCAACAAAAGTGAGTACACCCCTAAGTGAAAATATCCAAATTGGACCCAAAGTGTCAATATTTTGTGTGGCCACTACTTTCTAGCACTGCCTTAACCCTCTTGGAGATGGAGATCACCATAGCTTCACAGGTTGCCAGTAAAGTCCTCTTCCACTCCATTTAATGCTGAGTTAGTGGTGGAGTAGGACGCTCCGGACCTGCCGTACGAGTCTGCTCTCACCCAGGGACCAGTTAGACAACTCAGGCAGGCTGACAGGCTGATAGGCAGGCTCCTTCTACCCCTCCGGAGACTCACGACTTGGCTTCCCCCCCGGCTTCACCTGACTCCCCCTGGCTTCCTCCTTCATCCCTTTTTCAGGGGAGCCAACAGGTAAGCCATCCACTGAGACTTCCACTGGGACTGTAGGCGGCCGTCCTTTTCAGGACAAGCCGCAGCAACATACCCAAACACTACGGCTCTCCCCTTCTCCGTACCCCCCTCTGTACCCCCACATTTCCACCCCTACTCTAGGCATCCCTCCACCACCTCTCCCCCTCAATTTCCGCCTTTTTCAAAAGTTTTTCCTAGACATCCGCGGCAGCCTGTGGAGGATCGCAGCAGCCACAATCTAGGAAAGTCCGTGGCTTCAGCTGCGGCCTAGCGGCGTGCCGCTTCCCTCCCCCGGCAATATCCACCAAACTGCCCAAACTGCTCAGAAAGCCCCCCCTACCCCAGAAGAGCACCTTCATTTCCCAGTTATCGATCCAGTCTTCCCCGGCAGCACCGATCCACTCAATCTGACAGCCCCCAGCCTGGATCCTGCTGCCTGATCGGCGGCCATATCAACACAAGATCGGCAGTAAAACACGACTAGAAATCCATGATTTCATTCTACAATACGATTTAGACTGCCTCTTTATTACAGAGAGCTGGCTCACAGCCGACTGTAACACCATTCTAGGTGAACTGGTGCCAGAAAACTATCGTATTATAACTAAAAACAGAATAGGGCAAAGAGGAGGAGGCCTGGCAGTGATCCACAAGACTCATCTTGCAATCACCAAACCAGTCCTTCAAAACCCTCTTCCATTCATGGAAACTCTTAGGCCTCGTACACAGGAGCAGATATGTCTGCTGAAAATGGTCCGATGGACCGTTTCAGCAGACATCTCCGATCGTGTGTATGGGCTAGCGGACAGATTTGTCCACCCGACAGATTTCAAAGCATGCTTTGAAATCTATCGGGTGGGAATCTGTCCGCCCGACATGTCTGCTGGTTAGTACACTTACCAGCAGACATGTCGTCCCGCACCGCCGCCGCACCGCCGCCGAATGGATTCGGCGCATGCGCGGAAGTGTTTTACTTCCTGGTGCTGTGACGTAGCGGTGACGTGGCGGCGTCAACGTCACCGCCACGTCACCGCACCGTCCGCCGGAGGGGAATTTGATCCGATGGTGTGTACAGGCCATCGGACCAAACTCCAGATCGGACATATCCGATGGAAACGGTCCGCGGACCGTTTTCATCGGATATGTCCGATCGTGTGTACAAGGCCTTACTCTGCAATTGCAATCAAACTCCCAGGAGATCGTCCGGATTCTATTCTGCTATAGACCACCTGGCCCAAAATCGCAGCTTTTACTATCACTGACAGAGTTTATCTCCACTTACACCCTTAACAGCAAACACCTTTTGCTGCTCGGGGATTTCAATCTCTGGGCCAACTCCTCACAAGATCCTGTTGCCAACGCCTGTATTGACCACCTGGAAGGATTAGGGCTACAACAACTAGTATGTGGGCCCACACATGCCTCAGGTCACACACTCGATCTTATTTTTAGACACGATCTCCCAAAATCCCCCCCTTAACAAAAACATCAAAACCAGTGACAACACACTGGACTAGATGTCAGAAGAAGCTCCATTCAACTGCATCAAACAGCCGTAGAAACACTGGATGCCATAAAAATAGCCCTATTACAGTCAGCTAACTTAATAGCGCCGAAACATGAAACCTGCATCTGGAAACAACCAACTGTCGTTACTGAAGCAAGAGCGCAGAAGGGCGGAATCCGCCTGGAAAAGAAGCTCTTCAGAGGTAAACCTCTCCATCTACAAGGCAACAACAAGAATATACCACAAAGAAATCTTCAAAGCCAAGAAAAATAATTTTTCCAAGGCTATCAACAGCGCCCTAAACCGCCCCCGCGAACTCTTCAAGCTGGTCACTCAGACCATGAATCCAGGATGTCTTGAAGAAAAAGTAGCAACCATATATATACCCGTTTGTTACTGGGCCATTTTTTTGTTTGTAGGTTAACTGACAATTACTTAGCATACCTGTACCCAAATTAATTTTACTGTATATCATTTTTTTAACAAGAAGAACTTTCCTTTGGTGGTTTTTGATAACCACGTTTTAATGTTTACTATATAAAAGGAAAACTGGCCCAAAATTTTTGAAAAAGCTGTTTCCCATATTTTCTGTTATAAAACATATACAGTAAAAATAGCCTTTCTTTATACATTTAGACCTAAATGTATTCTTTTACAAAAACAAAATCCACACATACAGTATCTCGCAAAATTGGGAACACCGCTCACATTTTTGTAAATATTTTATTATATCTTTTCATGTGAAAACACTGAAGAAATTACAAGTTTCAACAATGTAAAGTAGTGAGTGTACAGCTTGTATAACAGTGTAAATTTGCTGTCAAAATAATTCAGCCATTAATGTCTAAACCGCTGGCAACAAAAGTGAGTACACCCCTAAGTGAAAATATCCAAATTGGACCCAAAGTGTCAATATTTTGTGTGGCCACTACTTTCTAGCACTGCCTTAACCCTCTTGGAGATGGAGATCACCATAGCTTCACAGGTTGCCAGTGAAGTCCTCTTCCACTCCATTTAATGCTGAGTTAGTGGTGGAGTAGGACGCTCCGGACCTTCCGTTCGAGTCTGCTCTCACCCAGGGACCAGTTAGACAACTCAGGCAGGCTGACAGGCTGATAGGCAGGCTCCTTCTACCCCTCCGGAGACTCACGACTTGGCTTCCCCCCCGGCTTCACCTGACTTCCCCTGGCTTCCTCCTTCATCCCTTCTCCAGGGGAGCCAACAGGTAAGCCATCCACTGAGACTTCCACTGGGACTGTAGGCGGCCGTCCTTTTCAGGACAAGCCGCAGCAACATACCCAAACACTACGGCTCTCCCCTTCTCCGTACCCCCCTCTGTACCCCCACATTTCCACCCCTACTCTAGGCATCCCTCCACCACCTCTCCCCCTCAATTTCCGCCTTTTTCAAAAGTTTTTCCTAGACATCCGCGGCAGCCTGTGGAGGATCGCGGCAGCCACAATCTAGGAAAGTCTGTGGCTTCACCCGCGGCCTAGCGGCGCGCCGCTTCCCTCCCCCGGCAATCTCCACCAAACTGCCCAAACTGCCCAGAAAGTAAACATTAAAACCCCCCCTACCCCAGAAGAGCACCTTCATTTCCCAGTTATTGATCCAGTCTTCCCTGGCAGCACCGATCCACTCAATCTGACAGCCCCCAGCCTGGATCCTGCTGCCTGATCGGCGGCCATATCAACACAAGATCGGCAGTAAAACACGACTAGAAATCCATGATTTCATTCTACAATACGATTTAGACTGCCTCTTTATTACAGAGAGCTGGCTCACAGCCGACTGTAACACCATTCTAGGTGAACTGGTGCCAGAAAACTATCGTATTATAACTAAAAACAGAATAGGGCAAAGAGGAGGAGGCCTGGCAGTAATCCACAAGACTCATCTTGCAATCACTAAACCAGTCCTTCAAAACCCTCTTCCATTCATGGAAACTCTTAGGCCTCGTACACACGAGCGGATATGTCCGCTGAAAACGGTCCGATGGACCGTTTCAGCAGACATCTCCGATCGTGTGTATGGGCTAGCGGACAGATTTGTCCACCCGACAGATTTCAAAGCATGCTTTGAAGTCTATCGGGTGGGAATCTGTCCTCCCGACATGTCTGCTGGTTAGTACACTTACCAGCAAACATGTCGTCCCGCACCGCCGCTGCACCGCCGCCGAATGGATTCGGCGCATGCGCGGAAGTGTTTTACTTCCTGGTGCGGTGACGTAGCGGTGACGTGGCGGCGTCAACGTCACCGCCACGTCACCGCGCCGTCCGCCGGCGGGGAATTTGATCCGATGGTGTGTACAGGCCATCGGACCAAACTCCAGATCGGACATATCCGATGGAAACGGTCCGCGGACCGTTTTCATCGGATATGTCCGATCGTGTGTACAAGGCCTTACTCTGCAATTGCAAACAAACTCCCAGGAGATCGTCCGGATTCTATTCTGCTATAGACCACCTGGCCCAAAATCGCAGCTTTTACTATCACTGACAGAGTTTATCTCCACTTACACCCTTAACAGCAAACATCTTTTGCTGCTCGGGGATTTCAATCTCTGGGCCAACTCCTCACAAGATCCTGTTGCCAACGCCTGTATTGACCACCTGGAAGGATTAGGGCTACAACAACTAGTATGTGGGCCCACACATGCCTCAGGTCACACACTCGATCTTATTTTTAGACACGATCTCCCAAAATCCCCCCCTTAACAAAAACATCAAAACCAGTGACAACACACTGGACTAGATGTCAGAAGAAGCTCCATTCAACTGCATCAAACAGCCGTAGAAACACTGGATGCCATAAAAATAGCCCTATTACAGTCAGTTAACTTAATAGCGCCGAAACATAAAACCTGCATCTGGAAACAACCAACTGTCGTTACTGAAGCAAGAGCGCAGAAGGGCGGAAGCCGCCTGGAAAAGAAGCTCTTCAGAGGTAAACCTCTCCATCTACAAGGCAACAACAAGAATATACCACAAAGAAATCTTCAAAGCCAAGAAAAATTATTTTTCCAAGGCTATCAACAGCGCCCTAAACCGCCCCCGCGAACTCTTCAAGCTGGTCACTCAGACCATGAATCCAGGATGTCTTGAAGCCCCCAATTCGGATACCCAAGAATTTTGAAATGAATTATCAGCTTACTTCATTAATAAAATCGAGGAAATCCGGGAAAGCATTCAGCAAAACAATACCCCCCTCAACCCCCCCCCCCGCAATTATTCACACAATACCCACAGTAATTCTCCACAATCAGAAAAGTTCACTCTGGAACCCATCTCTATCCATGCCACAAAGAATATCATTGGTACTTTGCATAACGGCACAGCGCCAAATTATATCATCCCCACTAAACTGTTAAAGAAATGCGCCGACATCCTGGGCACCTCCTATCACGCAGCTTATAAACAAGTCTTTCAAGGAAGGCGTAGTGCCCTCCCAGTTGAAAGAGGGCATAATCCAACCCATCTTGAAGAAACCCACCCTAGACCCCAAGGACCCACTCCACCGCTGTCCCATAACAGGCCTAAATGTACTCTCAAAGGTAATGGAAAAAGTTGTGGTACAACAGCTGCAACAGCATCTAGATACCCACAACCTACTTGATCCATTTCAATCGGGTTTCCGTCCCGGACACGGGACGGAAACAGCATTGCTCAGAATATGGGACGACGCTCTTGAGGCCGCAGACGAAGGAGATTCTTGTCTTCTGGTTCTGTTGGACCTAAGTGCAGCCTTCGACACTGTAGACCAAACTTTTACTGACTCGGCTAGCTGAAGTAGCCAGAGTCGCAGAACGCGATTTATCTTGGTTTTCCTCTTTTTTCGCAAATAGTGAAGTTAGGACCTTTCACTTCCGAGAAACGCACAGTATCGTGCAGAGTTCCTCAAGGATCGCCTCTGTCGCCGGTGTTGTTTAACATCTATCTTCGTCCTTTTTTTTAAATCATCAGCAGCCAAAAACTGCTTTACCACTCATATGCAGACGACACGCAACTGTATTTCCACATTTGCAACAAAAAGGATCACCACCTCAATCTAGATAAATGCCTCTCTTTGATGAAGAACTAGATGACAAAGAGTTATCTTAAACTCAACGGAGCGAAAACAGAACTTCTCCTGTTTAACGCCAAGCGTATGAATCAACCTGCAACAACCTGGATACCCCCGCCCATTCTGGGCAAAATCATCACCCCTAGCGCCAAAGTCAAAAGTCTCGGGATCATCTTCGACTCCTACATGACAATGGATGCACAAATAGGGTCAGTAGTCAGCGGATCTCACCATCTGCTGCGCCTACTACGTAGACTTACTCCTTTTATTCCCAAAGAAGACATAGCGGTCATGGTGGGAGCTGTTGTAAACTCCAGACTGGACTATGCAAATGCCCTTTACCTCGGACTCCCAAAGTACCAAATTGCTCGTCTGCAAGTCGTTCAAAATACGGCCGCCAGACTTGTGACTGGGAAAAAACCCTGGGAATCAATCTCACCCTCACTGAGAACCCTTCATTGGATGCCAGTAAAAGACAGAATTGCTTTTAAAGCACTCTGTCTAACGCATAGATGTATTCATGGGAACGCTCCCCATTATCTATGCGAAAAAATAAAAGCTCATAATCCCAATCACGTTCTGCGATCCACCAATCAAAATCTACTACAGATACCGAAAGTCAACTACAAGTCCAAAGGAGAAAGAAGATTCGCGGTCCAAGGTCCCAGACTATGGAACGCTTTACCAACCAGCATTCGGTTGGAGGAGAACCACTTAGCATTCAGGAGAAAGATCAAGACTCATCTCTTTTGATATCAAAGGAGACAGGAACAACAAGCACCCAGAGGCGATTTAGTTTGCATATGCCGCACTATATAAGTTTTCATTCATTCATTCATTTATAATTACATCACAGAGCTGGTGGATGTTAGAAACCTTGCGCTCCTCCACCTTCCATTTGAGGATACCCCACAGATGCTTAATAGCGTTTAGGTCTGGAGACATGCTTGGCCAGTCCATCACCTTTACCCTCAGCTTCTTTAACAAAGCAGAGGTCATCTTTGAGGTGTGTTTGGGGTCATAACCATGTTGGAATACTGCCCTATCTCTGAAGGGAGGGGATCATGCTCTGCTTCAGTATGTCACAGTGCATGTTGGCAGTCATGGTTCGTGGCACAATGTGCTTTTCTAGGGGGATTCGCCCTTGGCAAGGTTCCAGCCCATGTTAAGGGCATGTGGCATTGTATGGTTCGGGAGGTGGGGCACACATTCATTTCTGCCCCTTTCCATGCCTGCCAAGCTGCATACTCAGATAAGGATCTAGTATTGTTTTTTGGGGGGGACTCCACAATTTTGTTTCTTGTTTTTTTGTTGAGGTACTCCTAAAATCTATACCAGACTTAAAGAGCCTGGTATGAATTAGGGGGGACCCCATGCTACCCTTATCTAAAGTACACATCTTGTATAGATAAATGAAATTCCCAACTACTTTGTTTACTGGCATTTTAAACACACTTTTTTCTTTGTAAATGCCAGTATTGGCGTAGTACAGGGGTCAGCAACCTTTTTGCACTTAAGAGCAGGATTCAATGTATGTGAATGTGTGGTGGTCCGCATTCACATGCTAATAAATAAAAACATTACACAGTCCCCTTTACATTACACAGCCCCCTGACCCCTGGCCCCCTTTACATTACACAGCCTCCTGCACCTCTGGACCCCTTTACATTACACCGCCCCCCTGCACATCACACAGCCCCCCTTTCCAGCCCCCTGCTTATTACACAGCCCCCCCAGCTGTGTAAGCACAGAGGAATGGGGCGCTTTAATTTTTTTTCTTATTTACTTTATTTAATTTTTTTTTTACACTGTCCCTTTTATTGCTGTCAGAAGGAATTTAAACATCCCTTGTGACACTGATAGGCAATGACATGTACTCTTTATGGAGGGATCTGGAGTCTATAAGACCCCAAATGCCTCCTTTGCACTTAAAAGCATTTAAAATGCAAAATACTGTTTTTTTTTTAATTTGGTGCCTTTAAGTCTTCTGTAAACCGGAAGTGATGTCATGACATTGCTTCCGGGTTACTAGATCCGAGACGCGATTGAAGCCGACTCCGATTTCCTTCGGGTTGCTCGGGCAGGACGGGATGAACTGGATGGAAGGGAGAGCCCGGGCGAGCCGCAGAAGGCAGTGGGAGGGGGATGTTCCCTCCAGCTGTTTGGGCTTCCTAGCCGCAACGGTTGTTATCCCATGAAAGCCAATCGCCAGCTCTAAAAAACAGTACCGGGGTATTGCCTGCAAGTGCAAGCATCACCCCATTACAACCACTTTAAGCCGAGGCCACATATGTTTATACGGTCGGCATGAAGTGGTTAAAATGTCCGTGGACCGTAGGTTGCAGATCCCTGCCATAGTAGGTTGCATACATTGCATAGCTGCACCACTACATAACCAGGAGTCAGGGTATTCCCCAGGGCAGTCATTTAAAGGAATTTTACATATTTACGTTTGACTTTAAGCATTTCTAAAATCACTGCTCCCCATCAAACAGAATTTTTTACTTTTTTTTTTGGTTTGGTACATGTCCGCTAGAGCAGTGCCTAGCTCCTTGTCATTTGTTTGACAACCAATTGCCTATTAGGGTAGAAAATGGCCATTATTGGTTTTTTTAACATGCAGCTCCTATTGACCTTAGGAGGTTTAGATTCTGCTCCTAAATTTTAATAATGTTCAAAACTGCCCCAAACTGACTCCAGGTATTTCCAGCGGGACTAGTGACCTAGTTTTTATTTTGTATATCATTTTTACATCTGCAGGAAGGCCTGCCAAACAAATCTAGAAAAAAATGATAACAATGATAATTCATCAAACTATATGCTTCCAAGGCTTCAATCTGCTATAGCAAATAGCTTGATTTGGGGAAATTAAAGATGTGTCGTTATCAGAAAAAAACGTATGTGATATTTTTGCCCTGACTGTCACATAAAACCTGTTACTGTATTTACTTACCTCTCTGCAATGTTAGTTCTCTAATTTAAATGTTTTTAGAGGATTTATTCATATTGTATGGAAGGATATTACCATGCTATCTGGTACATGAAGCAGCCAGCACAGACAAATAGAAATTGTATAACAAAGGATAAAACAAAATGTGCAGCGCTAAGGTGAAACAGTAAATTCAAAAGTGTTAGCCAAATAAATTCAACAATAAACAAAATAATGTGAATTTTGGCTGTGATTCACATTATTTTGTTTATTGTTGAATTTACTTGGCTAACACTTTTGAATTTCCTTTTTCACCTTAGCGCTGCACATTTTGATTCATTCATATTGACAGCTCACTTTGGCAAGCGACAAACCGCCTAACCTTTTTATTAAAAGGAAAAGTCTCACCCATGTGGTATCCCCATACTTGGTAGGAGTAGCAGAATACAATTTAGAGTGCTATTTTTGACGTTAAGGAAACGTCTTACACATGTGGGGTCCCCATACTTAGGAGAAGCATCAGAATACATTCTAGCGTGCTTTTTTGCATATGTCCATGCTCTAGGTAAGAAGTAGCTTGTTAAATTGACAACAATGCCTCTTGGTAAATAGATTGAGGTATCTGCTTTCCAAAAAGGGTATTTTTTTTAGATTGTTAGTATGGTCCTTGGCTTTCAGCCCTCCAGAAAATTGATAGGCAGTTGGGAAATCAGATACTCCATTTATGTCCCTTGAAAACTTGAAGGAGCTCTTTGAAATTTAGCTAGTCAGCAAAAATCTCACAAATATGGTATCATCATACACATTCAATGTAGTGGCGGCTTGGGTGCCTTTGTGAACCCTCTCTCACCCCCCCCCCCCACAACACTAAGTTGCCAGCTGAGAGGAGTGACTTCACTGCTGGCTGTGACTGAGCGGCTTGTGTGAAGCTGCTTGCTCCTGCTTCTTTCCCCCTCCCTCCTGGCAGCCATCACTTGGCTCCAATCAATGGCAAGGGGTTAATGCAAGGTGCAAAAGGTGTTGGGGGATATGGTTCACCATAGGCACTGTGCTGTTGAGGTAGATGGGATCTGAACTAAAATATCCAGGATGCCCAGCAAAACAAGAGGAGTAGAGAACCAAGCGTTCGCAGGCAAATCTGGTGAAAGTGAGGTATTTTGCATGAGGAAGCCAAGCTGCACAGATGTGTTGCCTATGCTGAGCCTGTACAGAGAACGTGTGCTCTTGCTCTGTCCATAAGAGCCTGAGGACTGAGCCATAGAGGAATTGCTTGCCTTTGAACAAGATCTGAGAGATCTGCTGCTGTTAGTGCCTACCCCATAGCTAAGAGACTGAGCCTTGTGGGGATCCAAACTGAGAGACTGAGCTGCTGGGACATGACTTCAGAGGACAACAGACTGCCAAGTGATCTGGATAAGATCCCTGTGTACCAGGAAGGGTGAGCTGAATATATGTGCTTATCTCGACACCGACACAGTTAATGCAGTGGAGACTCCCCCTTATTTAGCAGTCCACAAGTCATCTGCTGCATACCCTTAAAGCGGCAGCTACACATTCACTACCTACAGAAGGGCCCAGATGAATGCCAGCCAACACTCACAAATTAGGCGCCAGGTACTTTTCCACCACTTCCAAGGGTTCCCCTCATCAGGAAAATATTTGTCCACCAGCTATTGGGGCTGTATGAAAAGTGTGCACACAAGGAACTTTAATTTCTTGGATTAGTTAAGGCCAATGCTTTCCCCCTGTTTGCACTAATTTTAGTATGGGTTAATATTGTAACAGCTAAACATATTGACAGCTTATAGGTTAGTGCTAATGTATCTAGTATAGCATTTTTAATTCTGTTTACGTGCCTGTTGTATGATTTATTCATTGTTTAGCTTCATTGTTTCAATACATTCAATATATCTACCATACTTAATTATGGAGTGGTAGCTTACTAATGCATAAGTCACGCAGGTGTGAATGGTCTCTAGCCTATATTCAAGTGTGTCAGAGGAGACCAAGCAGTTTAGAGAGTCGTGGGAGAACAGAGAACCCATCATCACCAGCAGCTCCTGGGGGAGTAAGCACTACAATTGGTTGCTAAGGACATTCTGAGTGCTGGCACCTTCTACATTCTTAACTACCTTTGACAGTGAAAGAAGGAAGCTGTCATAAATAGTAACATTAGAAAAACTGCTGTTTTATATAACACTTATCTCCCTCCCAAAGGACTAAACACCCAAACAAGCCTGGTCTGAACCTGTGTTCAAACTGAACCTTTGGCTCATCCCTAGTCCTGATGCTAGCCAATTTCTACCAAATACATAAAAGAATATGTTGGGAATAATTGGGGACAAACAAATGTGAGGGGGCTCTGGAAATATCGATGGTGGAGACACAAGGTATAATATATTTTAAATTGTGATGAACATGTAATATAGGTTAATACACAAAAAAAGATGCTGTAAAGCCTGACTTCACCTTTTTTTGCTGAAATAAAAATATAAGTTTCAGCAGCTGTTGACATAGAAAAAAACATTTTTTTGCACTATTCCCCATCTCTACAGTGTTGCCCCCTGCAGACTTACTTTGTGTGATCCAGCACTGGTCATTAAAGTGGTTCTTCACTCTAGAAACAAATACTGTAGTTGCTGGACACTTATGCCTGGTAGGCACTATCATTCCTTATTCGATTCTTTCATTCAACAGCGGGCTGAACAAAAACTGAAGAGCTTGGGAAGAGCACGTTGTACTAACTATCTGATGTTAGTACATTGGTCTCTCTGCTGAACTATTGTGGTCTGACAGCTGGGCTGCCCCCCCCCTCCACCAGCACAACTGCCGATTGGATGCTGATATTCCAGCATGCCTGTACGGCTGGCTTCTGTCGGACATGCTTGTGTACACACGGGCTGAATGTCAGCAGGTTTCTGTTCAAATGGCCGATACTGGTCCAAATTTGGCCCATGTATACCAGGCTTTACCCTTCCAATAATCCAGCACAGTCCTCACCTGAGATGGCTGTTCAGTTCCCTGGCACTGGCAGGTTTACTTTGGAAGCTTTATGGGGCCCCTTACACAGCTTCAGGCATGGGCCCCCTGGAGAACCGGGGGGGGGTGCTGCCGCCTGAAATTGAGAAGCAGGGGGGGCTGCTGCGAATTGAGAAGGGGGGGGGGCCTTTACAAAAAAAGAAGAAATAAAGAAAAGAAAATTATATATAAAAAAAGGGGGTAGCCATCCGCGGCCCTGGGCACCTCTGGGCTCTTTATTAAAAAGAAAAAAGAGAGAAAAAAATGTGTATATATATATATATATATATATTTTTTAAAAGGGTGGTTAATATCTGGGGCCCTGGGACCTCTGGCCCTTTAAAAAATAAAATTAAAATATATTAAAAAATATTTTTTTTATCAAAAATACATTTAAAAAAGAGGGGGTTGCAATCTGGGGCCCTGGGGGCCTCCGGGCCCTTGGGGACCTCCGGACCTCTACAAAAAAAAAGAAAAAAAATTGGCCCTTTAATAAAAAATAAATGAAAAATATATTAAAAAATATATATTTTTATAAAAAATAAATAAAAAAAGAGGGGGTTGCCATCTGGGGCCCTGGGGGCCTACGGGCCCCTGGGGACCTCCGGACCCCTAAAAAATAATAAAAGAAAAAAAATTGTCCCTTTTACTAAAAAATAAAAGAAATATATATTAAAAAATATATTTTTTTATAAAAAATAAATAAAAAAAGAGGGGGTTGCCATCTGGGGTCCTGGGGGCCTCCGGGCCCCTGGGGACCTCCGGACCCCTAAAAAATGATAAAAGAAACAAAATTGGCCCTTTAATAAAAAATAAAAGAAAAATATATTAATATATTATTATTTTTTTAGGGGGTTCCCATCCGGGCCCCTGGGGACCCCCGGGCCCCTTACAGGTGTAATGCCTGTACCCCCCTGATGGCGGCCCTGCTTGCGGCTTAACAGCTGGCTTTATGCTGCCCTGCACTTTGTAAATGGTCCTGCAGCCTTATTGGACCTGGGACATGGGACATGCAGGAAAAGGGGGGTGAACTTCTGCTTACATCACATGGCAATCTGACCGGAAGTGGGAGCAGGTAATTTTAAAACAAGTTCCTAGTTTAACTGATGGATAAATAACCAATGTGGCCCACACACAATCGGTTAGTCTGATGAAAACCGTCTATCAGACCATTTTCATCAGACAAACCAATCGTGTGTAAGCGGCATAAGAAACTAGTTCTCCATCAAGTCTACCTTTCTTTTGATTGATGACAGATGGCAGTGGACAAATTAGAAATATGCTATTGCACTAAATATCAGTTAAGTGATCCACTGACTGCCATCCACTGTCAATCAACAGGGCAGACCTGGTGGTAGTCTCTCAGATCCCCATAAGGCTCCACCCACCACATTACAAAGTTCCTTGGCCATGTCCCTGTTGGTATTAAGGGTTTAATGGCTGGAAGGGAGAGCATTGAGGAAGGAGTGTCCAGTATTGATAGTCTAGGTTTCAGTAGATTCATGTACCTGTCTCTGACTTGGTACAGGAGTCAGGCTCAAGCATCATTAATTTTACTGCAATGGTGGAATTCCAAAAGGTTTCTATTACATTCCTGACCATCAGACAGTCAGGAAATGCCAGCAAGTGTGAGGGGGTTAATGGCAGTAAGACAACAGCAAAGGGAGTATTACATACAGTATGCCCTGTGTATTTCGGTTACGTTTTTTTGACCATGGGTAGTATGCCCAATGTCAGCAATTGGTTATTTTATCGGCATGTAGGTCTTAGGCCGCGTACACACGACCAAATAAATCCGATCAAATCGGTCTGTCAGACCGATTTGATCGGATTTGTCTGCTGGGATATATTGGTTTGATCGGCAGACAGCGCGGTGACACTTCCGCGCATGCTTTGAATCCATTCGACGCATGTGTGGGCAGATATGTCTGCTGGTTAGCGTACTAACCAGCAGACATGTCGGACGGACAGGTTCCAAGCAGACAGATTTTAAAGCATGCTTTAAAATCTGTCTGCTGGAAAAATCTGTCTGTCCGACTGTACACACGATCGAATTTGTCTGCTGAAACGGTCTGTCGGACCGTTTCCAGCAGATGAATTTGATCGTGTGTACGCGGCCTTACTCAGGAATCCTCAGATATCTGATACAGATTATATATTACAGTGAAGCTGGTTTAGAAATACTGCTATTGTCAGTTTCGATGTCAGTAATGAGAATACCTTGTATCCATCAAGCATTTCAATTGAAGTATCCTTAATCCTGATAAGCACCTTGTATATGTTTTCTTGTGTTAGTAGGTCATTTTTGCTTGTATTATAAATTTAGTGCTCCTTGAGGCACTGTTTTCAATTCTTCCTTGAGTACACTTAATTCTGTTTTATGATGCACTTATACTTTTATTTAAAGGAAAGAGAGCTGACCTGTTTTGCTTTCCCACAAACGTATTTGGTTGCTATAAATCCATCCTAAAATAAATTACAGAGATTACAAGCATCACACTTAAATCCTGGTTCTGATTACTTCTGGAGGTAGAGATTTATTTGACATCCAAACAACACATTTTTTTTAGATTGGTAGATTTCAACACTCGCGTTAATGTGTCACATAGGCGACATATTGTAAAACAATTAAATAAAAACAATGAATAATATTCCCATTTAATACATCAAGACCAACTTTGAAGGATAAGTATCGTGATGCTAAGGATAGAAGACTGTGAATGCTTCTGGAAAAATTCACATATTATTTCATTGCTTTAAAGCCAATAAATACAGTGCCAGTAAGGAAATGGGGAGAAACATGTATAGTGTCTGCAAGATGAAAAGCCTTTTGTTTTACATTACTTTCCAATACGTCAAATGCTACAATGTTCTCCCTTTTAAATTACAGTACGTTTCCTATCATAAATATGTATTAATATATACTGAATTTAGAGGTCAGAATATAATAGTTGTTTTTATTTTGATAGCTAATGCTGGCCATAGACCAGAAAATCTTTGATTTTGAAACATCTGGTTGCTTGTTCCTGTTCTTGATCATATATGCTGATGGATAGGACAATAATTTTTTTCCTCAATCTTACATTCTATTTGTTACATATCCACCGTTTACTTATTGTATTGGATATAAATCAGCAAAACAAACCATTTTTGACCAATTTGAAGGAATCTTTTTTTCTGTTTAGCCTTATATTGCAAAAAATATACAAAGCTGGGATCTCTACCAAACACTGGCAATTCATATTCTTCCAACACAAAAACATTAGTTTTGAAAAACCCACACATTTTAAGGTAATAGAGCCCCTATAAGGATCTCATACAAGAAAGATCTCCATATTGAGACACAAATAGGGGCAGTCGTTTCTCCTTTTTTGAAGATGCTTGTTTTCTGCCTGTCTCCAATCTTAATACATGTCTGTGTAAGTGTATCATAAACAAAGTCAACAGAATTTGGAACTTCTGATTTGCATGCTTGTTCCAGGCCACTGACTCAGAAAGCATTGACGTTTCCCATCAGCATGATCTCCAGGCATATAGCATTTTCAGAAGGAGCTTAGCAATGACAGTCTGCATATTTCTCTCAGTAAAGATTTTATTCAAAGTGAAATTGTATCCACATGTGTCACCACTCAAAGCGCACTTGCACATTATGGCAAATGTACATTTTACTGTGGCCTCCTTTAGCAACGTGAAGCCCATGCTCCCTCTCATTGCTCTGTCACTGCCTCTGGCATCTTTTCTCAGTGTTCTTCCAGTACAGAAATCTTCTCTTTTTAACCAATATGTGGCCATTGTTTACATACCTCATGCGTACAGGAGATACATAGTTTGGCATATTATAGGTGCCAGGAATGCTATATTTTTGCTAGCACATGAATGAATGATGGAGAGCTTCACATCATTTACTAAGCTAAGGGTAAATTCCCTTGCAAAGTGAACAGCTTATTTGCCTTTAGTAAATCAAACCCACGGAGTCAAAAAAACTCTACCTTTAACCATTTTTTGTAACTTTAGTTCTGTTTTAATTCACTTGGAAAGGTTTCATTGCTGCCTCTCAAAACAGTAAATTTGTCTCAATAGGAGGTGTTCACAAAGCACAATTGTTTTTTAATCACTGATATGCTGGCTATATACACAAATGTTTTCTATCAGTTTTACCAACTTTTAATAAAGAAGATAGTCAAATGGGTCCAGGTAACCTACCATTATTTCTTCTATACAAAAATAAAAAACTATACAAATATATGCATTTTTTGTGAGAAGTTACCTCATGGTTTTAATTGTTTTTGTAATCAAAATATGGTTGAAACTGCTAGCAAATTGCTGTGCTTGTGACCAGCATTAGACGTCACTAGTATAAAGGAAAGCTCGTAACTTAGGAACAGCAGAAAGTTGTCCACTATTCTGGAATACTGTGCCTAAAAAGCAGATAGTGTTTATTAATGTAAAGATCCTGACCTTTAAATCATAAATCCACTACTGTGAATATGGAAATGCCTCTAAAACATACGTACTATGCATTTTGTTTACAGTAGAGGTTCACACTGTTTATGTGACAGAAATGCTCTTTATAAATGGAGCACAGTTCCACTAAAACTAACTTAGTGTTCTCAACGTGCTCTTATTTGGACAGAACATTTCATTTGGCATAACGTGGTGGCCTTTCCTGCAGTACTGGACTGGGCAAGCACTGACTATGTCTATTCAGTTTGCTTGAGTGGAAGTGTATATAAACAGTAGATACACCCTAGTGAGAAAGGAGGTGCAATTCCCAAGTAAACATAGAAACTGGTATTTAGATTTGCTCAATGATTCTTATTGTGCGAAACAGTTTAGCTGACTGGAGTATGTTCATATTCTTTCATTCCTATATCTACACATTATTTTTTATACCTAGTGGTTGTGGCACCTTAGGACCCACCCTGACCTTGGTGAGTTATCCACTCTCTAAGTTGTTAGAAATTTAGTTCAGGGCTCAGATTGGTAAGAGTTATGCAAACCTTGTTTCTAAAAGTGTTCATTAATTTCATTTAGAGTAATTGCATTTCCTATTTCAATATTTTTTTCCCCAATTAGCCAATTTCTATAACTTTCTTGTGTTTGAAGGTTGCTTAATTAAACACTTACTGGCCTGTGCTAAAAAAACAAAATGGATAGGCAACTTAAACTGCTTGTTTTTACTACAAGCCACAATTAAAGTGAGTATGATTTCTCATGACTCATATCCTGATTTTATATTTTTTAAACAGAATCTCCTGTTAAACACAACCTGTTTTTTTAAATATGATTGTAATATTAGTTGTCACTGAGGACAAATTTAAAGTTCTATAAAACGTTGTCGTAATTCACTTATCACCTTAAATGTAATCTGGCTGTAAAATAAATATCTAACTGAAAGTTTGTTGATGTATATAAATTTACAAATACTTGTTGAGCAAATCCACTTCTTATTTTATATTATAACCACCACACAAAGGGTAAATGTATTACAGATTTAAAGAAACATTTCTAGTTTGGTGAATATTTACCCAAGATTTTAAATATTCACTTTATTTATTTTGGCAACTTTCAATAGGGATTTGCGCAGCATTCAATGAGTGAAAAAAGTATTGTGTGACATTCACTAAGTATTTACCCCCAAAAATAGCCAACACTGTACTTTACACATTCCAGTGACATTTATACTAGAAATTATTCAGGCAGCAGCTGTTGTACAGTGAATAAAGAGAACACAGGCAGAAACTGATGCGCAAATCTCTTTGAATGTTAATTGGACAAATAGCCATTGGCTATTTCCTGAGCATGATACTCTTAAAAACGTTTATAAATAGACACCTTGGATTTTTTTAATATAATTACAAAAATGTAATTGCTGAAAAAATTTAGCAACTTTTTTTTATTTTTATTGTTGCATATTGACAATTATCTCAAAAGCACAAACTGTAGACACATATGTGCTGCAATTTTATGGGCTTAGCTACTCTAAACAATGTTTGGTGTTGGTGGTCAATATAATGGTCAATACAATGGCTGATTTGTACTCTGTATATTTGTAAACCACACTTTTCACTTACTTAACAAAAGCTGCAAAAATAGAGAATGTACTCTGACACTCAAAAGAACCCAAACACAAAAGTTTAAAGGAAAGTGGAACTTTTACTGTAGGAACACAAAATTGTCCACTTGGCACGCATGTTGGTTTCAGTCTTTCAGCTCATAAAAAAACATAACTGCCCTTTTTTGCAGATTTAAATTAGTGTAAATTGATGATTTTAACGTTTGCACATTTGAAACACTATTAGGTAGACTAAGAATAGATTGCACAGTGGAAGCCAAAGCTAATAAACAGCTTAAAATTGCCCTTAATGTTTTAAGCCACTGTCTAGATTATTGTTATTTCTGCATTATGTCATGGAATTTAAGGTGCCAAACAGTTCATCATATAACGGAGTGTTTGTCAATGAAAGGCAGCAATGATTAGACCAGGTTCTGTTTCAGACATACCAATAAGTGTGGTCAACCTTCTCAAAGGTTCCTTTGGATACTGTTACTGATACAGTGTACTATGTCACCTTACATTTCCCAAGCCTGGCAAATTTTAGTTTGGCTTGGATATTTATATATGTACATTGGCTGGCCCTAAGGTCTACATGACCACAATGAAGACATCTAATGAAAAATGTTGCTCCTAATGGTAAGATACAGTAATGGGATGTGGCTGTTGGCTGGTCTTTAATTCCATAAATTTGAAGGTTCTAGTTCTATTAATCCTTCCTTGTCAATTCAGCTAGAAATAAAAAGGAATGCCATATGTGTGTATTGAAAAATAGAGCCATGTCTGTGTTAAGCATTTTTTCTTGAAAATCAAGAGGTAAGATGAAAAATTGCTGAGTTGGGATAACAAATTTACAACTTTATGGCAAATGAAAAAAAAAACTTTACCCCATTATGTCCCATATGCAATATCTCACTAGCCTCTGATACTTAAATCTCACTAGCCTCTGATACTTGATTTCTTTAGGGAAGTCCTGTAATAACAGGATTCTGAACACAAATAATATCATTATGACTTGATGGGTTCACAGTACCACTCGACCCCAAACTCGGTCTTTTTTTATTAACTTAACATTGATAGATTTTTTAGCTATAATGGTTGCCATATTCCTATTATTATTCCATATGCTTATAGCTAATTTATGGATTTTCATTCTTTCTTTTTAGGAATAAAATATTCAATTATTCTAGTAATTTTCTGTATTTGAATGCATGTACAGTACATCTAGCTGAAGCATATGTAGAGACATGACCCAGACTTACCCCCAAACATCTCTCTTCCTCTCTAGATCCTGTCTCAGCGTTCATTTTTTCTTTTATTCCTGTAGTGAGAAACAGCTTTTAAATTACCTGTGACTATTACCAGACATTTGCAGGGGCAGATGCTGGGAGCTTATTTCCTATTGACCCTTTACTCAATGGAGTTGATTTGCAAGAGGCAAATAGAATGTTTATTTTGTAAGGATATTTTCCCTAGAGCTCAATGAATGAGGTGAAGCTCTGCAGCCTTTTATCATCCAATAAAACACCAGAAAAACATTTTTCTGGTGTTTTACTTTTTTCCTTGCACGTGACTGGGTAATCTTTAAGTTATACAACATGTACTAAGCTCTGGGGAAAATTACCTTGTGATGTGCAACTTCCTTTGCAAAGCAAGCAGTCTATTTGCTAATCAATATCAGTGTGTGGGCAGGCTTTAGGGAGCAAAGGTACCAACATTGTTTTCATGGAAAGAAATCATTGAATACATGCGGTGAGAATCAGAATGGGATGGGATAGGTGAGGTTCTGCAGTCCAGCAGGCAGGGCTGACAATGTTGCTAAAGATTTCAATACTCAATAATGCCCCTTTCACATGAGCTGTCCGATTAGGTCCACCTGTCAGTTTTTCAGATGGGTCTGAGCGGACCATCCTTTCACCCCTCTTGGAGCAGTGGATGTTAGCAGTGACATGTTGCTGAGACCTGCTGCTTTCCGATTTGATCCTGTCCACCAAATGACGGTGACGGTCCTATTTTCCATCCATCTGGCAGATCAGATCGGATGAAAATGGGCAGTCCGTTTTCATACAATTTCCCCATAGAGGAGAGCAGGACTCTATCCGTCTCTTCTCTGCACAGCGAGTGAAGACGGACCTGTCATCTGTCTGCGCAACGGAGATCAACCTAAGGGTAGATTTAGATGTGCTTCTAAATCTGCCTTTCCTCTGAAGCTCAATCTGCATTTGGATTGTGCTTCAGAGGCCAATTAAGGCCAAAATGTAATCTGCTACATGTCTTTGGTATAAAAAAAAATCCAAACAAGTTTATAATAATTGGTGTGTGTGAAAGTTATAGCGTCTACAACTTATGGTACTGTATATACTGGAATTTATACAGCTATAGATGCTATACTGTAATGGCACTAATCATATAGTGTGACAGGATGGCAGGCAATCTGTAGCTAACAGACATCTGGGACACTTTCATTGATGTCGCTAGTGACACTAATACAGTGTTCAGTGAAAATACTGTACAATCACACTGTACTAATGACCCTCTTTCGCCACCTCCTCCAACGCCGCCATGATACCCGAAGTGATTTACGGGTATCGCTGCTTTGGGGGTTGTGACTGGCCGGAGTATCGATCATGTCACTCCCGTGCATGCGCGCCGGAGCCGCCACTAACGGCATGAAGCAGTTAGTAGCAGGACGCTCACTGCGCCTGCGCCCGATTTCTGCGCCTGATATTTCTTGCACCAACAGGTAAGCCTTAATCTAGACTTACCTGTAGGTTAAAGTGATTAGTAAGGGTTCACAACCACAATAATATGCATGGACCCATGCTGACCTTTTCCCCACTGGAGGAGCCATAGAGTAGACCTCGGACATCCACTGACATGCTGTAATCCTTATCACTGGAGACTGCTGATAGGAAAGCTGAAAAACACACAGGAGCACAGCCCTTTTCCCTCTGATGACTAGCATTCAGCAATAGTGAAAGGTAATGTTTCTGTGATAATGTGGTATCCAAATGACCTGTTGTATTTCCATGTTTTATTGGCTTTAGGCAGAGACTGAAAATAACTACTGTGAGGTTTGCTGAACATGTGCTATAAAGGACACACATAGCACACATAGCTGAGCTCAGGGGAGTGGACTGGGGGAAAGCAATGTAGTGCATTCTTGGAGCTCTGCTATTGGGTGGAATAGGGTGGTTGCCCATGTATGTTGTATGTTCGGAAATTGGATGTAATTAATTGCTGAGCATCCTCTTGCAGCAAGTGGCTGATGCTGTGATAAAATAACTTCTCGATACCAGTTGGTGGGGCAATGGCAGGAGTAGCTTGTATCAGGAGGCAGAACAGGATGCTTTTGCAGCTGAAAAGGACTGCAAGCTACTCTGTGCCTTGGAGACACAGGAAGAAGAGGATGAAGGCTTGGTTAACCGCTCCACCACCTCTAGCTGTATAGCATTCCCACCGCATGAAAGGAATGGTAACATGCCCTTCCTGAAACCCCATGTCCACGGATTTTGTCTGTGGATGCAGAACATGCTCATCACCTTACAGCTAAATGGGAACTACTTCTGCGATCTCCTTTTAGGTCTCCCAAACATGATGTTTTACTCTCAATAAACTCTCAACACACTGACAAAGGGCTGCTGAGGATACAGCCTTTGATAGTGGGTGAGCTGAAATTTAGCTTCTAACCATTATTAGACATGTGCATTCGTTTTCGTTAGAATGCATTTTCGTCCGAAAATATGTTTTTTTCGATATAGAGAGATTCGACATTATAGGGAAAAGATTCAACATCATAGAGAAAAGATTCAACATCATAGAGAAAAGATTCGACATCATAGAGAAAAGATTCGACACTATAGAAATAATAGATTCGACATTACAGAGAATAGATTTCGATTTATGAGAAAATAGATTCGACATTATAGAGAATAGATTTCGATTTATGAGAAAATAGATTCGACATTATAGAGAATAGATTCGACATTATTACTAGTCATACAACATTAGAATTCTTGTAGGCGGAATATTCGAACGGAAATGTATGATTCGACGTAAAGATTCGACGTTCCGTCGAATATTCTTTTGACCATTCGACAGAAACCAAGTATTATTGGATTTTTGGACGAAAGCTATTCCCCAACAAAAAACGAAATAAATCAAAATGATTTTCGGGAGTAACTAAATAAATTTATATTCCAAACGACAACGAAAAAACGAAACAAAATATTCCAGTCTGCACATGTCTAACCATTATTGGCAAATGTCTTGCACCTGACCAGAGATTCAGAGAACAATGATAGCATTAGCAATGCATTATGGGACTTTTAGCAGGGTAATTCATTCTTGTTCAGAAGCGGAAATTACCACACTATGTGGTTAAATGCCTTCACATCATCAGTATATAAAAGGAGAAATGGTATATCATTTTGCATAGTGTAATATTATCAGGGTGCTTGGGGAACAATCCCTAGCTTCTTTTCACTGGACAGATACTACTTAATCCACATGGATTTATGTGGGCAGCAGGGGTTTAAGTTGCTGGGCCAGTTTAATAGCAAATATTACTGTATGTATCCATCTTTATTAGTGATATCCTTGCCCTTATTAGGAAATACAGTGATATGGGCCAGTAAAGGCTACCTACAGAGACTTCTTTATATTGTTCAAGGGAATTATTATTATTCTTATTGTTTTTAATAGCTTGTAATATTTGACTGTAAAACAATTGGCACACTTGGTATATTGTGTAGAATGTAGGAAACATATTCTTGCTCTTCTTCCTATCTCTCTCTCTCTTTTCCCTTCAGGCCTAGCTTACTCACTATTGACTTCTTTCTCCTTCTAGTCTAGTCTTTATGCAACTTCTCTATACTAAGCCTGAACATAACTGGGCCACAGGCCTACCTTTGAGTATATTGACATAGACTGATCCTGATAGCAGTCTCCCAGCACTCTCCTGGGGTATTTTAGAGGACCTTCTTGAGTGGGATGCTAGACTGCAGCCCCAGTACCTATTGCAGGGACTCCTATCTGTGTCGCCCAACAGGTATGTCCTACCTTACTTTTTTACCTTATTATCATTCTATGCACTACTCCTAGATTATTAACCTACTCTTGTTCACTCTGTTTGAGGCCTGTCCTCGTTGTCTTTTTATAGCACAATATATGTTGATGTGAAAAAAGGAAGAAATACTGCTCTACCTAATTCTTCCTATCTTAGCGCTATGGAGGAACAGGAATCTAAATACAGGTAATGTTGTGTTCATAAAATCAATATATGTATATATAAATATAACATATGACAAATAACATATAATTATTATATATCTAATATATATCGATCAGCAGCCACTTTAAAATTAATCATAAAAGCAAACAAAAAGATGAATATTGCAAACTGATCACCAATAACCCATACACATCAAAAGCAGAGCTCCTGTCAGAAAACAAAACTGACTGGCTAGTATAGGTAGTCAAATATATACAGATAAATAGCACCAACGGATAGATTGATAAAACTAGTAGAAAGTCTCTAATAAACGCAAATGGCTTAGGAGATTATATATTGATGTGTGCACCGTCACCAATAACTCTTCCACCGCGTGCTTCGGGCACCCCTCCGGGGTCTAAACTCACCAGATCCCTGAAAAATTAGGCATCAATCAAAATCCCCCCGTCATTCAATCAGGAAAGAACTCCAATGGAAACCTCTGTCACTCGGGGACATCCAGGGGCATAGGAAGAGAGACTACACATAGTCTAATTCCGTATAACTATTTATTCTCAAACTTCAATAGTTCCATAAACTTCAATGTTCCTTAAAGCTGTGACAGTCCAAAAAGTGACCATATAACTGAGGAAAACAAGACTAATATTTTTATTTTCATAAGGCCTAAGTAATTTCCCAGGCTTATTGTTGGTTACCTATAATAGTGTTGTTTGCCTCTAAGTCTAGTAAATGCTTAGGATTTTCAGTCTGGAGAGTTTGTTTAAATAATGTGTTCGCCTACTTTTTTGCAAGGTTTCTAACTGGACAATTTTGAATACCTGTGAGTATTTCATATATTTAGGCTTTATAGGACTCCCATAGTACAACAGGGATAATATATTTGGAGTCTTTTGGGTAGGTTTATTAAAGATAAATAGGCTAATCGCTTTGCAATGAAGTTGAACTTTACAAGGGGAGATTCACTTTGTATTGAGATTTTCCAAAGCTTAGCTTAACAAATGAGGTGAAGCTCAGTAAAATTCCATCATCCAATGATGTTCAAGCAGAAAATGCTGTTTTTTAATTTCCTTCCACATGATTGGGTAGTCTTTTCAAAGTGACATTTCACCAAATACCTTAAGCTGTGGGGAAAATTCCCATATATAGTGCAACATCCCTTGCAAAGTGAACAGCATATTTGCCTTTAGTAAATCATTAAGTCGGCAATAAAGGCTTTATAAAGTCATCATATTTGACATTTTAAAACATTTTGCTTTGGATAGAGTAAGGTATGGTTAAACACACTACCATACCATGTTTTACTGTAAATGCTGTTCATGGCTTATGGATATTTCCCTTTAATTTCTGCCACATGAACACAACAGGAAGTGAGTAGAAATATTTCCAAAATGAAAGATAAGCCCAGTTTTAGATAATAGTCACTGCAAGTTGTACACATTTAAAGATTCCCCTCAATTTATTTTCGAGTGATGCTTGTAACATTTTGGATTTGCTGTACCTTCTACTTCTGCCCTATTTACTATGGTCACCAAGACAAACAGCAAGAATGAGTTCTCCCAACTGTGACACAGATAGCAATAAAAACATAACAGATGTCCCCCTGAGTGTCCTAGATGTTCTTTTTTTCTATAGTTTTTCTTTGTATTCTCTTGTATTTCTCTCCCCCTTTCCTTTTATTCTCTCTGCCCCCTGTTCTGGGAGGCCTTGACAACTAAGTCTCTTGATTATCCTCTGTGCAAGACTTGACTTCCATATCTACTTTGAGAGTTACTCCCAGTTTACAGTCTTTACTCTTTTGACCCCTCTCCCCTCCAACCTCCCCTTTCCTGTCTATCCCTGTATCTCATAATAAGTGTATTGTTAATGTAAACCTAATGCATATCAATGCCATACTTATTGATTTGTATCATCATAGTCGTTACTGTATTCTATGGCTCACAGCCAAACTCTGTTGATTACATTTGAACACTTGTACAGGTTATACCATGCATCTTTAATAAAGACCAATTGAAAGTGAAAAACATAACAGATGTTCTATTTGTTAGACACTAAAAAAATATATATTATGTTTTGGCTAGATATTACAGTAGATATTATTACATATTTGCAGATAATCTGCAATAGGCAGAGAAAACTATATTCTATCTCTAGAAGTAAATGTTGCTACTATGTGAAATACGAGGAGAGAACAGTATTCATTTAATTTAAAGAGCTGTGTAGTGCCATGTCTGCCCCTAAATTCTACTAATTGAGTAATTACTGATGTATTAGGTTCACAAGCTGCTACATTTTGGCAGTTTTGAGAAACATCTTTCTAGAGCTTGTTGTCATTGGATTGAATTTGGTAATTAATACAGACTTTATGCTATAAGCCACTAGCTCAGTCTTTTTTTTTTTTTTTGTGGTGTACACTCATATACAAAATAACCTCCAGTCAAAGAATAACTTTCATGGAAAAATTATTTTATACGTTCACATTATTGAAAATAAATGAAAAAAAAAATCTAATTTTAAATCTAGACTTTCAACTCATTGGTATTTTCCAAATTTATGGTTGAATGGCTTCCAAGCTATTAAAGGTCAATACATTAAACACCTTTCATTATGTGTTATAACACTTTTATAAAGCCTAGCATAGACCATAAAAAGAAGGTTATGCAGATTGAGATTTACAAAGCTGCTTTTCACTTAAATCCTCTTAAATTATTCCTTGTATTCTTTTTTTACAAAAAGGTTCAAGTTTTAATTTTTTTATATGACTCACAAAGTTTTTCTATCTAGAAAAAATAAATTAAGAAACGTAAGTTGCTAAATTCCGTAAAGTTTGCTGTACACTTTTCAGACAGTGTAAAATGAAACTTCTGCATGTGAAGACCATAATAGAAAAAGCAGTGAAGGATTTCAATAGTGTATGGAAAACTGTAGTTCATAAAAACTAAAACATATAATTATATTTGTAAGCCTGGTATTAAAGAGAGTAGTGTAATAAGTGGCTAATACTCAAAGTCCTTGAGTTTGAATTTTGTGTGTTTTTTGTATGAATTTAGAGCCCATTTACACCTGGGTAATCTATTGCAATGGCACTTGCATTAAAACTAGATATAACACAAGTTTATGATAATTGCTAATGATAAGAATGGGCCCTTGAGGTTTTCTTATGTGTGCATTTTTTTTTTTTTTTTATCATAACTCCAAGATAATAGAAATTTAAAGGTCTGAAGGACCGTTGTCATCGATGAAGCTGACTGATGGTCCGTCGAGCCCAATAACCGATCGTGTCAGAACGCGGTGACTTCTTTTAAAAAAAAAAAGTAAACAAAATGTAAAATAATAAATATAAAATAAAATGTAAAAAAAAAAAAAAAATGCGGTGACGTAAAACACAACGACGTGCTGAAAAAAAATGAAGTTTGATGCCTCCAAGCATGCGGGTCGACTTAATTCTGAGCATGCGTGGATTTTTAGGAATCCATCGGTTAAATTTAAAGCAAGTTTTTTTTTAACCGATGATTAAATAACCTATGGGGCCCCCACACGATCGATTTTGACCGATGAAAACGGTCCATCAGACTGTTGTCCTCTGTTTAACCTATCGTGTGTACGAGGCCTTAGTGAGCACTTCTTTGTTGAGATAATCCATCTACCTCACAGGTGTGGCATATCAAGGTGCTGATTAGGCAGTAGACATGTGCATTTGTTTTCATCAGAATGCATTTTCATTCAAATTTCGGGGGTTTTAACAAACAATAACGAACATGCAGAATCCAAAATCCGAAAGATCCAACATAAAAAGTGCTATATTTTTGTTTTGTTGTGACAACAGTTTGATATAGATAGAAGATTCAACATGACAGTGACAATAGCGATCTGTGTCTATCGAACCTGCGGTCGAAGTTGCCTAACCTAACTCTATTAGTCCAAGATTCTACATTATAGAGACATGAAGAATCGACAAAGCAGGTAAAAACATACGATCGCAGCAAGCGGACATTTATGGTCAAATGCTCTGCCCATAGGCTATAGAAGAATTCTAATGTTGGTTGACTAGTAATAATAATTAATACTGTAAATATAATTATTACTAGTCATACAACATTAGAATTCTACTATAGCTTGTGGGCAGAGCATTTGACAGGAAATGTACGATTGCGGGTTCAAATCAGTGGCGTCACTAGGGTTAATGTCACCCGGTGCGGTATAACATGGTGTCACCCCCCCAATAATTTGTTCCCCCCTAATAACACTGCATATATTGGCAACAGTAGTGCCGTTAATAACTTTCAATCGACTAGCAATTTTGAATAACAAAATCATATGAAAATAATAGAATTCAAAGCTTAAACTGTTAAAGAACTGTATTTATTTTAACTTTGCCATCAAACGCAGCTACTGTGGCATCAATTGTTACCACTGTGCCCAGCAATTGTCACCACTATGCCATGCCATCAAACGCAGCCACTGTGCTATGCCAAACGCAGCCACTGTGCTATCCCAAACGCTGCCACTGTGCCATCAATTGTTACATCTGTGCCATCAATTGTCACCACTATGCCCAGCAATTGTCACCACTTTTCCATGCCATCAAATGTAGCCACTGTGCCATCAATTGTCGCCACTGTGCCATCAATTGTCACCATAGTGCCATGCCATCAAACGCAGTCACTGTGCCATCAATTGTCACCACTGTGCTCATTGTCACCATTGTGCATCAATTGTCACCACTGTGCCATGCCAAACACAGCCACTGTGCCATCAATTGTCACCACTTTGCCCAGCAATTGTCACCACTATTCCATGCCATCAATTGTCACCACTGTGCCATCAATTGTCGCCACTGTGCCCATCAATTGTCACCACTGTGCCATGCCATCAAATGCAGCCACTGTGCCATCAATTGTCACCACTGTGCCCATCAATTGTCGCCACTGGGCCATGCCATCAAATGCAGCCACTGTGCCATCAATTGTCACCACTGTGCCAATCAATTGTTGCCACTGCGCCCATCAATTGTCACCACTGTGCCCATCAATTTCGCCACCGTGCCCATCAATTGTCGCCGCTGTGCCATGCCATCAAATGCAGCCACTGTGCCATCAATTGTCACCACTGTGCCCATCAATTGTCGCCACTGTGCCCATCAATTGCCACCACTGTGCCATGCCATCAAACGCAGCCACTGTGTCATCAATTGTCACTACTGTGCCATAAATTGTTGCCACTGTGCCCATCAATTGTCACCACTGTGCCATGCCATCAAACGCAGCCACTGTGCCATCAATTGTCGCCACTGTGCCTTTTTAAGACCCGTCCTGTCATTTTCATGGGATGAGGACAGAGGGACGCAGTGGGATGAGCACAGGGGGGGCTGAGCACAGGGGGACAGGGTGGGATGAGGACAGGGGTGGGTGGTAGAAGACTGACAGGGAGGATGGAGATGACAGGGGTGGGTGGTAGAAGACTGACAGGGAGGATGGAGATGACAGAGGTGGGTGGTAGAAGCCTGACAGGGAGGATGGAGATGACAGGGGTGGGTGGTAGAAGACTGACAGGGGTGGGTGGTAGAAGACTGACAGGGAGGATGGAGATGACAGGGGTGGGTGGTAGAAGACTGACAGGGAGGATGGAGATGACAGGGGTGGGTGGTAGAAGACTGACAGGGAGAATGGAGATGACATGGGGTGATAAAATGTATGACAGGAGACAGTAGGTGGCATCATAGCATTACACGGGTGTGAGGTCATCACAGCCAGCTGCTAGCAGTGATGTGACATCACGGGTTGCTGTCAGTGTCGGGCATGTACAGTACCTTGAGGCTGGCTCTCCGATAATCGCTCCTCTCCTCTGGCAGGTCTTTCACACTACGGCCATCCAGGAAATCAAGGAGCTGCTCCGCAGCGGCGGCGGCCATTATCCTCGCTCTGCCTCTGCACATGGCACTTGGTAGGAGATTCGCAGAGCGCAGGAGAAGAGGAGGAGCCGGGGGAGGGGAGCACATGGATCCACGTAACTGACCTAGTAACAACTGTTGGATGAATGAATGATTGGAGGTTGCGTCAAGCTCCCAGCGCCTCCTCTTCCTCCACAGTGCTGTGCGGCTGCCGCTGCAAGGACTACTACTGTCACAAATTGAGTTAGGGAACCAGTGGCCGTGGTAGCGCTGGCCCTGAGTGCAGGGGAGGTGGAGCAGGCGGATCAAAATTGTGGGTGGGCGGCAACTTGCCGCCCCCCTAAAAGTGCCGCCTGGTACAATGGTACCATCGGGTCCCATGATAGGGCCTGCCCTGCTCCTCCCGCACGGAGAGCCGCACAGCTGAATCCTGAATTTCAGTGCAACTGTACGTTTCAGCACTGAACTCCAGGATTCAGCTGTGCGGCTCTTCGTGCGGGAGGATGGGGGTTCAGGGTTTTTTTTTTTTTAAATCAGGATGGTGTCACCCCTCTAAGGGGGTCACCCGGGTGCGGACCGCACCCCCCGCACCCCCTAGCAACGCCTCTGGTTCAAATCTTTTAGCTGCTTCATCGAATCTTCTTAAAACATTCGACAGACAACATAAGCCTTCAATTGACAGATTTGAGTTTAATTCGGATTTTAGGATGAATGCATTTTTTAACGAAACAAAATTAATAAAAACGAAAACTAAATTCCGAAACAAAATACTTCAGTGTCCACATGTCTATTAGGCAGCATGATTATTGCACAGGTGTGCCTTAGGCTTGCTACAATAAAAGGATACTCTAAAATGCCACAGATGTTTGAAGGGAGCATGCAATTGGCATGCTGACTGTAGGTATGTCCACCAGAGCTGTTGCCTTTGAATTGAATGTTCACTTCTCTACCATAAGCCATCTCCAAAGGCGAGTAAGAGAATTTGTCAGTACATTCAACTGGCCTCACAACCACAGACCATGTGTAACCACACAAAGCCTAGGACCTCAACATCCAGCATCTTCCTCTCCAAGATCGTCTGAGACCAGCCACCCAGAAAGCTCCTGCAACAATCGGTTTGCATAACCAAAGAATTTCTGCACAAACTGTCAAAAACCGTCTCAGGGAAGCTCACCTGCATGCTCATTGTCCTCATCGGGGTCTCGACCTGACTGCAGTTCGTCATCATAACCGACTTGAGCAGTGGCGGTGCGTTCATGAAGGGTGCACAGTCACCGCCCCCTCTTTCTTACCACCCCTCTATCACCATAGATTCATGCATTGCATGAATCTATCTATAGTCGCCGGCTGCCACCCCCTATTCAGGTGCCCGACCCCTTTTCAGGTGCCGGGAGTCTAAATTACAGCAGTGGGATATCTTTGAAACACCTGATTAGAGCCATAGGCTCTAAAGGCATCCAAAAAGGTGAACAGCGGATGCCATGCTGGGCGCTCGCAGTTCACTAAGCTTTGTGAAAGCAAATGAATGTTCGTTTTCCTAACACTGAATGGCCAATCAGGTGCTCAGGTCTGTTACCTGTCACCTGATTGGCTGAAATGACAGGTTCTGTGATTGGACACCTATCAGGCGTCCAATCATAGTAGAGGACAGGGAAGAAAGGACATCAAGGAGCATAGAGGACACCGCCACTGTGACCCGCTGCCCCCACCGAGACAAAGTAAGTGCCGGGCGGGCTGGGGATGCACACTGGAGGCATTTGGTGGGCACTGTAGCAACAATTGATGGGCACACTGGCAACAATTGATGGGCATGGAAGTGGCAATCGATGGGCACACTGGCAGCAATCGATGGGCACAGTGGCAGCAATTGATGGGCACAGTGGCAGCAATTGATGAGCACAGTAAGGCAATTGATGGGCACAGTAGCAGCAATTGATGGACACACTGGCAGCAATTGATGGGTACAGTGGCAGAAATTGATGGGCACACTGGCAGCAATTGATGAGCACAGTGGCAGAAATTGAAGGGCACACTGGCAGCAATTGATGGGTACAGTAGCTGCGTTTGATGGCACAGTGGCAGCAATTTATGGGTACAGTGGTTGCGTTTCATGGGCACAGTGGCTGCATTTGATAGCACAGTGACTGCGTTTGATGAGCACAGTATCTGCACTTGATGGGCACAGTGGCTGAGTTTTATGGGCACAGTGGCTGCGTTTGATGGCGCAGTAGCGGCAAATGCTGGGCACAGTAGCTGCATTTGATGGGCACAGTGGCTGCAAAAGAGTTACGTTTATCATTTTGCTCAGTATACTGTGTATATATACAGTATGTATATATATTTTTGCGCACCTGTTACTTATATCCAGTCAAAGTGACAACAGAATGTATCCAAAAAATCTCTAATCTTGTTCCCAGTGCACTACATAGTGGCTTCATCATACACACTGGTTCACCAGCTTTTTCTGAGAAAAATAAAGGCAGCTTTAAGGGAAAATTTCTTTTTTTTGGGCTTTATAAATGCAATTATTTCTGCAGCAGATTCTAGACATGGTACAGATCTGCCACTTTACAGGTAGACTAAGGGGGACCCCCCCCCCCCACAGGCACTATATTAGAAGTAATTTTTCATTGTACGCATTTGTTTTAAAATCTAAAAATCACTGCTCATTTAAAAATTACGTTTTTCACAAACTGTTTTTTTATTTATACATGTCCCCCGGGGTAGGACCCGGACCCCATAACCATTGTAATCCCAATTACTTGCATAATAGCCTTCAAAATGAGCACTTTTGATTTTTGACGTTCGGGTCCCATTGACTTTAATGGGGCTCGTTATTTGGGTCTAAACTTTCGCAGTGTTGGATAGATCTGGTGATAACCGAACAGGGGTTCATTCAGTCCACCCCTAGTGTCCTGTGCACTACTTTATGAAAGAATAATATTGGAATAAAACTAACAGAGCTAGTGCCTGTTAAAGTGTATATTTATACCTAATACTTTTTTGTTACTTGTGGATAGAAGAAGGGGTAATGGTTAGAACTCTTTTCAGGTTGTGCTGCTATCTTGGGCTTTTTCAGAGAGATTTCCCTTCACTTTCTGTCATAGGGCAACATTTTACAAACAGGTCATTGAAACAGGGGAACAGACAACAATAAAAAGCTGACAGAAGTTTTAGCATCCCCTTATATAACTTAACAAAAAAAAAACAAAAAAAACATTTTTACTTCTGTCTATGTTGTTTTTACAGATGTTTTTCCTACTTTCTGTCCCGGGACAACCTTTTTACCAGACAGGAAATAAAGACAAAGCTTTACTCTGGAAAATGAAAAAGTCCTCAGTAGCAGTGGGGATGCACCTTTACTGAAAGGGTTAGCTGCTATTTTAGTCTAGAGAACAGCAAAAAGACTGCTTAGCTGATCCTCTTCTCCCTCTGCAATCCCTCCAGCGAAATCTGATTCCCCAGCTCCCATCCTTTCCAGCAGTGGGCTATTCCTTGGATCCAAGTCCAATGTAGGGTTATGAGCAGCAGCAGCCCCAGCACCCCCAGTACTTACCTGAGCCCCATCTCTCTTCAGCGATGGCCACACGTGCCTCAGCCATCTGGGACTCTCCTCCTGATTGGCTGAGAAAAATCAGAGGTGCCACTGGCTCCTGCTGTTGTCAATTAAAGTCAGTTAGCCAATCAAGAGAGAGAAGGGGTGGGGTTGAAAGGGGGCTGTCGCTTGGCTTGTGTGCCCCCATAGCAAGCTGCTTGCTGTGGAGGCACTCATTTTAAATGCACAGCATCTAGAACATATGGTAGTAGATGTAAAAAGCAATGCTTTCTAAAGATTTGCTATCCAACAGCGCTGCATTTGTTTAACCACTTAAGGACCCCCGCACGCACATATACGGCCACAGAATGGCTCGTACAGGCACAAGGGCGTAAATTTACGTCCCCGCCTTCGTGCGGTTCGGGGGTCCCATCGGGACCCCCTCCGCGGCATGCGGGGGTCCCCCTGCCTCTGGGAGCGATCGCCGACGAGCGGGCGGATGTCCGTGATTTCCGCCCCCCCGCGATCGCTCCCAGCCAATGGGAGCGCGCTCCCATCGTGTCAGTTTCTCCTCCTGTGTTTACACAGGAAGGAGGAAATGATGTAATCTCTCATCGCAGTGCTGTTTCCCAGCGCTGCTGATGAGAGAAGACATCACAAGTAAGTGTGCACCAACACAACACTGACACACACTCACATAGGCAAATTAACCCCTTGTGATCGCCCCCCCCACCCCCCTGTCACAGTGTCACTGAATGCAGTGATCTAATCACTGCATTTAGTGTCAGTGTGACAGGCAGTGTAAAAAACAGTTAGAGTTAGGTTCAGGATAGCCCCCCCACCCCCCTAATAAAGTTTTAACCCCCTGATCACCGCCCTAGTTAACCCTTTCACTCCCTATTGCCAGCGTCACTAAGCGATCATTTTTCTGATCGCTGTATTAGTGTCGCTGTTCCCGCTAGGTAGCTATTTTTTTTTATTGCGATTTTTTTTTTTACTAAAGACATGTGGCTGAATTAATTTTGGCCTAAATGTTTTACTAAAATTTAGTTTATTTGATTTTTTTTATAACAAAAAGTAAAAAAATGTTGTTTTTTTTCAAAATTGTGGCTCTATTTTAGTTTATAGCGCAAAAAATAAAAATCGCAGAGGCGATCAAATACCACCGAAAGAAAGCTCTATTTGTGGGAAGAAAAGGACGCAAATTTTGTTTGGGAGCCACGTCGCACGACCGCGCAATTGTCTGTTAAAGCGACGCAGTGCCGAATCGCAAAAACACCTTGGGTCATTTACCAGCGTATTGGTCCGGGTCTTAAGTGGTTAAATCAGGTGCCTTTATATTTGAAGAACATTGGTTCTTGACGAAAATAGAAACCTGTATGCACTGTACACAAGTTTTTTTTTTTTTATTTTGTCTTCAGTTCCCACTCAGCATTAGTGCAGTGGAAACAACCACTTTGGCATCTATTTAATCATACACATCCAAATTCAAAAAATTACTAATAATGGTGATTTCCTATGACTAACCGAATTTCGTTACACCATTAAAAGTCATTCCCCTCTTTATTGGTCTCTGACCATATTTAAAATGTACTAATAGCCTGTATTTATAATGCAGTTATAGCATTTACTTAATACTAAAGCAAAGGTGTATAATGATTTCCAGTAACAGCTGGTTTATAGATTGTTCCTGGACAGTGTAAATATAGGCCGGTAATTGGCGATAAAAGGAAAACACGAATAGCTCTACAGTAAGAGTAAAATAAATGTCTTAATGGAAGAAATAGCAGGGCAGAAATTGGATAGCCGCACTTCAACGAACTTCCAAAGAAGTGGTCTTTATTGAATAAAAATCAGCAAGAATGCATACAAACACAGCCACAGACTGTACAACCGACGCGTTTCACACTATACCTATTAGTGCTTAATCATGGTTGAATTATGGTCCACAAACAGAGAGGTTATAACAAAAAAAAACCTACATCACATGATCCCGCTTGGCCAATGGTGAACATGTGTCCAATCAAAAGAAAATGAAACAGGATAATTGGGATCATGGGGAAGGAAACCCTTTTAAAAGTACATATATACACATGCACGCAGTCAAAAATAGTATAAGACAGATGACATTTCATAGAGAGATACAGAATAACTTAAATAAACAGATAGAGATGGATATAAATATAAATATAAAGAAAATATGTAGATATAAATATAGATATATAAATATAACCATCTAACACCGATGCACATAAAAACACATATATAAACATAGACTAGTATATGAGTACATACATAGCGAATAAAACTAAAAATAAATAAATAGAGCGATTGTTCACTAGACAGAAAAGTACAAATGTATGACCAGTAAAACATTCTTATTTTAGTTAAATAAAGAGAGTATGAAGGTGTATATGTTCAAATAATGTGCATAATGTGCATCGAGCAACCAATCTGTTCTAAATCTGTGTATGTAGCACACGTCATATACCATACGACCTAATGACCATTGTATGAGAAAAATTACATAGATGAAGATCATAATACCAACGTAGCTAGGGACTGGAACACTGTCCATTTTAAAGATACTTCTAGCTTGTTCATACAGGAAGTAGAAAAGATTGTACGACCGATTAGAGGAGGAGACAAATTCAGATTCTTATGCAAACGAGAGGTCTATTGGATTTTTCATTTAAATTCTAGATTACCCCTCGGATTAAATTTCGAGTGGGATGTGTCTTATTTTTATGAATAATTACAATTATTTTTGAAATTTATTGTTTTTTTCATTCCGTATACCGATCGCTGATCTGCTGTACACTGCAGGTCTTACCTTCTTCTATTAGGAATTTTTCCTTTTTCCTTTTTAGAAAAATTTTCTATATGACTCTGCATCTACATGCTTTCCTAGTTTCCGTAGTGCACATTCCGTGCTGTTGATTCTCTAATGTGTCACCTTAGTCTAGAATCGGGATAATATGATCTTCACATTTATTTTATCCTTTACATCATATAAATATATACATTTTTTGTTGGTTCTTGCAATCTTTGTTTCTTCTTTTGTTCTGTTTGGGTGTCTTTTGGCTGATATTCATTAATATAAGAAATATTCTCTTTTATACCCTTTCTTTTGGATGTATCTGCCTAGTATCCACTACTTCTCTAGTCAATCAGCCGTGTGACTTTTTGTCTGCAAAGTTAGATTGACCCTTCATATTTATATTAATATGATTTATAGTTCTGCTGTATAGAATATACTGGGTCCTAATCCCTATGGACCCAGTAATGTTTCCCCATTTTTGGCGACATGGAACTTTATATTTATCCTCGCCTTTTTGGATTATTTACTATATGGGGTTACTATTCTGTGTTATCATTCGTCTCTATGTGTATAGTTTTCTTAACACATTGAGACATTCTGTAAATCTATTTTTAAGCTTTTTGGAAAACATAGAGAAGGGTTATCACCCCTATAACATTTGTTTTGCTGTCTGTGCGCATCTGTTCAAAAGATTGCACCTCACTTTTTGTCCCAATGACAAATGTTTTTTTGAAAATTTTTTTTTTTTTAGTGAAACAAGGATTGGTTAGTGAGTTGGATGTTTGAAAGTAGGGGCTACCGTATATACTCTGCAGAAATTTGGGCCCTAGGTGTTGCCACAACACTGTAAGCCCTCACAGTTAGTCTTGGTGGGCGCTGGAACGCCCTGCTGTGAACTATTATATCAAGAATTTTAATTAAATGCTATTGTTGAACAGTGGTAGAAAAATTGGGCCTTTGGTGCTGGCGCTGGTGCCACAACACTGTAAATCCTCACAGTTACACTTGATGGGCGCTGGAACACCCTGCTGTGAACTATTATATCAATAATTGTAATTACATGCTATTGTTGAACAGTGGTAGAAAAATTGGGCCTTTGGTGCTGGCGCTGGTGCCACAATACTGTAAGTCCTTACAGTTACTCTTGGTGGGCGCAGGAATAGGCCCTGCTGTAAAATATTAGATCAAGAATTGTAATTACATGCCTCTGTTGAACAGAGGCAGAAAAATTGGGCCTTTGTTGGTGGTGGTGGTGCTGGTGCCTTAGGCAGATACTCGTTCCTGCGCTAGTTGGAGCGCAGGAATGAGCCCGCTGCAAAGTATTGCATCAAAAATTGTAATTACATGCTCCTGTTAAACCGGGGGAAGAAAAATTGGGCCTTAGCCACTGGTGGTGGTGCCCAGAACCAAAAATGTTCTTACATCAGCAGGATCATTGAGGAGGAAAAGGATAGTCACTCAGCATATCAGGATAGTCACTCAGCATCAGCATATGCAGTCTTAAAGGGATCTGAAATTTTAAAAAAATTATTCAGTTACATTAGCATCAGGTGCTTGGTAGCTGGTGGTGATCCAAGACTGAATAATTTTTATGAAGGTCGGTCGATTGACCGAGTCAGTGGGGAGGCGCACCCTGTGATCGGTTACAAAGCCTCCAGCAGCACTGAATGTGTGTTTCAAAAGAACACTGGATGCAGGACAAGCCAGTAGCTCAATTGCATACTGTGCAAGCTCTGGCCAGTGATCCATCCTCAAGACCCAGCAAGCCAGAGGATTTTCAGTGGGAAAGGTGTCCAAGTCTGATCTTGCCCCTAGGTATTCCTGCACCATGTAAAACAGACGCTGGCGATGGTTGCTGGAACCGGTCATACCCTGGGGCTGTGGGCTAAAAAATTGTCTGAACGCATCGGTCAGGCGGCCACCTTCTCCACCGCTCCTTCTGTGACTGACCAAAGCCTCAGCAACAAGTTGTCCAGGACCCGTATTTTGTAACCTCCCAGTATCTGGGAACGCGTTGCACAGACCTTTCTGCAAGGCCTCCCGAAGATGTTTCATCTTCTGCTCCCTCTGCTCCGGCAAGATATTGTAACGTGGATCAAGGAGGGTTGCAAGCCAGTAATGATCCCTCTCCTTGATAGCACGAATATGAGGATCCTTCCGCAGTCTTTACAGGATCAGGGAGGCCATACAGCATAGGTTTGCTGAGGCATTCGGTGCGGAGTCCTCTGGGTCACCGAGGATGGCAGGATCCACAGCCACCTCGTCTCAGCCACGTACAAGTCCATGGGTTTCTTGGGACTGTAATTGATTCCTTGAAGACTGATGCTGAGTGCTAGGCTCCACCTCCATGCTGACACAATCCTCCTCCTCCTCTTCCTGTGTAATAGGCGGGCAAACAGGAACACTGTCTTGATAAAGGGGGCCTTGAGAGTTAAGGAAGTGCTCATCTTCTTCCATCTGTTCTGCCACAAAGGCCCTGTCCATTATTTAATGCAGCGTGTGCTCCAACAGGTGGCTACGTGGGACAGTGTCACTGATGCATGCACTGTCACTGCTCACCACCCTCGTGGCCTCCTCAAATGGTGACAGGACAGTGCATGCATCCCTGATCATGGCACACTGGTGTGGGGAAAAAACCAAGCTCCCCTGACCCTGCCCTGCTGCCATATTGGCACAGATACTCATTAATGGCCCTCTGCTGTAGCATGGCCAACGTAGAGTTCCACCTGGTGGGCATGTCACTGATTATTTGGTTCTTGGGCAGGTTGTATTCCTTTTGGAGGTCTGCCAGCCGAGCACTGGCATATATGACCGTCGTAAATGCTTCAGGAGATCCTGTAAGCCGGGTACCTGCCCAAGAACCGCTGCACCACCAAGTTAAGGACATGAGCAAAACAGGGCACATGGGTCAGTTGTCCCTGTCGCAGGGCGGAAAGAAGGTTGGTGCCATTGTCGCAAACCACCATTCCTGGCTTAAGCTGGCGTGGCGTCAAATACCTCTGAGCCTGCAGAGCTGATATAACCTCTGCCCCAGTGTGGCTCCTGTCCCCCAAGCACACCAGCTCAAGCACCACATTGGCATCTCTTTGCCTGCGTACCTGCGTACCCCCTTGAACGCCTACGGAGCACCACTGGTCCTGAGGACACATCAGCACAGGAAAAGGCCACAGAGAAAGAAGAAGAGGAGGGGTGAAGGAGAGAAATGTGTCACAACCAGTAGTAGCATTTTGGAGGCATGGTGGCGGAACAACCTCCAACACTACTGTACCTTGTCGTGCACCCTTCACAGCTGCCAGCAGAGTCACCCAATACGCCGTAAAAGATAGGTAATGTCCCTGTCCATGCCTGCTGGACGATGAGTCAGTGGTAATATGCACCTTACCACTGACTGCCCTGTCCAGCGAGGCATGGACATTGCCTTCCACATGGCGGTAGAGAGCCGGAATCGCCTTCCGTGAGAAAAGGTGGCATTTGGCAACTTGCCACTGAGGTACTGCACATTCCACAAACTCACGTAAGGGGGCAGAATCTACCAACTAAAAATGCAGCAGTTGAAGTGCTAGAAATTTAGCTAAGCTGGCATTCAGCCGCTCTGCATGTGGATGGCTGGGAGAGAACTTATTTCGGCCCTGTAGCAGCTGGGGCAGGGAAATTTGCCTGGTACAATCTGACGTTGGTGAACCGATAGTAGATTGCCCGCAAGTACTTGGCTGTGACACACCTAATTCTACACCTACAGTCCTATCAGTGCAGGCTTCAGAGAGGACTGAGGGTATAGTGAGGTTGGAGATCCCTGATGAGGAGCAAGAAAAGGTCAGCTTTGTTTTTGGTGTGGGTCTTTGAGGTACGCAAATAGCAGTGGTGCGATCTGATGCACTCGTCTCAAAAAAGGCCCACACCAAAGAACTTTTGGAATAATGCTGAGAGACAGCAGCGCCCTGCACATGTGGAGCTCTGCATTGTGATGCAGTTTGTGTGCTGCCCTTAAGCTGGCCCCTGGAGAGCATCCTGCCTCGTTGAAGATGTGCCTTCTCCTCCTCCTGTCTCCTATCAGGCACCCACGTGGAGTCAGTGACCTCATCATCCCCTCCCTCCTCATCACTCTAGAAAACCTGGCAGTATGCTGCAGCTGGGGGAACATGACTGCCAAATTGCTGTCCTTCTTGGACACCCCTCTCTCTGGGCTCACGTTTCTGCCTTCCTCGAGCTGTGTACCATCACCAGAGCCTTCAAAATGCTGCGCATCCTCCTGCAGCATGTACCCAACACTGTGGTCAAACAGTTCGGGGGACTCCTCAGGAGGAAATAGTGGGGCTAGGAAAGGAGTGACTGATGCCATTGAGCAGAGGGAAAAGGCCGCGTTGGCAGCTGCTTTGCCAGACAAAGTACACTGAGCCTGGTTGAGAGAGGATGAGGAGGATGAGGACGGCTTGGTCATCCACTCTACCAAGTCTTCGGCATGTTGCGGCTCAACAAGGGCAGCTGCTGAAAAAAAAGACAAGTGTGTCCCACAACCACGTGCTGATGAGGATGCACCGTGTCCACGACCAGCACTGTGGCCTCTAGACGCAGAGCCTGCTTGTCCTCTTTTATCAGCTCGTAACTCTCTGCCTCTCCTTGTTATACTTCCAGACATACTATTGGCCTGCAGGGAGATGTAGCTCCACAAATACTGACAATACCTGCTGATCCCTGCCTGTGGTATTAATATGACAACACCAGCAAATCTATTGACCTAGCTTTAGGTGCACACTGTGCAGAGGACACAGTACACCACTTGAGAATACGTGCAGATCCCCTGCCTGTAGTATTAATATGAGCAGATCCCTGCCTGTAGGAATTAATATGAGTACACCAGCAAATCTATTGACGTAGCTTTAGGTGAACACTGTGCAGAGGACACAGTACACCACATGAGAATATGTGCAGATCCCCTGCCTGTGGTATTAATATAAGCAGATCCCTGCCTGTAGGAATTAATATGAGTACACCAGCAAATCTATTGACGTAGCTTTAGGTGCACACTGTGAATAGGACACAGACAGTGCACCAAGTGAAAATACTTGCAGAATGATCCCCTGCCTTTTGTTATTAATATAAGCAGATCACTGCCTGTAGGAATTAATATGAGAACACCAGCAAATCTATTGACGTAGCTTGAGGTGCTCACTGTGTATAAATATATATACAACACCTGGGATGCATATATATCCTCTACACACTGTAACTCTAATTCCGCATACACACGATCGGTTCGTCTGATGAAAACGGTGAGATGGACCGTTTTCATCAGACGAACCGATCGTGTGTGGGCCCCATCAGTTTATTTCCCATCAGTGAAAAAACTTAGAACCTGTTTTAAAATCATCTGATGGTTAAAAAAACGATCATCTGTGGGGAAATCCATCGGTTAAAAATCAACGCATGCTCAGAATCAAGTCGACGCATGCTCGGAAGCATTGAACTTCATTTTTCTCAGCACGTCGTTGTGTTTTACGTCACCTCGTTCTGACACTATCGTTTTTTTTGGCTCTCCATTTTTTGCAAGCTGTGATTGGCCAAGCATGCCGGTCATAGTGCATGCTTGGCCAATCATCAGCCAGCAATGCACTGCCATGCCGCAGTGAATAATGGGCCGCGACACACCACTCGAATTTGGCGCAAACGGCCCATAACGTTCGTATTTCGATGAACGGTCGAACATACAATGTTCGAGTCGAACATGGGTTTGACCCGAACACGAAGCTCATCCCTAATGATCTTATGGTAACATATGCTGTCATGTATTCGCAATCATTAGCAAAGTGAAATGCAAACGCCGGAGAGTCCACTTTGTTCAACAACAGAGGCTGTTCTTGGTTGCACGGGGGGGGGGGGGGGCGGCTGGGGGATCCATCTTACGGTGGTGATCAGCGAGGGGCCGAGCTGAAGACAGATAGGCTGGCCGCCTGAGAACCCGGAACTGTGGAAAATAGTTCCACTGCGGCCGCCTCCTCCTTGACCTAGCCCCCTGACCCCACCCCTGAAGATGAGAAGCAGTGGGCGCAGCATCTCCTGTGCCTTCAGAGCATGGATTGCTCCAACTTGCTCTCTGCAGTAACATGAAGCCCGGAGAACAGGCTGACTGGGGACCCAGAGGATGGGCGAGGAGGCGCACGCTGCCAGGGACCCGCTGGAAGAATCAAAGCACCCCCCAACCAAAGAGACAGACTGGAATGGAGGGTATGGCTAGCAGTCTCTCTCATCCCCCCTCAGGCCCCTCTTCCTCTCTCAGCCCCCTCCCTTACACTTCCTTACCCTCTCTGATGCCAATGTCTCTCTCTGCTTCTCTCTTATGAAATCCAAATCACCAGTGCTTCAAAAACACACAATTGTGCAAATATATAAATAAATAAATAAACAAACTAATTTTATATAATAATCAATAACAAGTTCATCCATAGCCATCAAGTTCATTCGTAGCCATGTTTTTTTTATGTTTTTTTATTGATTGTTATATGAAATGTGTTTGTTTATTTATATATATGCACAATTGTGTGTTCTTACAGCACTGGTGATTTGGATTCACTACCCAGTAGGGCTATTTTGTAATATTTCAGTTAATGGGAGCTACATGCAGGGCCGTCTTTAATATGGTTTAGGCCCTGGGCAACATTTTTTTTGGGCCCCCCTCCAGCTTATTTTGGGCCTGGCTGGTTCACATGTATGTGTTTTGGGGGCTCTCATTTGTGCAGGCACAGCAGCCCATTGATTTGAATGGAATGCCATGCCTTTGTTTCCTGCAGAAAAAAGGTGCATTCAGCATTTTAAAAATACAGTTGCCTTTAAATCCATTCTGCTTTTGCACCATGCAACTTACCTGCAGTTCTTGCACACACAAACGCACTGTGTTTTTAAAAGCGTGACCTAAACGTCTAAAAGTTTGACAGTGCAGGAACTGCAGATAAGTCACAGCAGACAGCAGAATGGACAGACAGTGCTGTATTTCATTGCTTGATGGGCATAGGTGAGCCGTGTGCGCAGCCTATTACATGAGGCATGCGCTTTCGTTTGCAGTAAAAGCAGGCATGGCGGCCCATTCAAATGAATGGGCTGCTGTGCCTGCGCAAATGTGGGCCGCCAAAACACATACATGTGAACCAGCCAGGCCCAAAATAAGCCCATAAAGCAGTTAAATACAGACAGTAATGCCATGTGCTCTGAGGCCTTACTCAGCCTGGACTGCAGGTCTGGTCTGTGATTTAAAGAGTTCCTGCATTTTACACAAGGCATGGCATGGGGTTCCATGGTGATAAAGCAGAATGGACAGACGGTGCTGTGACTCCATGCCATGCCATGTGTAAAATACAGGAACTTTTTAAAACACTGACCAGGCCTGCAGTGAATCATCAAATATTATAAAGACTTTGGGCACACTCTACAGAGAACTTCTATTTACAATATAGTTTAGCAAACATTGACATACCTTGAGGAGCAGGAAGAAGTCAGCCTCGGGAAGATCAAACTGGGGATGCTATAAAATCGCATTCTAATTGATCCCCTGATGAAGTCACGTGGTGTGATGATACGCGTCGGGATTGGAGCGCTGGACAACCGAAGCACCTGACGGACGGCTGACGAGTTCGCCACTCGTGGATGCTGTATTCGTTCCTCCATCGTCTATGTGAGTGTTTTTAAATTGTTTTAAATAAATCCTTTTTACTGGATTACGCGATGTACCACCTTTTTTGTTTTCTGTGATATCACCCGAGCCTCTGAGCACCATCAGCCAAGCGGACTCCCAGTGAGAGGAAAAGGAGGACACTGACAAGTTCGCCGCTCGTGGAGATTAGCCCTTTACCTTTACTTTATGTAAGTGCATAGAGTGCAGGCGTGTTTTGGCTCCCCTTTATATCAGTATCACACTATATATTGTTGTGTATCCTCTCCCCGTATGTGGTGTCTGATCCCGGGATTTTAAGAACCTTCTACCTTCATTTGGACTCCGCGTGAAAGCAGCTGGCTAGGCTATATCTGGTAGCCGTGAGTGATATCACCCAAGCCTCTGAGCACCATCAGCCTAAGACCAAGCGGACTCCCAGTGAGAGGAAAAGGAGGACACTGACGAGCTCGACGCTCGTGGAGATAAGCCCTTGTACCTTTACTTTATGTAAGTGCATAGAGTGCAGGCGTTTTTGGCTCCCCTTTCATATCAGTATCACACTATATATTGTTGTGTATCCTCTCCCCGTATGTGGTGCCTGATCCCGGGACTTTAAGAACATTCTACCTTCATTTGGACTCCGCGTGAAAGCAGCTGGCTAGGCTATATCTGGTAGCCATGAGGTGAGCTGCTGGGACCACCTGAGGTGTGCGTGTTGTTCTTGGGTGACGGCTCGACTTCTTTCACAGAATTGGCTGCTGGGTCTCTCTTCATCTGTTCCCTTCCTTGAGGAATTTACTGTTATTTTTATTTTTATCTTTATTTTCCAGTACTGGACTTCCTAAATTAATTTTGTCTTTCCTGGACTATACTTTGCCGTTTATGTGTTACCATCAGTTTACCAATTGGAGATGTTTATTGCTGTCTAGGTGTATCATTGTTATTTAGCTAACACTTTTTCACTTACCGTGCCCCTTTCCCACACCCATTTCCTAGCCTTGTGCCCTTTTTCAATCTATTTTCACAGCGCAAGACTCCTTTCACTTGCACATATATTTCCTTGTGTCTATTGAGGTAGACTCTTCTAGTGTTTGCAGCAGTGCTCCCAACCCTCTCCCTTTCCCCCTCATCCACTATTTCACAGACAGCGCGGGAGTATCACTTTATTCATAATCATCAAATATTATAAAGACTTTGGGCACACTCTACAGAAAACTTCTATTTACAATATAGTTTAGCAAACATTGACATACCTTGAGGAGCAGGAAGAAGTCAGCCTCGGGAAGATCAAACTGGGGATGCTATAAAATCGCATTCTAATTCACTTTTATATACAAGCAGCACCCAGTGGCAGGAAGGGAGAAGTGCACGTCTAAAGGGAAGCCAGGGGTGCTGTACATTTTGAAACACTGGGAAGGGAAGCAGTACTGCGTGCCGCTGATGAATTTCAGCGCTGATTTGTGGGCAGCACAGGGGCTTAACGGGGTGGCTCTGCTTTGGGCCCCCAACAGTGACAGGACCCTGGGCAGCTGCCCCTGTTTGCCCTATGGTAAAGACGGCCCTGGCTACATGTCATATTCACACTATAATACTTGTTGCAGCACCATGCAGTTGGGGTCAATACCCAGTAGGGTTTTGTATTTAACCTTTTTGATTTTTTCTATATATAAAAAACTAAGTGTTTTTACTTTTAACTTTTGTGTGACGGACTTATACACAGATGATACGAAAATCTGACAACAGGGAAAACCTTCTAACCTGCCATTCAACATTTGTTTGCCGAAAGTTGGACACTGGAAGTTGAAGGAGCGTACTAACCGTCAGATTTTAGGCCAACAGTTTGTCATCAAACAATCCCCTGCCAACAATCGGTTTATGTATACAAGGCTTTACACTTCCAAGCTAAACCTTCTCTGAGGTGCAAGTGGCCTACCAGCTCCCAGTCATCCATAGTTGACTTTGAGTTGCCTGTGACAGCTTGTTCACAGTCTTGAGGCACCAATGGAACTCAACCTAGAACAAGAGAGTAATAGGGACCACCCACCCTGCCACCGCATATATACGTGATGTTGGCATAAAAAGTTTAAGGATAAAACTAATCAGGCTTGACTACTGCTGAATATAAGCTTGCCACCTTTTCGTAAAAGCCAAACCTGAACACTTTTGCGGCGCACAGCAATTTTTTTGTAGTACATGCTATAGGATTGTAAGACTTGGGACACCTTTGAGTTACCCTAGGAGAGTAGTAAGGAGGCGCTCATAGCGTGCTGCAGTGAACAGTGGCTGTGGCCAAATTGTGTTAACAGTAGAGAGGGGGTGGACTCAAAGGGGCATGGTGTGCCCATAAAATATGATTAGATGAATAAAAGAAATGTCACAGTTAAAATATGAACCTAGCCTACCTTAAAAGTGGACACTGTCAGTCAGTGGAGCAGTGGAGGGTGTCAGTGGATGGTGTCAGTGGGGCAGTGAATGGTGTCAGTAGGGCAGTGAATGGTGTCAGTGGGGCAATGAATGGTGTCAGTGGGGCAGTGAATGGTGTCAGAAGGGCAGTAAATGGTGTCAGTAGGGCAGTGAATGGTGTCAGTAGGGCAGTAGAGGGTGTCAGTAGGGCAGTGGAGGGTGTCATTGGAGCAGTGGATTTGTGTCAGTAGGGCAGTCGAGGGTGTCAGTAGGGCAGTGGAGGGTGTCAGTAGAGCAATGGATGGTGTCAGTGGAGCAGTGGAGGGCGTCAGTGGAGGGTGTCAGTAGGGCAGTGGACGGTGTCAGTAGAGCAGTGGACGGTGTCAGTAGAGCAGTGGACGGTGTCAGTAGGGCAGTGGACGGTGTCAGTAGGGCAGTGGACGGTGTCGGTAGAGCAGTGGACAGTGTCAGTAGGGCAGTGGACGATGTCAGTGGGGCAGTAAACGGTGTCAGTAGGGCAGTGGAGGGTGTCAGTAGGGCAGTGGACGGTGTCAGTAGAGCAGTGGACGGTGTCAGTAGGGCAGTGGATGGTGTCAGTAGAGCAGTGGACGGTGTCAGTAGAGCAGTGGAGGGTGTCAGTAGGGCAGTGGACGGTGTCAGTAGAGCAGTGGACGGTGTCAGTAGAGCAGTGGACGGTGTCAGTAGGGCAGTGGAGGGTGTCGGTAGAGCAGTGGACGGTGTCAGTAGAGCAGTGGACGGTGTCAGTAGGGCAGTGGACGGTGTCGGTAAAGCAGTGGACAGTGTCAGTAGGGCAGTGGACGGTGTCAGTGGGGCAGTAAACGGTGTCAGTAGGGCAGTGGAGGGTGTCAGTAGGGCAGTGGACGGTGTCAGTAGAGCAGTGGACGGTGTCAGTAGGGCAGTGGATGGTGTCAGTAGAGCAGTGGACGGTGTCAGTGGGGCAGTGGACGGTGTCAGTGGGGCAGTAAACGATGTCAGTGGGGCAGTGGACAGTGTCAGTGGGGCAGTGGACGAGAATAAATTATTGAAATACGACCTTTGGCATGTGGATCTTTGAGACATATTCTTTAAAATTGGGTAATGTTATTTAAATTATCGCTAAGGCTAAGGTAAGGTCCATAAAAGTTTGAAGGTATCTGAAAATTTCTGTAGTGGGGAGGCCGGATGCCTCACAAAGGTCTGGAAAAGGTCGAATTGTAGTTGTTGATGCTATGTGATATAAACACGTAATACCAGCCCTGATCCAAGCCTCAAAAGTTCTTGGAAATACCCATGCTAGATAAAAGGTCGGATTTTTATAAAAGGAAAGAAGCGGAATGTGTGGGGATTGCAATCCATGAAAGGTTTTGTACCTATCCCATAATGACAATGAGTGTTTCGAGATTGGATTTTTCATTTTCTACGGATTTGAGGGCTCAGCCAAAGGATGTTAATTAGTAGGAAAAGGGTCAAAGTCTATTGCCTCAATAAGTACCCACAATGGGATTTCTGTGGTTGAGTGGTACTTTGATAGGTGTGCCAATTGTGCTGCTTTGTAATATGTTGCAAAATCTGGAAATCCCAGCCCACCCATCAATTTGGGTAGAATTAATGTCTTTTTAGGCAATCTGGGTTTTTTCTTCCCCCACGTGAACTGTGTTACTTCATGCTGGATCAATTTAAGATAATAAGCAGGAAGGTGAATTGGAAGGGTTCGAAATAGATATAAAAACTTGGGGAGTATAGCCATTTTTATTATGTTGATTTTCCCTAACCAGGAAATCGGTAAAGAAGACCAGTCAGATAACAATCTAGTGACACTTTTCAGTAAGGGAGGGTAGTTGACGGTAAATAATTCGGAGGCATTAGCTGTAAGGTGTATAGCCAGATATGGTATACTACAGTCTGCCCATTTAAAGGGCAGTGAGGACTGTAAATTTTGTTTCACCGTGTCACTGAGTGAAATATTCAGTGCCAGGGATTTTTGGTTATTAACTGTGAGGCCAGAAATGTGGGAGAATTTGTGAAGTACCTGCATTAGCTTAGGGGCCGATATCTGCTGTAAGGATAAAAATAAGAGTATATCATCGGCAAATAGACTTATTTTGTGGTGACATCTGCCTAGCTCTATACCCGTGATCGTTGGTTTCATCCTTATCCTTTGTGCTAGAGGTTCGATAATTAAAGCGAATAATAGCGGTGATAGAGGACACCCTTGATGAGTCCCTCTCTGTATATTAAACTCTTCCGATTTGTAACCGGCATATTTAATATAGGCCTTGGGATTGTGGTACAGTGCTGCAATCCAACCCATAAAATGTGGGCCAAAGCCCCGTTTCCTAAGAGCGAACTGCATATATGACCATGAAACTGTATCAAATGCTTTTTTTATGTCGAGAGAAAGAAAACACAAGGGTATTCAACGTGTTTTAGCTGCATGGGATAGAAGAGCAGAACGTCTAATATTATCGCCAGCTTGTCGGATAGGGATGAAACCAGTTTGATCACGGTGTATTAGTTTGCCAATTATCATATTTAATCTGGTTGCTAAAACTTTGGCTAAAATTTTCACATCGATATTCAGCAGAGAGATGGGGTGATAGATTGACCATACTGAATCGTCCACATGTGGTTTAGGCAGCATGCAGATAATTGCAGTTAAGGTTTCTTTCCTAAAAGAATGGTTATCCAAGAGAGAATTAAAGGTATTTGTTAGAATTGGTGACAGGATATCTGTAAAGGTTTTGTAGTAGAGGGCAGAAAACCCATCAGGCCCTGGTCGTTTTTTTTACTTTCAAAGTTTTAATAGCCTGGGATACTTCTTCACTAGACACTGGTTCCTCCATTATTATCATTTGCGCCTTGGATAATGCAGGAAGGGAGAGCTGAGAGAAAAGGCTGTTTGCTTTAGATTGATCCAACTCATTATTAGATGAGTATAGACTTTCTAACTGTGTTTTAAATTTTTGTAGGATTTTCACAGGGTTAGTGGAGTATACTCCTCTTGAAAGCTTAAGGCGAATTGGTTTATTATTATTTGACAGGATTTCAATGTTTCGGGCTAGAAGTGTATTTGGTTTGTTTGCATTTATGAAATAATTATGTTTCGATTTTTTTAATATTCTATCCGCTGACTCAGTGAGGAATAGATCAAATTCCAGCTTGGCTTTTTCTAGTTGCAATCTGGATGATGTAGAGGGAGTTTGCTGGAAAGCCATATGACAGGAGTTAAAATTTGTTTCCAGGGTATGGTACAAGGCTTTTCTTTCTCTATTACATAAATTAGCTTGGTGTAAACATATACCCCGGAGAACAGGTTTATGGGCTTCCCATAAAGTAGTTGGGGAAATATCCAGAGTGGAATAAAATTTTAGGTACTCCCGTAGTGCAGTTTAAATATTCTGTTTATATAATGGGTTTTTGAGTAAAAAGTCTTTAAGCAGTCAGCGTTTTCGGTATTGTAGATGCTATGGTATTGAAGACTGCACTATGGTCAGACCATGGGATGGGTAAAATGTTGGAGTTTAATATTTCCGGCGTCATACCTATAGGCATAAAAATGTGGTCTATTCTTGAGAATGACTGACAGGGATAGGAATAGTGAGTGTATTGCCTTTTAGTTGGATTCCCTTTGCGCCAGGAATCCACTAGGTTGTACTTTGCGATTAGTTTTGAAAAATATTGTTTATCAGCTTTTTGGGTTTGTGGGATTGGCGACTTGTCTAAAAAAGGGAAGATGGTCTGATTGGAATCTCGACCCAACACTACAGTTCCTTTTTTATGTGAATCAATGACCTGCAGCAGATGAGATAGGAAAGAGTTAGGTTTTTTATTTGGAGCACAATATGACACAACGGTGATATCAGAGTCCAATAAATGCCCTGTTAGGATCAAGTATCTGCCTTCCAGATTCTTGATCTCCTTAGTAACTGAGGACAGGGTACTACTCTGAAATGCTATAAGCACTCCCCTTTTCTTTGTGGAGGCCGAGGCTGTGTAAACTTGCGGGTAGGACCTACTAAACAATTTTGGAGTGGATGATGGTGTGAAATGTGTTTCTTGAAGACATATGACATGTGCTTTTTTGGAACTAAAGGTACGAAAGGCTTTAGTGCGTTTTTGCGGGATATTTAAACCTTGGACATTAAGGGACAGTATGTTCAATTATTAAAAAATTGTCAGATCTAATGTTGCCCAGACATGGAATAACAAAGAAAGAGACAACTTTCGGGACGCAAGGAGAAATTGGAGGTGGGGGTGAAAAAAGAAAAAATATAAGATTCAGGGAAAAAGTACATTTTAGATATATTCCAAAAAAAAAGCAGAAAAAGTTCATGACATTTCCGTTGAGGGGATAGAAAGTCTCCCTCCAAGGGCACATGTGCTACTGTCGACCATCTACTAAGTCGCAGGCGGATGAGGGTAGCAAAGGGAGGCGCAAAGAACAGTCCTACGGAACCCGAGGAGCCAACCAATTAAATTACAGTCTTACAAACATTGAGTAAAATTAAAACAAAAGTAATAGATTAGGTAGTAATGAACACTTACTAACTGGGGGTTAGTGGAGCACATACCATACTCATGAAGCAGAGAATAGGGAAAAGGCGAGTCTGGAGGATTAGAGACGTCTACTAGTCATCCCCAAAGTTTTTATAATAACCTATTACAACTGAAATTTAAAAATGGACCTGATCAATATCTGGAAATAAAATATTGGTTAATAACAGTAGAGGAGAACCTGTAGAAAGTAACTGCAACAATAACTTATGCTTTACTGAAATGAAAAAGTTACCAGGCAGGCCAAAATAAGATCAAAACCAACGAGGTCAAGCAGATTCCCAGAGAAAGGGAGACAAGGAAATAAGCAAAGTTTGTGATCCTATTCAGTCCATAGAGTCACAGGGATCAGGAACAGGTGACGACTTGCGAAGTCTCTTGTTGGGACTATGATCCCCATTTTCTCTGGAGGCAGAAGAGAAGTTATACTTGTCAGGATGCGAGGAGTACTTTCGGCGAGAGTCTGAGGCGTCATGGATGGCGTTCATCAGCCCCACATTCTGCAGAGTAGTTTGCAAATCCATTGCGCTACGGCAAGTATATTTGTGGTCTAGGTATGAGAATCTCACAGAGAAGGGGAAGCCCCACTGGTAGAGGATGGTGTTGTGTTGCAATATTTGGAGGAGTGCTTTCAGAGCCCTTCTTTTGTTGATAGTTAGCTGTGACAGATCGGCGAAAAGTTGGTAATTGTACCCTTGAAATTGCAACGTATTTCTATGCCTTACGCATTAGTAGTTCTTTGGTCAGGTAGTAATGAAATTTTGCGATAATATCGCTTGGCGGGCCATCTGTTTTTTTGGAGCAAGGGCTCTGTGTACCCTATCCATTTCAAGTCGCTCCACCGCTATTCCCGGTTGCAGTTCCTGAAAAAGAGCAGTCATTGTGGCTTGTAATGCGAATATTTGACCTTCTCGCGCGATTTTCGTAATCTTCCAATCTTGTTTGTAGAGTTAAATTATCCTCTTTAAGGTTATCGATTTCTAAAGAGAAATCAGCTGTACATTTTTCCAAAACGTCAGTCCTTAATTCTAGTGCTGATGTTCGCTGTCCTAGTTCCCTTATCTCCTTAGTAAGGCTTGTAGTGATATAGTCTGAGGTAGCCTTTAATGATTTTTGTAACAGCAGCTTTATTTCTTCCAGTGTTACTTGTGGTGGAAAGTCTTTCTGTAATGTTTTATCACAGTTCTCCATAATATTCCCTGGAGAGTATTTATTTTGTCTATTTTCCTTTAATGGGGCCGGAGCTTCATTGTGTGACACAGCATGAGGGGCTGTCTGCTGTTTCAACTCCCTCCCTGTTACATCTGCATAAGATGGCTTTGGTGCCATGACAGGAACACTGTAGCACTGTGAGGCGTCTCTCTCACGCCTGTTTTTGGCACAAAATGAGCTCCTTGGCACAAAATGTACCCTTGTGAGGTAGGTGACTGTGTGGTCCCTTTGGGTGGCTTTTTGGGCAGGTTTGGGGGTTACCTCTGCCTTTATCAGGCTCCTCAGTTCCACGGTGTAGGGAGCTCTAGGCAGGCATTACCTCACCGCTGAGCTCTGCCTCTGCACCCCTCCCAATTTTTTTTTAATTGATAAAATATACACATTTGGTAGTCAGTGCCAATGTTGATTAAACACCGATGGATTTAGACTGCTCTCCTAAAATTCCATTCATGCTTCTATTTGTTGGGAGCATGAAGTTTTATGTGGAGTTTCACTCGTTTGTAAGTCTATTAATAGTCAGCAACAACAAAAATAAGTAGATGCTGACTTTTAATAAACAGACACTAACCTGTCCCATAGTTCAGCAATGCAGCCACACAATGCCTCGCTATTCTCCCCCCTCCTCTCTGTGGCTCCATCATTGCAAGTGTAGGCACCCAGTTGTTGCAGCTTGTAGCTTTACAGCCGTGTGCACACTGCACATGTGCAAGACACACTGCACTCTCCTAGTGGCCAGGCAATCGTCTCGGACCTGTGACATGTCCCAGAAGATTGCAGAGAGGGAGGGTCTGCCTAGGGGGAGAGGAGGAGTGAAACTGTTTCTCTGCAAGTATCATTATCCTTTAAAGTGTGTGCTATTGCAAGGTGAAAATATAACGTTTTACTTTAATTCTTCAGTTGTGCAAGCATCCAATGCAGTAATTCTGCCAGAGACTGCATTCTCCAAGGCCAGTACACATGATCCACCTGCTAAATACAAGCAAGGTCATTTCAGATATTTCCAGACTAATATGTTGTGCCAGCCAAGTCTTCCAAGCTCAGTCCAGCTGAAGTGCAGCAATTGCTTTCTAGTCTGCAACCTTTGGCAGACCAACGCTCTTTTCATTTTGCATAGAAATGGAACATAGGTTTTTATCTGCTTGCATTTGATGGACTTCCACCTACCAATAAGTCTGATGGGAGGCTACTTATTACCCTTTTATGACACAGATGGGAATTTAGAGCTATTGAACTCCCGTTATTAAGCTAAAGAACAGGTTTTATAGCGGAAAGGACAGGATTCCTGGCTTTGGTTACTGTGGTGACGAAGCCCAAGTAATGTAAATGCTAGGTGGTTTTCAGATACGAGAAACCTTTTAAAAATGACTATTGTAGTATCAATCACATTGGTGATTCTCATCATGTGCTTTATCTATCCTATAAAAGCATTACCTTATCAATTTGTAAATCACAACGTCCCAGTAGAGCCTTTTGGTTGACATGATGACACTCAGTGTAAAGATATGTTTTTTAGGTAATCCAATTATCTGAATTTAAAAACATAAAAGTCATTTCTAAAGGTTTCTCGTATCTGAAATTACATTACTTTGGGCTTTTATATATATATATATATATATATATATATATATATATATATATATATATTGTAATAGTGAGGGTCCCTGTCACCATGGAGACGCAGCAAAAATGGACACAGAGTCTGCATGTCAGCAGACTGCAGAACTACACAGCATAGTTTTTAAATGGAGAAAACTGCTCTGTCAGTTTTCTCCAGGTTTTGATAGTTTTGAATGGGGCTGTTGTGTCCGGGTCTTGGTAATAACCAGCAGGTTGGGTTCCCAGCTGAACGCTGACAATATAATCAGGGACTGGTCAGAACCAGTGGCGGCCCGCCCATATGGGCGCACGGGCGCCACCCCCCCTCCCGCAGTCACAAAAAAAAAAAAACGGGCCCTTTAAGAACTTTTATTCGGCTAAAATGTCATTTTGACATTTTAGCCGAAGTTCTGGCGGCCGTCTATAGAGGGCGCTGCAGCGCTGCAGCGCCACTCCCTCTCGCAAACAACACACTTCAATGCATTGAACGTGTGTTGTTGCCAGCTGCCTGGTCTATTCCTATAACCGGACATAGGGCACCGGTTACCTGAATAGCGGCAGCTGGTTGGCTGAGGGGAACTGCCTATCAAAGCCAGTGGCTCTGATAGGCTTTTCCAGTACCGCCCTCCGGCTCCCGGAAGTCTATGCTCGGAGAGCAGGCAATCTGCGGTCCTTGCATTAGACTGACAGCCGTTTCAGCCAATCAGGTTCCCGGATTCTGGTTATCAGGAACCTGATTGGCTGAAGCTTCTCCACGGCGGCAGAAGACATCGAGGGAGGACATGGAAGCGTCAGGTAAGTGTTTTTATTTTAACAGGGAAAGGGGCATCATGGGGCACAGTGGCAGCATGGAGCACAGTGGCAGCATGGGGCACATTAGTGACAAAGGGCACAGAGGCGACAATGAGCACAGTGGCATGGGGCACAGTGGTGACAATTAAAGGGCACAGTGGTGACACTTGATGACACAGTGACTCCATATGATGGCATGGCACAGTGGTGACAATTGATGGCACAGTGACTGCATTTGATGGCATGGCACAGTGGTGACAACTGATGGCACAGTGACTCCATATGATGGCATGGCACAGTGGTGACAACTGATGGCACAGTGACTCCATATGATGGCATGGCGCAGTGACTGCATTTGATGGCATGGCACAATGGTGACAATTGATGGCACAGTGACTGCATTTGATGGCATGGCACAGTGGTGACAATTGATGGCACATTGGTGGCGTTTGATGGCATGGCACAGTGGTGACAATTGATGGCACAGTGGTGGCGTTTGATGGCATGGCACAGTGGTGACAATTGATGGCACAGTGGTGGCGTTTGATGGCACAGTGGCTGCATTTGGTGGCATGGCACAGTGGTGACAATTGATGGCACAGTTGCTGTGTTTGATGGCATGACACAGTGGTGACAATTGATGGCACAGTGGCTGCATTTGGTGGCATGGCACAGTGGTGACAATTGATGGCACAGTGACTGCATTTGATGGCATGGCACAGTGGTGACAATTGATGGCACAGTGGCTGTGTTTGATGGCATGGCACAGTGGTGACAATTGATGGCACAGTGGTGGCGTTTGATGGCACGGCACAGTGGTGACAATTGATGGCACAGTGGTGGCGTTTGATGGCATGGCACAGTGGTGACAATTGATGGCACAGTGGCTGCATTTGGTGGCATGGCACAGTGGTGACAATTGATGGCACAGTTGCTGTGTTGCATGGCATGGCACAGTGGTGACAATTGATGGCACAGTGGTGGCGTTTGATGGCATGGCACTGTGGTGACAATTGATGGCACAGTGGTGGCGTTTGATGGCATGGCACAGTGGTGACAATTGATGGCACAGTGGCTGCATTTGGTAGCATGGCACAGTGGTGACAATTTATGGCACAGTTGCTGTGTTGCATGGCACAGTGGTGACAATTGATGGCACAGTGGTGGCATTTGATGGCATGGCACAGTGGTGACAATTGATGGCACAGTGGTGGCGTTTGATGGCATGGCACAGTGGTGACAATTGATGGCACAGTGGCTGCATGTGATGGGCACAGTGAGGCTGCAATGTTTTTTTTTTTTTTTCGTTTGCGCCCCCCCAAAAATTTTGAGCACCAGCCGCCACTGGTCAGAACAGAGGGAGAGAGAGGGAGGTGGAAGGTGTGCAGCTGGCTGTTGCTGCAAGACAGACCTGTGTGTGGGGATCTGTCTGTCTGTCTGCCCTGGAGACTACATCCCTGGTGTGGGGGGACTTTGTGTCTGAAGGACTGGGAGGCTGGTAGACCTGAGGTGACTAGCGAGTCCAAGAGGGGCTGAAGGAAATCTGGAAGTCTGGGAGACAGTGGGCTGGAGAACCTGTTGAGGCCAGGAGTGTGACAGGTTAGCAGGTACAGCAAGGCTAAGTAAGCCTAGGAGCCAGGAGGCTTGGTATTTTGAGTTCTGTGAACATTACTGGAGAAGAACCCCTGCGTGGGAAATCCTGTATGTGAACTGTTCTTTTTGTTTCCTTCAATAAAAATGGGCTGCCATGCCCTGAAACATAACATCTGACTGCTGTGGACTCGCTAAAAAAATGCATTTACCATTGAGTTAAACCCCAACGTTTACAGTGGTGGATTCAGCGGGCATCTAGACGGTGAAATCCGGGTCCTTGCTCCGTGGTGAGTCGCAGCAGGAGTTACTGCTAGCTGTGTGTAGCAGACAGGCAAACTGCATTGCGCAGAAGTTTATTTTGGACTGTGTTGCATACAGGTGGTGCATCTGTGAGAAGATTTTTTTCCCCTTTTTACTGCTGTGAAAGGTGTAACAAGCTGCTGTGCATGCGACTGCAAGGATGCGACAGTCAAAACACAAGAAGTTCATGTTGAATCAAGTTAAAGGGGAAGTGAGCTCAGCGTGGCCTGAGAAGATGTCTCCACCTAGGAGGGCCAGTCAAAAGGGGCCAGTGGTGTATGAGACTGTGACTAAAGAATCGGATGCGGTACAAAGGGCTGAGATAGTGGCATCTGATTACATGCAACCCATGCTACCTACAGAGGAGGTTCGAGACTTCCTGGAAAAGTTTGAAAAAGTCGCTGTAAGGAGGAAATGGCCTAGAGACCGGTGGCCAAAATTGCTGGAAACCTTATTGCTGGTAGAGTACCGGTCGGTTTACCATTTGATGGACGGTGACCAGGATGACTATCGCAAGTTTAAAGAGGAAATCCTTCTTAGAGGAGAGTTCCATCGCATCATGGGCCACCAGTAACGCTCCAGCAAAGAGAGGTCGTCACCCATAGCAACGGGAGAGGCATCACTGCGACAACAAAGCAACAATCGAGCAATGGCTCAGGAGAGCATGAGTGTGCATCAGTGTACCAGCCGTGCGTTTTCTGCAAACATATCGGTTGTCACCCCTGGCAACAGTGGTAAGAAGTTTGTGTGGCCTGCAGGGGGTACCGATGAGGAAAGCAAAAATGTGTATTATGGCCGCTTATGTGAAGTGGTCAGCCCAGAAAGGACACAACAGTCTGTAACCACCATGAGGTGTAGCCAACCATCTTTGGAGTGCTGGTCTGCTGTTACCCCTAGCAACAGGGATACTGTGTTACATGCAGGGGGTGTTGGTGGGTCTGGAAAGGCTGCAGTGTTTCTCCAGGACCACATGAAAAATTCAGCCTATGGAGACACCACAGATGAGAGACAACGCACTCAAATGAAGGCTATGACAACGGCTACAGGAAGTGGTAAGACTGTTGCAGACTATGGGACAGAACCCAATGAAGTAGAAGTGTGTTCAGCGGGGAGATTCGCAGTACAGGTGGACTCGTTACAGTGCGCTACTCAGAGTAGGAGGGAGGCACAGGGTAAAGCCCAATTGTCAGCAGGACTAAAGACTGAAAAGGACATGGGGACTCTGTATGTACCTGGTGGAATCCAGCAGAGTGCTGGAAGAGCTGTACTAGGGGTGACCAAAGGAATAAGTATACCATGTTCCCTAGTGACAGATATAGGTGCTGTGGGGTTGCCCAGAGAAACCTCCCAGGAGCCCACAGTGTTGGAGCGGAGGGTTTCCCAGGTCAGCTGTAGAGCTTCTCTAGTGGGTAAGGGGCCACCCACAATAGCTACAGCTATGTTTAAGTGTCATGATGATCCTCTAAAGGTTGAGAAATGTATTATTGGAAATGTAATATTTGAGAATGTTGTTGGTGATATGTTTACTAAAAAGGATGGGAGAAGGATGTCTTCCTTGACCACCAGAGGCAGAGCTGCAGGGTTGTCCATGGAAACCTCCCGGGATCTCCCTGTGTTGGAACTGTAGGTTGTTCAGGACCGCTCTGGCACTACTCTGGGGGAACAAGGAGGGACTGCACCACACAATGAGAGTGTGTGGGTGCAGACCACCCGCCTGGTATGTGATCAGTTTGGGGAAAAATGTATTCATACTGTAAAAGCTAGTAGTGTAAAGCGGGATGGGATGGTAGCACCACCAGAACAATCTGGTCAAAATGGGGTATTGCATCCTGTGGTTTGTGACGAAGCATCGTCCCAATGTGACACAAGTGAAATGGTGCTTGAACAATGTGATGCGTCTAGCGATGACAAATGTACTGTATTGGGTAATGAGACCCAGGTTCCTTTGGTGCCTCTTGGAACAGGTGATGCAGTGCTGCAGAATGCCTGTCAGGGAAGTACCACTGACTGGGACAGCTGGGCTAAACAATTGCTAGCCATGCTGGATAAGGCTAGGTTGGGTAACACAGATTTGGACATAACACCTGCTATGCCCAATGGAGGGAGTGCAGGGTGGCCAGTGGCCAAGGGCGTGTTGGCCCCTGCAGAGATTGATTTCCTCCAGTCAGAAGGACCGGTTAAGGGCGCATGCATGGCAGATGTGTTACCCGCAGCCCAACCGCTGGAAAATAGTGAGCGCAAAAATGGCAGTGTGACGTATGACCTGCAGCGGCTCACTGATGCTGTGACGGAAGGGATAAATGTGAGATGTACGTCTGACGGAGCTCCAGTTGAGCACCAGGCTGTGAAGACTGATACCGCCAGTGAGGTGAGGGTTGCTGAAAATGTCTCTACCTTTCCAGCTTCAGTGGATGAGCCCTTCCAAGTCATTGCTAAGGGAAAAGTCCCTAGAAAGGTCTTGTATGTAGACGTGGGTCGCATCAAGTTGACTAATGTATTGTTAAAACTGCTTGAGGTCCAAAAAGCACATATGTTATACACTTGGGTGTCTCCATCGTGGTCGGACAAGGTGGTACTGGGTAGTACCAGTAGATGGAGCCAAGTAGTACAGGCTATGCTTTATGGTAATAACAAGAGGAACTAGTTGGTACCATGTTTGTTAGCAGTATGGCAAATGTTCTCAAGGTTCTCTGAGAGGGTGCTTCCAGTTACCAATTTGGATGGAAGGCGATCAGGAGAACGCTTGAAAACATCAGAAGTCTCTCCGCCTGATGCGGTGACTAGGAAAATTTCTGCTGATGCAGTCCAAAGTGTGGCTGAGCAGTGGTCAGTAGAGGGCACGGACACTGCCTCACCCACTAGACTTTACATGAAGAAAGGGAGCAAAATGGACGTGGCAGTAGCAGAGATTTTACCTGTCAGTCGCACAAAGGTACAAATTAAAGTACCCGGAGACACTGTGGGAGAAAGTGCTAAAGGAACAGGTTCTCTATATGAAGAATGTGAGGGTTTCGGGAAAGGCAGTGTTCCCCTGAGAAAAGAAAATAAGCCCAGGAACCCCAGAAGAGGGAGAAAGCGTAGGATAGAAAAAAGTGGGATCCCATGGAGAGTCAGGGTAGGACTGACCTGGAAGCGCACCCGAAAAAAGTGTTGGGCCTACGTGGCTGACAGCCGGCACAGAGGTGTCCCAACCCTAATGACGTGTGCTGGTGTTCCGCCCCCTTCGGGTTTGAAACAAAGGGGGGGATATGTAATAGTGAGGGTCCCTGTCACCATGGAGACGCAGCAAAAATGGACACAGAGTCTGCATGTCAGCAGACTGCAGAACTACACAGCATAGTTTTTAAATGGAGAAAACTGCTCTGTCAGTTTTCTCCAGGTTTTGATAGTTTTGAATGGGGCTGTTGTGTCCGGGTCTTGGTAATTACCAGCAGGTTGGGTTCCCAGCTGAACACTGACAATATAATCAGGGACTGGTCAGAACAGAGGGAAAGAGAGGGAGGTGGAAGGTGTGCAGCTGGCTGTTGCTGCAAGACAGACCTGTGTGTGGGGATCTGTCTGTCTGTCTGCCCTGGAGACTACATCCCTGGTGTGGTGGGACTTCGTGTCTGAAGGACTGGGAGGCTGGTAGACCTGAGGTGACTAGCGAGTCCAAGAGGGGCTGAAGGAAGTCTGGAAGTCTGGGAGACAGTGGGCTGTAGAACCTGTTGAGGCCAGGAGTGTGCCAGGTTAGCAGGTACAGCAAGGCTAAGTAAGCCTAGGAGCCAGGAGGCTTGGTATTTTGAGTTCTGTGAACATTACTGGAGAAGAACCCCTGCGTGGGAAATCCTGTATGTGAACTGTTCTTTTTGTTTCCTTCAATAAAAATGGGCTGCCATGCCCTCAAATATAACATCTGACTGCTGTGGACACGCTAAAAAAATGCATTTACCATTGAGTTAAACCCCAACGTTTACAATATATATATATATATATATATATATATATATATATATATATATATATATGTACCCTGTATGTGTGTGTGTATATATATATATATATATATATATATATATATATATATAGTATATGTATACATTGATAAACTGAAGGGCTACATAAGTGAACTAAAGAGTGTTTGCCTGAAGTAGCAGACCTTCTTGGCTAACAAGTGTTCTGTCTGTTTTAGTAATGTCTGGATGATACACAATTGATCTAACCTGCAGATGCTGTTTTTTATATCTAGCCCATACTGAATACATACTTCAGTAAAGCAATTAAAAAATAAAAAAGTAATTTGTAATGGTGTTGCTGAACAAATTGTACTTTTTTTTGTAAAATGTGATCCCTGTTTAAATTCATCGACTATTTAATGATAATAATGGCTTTTTGTTTTTGAATCTTCATTAAAATACTTCCAACTTTGCTCTCCTAGTGCACCCATTAGGAAGTGTCTCAGTCTTGCTGGTTAAAAAAATGTATTTTGCTTCATGGAAATTACAGCAGGGAGAGAAAATCCCTTTTTTGGCTTCCTAATGGCACCTTTTATCTTCCATTGCTTATTACTTTTTTAGGGAAAGAAAAGTTTCACCTGGCTGCCCGAACATCGGGAACATGGAAAAGAGGATGAATCTAGTTAACCTTTATTAAAATGTCCTAAAAAAGGAAAAGGCTTGTGGTTACTTCAGCAGAAAGCTACTATGACTACTACTATGACTATTTTGTAAACCACTAGCGAAGTTCACAGGGATCTATTATATTTGTGGTATACAAAGTAAAACTTAAGGATTCAAGTCGGTCAGCGTTGTATTTCTTCTTTTGATATGCATTTGTAATACAGATAGGTCAGCAAAAGTGCAGCACATTGAAGGGCTAACACTTCTTTCTTACAGAAGTGAGGGCCTCAATTTAAAAGCTGGCCATAGACAGATCAAAAGTTCACCAGTTCAGTAGGGACCTGCTTAGTTTTGAATAATTTTTGGCCATTCCCGCTAAAGAGATGATGTTCTAAAGATCGACTTCTCTCGAACGGAACTCTAGGAAATTTTTCAGCCAGTCGGCTGCAGCGCTGATCATTGTATTCTGACAGTGGAGGGGTCCTACACTCAGAAAACAGTAGTGAAGTTAGAAGGATTCCTTGTGGATAGGGGAATCCTGCCACACTCCAAACTTCAACACTGTTGGTACGTTAGTTGCGCCTGTCTAAACGGGCACTAGTATGTGTATATATTGTATGTGAAATAGGGAACTTGGACTGAAAGCCTCTTTGAGGGCAGGAACAGATGTGAAAGCACAACGTAAAATGCTGCATACATTTTTAGTACTACGTATATAATTGCCTATAAGAAATAATGACATTGATATTAACAGTACAGTGGCTGCATTTGACCTGCTTTGAATTGGGCTGCATGTCTTTGCCTTATTGAGGTGCATTTGAACTACAAGCAAAGCAGGTCAAATGCTGCACTTGAAATTCAAACCCATGCATTTTTATTAATAGCAACTGAAGCACATGAAAACAAAGTACATAAACATGAGCCCTAAAGTAAACCTGTGCTGTGCCCATATAGGGTAAAGCACCAGATTTGCTTTAAAGTGTGGTCAAAAAAGACAAACATTTTTCTTTTCTTCACCAAGTTACATCAAAGACATTCAATGCAGTCCCTCAGGTTGTCAGCACCCTTTAATTCATTCAAGTCAGCCAACTGTATCTGTTGTTCACTGGTCTGTTGACTACATTCTACCTTCTTAAAAAATATATATATATATATATATATAAACAAAAGAGAAGTACAAAACCTTTTATTGTTTCAATAGTTTTATTGAGGTGTATCAAGAAAAACAAACAACAGACATTGACTGTCATACATTATGATATTTTGACAAGACTCATCTAGTGAATACATATGACAGGGTAAAGGAACAATAAACAAAGTTACTAATAAGTTCTGTCAATAAGTATGGTATTGTCCTCACCCCTGGACACCCCTCTGGAGACAAACTGTGCCCTGGGGGGAGACAACACCATCATCTGTAGTTCTCCTTTAACCAATTCCACCAGGGAGCCCAGGACCATGGTAATTAGTGATAAAACGGTATTCACTATAGCGCTGGTGCAAAATTACTCTCAAAAATGAATTTACTATAGCTCTCTGAAAAATAACCCTTGGCCGATGAGAACAGTCTGATGGACCGTTTTCATCAGACCAAACCGATCGTCCGTGGGCGCCATTGGTTATTTATCCATCGGTTAAAAAAATCAAACTTGTTTTAAATTTAACCGATCGATACCTAACCGATAGTAAAAAAAACGATCGTTTGCAGGCACGACCATCGGTTAAAAATCCATGCATTCTCAGAATCAAGTCAACGCATGCTTGGAAGCATTGAACTTCATTTTTTTCAGCACGTCGTTGTGTTTTACGTCACCGCGTTCTGACACAATCGGTTTTTTTAACCAATGGTGTGTAGGCACGACTGACCATGAGTCATAGGTTAACTGATGGAAGAATCAGACCGTTCTCATCGGTTTGACCGATCGTGTGTACACATGTCAGGACCATGACTATTGCACATGAAAATAATGTTTAGAGCATGATATAATTGCCTAAATGGTACTGAAATATGCAGTATATTGTTTAAAGATAATCTGCTTTTAAACTGTGTGAAAACATGATTTCTACACTAAAATATCTTTAAAAGTCTGAGAAGAGCTAAATTCAGTGTCTCGTTACAACTAGATGCCAACACAACTGAGTATGCTCAGACCTGCAAAGTACTTTCATTTTAACTCCCATTGCTTTTTTACCAAGAGTTATAGTAAATATCTAAATGAGCACTGGGCTAAAGAGCATTTTTTTGGGAGTGAAAATTTTAGTTATGTAGTCCAATGCAAGTTTCAGCCATTGATTCTAATGTTACAATTGTAACTTCCCCAAATAAATGCTTTTCATATTGAGATGAAATGTATCTTATCTTTCTCTCAAATAAATTGTCTTTGAAACAATGTTGCTTCTTTTTCATCTAGTTTGTTTTTAAGAATGCTATAATGTGTAATGTTTTCATGTTTTGGTAAAATACATTTTTCTCTGTCACTTTCACTTGTTGCTCTCCATCTCCCAAAAATCTTTACACCAACTCAAACAGGTGTTTTTAAACCACAAACAATACCATTGCTGATGATTTTAAATTAGTCTCAATTGTGTGTGTTTTTATTATTTCCAAAATAAAAAAAAATTTGAGCTCAACAAATGTTATATGTGTACCAACGTCACAAAAAAAATGGCATTCCCAAAAATCAGAGGGTAATGTCATTATTCTACACTCACACACCAAGAACCACAAAATATCACAGAATACATCAAGAATAATAACTCCTAACTAATGTAATTCCACCACCTATACAGTATGTCCAAAGAAATGCAGTATTTATGTATATTTATGTATACAAGGGTTCCACATGTGGCAGCTCAGTGGCTTAGAGGTTAGCATTTCTGTCTACCAGCTCTGGGTTTCTGGGTTTATTTGACATTTCACATAGAGAAATTCTGCTCTTCCTATGCTGTTAAACATGATTTAGAGACTTCCCTAAATTATGTTCAAATGTAGTATTTATGTGTAGGAGGGTTCCACCACCATTGCAAATTGTGTCATATGTTTTCCATGGTCAAGGACTATAATCAGCCTTAACATTTCCCCACCACCACTAATTGCAGCCTCTTTCCAAGACAAAGCACACAAAATAACTTATGTTTATCTCTCAGTATGCTGACAGTAATCAGCCATACCCAGCCTAAAAAACAGATGGCAAATGCCAGAAACAGGTTTTTAACAAGGGGCCCCCAGATCCCGCCCCCGATGTGAATGAGTATGGGGTAAATCATAAAATCATTCACAAAAAAATGTGTGTAGTGTGACAAAACATAGTAGCCAGTTTTTGAAAATTCCTTTATTAAAAATGTATTTTTCTTCCCGGCTTCTTCTCCAGGTCTTCTCCTGGTCTTCTCATTCTTCCTCCGGTCTTCCTCAGGCTTTTACTTCCTTGGCAGGGGAAGATTCAGGCCGCGTACACACGATCGAACATGTCCGCTAAAACTGGTCCGCAGACCAGTTTCAGCGGACATGTTCGATCGTGTGTACGGCCTATCAGACCGTTTTCCAGCAGACCAAAGTTTTAAAACATGCTTTAAAACCTGTCCGATGGAAACCTGTCCGTCAGACAGGTTCGATGGTTAGTACACAAAATCATCAGACCAAAAACCAGCGCATGCTCAGAATCAAGTCGACGCATGCTTGGAAGCATTGAACTTCGTTTTTTCATCACGTCGTTGTGTTCTACGTCACCGCGTTCTGGTCTGATCGGATTTTGGTCCGATGGTGTGTATGCACCTCAGACCATCAGACAAGTTCAGAGTTGTCTAATGAAAACGGTCCGTCGGACAAGTCTCATCAGACATGTTCGATCGTGTGTACGCGGCCTAAGAAGACCAGAGGACGGAGTGGGGGAAGAAGAAGACATTTTTGATAAAGCACTTGTCAAAAACTGTCTTTTGTCACATTACACTACGTTTTTTGGAAAATGGGTAGGGGTACAATGTACCCGATACCCATTCACATAGGGTAATTTGATCTGGGGGCCCTTTTGTTAAAGGGGGCTTCCAGATTCCGATAAGCCCCCGCCTGCATACCCCAGCAACCACAGTCTAGGTTTGTTGGGAAAAGGCTCTTGACCCCAAAGAACCCTTCCCATGTTGAGAGCATGTGACCTGGTACAGTTCAGGGGGGGTGCTTGCTCACTAGTCCCCCTCCCCTTCCTGCCCTCCATGCTGCATGCTCAGATAAGGGTCTGGTATGGATTTTTGGGGGATCCCATTCCATTTTTTTTAACTGGACTGGGCGGGCTCATGCCATTTTTTTCATTTTTTGCTTCTTCTATATTACCTGAAACCGGCAATACATTACAGCCACAAACAAATTTTCCTTTAGAAATGTATTTTTGCTGTAGAACTGTTCTACACATCGGCCAAATGAGCCACTTTACAGGCAGACTAAAGGGACCCCCAGGACAGTACCAAGACCCATACCCCTTTTATGGCCAATTGTTTGCATATAAGCCTTCAAAATGGGCACCCCGATTCCAACTGTACAAAGGCATTTTCCCGCTTATAGCGCATTCGCTCCCACTTGGCTTAATTGGGCGCTATTTTAATGCACCACGTGATCATATTTGTGCTATACTAAATGACCCGCATAGTCATCTTAGAATCGGCAGCTATCCACAGTTTCTACACTGTAGACTTGTATAGTTTGATCTGTAATCATTTCTCTTTTTCTGTAATAATCTCCTTCAAAAAACAAGCTAGATTTTTTATTATTATATTTAAATCTTATTATAGCTATAACATTTGTAATCCTGACTAGAAATAATTGTATGATAGGTTAAAATTCTCTGGACTCAGGCCTTACTACACAACTTCTGTACTGTAGTCTTAATCTTAGCATTGTGACAAATATGTTGCTTTAATGTAATTAACAAATTCTAAATCCATTAGAAGGAAAACAAAAATGTTAAACAAAGCTATACAATAGTAATACAGAAGCAAATGGTTAATGATTTTTATTAGGCTATTTCTAAAATGTAATATAATTGGATGTGCAAACAGAATTTGACATTACACGCTTTTTAGTTACATTTTAGCTAGGCACGCTAAAGTTATTAATAAGCTATTGCTTTTTTTGGGTGAGATTTCCTTGTCCCGGATGTATTATAATTGTATTCTTGGAAGGATGTGGCCACATGTGTTGGTTTCAAGATCTCCGCCTACTCATTGTCATATGATCCACTAATTTGAAGCCACAAGAGGTTTGTGCAGATTTGTTTTTCCCTGTCTAAAAGCTAGTAGTGCTGAAGGTCACATGACAGTTGAATTACAGAATATGATTTTCCTGATTTGTGGTAACCTTGTGGTGGGAACACTTGGAAACACATGGAGGCTTATGCACCTTCATGATCCACTAGAAAATTCTAACAGCGCCAGCATTAAATAGTCCAACAGCATGAATACATTCATTATACAAAGCACAACTTTATATTGCATATATACAAGTATAAATAATAAACTGTTAAGCATGTTAAGAAAAATTATTAAATGTATAGAAAACTAATGCTATTATGACTTCTTTCTTAAAGCGAGCCTATCAGCAACTTTGTAAGTCTACATGATTATATAATTGACATGGCTCTGTATGTAAAAACTCTGCAATTTTTTTAAAAAGCAACCTTTTCTAAAGCATTCCATAAGCTCCAAGGAAGTCATTTTGCCTAGGTTAAAGCCTAGTTTAAAGCCGGCCATATGGATCGAAGCCAAATTGTGATCCATCTATGGACAGGCGACAGGTGATATCTCAATCAATGTCTGTACAACTAGCCTGTTGGAAAATGTTTGCTCATTCAGTGCTGCCAGTTATAGCTGGTGGTGGTGACAAGTGTATTCTGATGGTGGGGAAGCCTCCCCGCTGTCAGAGTACAATTGCTGGGGATTCCCCCATCCACCTGAACTGGGTGGATGGAAGAATTGATTCATTTACTTTTATTCAACCCAGTGGTTGAACAAAAGAAAATGAATCATGTATTACCTGCCTTAGATAAAATTATGGGCCCGGATCTCGAGATACGCAGCGTGAGTGTACATATGCGCCGTTGTATCTATGCGCCGTACCCATAGAACTAAGATACGCCAAAAAACTGACTTCATCCGACCAACGTAACTTGCCTAGTAGAGTGGGCGCATATTTACGCTGGACGCATTTGGAACTCCCATTGATTTTCGATGCAAATATGCAAATGGGGGAGACACGCCGATTCACAAACGTACTTGCGCCCGGCGCATTTTTTAAGCAATTTGCGTAAAGTTATTCCCCATATAAGAGGCGCAACTCCTGCAAAGGTATGGACCAGGGAACGAACGCCGTCGAATTTTACATCGTTTACGCCATTTACGTAGTACATGAATAGGGCTGGGCGTAGGTTACGTTCACATCATAGGCAGTGTTTCGACGTATCTTAGGCAGTTATTTCGACATGATTGTGAGCATGCGCACTGGAATGCATCCAAGTTACGACGCATAAGCAGTTTGTTTTAAGTACTTGTTTGAAGCTCAGCCCATCATTTGCATGGGGTCACAATTCATTTAAATGTATCACGCCCACTTCCAGCCCACTTCCACCTACTTTGACTTACGTCGGTGTACGCCGACGAATGTACGCTACGCCGGCGCAACGTTGGGAGCATTTTCTTTGTGAATTCCATACTTGCCTCCCTGTGTTGCGCCGGCGTAGCGTAAAGAAGATACGCTACTCTGGCATAAAGATGCGCCGAGGTATGTGAATCCGGGCCATGATGTCTACTGCAGGCAAGAGAAAGCATTTACTTTTTACTTGTAAGCGTAACACCTGCACATTGCTTAGATGGCTTGTGCCTAACATGAAGTTTGTTTAATATGTTTTAATATTTATATAATTTTTCTTAACCACTTCAATACCCAGCCATAGACAATTGACGGCCTGGGATGGGATTTACCATCCTAAGTGGCCGTCAATTGACGGCCTGGGTATTGCAGGCGAATATCTGGACGATGCCTGCAGCCAGAGGCATCATCCAGATATCCATCTCTTCAGCCGGCGATTCTGCACAAAGTAAGAACGATCATAGCGGCGGTTCCGCCGCTTGATCGTTCTTACAGGCCGCGGGAGGGGACACCCCCCCCCCTCCCGCCGCCATCCGGTGCGTCTCCGGGCTTACCTGTACCTTCGGGGGCCCGGAGAACGAATCGTCGGCGGCGGCAGGAAGCATAGAGATGACTGGTGACCAGATGGTCACCAGTCATCTCTATGACCGTCGGAGGACCCGGGCGCGATCTGATGACGTCACGCCCGGGTCCCCGTATGTAAACAAAGCCGCGATTGCGGCTGTAAGTCACCATTCATGAGATCGGTGAATTTTTTTTCACCGATCTCATGGTTTCCAGCCTGGAGGTGAGATGTGAGGTCTTATTGACCCCACATCTCTCCATAAAGAGGACCTGTCACACACATTTCCTATTACAAGGGATGTTTACATTCCTTGTAATAGGAATAAAAGTGGAAAAAAAAAAAATAATGAAAAAAAGTGTAAAAATAAATAAAATATAAGTAAAAAAAAATAATAAAAGATAAAAAAAAAATGAAAACGCCCCTGTCCCCGATAGCTCGCGTGCAGAAGCGAACGCACACGCAAGTCCCGCCAACATATGTAAACGCCGTTTAAACCACACATGTGAGGTATCGCCGCGTGCGTTAGAGTGCCAGCAACTAATCTAGCACTAGATCTCCTCTGTAAATCTAAACTGTAACCTGTAAAAAATAAATAAAGCGTTGCCTATGGAGATTTTTAAGTACCGAAGTTTGGCGCCATTCCATGAGTGTGCGCATAATTAAAGCGTGACATGTTGGGTCTCTATTTACTCGGTGTAACATAATCTTTCACATAATACAAAAAAATTGGGCTAACTTTAGTGTTTTGTTATTTTTTTTAATTCATAAAACAATTTTTTTTACAAAAAAAAGCGTTTGAAAAATAATTGCGTAAATACCGTGCAAGATAAAACTTTGGAATGACCGTCATTTTATTCCCTAGGGTGTCTGCTAAAAAAAACATATATAATGTTTGGGGGTACTGTGTAATTTTCTAGCAAAAGAATGATGATTATTACATGTAGGAGAGAAGTGTCAGAATAGGCCCGGTATGGAGGTGGTATAAAAGCCTAGTATTGAAGCGGTTAATCACTTGTATTTTTCTCCAACAGATAATATACTGAACATGTCTGATAAAGGCACATGAGAAAGGAAACAACCTTTTAAACTAATAGCCTTATCTACTGGTCCTTAGATAGGGACCATAGTTTAAAGGACAACCTTTTGTACAGAGCATCATAGATATCACCAATCAGGACATATCCTAGAACTAAATCCTGATATGGACAGAAGATAGATGTCAGCCAAACATGACAATGCGTTATTTCCTTTGGAAATTTAAAGCAAAGGCAGCAAATACTGTAGCTCTTTTTTTAAAACATGAAAGTCATGTAAGAAGAATGTATTTCTTTGGAAGAGACAGGACATGTTCAGGAATTCTTCATAGCAACTATAATACATTTAAGGGTGTGCTATTTGGGAGAAGAGTTACTGTGCCATAGGTTAAGGTCTTGTTGTGTTAGGGTATTTGTTTATGTTATTTTAAAGCTTGAATTACCCATTATAATTTAAAGTAGTTGTAAAGGAAAACATTTTTTTGGCTAAAATGAATGTCTGCAAGGTAGACAGGCAGAATAGTGTAAAGATTCTGTTAAAAAATTGTAAATACCTATTAAATTCCTTTATCTATATCACCTCCGGTGTTCTAGTTTCTGTTCTCTCATTCACTTCCTGGTTTGCGGCGCTCGTTCATGTAAGAACTACATTTCCCAGTATGCATTGCGGCACGCCCAGTAATTCGCACCTCCTTGAAGTCTCTAACACATAGGGCCAGATTCAGGTAGCGTTGCGCTGGAGTATTTCGATATGCGCCGCGTAACTGTGAATATGCGCCATCGTTTCTATGTGGCCGTACCCACCAAACTAGATGCGACAGAAAACGGGCCATTTCCGATCGGCTTAACTTTCCGACGCCAGAGTCTCGTCAGCGCATAATTTCGCTTGACACATCAGTCGCGCCTATTGATTTCCCCTGCAAATATGCAAATGAGGGAGATTTCCCGATTCGCGAACGGATTAGCACCATACGCTGGTTACATGCGCCGCGCGTATCTCGTCCGTCCGGCGCAAAGTTATGTCTACAAATAGCTGCTTTATCTTTACTCCAGACGGCCACAGGTCAGCAGGAGAGCAGCTACAGCAGCGTTACCGACGATAAGAGCTAGCTGAGCACCCCCACTTGCAGGACAACACCTCTGTCCATGCTTGTCTGTCAACTTTTACAGCCATGGAGGAAGACATCATAGGAGGGGGAACAGGATATACTTTAGTGCCGGAATGGCGCATCTACAGGCGCATTTAAACGCCCAACGGAACGCATTGCGCTGACGTTTCCCGTGCCGACGGAAGTTGTGAGCATGCGCACAAGGGGGCGAGTGAAGCCTCACTTACTGCGCATGCTCCGTGGATGATGCGCTGAACGTAAGCTTCATTTACATATGATCACACCCACTTCCACTTGCGTCGTGTTACGCCAGCGCATTTTCGTTACTCCGGCGCAAGTTTAGGAGCAAGTGCTATGTGAATAACAGTACTTGCGCCGAAAGTGTCGGCGGAGTAACGTAAATGAGAAACGTTACTCCAAAGTAAAGAAGCGCCCATCTACCTGAATCTGGCCCATAGAGAGCGTTCTGCCGCACAGATGTAGTTCCCAGGAGGGGGCGAGCACATCACTGACCACCGCAGTAAAGCCTCCCTTTACTGTGGTGAGTTACAATCAGAGTTAAAAGCAGGAAGTGAACAGAACAGAGAAGAAATAGAGCAACTTCTGAGCAAAAACGAACAATGAGTAAGTGAAAAGAGGAATGTCTGCAGGTAAAGGACATTTATTATGAAAACATTTTGTTTCCTTTACAACCCCTTCCAGCACATTGCAGCTGTTCTAAAGTCATTCAAATTGTAAAATTTCTGTTTAATCCACTGCAGCCACATCACAAACAGACCAACCTCACATGGTCTGTGGTGGGGCAGTAGGTGTTTAGTTTTATAATATATGCAGTGTAACATCCATATTGACTTAATTGGTGGCTGAGTACAGGCACATTTTTTTCCCAGGACTTCTGTATTTGAGAGGCAGCAAGGAGGTAGTCCCATGTTCACAAACTGGAAAAACTGATCACCAACATGGGCTGGACTCTATGGCAGCCCATAGATGAGTCCATGTTGTTCGTCCAACCAGGGGGTTGAATGAAAAAAAACTGACCTAATTCCCCTATCCACACAATGGTGGACAGAGGAATGCTTCCTGCATTGACTTTGTATTCTGACAGTGGGGAGACTTCCCCACTGTCAAAATAAACAGATCAATATTGCAGGCTATGGCCTGCAGTTCTTATCAAGTGGGGAAATCTAAGAGAGAGGTATCACAGAAATCGATTGGTAGGGGCCAAGGTCTTCGTTGAAGTTCTCTAATCAGAGTTTTGTTATCACAACAAGTGAGGGGAAACTCTCCAAACAAAAAATCTCTGAGGATCTCATAAAGAGGTAGTGCTGTTACTTTAAGCTGGAATGTGACAAAATTCACCACTCTGGAGTCCGGCATGAGGATCCCCTCCCCGCCTCCTGTGGCATATGGAAAGTGGTTACCAGATACAAGGGGCAGGCTGACTCTCACAATCTATGAGGGTTATAGCAGCAGCATTTAATGCAGCAATAGTGACTCCAAATGAAGCAGCGGATGTTCTGTCTCAGAGCACTGAACCTTGTCCCACCACAATACAGATCTGCACACCATAACATCAGAAGGGTTTTAAACTAGCAGGGAAACAGCATCTCAACAGCAGTCCATATGGCAGGAAAGTTCTCTGGGCAGGTGCAGCAGTTTAGAATCCCTGCAGTCTCTCAGACTCGGTACAACAGCTTTTCCAGTATTTTGGCCCTTCTAGGGCACAGTTTGACTAGGACTTGTTGTCCCACACAGTCTTTACCTTCCTCAGCCTGCTTCCCGCTGGATTTCACTCCCCAGCATGCACTGCCTTTATCCCATCCTCCAACTTGTGGGCTGAGGTCTCCTCCTCAGGTTGAGGCTGCATCCAGTCACAATTATTCTCACCTCTAATGGTCCTTCCACAGCCTTCTAGTGGCCATAGCTGTAGCTTGTGTCAGTAGCTATCCTATTTCCCTCCACATGGCCACAAAGTCTCATTGTGACAGGGGAGGATGGAGATAGCAGCACTATGGATGGCCATGTGACAACAGTGGAGTTACACTTTAAAACAGATTCCATGTACAGTCAGTCATGGACTGTTAAGTTACTGCCTTTTTTGACAGAGGAGAGCATAGCTGTTGCACGTGCACATTAAAATACAGCAGCCACATCCACTAATAACTCTGCTAAGTACCCATTCAGTAAAACATGGGGGCCAAGCCAAATATTTTAACTGAGAAAACCCTTTAAGAATCAGTTCCATTGATGTTACCATTAGAGCAACATTAACCACTTGCTTATTGGGCACATATACCCCCTTCCTGCCCAGGTGAAATTTCAGCTTTCGGCACTGTCACGCTTTGAATGACAATTGCGTGGTCGTGCGACGTGGCTCCCAAACAAAATTGACGTCCTTTTTTCCCCACAAATAGAGATTTCTTTTGGTGGTAGATGATCACCTCTGTGGTTTTTATTTTTTGCACTATAAACAAAAATAGAGCGTCAATTTTGAAAAAAAACACACAATATTTTTTACTTTTTGCTATAATAAATATCCCATTTAAAAAAAAAACTATATTTTTTTCAGTTTAGTCCAATACGTATTCTTCTACATATTTTTGGTAAAAAAATCACAATAAGCTTATAGTAATTGGTTTGCGCAAACGTTATAACGCCTACAAAATAGGGGATAGAATTATTACTTTTTTTAATTTTTTTTTTTTTACTAGTAATGGCGGTGATCTGCGATTTTTGTCACGACTGCGATATTATGGCGGACACATCGGACACTTTTGACACATTTTTGGGACCATTCACATTTATACAGCGAACAGTGCTATAAATATGCACTGATTACTGAATAAATGTGATTGGCAGGAAAGGGGTTAACACTAGGGGGCGAGGAAGGGGTTTGTACCCTGGGAGTGATTCTTACTGTGGGGGGAGGATACTGACTGGGGGAGGTGACCGATGGTTGTCCCTATGTACACACAGAGATCCACGTCCCTGTCTCTGTGACTGCCGATCGCGGATGCCTGGCGGACATCGTGGCCGCCAGGCACACGCATCGGCACCTGTGTGACTCTTTTTTTTTTCAATTCAAATAACAAACATGTTATACTTGACTGCTCTGTGCAATGGTTTTGGGGTGTCCCCTGTCAGTGCTCCAGGCCCCTCCACTTTGGAGAGAGCCTATTGTCACAGTCTGGGTGACTCAGCCATGCCGGCTCCCTTATGGCTGTCGCTGCTATTAGCCTGCCCAATCTGCATGTTGCTGGATAGGATTGGGCTCAGGTAAAAAAAAAGGGGAAATAAAAAGGGGGAGGTTCTGGGGGGGCTCCTGCAGCACAGAAGGTTTTTTACCTCAATGCATAGAATGCAAAAAGGTAAAAAAAACCTTGAGGCTTTAGAACCACTTTAGGTCACCCCTGGTGATGCAAATCAGAAAACATGACTCCAAAAAACACTCCACTGGTGGTGAATCAATCACTGTCAGTGATTCACCTGCAGTGAGTGTTTTAGTGAATGCCAGAGTCACTGTTTTTTTTTTTTTAATTTTCCTCTTAAGTGCTGAATGCAAGTGGAAAACGTATAATCATATACACCCATGAAACATTCATAAGCCTTTCATCATTACCTGTAATGTAAAACACTCCAGGAAGATTTACCAAAGCTGGCCATACATGAATCCGTTTTTTTCCCTTTGTTGTTGTATTCTGACAGTGGGCACTCCTTCCCTGTCAGAATACAGCCAATTGGCTGCAGCGCTGGTTAAATGAATATTTTCCAGCAAGCCAGGTTGAGAAAAATCGATCATTAGATCAAGTTCTCTGAAACGGGAATGGTCACAGATGGATCGAAATTCCATTCATCTATGGCCAACTTGTGAATCTATAGTAAATGTCACATTCACTGCTTTTTAAATATACCCCTACTGTTGTTTTTTGTTTTTTTGTCCCCAGTCAAAAAAGATGTCTTTAACAATCTGTGAGAGTGCCATTTATACACAGGTAGCGATATCCACATTCTATTATAAACAAACCCCTGTCTTTATGCAGAATTACTTTATTTTGTAACTACAAATGGAGTTTAAACATCACTTCTTCACCACCACCACCATCATAATTTTACAGGTTTATTTTGTTCACCAGGCTATCAAACTAGTCTTCCAAATCAAGCACATAGTCCCACAACAATTTGTAGCATGTATGTCTAATGAAATATTACAAAGCGTGCTGCTTCAACCTGCACCTTTACTTCCCCAATAATTCATTTCTCTATTGTTTATAGACACAATCCTAATACCAAAGACTTATTTAATAAAATGGTACTAGACATACAGAATCCCAGATGTATCACATGAATGTGTTTTGGAAATTGAAAGTTACCTTGGTGTAGTGGGCTTAGATTCTGTTATGCAAGCCAGATAATGTAGCCAAAACCACAAAGAAATATTGGAAGACAGAATCATGGAGCTCCACATGAGATTTAGGATGATATGTGTAATGTTCTGGTGAGTATTTGCTATTCTCTAATGAAAGTCCTGAAACGTGTTAACTGGAACTGTGTTTATTAATTCTCTCTACACTTGCTTGTTGTACTTATTTTTAGTATTTTGTTAGAACAATCTGCAGCCTTGTATTAAACATACAGGCAACAGATAACTTATTGTATTGCCCTTTTTCCATGCAGTGTATTGCTTTTGAACCAATGTGTAAAAAAAAAAAAATTCACAGAGTTTTACTTTTTGTAATGTTTGCATGTATGAAAATTGCTGTTCTTGGCTTTGAATGGCCTTAGTTACAATAGATGTGGCTGTACACAGTGATAATCTAATTAGAGCGATATGAAAGATGTTCACATCAGACACCAGTACCATCCTGAGGTTAATATACATTAGTGTACAAGAGCTGCATTCATGTGCAGGTGCAGCTCTTGTACAATCATTACTGTAGCCATATCCAAGAAGACATCTGTTGGCTTGATCTTGGGCAGCCAGCCCATAAATACACTTCTAAAAGAACCTTTACTGTCCAATAGTCAGGTCATATATGGGCACAATAATAGGAAAGTATGGGCACATTATTATAATACAATTTAAGATATATTCCTTTTTTTTTTTTTTTTTTAATAAAAATGTTTTGTATTGTATTCTCAGTCTTTGGTATGGTAATTGGTTGGACCTCTATATGAAAGTTGTATGCATTGCAGATTTCTATAAAATGTGACAAACAAAGGAGCCTGGAACAATGTGTATATGTACATGACAATTTAAAAGGTAACAAGGCTTTCACTGATTTTGCTGTAGGCCCAAAAAAGATGGGCAATTTTTTTTTCACCTGTTGGGAACACCAATTCTCATCGAGAGAGCGGTCTATCTATGGTTATAGTTCTACCTTAACAAAAGTGTTTATAGATAATTGGATGACGGAGAGCTCCCTCAAACTCAATGGATCCAAAACAGAACTTCTCTTTCTCCACGCAAACGGAAAGACAAACTCTAGGACGACTTTGATACCACCCACCATTCTTGGACAAACTATCACCCCAAGCACCAAAGTCAAAAGCCTCGGAGCCATCTTTGGCTCAGACATGACTATGGACGCACAAATAGGATCAGTAGTCAGCGGATTTTACTATCTTCTCCGCTTGCTGCGCAGACTCATCCCATTCATCCCGGAAAAGGACACAGCAGTAGTAGTTTGAACACTCATCAATTCCCGACCCGACTACGCAAACTCCCTCTATCTGGGTCTACCCAAATACCAGATTTCTCTTCTACAAGTCGTCCAGAATACAGCAGCAAGACTGATAACAGGAAAGAAACCCTGGGAATCTTACAGTATACTGTAAAAAAAAAGAAACCCTGGGAATCAATCACCCCGTCCTTGAGGACTCTCGATTGGCTATCCGTAAAGGATCAGGTTACATTCAAGACCCTCTGCCTCACCTGCAAATGCAAACAAAGAAATGCACCTCAATATTTATGCGAGAAAATAAAACACTACACCCCTAGCCATGCCCTTAACTAATCAAAATCTCCTCCACATCCCCAAGTCCCGCTACAAATCTAAAGGAGAACGAAGATTCGCGGTCCAAAGACCACGGCTATGGAACGCTCTACCCACAAACATCCGCATGGAAGAAAACCATCGGGCCTTCAAGAAAAAACTTAAGACCCTCCTCTTCTGAAGGATCTTTACGAAATTGGACACAAGCGCCTTAAGGAGATTCAGTTTGCATTTGTAACGCTATACAAGTTACTCACTCACTCAGATAATGTTCTCTGCTCTCAAACTAAATCCCAACGGTTCTGATTTCAGTGCTGGGTGCGAGTGATATAAAGTTTTCTGCGCCTCAACACATGAACAGGAAAAGCAAATGTTTGCACACTGATGATATCACACAAGTCCTGGTTTAATGATGTTGGCAATCACTGTTACCGTGGCATAGTGATTGTCATCTTCAATAAACCAGGACTTGTGTGATGTTAGTATCAGTGTGTGAAGATTTGTTTTCCCGTTAATATAGTTCTACGTTGTTTGACTATAATGTCTGATATTGCTAGAGAAATAATATGTAATACAACATACAACTAATGCAACAGTTTTTGTTTACACTGTTACAATTACAAGCACCAATGCAGTAGCGCCTGTTGACAGTGATCAGAGCTAACAGAGCTGATGAAATCAGGTCCCAAAAACAACACCTGTGGTGTGATCCCACAGCACAGGTGTCAAACACAAGGCCCGCATGCCGAATCCGGCACTCTAGGCCATTTTATGTGGCCCTCACACCTCTCCTGCAGATGCAGGAGAGCTCCAGCCCTCCTCTGGTCCTCCTCCAGACACCTACTTTATGATTTCAATGTATCAAGCTTCTTCCCAGCAGCAGAATAAGGAAAGGGGGTGCACTGTGATGTAAGGGAGAGTGGGGGACTCAACTTCTGATGGTGGTATCATCAGATATATTTATAGTCGTGGCCCTAAGACCTAAGACATACAGTATAAATACACCTGAGGTGTGCCTTGGTGGTCTTCTCAGTATGCCAAGAAAAGGGGGCATACCCAATGTAAGTAATGGGTAATTATGGAGAAGAATGTGTTGAGAAGTGCCCTGAAAAATGGAAGGGAGGGTATTGCGTACTTGAACCGACAAAGAGCATGGGTGAGTGGGCTGCTTAAAGGGTCACTAAAGGAATTTTTTTAGCTAAATAGCTTCCTTTACCTTACTGCAGTGCTGTTTTCATGTCCCCATTGTTGGTTTTGCTTTGATGTTGCTGTAATTCTGCTCTGATCTCCATACTTCCTGGCTGTCTGTTTCCTTATAACCACAGTGCTGGGAGCTTTCTCACTGTGGTCACTAATCAAGGAGGTGTGATTACTGTGTGTAAACTGAAACTGGGTTGGTGCTGAGGGGTTTTAGACAAACCATCACTGCCCTCTATTGGCTCTCTAGCTCTGTACATCAGAGAGACAGGAAATAACAGCAAAAACGAAACTAGAACTGTAGGTTGATTATATGATTGATTTTTATCTATTTTTAATAGTTTTTAAAAGGAATCAGTTAACTTTTATGTCTCTATACCCTGTAAACAGTAATTTTAGTCCATTTTTTTTTCTTTTAGTGACCCTTTAAATACCCTCCAGGTCCTTCCCATAAATTTAGGCCACCATATTGCCCTTCTAACTTATGGTTGTGGCCCTAAGACTGATACAGATATGGATCACATAAACATGCGACGTACAACATAAATAGACCTGAGGTGTGCCTTGGTGGTCTGGTCGGTATGTCAAAAAAAGGGGGCAACAGACACAGATAGGGTAATAATTATTTATTGGTTCAGTGGTTCAATGAGACAGCTTGGTGTAGGCCTGTGCCATTTCCAGCTGAGGATTTTGGATGTACGTAGTGAAGCATTTGCTGCTGGCTACGAGCTGTTGTTTTTGGACGCCCCGTAGGACAGACCTGACAGTATGGGCAGTAAATACTGATGGTTTACTGGGGTCCTGTAAGGGCACAAAGTGCTGGACCCCGGATAGGTATAGCCTGATGGTATTGTAAGAAATGAAGGCTAAGATATGTCTAACGTCACCTATTGCTGCCCCTGGGAAAGAGGGAAAATACTCACGCTAAGTGTTTCAAGCTGTGCAATAGGCCTTCAGTGTGTTGCGAGCAAGGGATTGGTTAATAAGTTGGGTTTCGTTGGTGAGGTGCGACTTTAGCCAATCGTCAGCAAAGACCAAGGTGGGACAGAAGTAGTCTTTGGGTCGGCTCCAGGCTCCTGCTGGAAAAACAAAGTCAAGTTGAAATGGAACAGCGCAAAAGTTGCGATATTGCATTTGCCTGGAACATGTTTGCAGAAAATGAGTGACAGCTGCACGAGCATGTGCAGGAAGGACATGATGATGCCGCTGTGAAGCCATGCATCAGGAATATGGCCAGTAAGGGGGCGGAGTGTGTAGAGAGATAAAACCTCAAACAACTGACATCTATCTGGCCTAGTCAGGACTTTCCCTGCTGTTTCAGTTGACAGTTGGCCTTTGGGTGTGCTTATGGCATGCTGTGCAAACGTGGAGAAGCCTGCACTGGCCATGGAAGCATCCTCCCTGATTGTAATTGTTATATATAGCGGCGTCCCCTACTGTTAAAGGAGCCCGTCCGTCTGTCCAGTTTCTGCGATTGATCGGGTGCTGTCCAGCCCTCACTGGTGCTGGAGGTGGAAGGTTGGGTCAAAGGGACGCCTTATGACTGCATCAGAACACCAATTCACTGTGTGGGTAGCGGGCTGGCAAATAGTACAGGGAGTAGAGGCCTGTGAAGTGGTGGCAGAACAGCTCTGTGTCAGAAACACTCAAGTCTGTCTGGACCTGGCTGAGCCTGGCAGCTTCCCTTGCTAAAAACGACTGGTGGTAGTCTTACAAGGCATTTCCATCGCACTTGTATCCAAAGTCTGTGACTGTGTGGAGATATAGGTCCAGCTCTTGCTGCGGCAGACAACATCTCTAAACATCCCAGGACAATGAAGGGGTGCATATGTTACAAAGAGATGTAGCAGTGGATAGAGAGCGAAGTGGGGCACAGAAACGCAATTAAGGAAAGACCCGTTAACTACACACCTGACTGGCGCCCTTGTAGTGAGGTGTTGAGACTGGGTTGACCGGAAACCTGTTATGAGGGTGACATTAGTGTAATATGTACACTCCTTTTACCTTAAATGAACTGGCCCACCCCTGTCAATGAGTGTTAAGTTGCTGAGATGACATTGCGTAGTTGCAAGGGTCTCAACGAGTGTGTGGTTGCATTTGCAAGAGTCTCAAATGAGTGTCAAATACAAAAATATACTTGGGGGGCATACCCTAAAAATGCTATACATCTAAGATGGTGCTGCTATAAGACAGTACAAAACAGATTATAGCGCACACATGCAAAAATGACATTTATCCTGCAAGGCTAGTTAAAAACACCTGAACATATTGAAAAATATGGGGGTTTGGTCACACTATATGGTCATATAGTGCTAAGCCCACTTACTGCGACAAAGTACCCGAATTAGTGGGTCCTACCTTAGTAATAGAATGAAAGAACCTGTGTCTCAACCATGGGAGATAAACTCCTCTATGTGGGAGAACTGAAGGGATTCTTCCTATACACTGGTGGCCACTAATGTGAGTTAATGAAGAGGGTGGAGGGGTGCTCCAGCCCAAGAGACCTGGTCAGAGTCTATACAAAATACAAAAATATACTTGGGGGGCACACCCTAAAAATGCTATACATCTAAGATGGTGCTGCTATAAGACCAAAGACAGTACAAAACAGATTACAGCGCACACATGCAAAAATGACATTTATCCTGCAAGGCTAGTTAAAAACAACTCAACATATTCGAAAAAACGGGGGTTTGGTCACACTATATGGTCATATACTGCTAAGCCCACTTACTGCGACAAAGTACCCCGAAATGAGTGTCAGGCTGCTGAGATGATTTTTGCATGTCTGCAAATGGGAGAAGGACAATGTTCGTACGATTCGTAAGTTCATAGGGTAAACAAACGCACAACATGGGAGACCACGAATGGTAACGAATTGTTAAAGGGGGCTTTCAGATTTCTATAAGACCCCCCCCCCCCGCAGACTACCACAACCACCAGGCAAGGGTTGTGGGGATAAGGCCCTTGTCCCCATTAACATGGGGACCAGGTGCTTTGGGGGTCAGACCCCAAAGCACCCTACCCATGTTGAGGGCATGTGGTAGGATGGTACGGTTCAGGAGGGGGCACTCTCTCATCCCCCCTATTTTCCTGCAGCCTGCCAGGTTACGTGATTGGATAAGGGTCTGGTATGGATTTTTGGGGGACCCCAAGGCAATTTTTTTTACATTTTGGTGCAGGTTTCCCCTTAAAATCCATATCAGATCTGAAGGGCCTGGTATGGAATTTAAGGGGACCCCCCACGTCCTTTTTTTTTCATTTTGGTTTGCGGTACCCCTTAATATTCATACAAAACCGAAAAGGGTCTGTTAATGGACTGGGGGATTAACCCATGCCGTTTTTTTTCAATGACTGGTATCTGTACTGCCGAGACCCAACAATTCATTACAGCTGCAAGTAGTTTTAAATTACTTTTTTTCTTTTAGAAGTGTCATTTGGCTGCGGGACTGTTCTAAACACAGGAAAAATGCACCACTTTACAGGCATACTATAGAAACCCTCAGGCGCAAAATTTAAAGGAATATTTCACTTTTATTGTTTCACTTTAAGCATTATTAAAATCACTGCTCCCGAAAAAAAACCAGCAGTTTTTAAAACTTTTTATGACAATACCATGCATATAAGCCTTTAAAATGAGCACTTTTTTCATGTTCGTGTTTCATAGTACTTTAACGGCATTCATGTGTTCCAACACATTTTTTGCCTGTTCGCAAATTCTGGTGCATCCTTAGTAAGGAGTATTAAATGAATCTGATAAGAATTGGTTGAAGAGTGCATGTCAGCCCTTACTCTGAAACCGAACACATATGAACCAGCCAGCCCCCCCCCCCCCCCAGGCTAATCAAAGTGTAGATAAGGCACCAGGTGGGTCTAATTACCACCTTAATGAGCCACAGAATCCATGCAACAATACATGATCAATACATGATCAACTCTAAATGGATGAGACTGTAGCCCCATGGGCAGTGAATCCTACAACCAGTGAAGCCTGTGTCACGTCATATCAGACAACGACCGACAGCGGCTCGAAGGCTTGGATCAAGAACGAATCGTATGTTTGTAATTGGGATGTCAAACAAGGCAGAAGGCATCTACAAATCTACTACACTTGTGCCAAATGATGTCGGGACATGACCGACAACAACTTGGAGGCAGGTTTTTTAACAAAGGGATGCATGGGGGATAGGAAGTATAACAAATCGCAACATTGCGTATGTTACGAAAAGGATTGAAATCCTACCTGAGCCAGAACCACCAACGAAGACCACGAGCGGAGAAGCCTCAACACACTTGTGATTGAACCCATAGACTCACGAATATGAGGTGAGTTAGAAAGAGTCGGCCTAGTGATGCGTAGTATCGCGCACTGCAATTAACAAAGAGCAAGGGCGGGTAGACTGCTTAAATACCCCTCGGTCTCCTCCCATAAATTCAGGCCACCATATTGGCCTTCTAATATATATATATATATATATATATATGTAGCGGGGGTCATGCTGTCAAAGACTTTTGGTAATGTTGCACACCTAAATCTCTCCCCGGGAGTTCCAGATACACTGGGGTAGATTCACATAGATCAGCGGATCTTTAGATCAGCGTAATCTATCTTATTTACGACCCGCCAGCACCAGTTTTTGAGGCAAGTGCTGTATTCACAAAGCACTTGCCTCTAAAGTGGCACTGGCGGCTCGTAAATCCCCCGGCAGAATTCAAATTCCGTGGCTAGGGGGAGTGTATTATTTAAATCAGGCACGTCCCCGCGCCGATTTAACTGAGCATACGCCGCCGGCTAAATTTCCCAGCGTGCATTGCTCCAAATAACGTGGCAAGGATGTCATTGGTTTTGACGTTAATGCAAATTACGTATGGCCGTATTCGCTAACGACTTACGTAAACGGCGTAAGAAATTCAAAACTCGACACGGGAGCGACGGCCATACTTAACATAGGATACGCCGCACTTACCCCACATATAGCAGGGGTAATTATCCGCCAGAAAAAGCCGAACACAAACGACGTAAAAAAAAAAGCGTCGACCGGGGAGTTCGTTTCTGAATTGGCGGTTCTCCTCATTTGCATATTCGTCGCGTACACAAACGGAAGCGCCACCTAGCGGCCAGCGGGAGATTGCAGCCTAAGATCCGACGGTGTAAGTCACTTACACCTGTCGGATCTAAGGGAGATCTATGCGGAACCTGATTCGATGAATCAGCCGCATAGATCCGACCGTCGGATCTCAGAGATACGACGGTGTATCAGTAGATACGCCGTTGTATCTCTATATGAATCTACCCCACTGTGTATATATATTTATTTATTTCTAAAAAGCAATGCATTGTGGGATTAGAGGTACCAGGAGAAATGGACTCCATTGACATAAATAGAAATAAACTACAGTTCCCACAATGCTTTGTCTTCCTGGAGCACATGACACCTCTGCACAGCTTTATGGGGGAGGTTATTTAAAGACTGGGAGGAGCCGAACTCACTCTCTTTGGATCTGCACTTCTCCCTCTGCGGAACGGGGGAGAGGATCACAGCCGAGTACCTAGGCCTAAAGCCTGGGCCTGTGTTCATCGGGAGGCCAGCCATCCGGAGAAAGACAAGATCAAGTGCGTCCGGCTTGTGCTTCCAAGAGACCAGAGTCTTTCACCTGCTGACGATTGTAACAGCGGCGAGCAAGAGTCCGGAGATCGGCGTGTTTGTTGTGTGGAACTCAGGTAGACTAGGCATGCTCAGGTGAGAGGGCAGTGGTCCAAAGCTTCAATACTACTTTAGCCTTGTGACTTCTTAGTGCTATGTCATTGGAATATCAGACTATGATTGATTTACCCAAGAGGCATAACTTTTCAAAGCCACGCTAGCCAGGGTGACCAGTATTGCTTTAAAGATCGCTCCGCAAGCACCTGTATTGATTGTACTTTTAGACTGAGTTTTACTACCCTCTTTTGGATTACAAACAAATTAAAGTGCACCAACGTTTTACCATAGATGTTTTGGTTGGGTTTTAATGACTCCCGCAAGGGCCCTTGCAGAGTCAGCTGTACATGTACCTGTAATTTGTAATCTGTTATTTCTTTTTACTATATGCCAAGTAAAGTTACTCTTGGTTTACTATATCCACGTCTTTTGGCCAGTTTCATCGGACCGGTCTGATCATGTGTACGCGGCCTATATAATTTCTCCTAAGACCTTGAAAAAAAGATTTTTTATCTCTTGTGTTTTTTTCCCCTCAGCACTTACTTTAAAATATGTCTCTTTGGGAGGGAAAGGAGATTTCGCCTTTTTAAGGGCCGGAAGGTGCAGTCTCAGTTCTACCCGTTGAGATGTCAGATATATACGGCTGTATATATATATGTATATATGTGTGTTGTGTGTATGTTCTTCCATTTTGTTTGCAGGATGTTAACCTTCTGTCAGAGGTTGTCAGAGAATGGGGCGGAGTAGATAGTTGGGAATGTGTGATGTCATGGTGCTTTGCTGTGAATATTGTACAGAGTAATGTTTTATCTCTTTAATGTTTTATATCTTTCCTGTCTCTTTTCTACTGTTATGCAGATTCAGGTCAGACTTTCAGGGTTGAATGCCCTGTTGGGACACTGGGGACAGTGTCTATTCAAGCAGGGGGAGTGTGTAGCGCCCATGTACTTCCATGTACAGGTGCTAGTAAATTTAAGGGGATGATCAGAGTGTAAGTGACTCTGATCTTAATTCTGATTTATTTTAGGGGTCTCTGTTTCAGCTTGGTTGTGCTGTGGGCTCATTCTGCTGTGCCTGGGGTGTTGTTCCACCCCAGGATGACAGGTGGCAGCAGTGGAAGCTGAGGTTTGAGTGTTCTCTTCAAGCAACCAATCAGGAGGCTTGGGCCTCGCTGGGCATGCTGGGAGAGGGTACTTATGAGGCAGACGCCATTTTAGGTGATTCTCTCTTGCGTGTGGCACCCACCTTTAGGGTGGCCACATCACTGCACCCCTAGCGTTATGGCCTACCTGGCCGGGGTGTGGGTGCTACGCAGTGTTCCTGGTTCCGGAGCCAACATGGTACGGAACATCCAAGCAGGATGGAAACCCAGTGATCGACTGGGTTCTCACTTTTGAAGATCCCAAGCGAGTTTGGCTGTTCGGTGGGGAGTCCAGTTGAGGAGCGCCATTGAGAGGCTGGCGGTCCAACAGTATTAAGACGAACAATCGGGGATCAAGGTACTGGACACTGAGGGATTAACTCCTCTCTCAGTTGGTACCTGGGTGACATTGAAGGAAGGTTCAGGCAAAACTTTACTTAAGAGGGACTCCTCAATATCTACAGTCAGAGAAGGCCTGTGGCAGAGGCACTTTCCTGAAGTTCACCCTAGAAGTGTCTGTGAGAGAGACCTCTTCTCAAGTTCCAAGTGATACTCTGGCTGCCAGGTCGGTGAGAGAGACCTGTCCGGGTACACTATGCCCAATAAGGCTGGAGTGGCAAATGAAATCTAAGTGTTGTCGGAAACAAGACTGTTTCTATATTGAAGGCCTGAATCTGCTGTTCTCCTTCCAACCTTCATTTATCTTTTCCGTCACCTGTTAACTGTTTTTAATAATAATAAATAGGTAATAAAGAGCACATATAAAAGAGAATTCTTATTTGAGGACATTCCTTTACTGCTATTGCACGCATCGTTCACCCTAGACACTTCACCGGAGCCATGAGGTAACATGCCATCCCATAATTTCTCAGCAGCTCCTACGGGAGTACCGCTACATATATATATATATATATATATATATATATATATATATATAGTACCCTGACTAGTTTCGTCATTCGACATCATCACCCCTTTGATGATGTCGAATGACGAAACTAGTCAGGGTGGAGCCAAGTAACATGAGAGAGGACGCCTGACAGTGTTGGAGATGAAGGTGTCTACCCCCGTAGCTCGGCAAGCAGAGAGTGGTAGGAGATGCCAGCCGTACCTTGTCACTGAGCGATCGTGGTAGATTGTGATCAAAAGCTGATTATTTTATGTTTTATGTGAGTGCACATCTAGATGGAATTCGTATGAATTTTATTAAATGTTTTAAACGGGATCACGCTATGTCAATTCCTTTCTTTTCTTATGGCAATCACTGAGCATTCAGCTGATTCGGTTGAGGAGATACACACTGAGGTGCCGTACACACGGCAGAGAACCTCGACGGGCAGAACACATCGTTCCGCCCGTCGAGGTTCTCTCCCGGCCGTCGGATTCGGCGACCCGCCCGTCGGGAATGGCAACCAGCCATTCTTCCAGGCGGGCCGTCGAGGAAATAGAGAGCGTGCTCTCTATTTCGGCTCGACGAGCTTCCCGACGGGAAGCTCGCTGAGACCGTACACACGGCCGAGGTCCTCGCTGGAATGTGCATTCCAGCGAGGTTCTCGCTGATTTTCAGCGAGAACCTCGGCCGTGTGTACGGGGCCTAAGATCGACTTCTGATTGGTTATCTTTAAGCTGCTGTTTGGTTGATTTCTGGTAATAGTTTTCCTAAGAGGGGCTTGCTATCCTCACCTCCCTCTTTTTTCAGCACACGTGTGGTGGCGTAGTCTTCTGGCAACAGCAAGATTTTTTCATCCTCTGGGAGTAAATGGACTTTGACTCGTTTCCTTTTACATTTCCGCTAAATGTGCGATTTCATGACATGGACAGTGATTAATCAGATTATAATATATGTATGATTGTATAAATATACCTGTATATATAAGAGCTGCCTGGTTGATATTTAGGCGTGTAGGCCCCATCGGTCCATTATCCTTCGGTCAAAAAACAGATGGCTTGCTTTAAAGTTCAACCGATGGACGGCTAACCGATAGGTCAAAACTGATCGTTAGTACGCATGAGCATCGGTTGAAAATCCACGCATGTTCAGAATCAAGTTGACGCATGCTTGGAAGCATTCAACTTCGTTTTTTTCAGCACGTCGTTGTGTTATACGACACCGCATTCTGACACGATCGGTTCATGTGTAGGCACATCAGTCCATCAGTCAGCTTCATCGGTGAACCGATGAAAACGTTCCGTCGGACCGCTCTCATCTGATGGACCGATCATGTGTACGTGTCTTAACCTTTTGATTTATTTATATTTACCCTGTGCAATTATATATATATATATATATATATATATATATATCTATCTCCAAAAATATTGTTTGCCTTTAAAGAGCTGCTTGGTATTGGGTGGTAGTGCTTACTGCAATGATTCTTCCATTATAATTTATTTTAGTTTTTTTGTTTTCTCATTGAAAAGAGGAGGGAATTTCTGAATGTATTGTAATAATTTTTGTACTAGGTAGGGAGGCTCATGAAACAGCACAATATATATATTGTACTAGGTTTAAAAAAAAAAAAAAAAAAAAAAAATAGATACCATTAAAGACAGCAGGCTAATCACTCGCATTTGTTAATTGTAACATTTGTATTGCTGGTCTTCTAAATAATTTGACTAAACAGACAGTTCCAACCTCCTCAGTTTGCTGTATATAAAGCGTAATGGGTTTGAATAGTTTGTGTTCTGTTTTTTGCATTTAATTTGTTGTTTAAATGTTAACAGAAAAAAAGTTACGTAAATAATAGTCATGTTCCCACTTACACAGATGAATGTCAACATTAAAATAAAATGGAATAAATCATCCAATTGTAATATAATTTATTGTCATTTTAAGAATTACTTGTAATCATTAATTCATAGTGTTGACTGCTAGCATCCCTGGGTGAAATTACAAAGGACATTACGTTCCATTTTAATACAAGGGACTGAAGCATGACTTGATGAAAACAGCTGCACTGTGCACCATGCAGTGTTTAGCACTGACACTTGTTCCCCCGAAGAGAAACAAGGCCTCTGTGATTTAATTAAAACAATATATATGTATTTGTTTGCCTCTTCTTGGTATAAAAAGTCTACCTCTGACTCAACATGTGAAACACAGAAGTTTGGAGCAATGGACAATGTGAACACTTGAAATGTCTTGGCAGGCTTTTTGTATGCTGGTATCATGATACACAATGTTATCCAACAAGCACAGCCAATTATTCAGCACTGTCCAAGAAAGCTTAACTTAAAATGAAGTGAGGGTCGAATTTATTTGCAAGTTAAAAAAAATTATATTTCTTGCGCAGAATAAAACATATGATAGAAATATCAGTTCAGCTGATGGAGAGCTGTATACATCTGCAGGATTATTTTATAATGCAAAAAAAAAAAAATGTGCAGAATGAAATGTACAGTATAACAACAGCTCATAACTAATCTTTTTCACTTATCTTAGCTGAAATCTGATTGGTTGGTATTTGGTATAGCACTTTACAAATAATCAGTTCTTGCTTTACTGATTTTTTTAAATTATAATTTAAAGCATTTTTCCATTCTCAAGTCAACTAATATATTAACATTAAACTATAATGACTCTACACACTTAGGAAATTCCCAAAGGTGTTTTTTTATATATATAAACTGGCATCAATGGATATAAACATTATGATATAAACAACCAAAAAAAAACACAAACTTCTATATGTGATTAGTTTACCACAGTTGTATTATTTATTAAAGCTTAACTCAACAGTTAATGTCTCTTTAGATAGTTTGTTTGGGCCAAATTAGCCCAAATGAACAATTTACTGCACTAATAACTGCTCTTGCTGGGCGTGCTCTATTAACTGTATGTAGCCTCAGCCAGTGGCGTATCTAGGGTATGGCAGCCATGGCAAGTGCCATGGCTGCCATATGAAAGGGGCGCTGTGGAGTGGCTGGGCAGCAAGGCATTTACCAGGGTCTGAGGGTCTCTTCTTCCCTCCACCTGAGCATAGGCAGGATCTCCTTTTCAGCACCTTTGCTAATGGACAATGGTAGCGCTACCCCTGCTGCGTTCAGCCACAGCCCTCCCCTGTTCTCCCAGGCTCTCCCATTCCATCTGGTCAGATTGGCAGCGCGCAAAGAAGAAGGAACATCAGTTTCTCCTTCTCCTCTGTGAAAACTGATTCCTTAAGTGATGGAGATTTTATCACTTCCAGTATTGGTTCTGCATTTACCTGTAAAGGAAAAAAATTGCGCTTATTTGAAATTGCATACAAGAAGCAGCGATCAAAAGATGTTATACTACATCAAACAATATGTAAAAAGAAAAAAGATCGCGCTAAACTTTAAATAAAGTCCATAAGACAATATATAAAATAAATATTGATTGGATAAAGTCCATAAGACAGTGTGTTCAGATCAATATTGATCACAAAAATAACAATCCACCAAAAGAAAGTTCGTAAATAATCTCCACCAGGTGTTAGACGGTTACACACTAAACCAGTGCCAGAAAGATGAGAACCTCCACCATAATGATAAATGCACTCTTACCAGATGAAAATGATCCCTGTTTAAAGGAGATCAAATAAAGCGTGGTAAGAGACTGAGATCGAGGATAGCCGGGATAATCCGTGTCCTTGTTAAGGGGAATAGCACTCCCAAAACATCGATCCGAGGGTATATGAAAAATAAAGGGCTCATATAGCGTAAAATTAGTAGAAATGTAGAGCGTTTTAAAAATTAGCCGGCCGGCTTGGAACATACAGCCCGTATCCGGGTAGAGAAAAGCGCGGTGACCAAGTCCTGTCGTGACGAAACGTAGGGAGGCGGCGTTCTGACGTCACCGCGCTTTTCTCTACCCGGATACGGGCTGTATGTTCCAAGCCGGCCGGCTAATTTTTAAAACGCTCTACATTTCTACTAATTTGTAAGTGCATTTCTTTTGCTATTTATGGATTAAAAAGGATTTTACGCTATATGAGCCCTTTATTTTTCATATACCCTCGGATCGATGTTTTGGGAGTGCTATTCCCCTTAACAAGGACACGGATTATCCCGGCTATCCTCGATCTCAGTCTCTTACCACGCTTTATTTGATCTCCTTTAAACAGGGATCATTTTCATCTGGTAAGAGTGCATTTATCATTATGGTGGAGGTTCTCATCTTTCTGGCACTGGTTTAGTGTGTAACCGTCTAACACCTGGTGGAGATTATTTACGAACTTTCTTTTGGTGGATTGTTATTTTTGTGATCAATATTGATCTGAACACACTGTCTTATGGACTTTATCCAATCAATATTTATTTTATATATTGTCTTATGGACTTTATTTAAAGTTTAGCGCGATCTTTTTTCTGCATTTACCTGGCCTTGGAGGGCAGATCAGGGGTCTAATAAACTCCAGATTTCTCCATAAAGAGGATATGTCACTACCCAAGGTATCATAAGGAATGATAAATATCACTAGTTTTGTTAGCTGTTTTTTTTGTTAAGGTTATGTGAAAGATGGGTTTCAAATGTTTCGACAGGGGCGCAGTTTCAGTGATTTCCATATACACTAGATACGCCTCTGGCCTCAGCTACATATAGTATACAGGGCTGTGTTCCAACAGTGGCACAAGAGCTTCCCGTCTTCTGGAACAGAATAGCTCTGCACAACTATTCAGGGGAAGCTTTGTATTCTATGAATGAATACAAAGCATCCCCTGATTGGCTGAGGCGGAGACCATGATGTAATTTGCCCACCTCTCTGGGTAGCATGCCCAAGAAATGTACCTGTTAATGTAGTAAATAGTTTTTTAGGCAAGCTTGGTTCAAATGAGGAATTAAAAGAATATTAAATGCTTTAAAACATACAGTTACTGTAAAACCTTGGATTGCGAGCATAATTCATTCCGGAAGCATGCTTGTAATCCAAAGCACCCTTATATCAAAGCAAAATTTCCCATAAGAAATAATGGAAACTCAAATGATTCGTTCCACAAGTCATAAGTCGTTCATAAGTCCTTCAGTTTATAGTCCATATAAAAAGATTATAGCAATGTGATAAGCTGTTTAACCATAAAATGTCCATCCACAAATGGAAACATCCCCAAGGGGATTAGAAGCAAAAATCCAGAGTAAAAAAGAGAAGAAAGGCGCCTCTAAGTGTAGCGATATAGTTACAGTACATCTAATGAAGGTACAACATTTAGCAACTCACATGGCTGATGATTAAAACAGGCACATCTAAGTATGCAGGCATCTGGGGGAAAAGCGATTTGAACCGCTCGTGGAAGGGACAACATTAATGGCGGTGTGAGGGATGGTCTATGTGGACAGCTTTACTCTGGATGCCTGCATACTTAGATGTGCCTGTTTTAATCAGCAAGCATGAGAGTTTCTAAATGTTGTACTTTCATTAAATGTAAATGTGACAGAACCCATTGTCACTGTGTGTTTTGGAAGGGACTGGGGGCGTGCCTCCTACTGACAGACTATGGGCCAGAAAGATACTGGAGACCCGGGACATGCTGGCATTGAGTAATGTAATGTTACAGCCCTTCTACCCCCATCCCCCCCTCTTGTTTCTGTGTCTAATTGTGTTGATTCATGTCACATAGACAATGGAGACTGGACTGGAGATGTCTTTCTGCAGGGGGTGTGTATTAAGAGCCTGCCTGCTTACCATAATCTAATTAGGTATCTGTAGACTGTTTCAATGTCCAAATGTTCAGTTCCCACTGGTTGTCTTTGTCCCTCTCCCCTCCTAGACAAGGCTAAGGGGAGTGTCCCTAACTGTGTGTAAAACTGTATGTCTTGGACTTTAATAAACAGTTTAAGCTCTGCATGTTTAACCCTCCCCATGTTTAACAACTGTGTGGATTGTCTCGTGATTGAGGGGTTAAGGGCTGGTTATGGCGAATCTGCAGGCTGCGGGTGCTTTCGGAGGACATGATACACAGGTCCGGCGGATGTGCCCACCTGGGGTATCTGAGATCTGTTACAGTAATCATATTGCTACACTTGGCCTTGTACACACGAGGGGATATTTCCGCTGAACATGGTCCGACGGACTATTTCAGCCGAAAAATCCCCTCGTCTGTAGGGGCAAACGGACGCTTTTTGCCGGATTCATCCGGCGGAAAAATTTCAAAGCATGCTTTGAAATAATTCCGCCGGATAGCTGGCCGTCAGATATGTCCGCTGGTTAGTACGGCAAACCAGCGGACATATCTTGCCGCACATGCGTCGTATCCTGTGAATGGATCCGACGCATGCGCGCGGAAGTGTTTACTTCCTGGTGCGGTGACGTGGCGGCGTCAACGTCACCGCGCTGTCCGCCGGCGGGGAATTTGATCCGATGGTGTGTACAGCCATCGGATCAAAACACCCCGGCGTAAATATACGCTGTAAACGGGCCGGGGACCGTTCACAGCGGATATATTCAGCCGTGTGTACAAGGCCTCAGAGTCGTCTTTCTTCTATTTTGTACTCAGTTGTGACATGACATAACTCTTATACATAACTTGTATATCAAGTCAAAATTTATTTTAAAAAAATGTACTTCTCTTGCAAAAGGCTATCAAACCAAGGTTTTACTGTAGTTACATTTTTCCTTTTTTAAATTCAGCATAGGGAAAAAAACTTACATTAAATGGGAATTGTCCTTGCTCTGGTGGCAGTACACCTTGAAACCTTCTGTTCTCAATCCCATTATACCCCTGTAGTGGTATTCTTTTGAGTTACAGGGGTTAATATGAGACACTGATCCTGCCACACACACTTGTCAAGAGTGTAGAATATGCCCACCTTTTGTGCCCCCTCCTCAATGCATAGATGTTGTACTAAAGCTATAGCAATGATAAGCACTGTATAGTTAGAGGAGGTATAACTTTCATGTATCCCCCTCACCCTCTGTTCATATAGAGCTTTTAATTGTTGGAAGCTATAGTACAGCTTCTATGAAGGGGCAGAAAGAGAGGGCACAGTTGCCACTCTTGATGAGTGCCTGTGAGGCCACGTACACACGATCAGACCAAACCGATGAGACTGGTCCGACGGACCGTTTTCATCGAACCACCGCTGAAGTGGTCTGATGGTCTGATGTGCGTACACACCATCAGTCCAAAATCCCATCGGCCCAGAACACGGTGACGTAGAACACAACGACGTGCTGAAAAAACGAAGTTCAATGCTTCCAAGCATGCGTCGACTTCTAAACATGCGTGGGTTTTTGGTCCGATGCTTTTGTGTACTAACCATCGTTTTGGTCTGACGGACTAGTGTCCATCGAACAGATTTTAAAGCAAGTTTTAAAACTTTGGTCTGATGGACAACGATCCGATGGGCCGTACACACGATCAATTTGGTCCAATGAAACTGGTCTTCAGGCCACTTTCATCGGACCGGTCTGATAGTGTGTACGCGGCCTAACAGGTCCAGCTGCTTGTATTAACTCCCAAAGCACTTGAAGATTACTGCTGCAGGGGTGTGGGGTTGGAGCAGAAGATGGGAGATTTAAACTAAGAGAGCAGCCAGCAGCACAGATGTCCCTTCATAACTATACTTCATGTTTGTTATAATCCCTTACAATAATTTTTAAAAAGAGGTATGCAATTGCACCCCTATGATGTTTTCTAAAAATATCCTTAGTTCCTAAACATAACAGAGTATCATGTACAAAGTTTTCAAAACGTTTTTCTTGAAGGACAATGGCATAGAGTAGCTGACCCCCTCTGGTTCTATGTATCATGGCAGCTGCTCAGCGTAGGACCTGGAAGACAGTGAGGATCATCACTGTAGTAGCAATGGCTACTACAGTGATATTCTGTAAAACGTATTGGTTACAAATCCATGATCATAAATGCACAGCCTATATACACTTGTATTGTGTATTTGTTTTCCAGTCACCACAGTAATGTTCAGATGTACACATGAAATGTTATATGCCATGGATTGTTCATATGATAAACTATTTATATAAGTTTGGTTATAAACAGTGATATTAGCATCCGTTCCCTGTGTGGCAACCACTCCCTCTTTCCCTAGAATGGAATCTCCTAATGTCACAGGAAAACATGTTGATTGATAGTTGTTGAACGTGACACAGAGCACATGAATATCTCAAATAAAACCTCTGCATGAAATAGAATTACTCTTTTATGTATTTCTTTCTAAACTATAAGCAAGTGTATAACAATGAGGTATTTTGTAGTTGTTGCATAATGATGCTATATAATGTTTTTGCACCAATCACTCCTAATTCCCTCAAAGGGAGTCTGTGCAGTGCACTAGATAAAACTATGTGTTAAATGCAAAAATAACTGGTTCCAAATGTTTCACATCTCATAGATGTCCCCAATGGTTTTATGTTTGTCCTCCCTACATATCAGACCTCCCACTCTGTACCTTACGGGAGACCTCTAGACCATATACAGCAGCTAAAATAAAATAAAAAAGTATTGCACACATCACCATTTTTTTAGGTAAATATATTTCTAAAGGTGCTATTGATATGAAATTTTCCACATGCCGATACACAACCCATGCAATCTATACATACAAAGAAACCAAAACAAATAAGTTCAGAAATCACGTTATGTGTAATAAAATGGAATGACACAGGGAAAAAGTATTGAACACTTGAAGAAAGGGAGGTGCAAAAAAGGCCCCTTGTCAGAGCAAATAAATATCAGCTGGTTCAGTCTCAACTGATGGCCTATAAAAAGGTGTCTCATTACCGAGGTGTTACACAACAAACATCTCATGATGGGTAAAAACAAAGAGCTCTCTCAAAACTTTTGCAACCTTATTGTTGCAAAACATACTGATGGCATTAGTTACAGAAGGATTTCTAAACTTCTGAATGTTCCAATAAGCAATGTTAATCCAGAAGAGGAAAGAACATAATTTCACTATAAACCAGCAATGACCAGGTGCTCCTCTCAAGATTTCAGACAGAGGCATGAAAAGAATTATCAAAATAGTTGTCCAAGAGCCAAATACCACGTGTGGAGAACTTCAGAAAGACCTGGAATTAGCAAGTACAACTCCCTACCTTGTGGTACTTTCCGCTGCGGCAAATGTGATTTCTGCCAGTTTATTCAACCGGCAAATTGTCCACTTACCCTCGGGTGAAGATCTAACCATGTACCACTTTGTGAACTGTGACATAGTGGCATAGTGTTTTTTCTCACGTATGGCTGTGGAAGCCACTACATGGGCAAAACTAAGCGCAATTTCTGAAAACGCATTAAAGAACACAGATATACATATAATTAACTACTAATGACATTGTCATTTAATATTTAATTTAATGTAATAACGTAGTACTGTTTGTGTTGCCATCTCTGCTTGTGCTTGTTTGACCAGGGTAGAGATGGCCTTGCAAAGAAAATGGGGTGACGTGTTGCAATTTTTGATAAAACCTGTCTTGACTCCTATTTGCTGCCTAATCAAGTGCTTTTATACTGTTCTCATACTACCATATTTCTACCAAAGACATACCTGAAGTATATAAAATTAATTATTTGGGAATACAGGCGGGGTGGGGCAATGAATGTTGCTGTTGAAGCCGCATAAATAAACTCTCTCCGCACTGTATATGGTATTAAAAAATTTTTTACATTGGTACATGCACCCAGAATTACATGCCCTTTTTGACAACAATTTGCCTATTAGCCTTTAAAATAGCCAGACTTAAGTCCACTCAATGGATTTAAAATGTAATTAGTTTTAATGCCAGGTTTGGAGTTTACAGAATCCAGGAAGGATTTGGTGACCCCCACCCCTTAAAAAATGAACTTGAGTACATTTTCTTATGCCTGCTGGTAAGCATTTACTATGTATAAATGCTTTTATTTTTCATATGATAAATTATTAGATGTGCACTTACTAACTCTAATTGGTGTAATTTTTTTTATTTGAATAATCTTTATTGTTTTCTCAGTTACAAAAGTACCTCACAATTCACAATTCCCATGAAGATGTTTGTGAAACGAAACGCGTCGGGAATCGATTGACCCTACTGCCTGTATACTTATATGCCCATGATTGTTCATACCAACTGTGAGTGTATTACTTTTTTTATCTTAGTAAACTTGTTTATCGGAGTTACGCTATGTCTGTTTTATTATTTCCTTCCTCGCCATTGGGCGAGTCATCTTGTCGGCTGAATGTATTGAGAAGAGAAGTGAAAATCTTTGGGTTTGATCTTTCATTCTGTTGGGATACTCTTACCACTCCTCTTCCCACCTGAGTCCTTCTGTGAGCAGTCCTTGGTGTAATTTTAAGCCTTAGCTGACCTAATAGGTGTATACTTATTGTGGTCGCTATCCATCTGGTAAGCCTCCTCAGCTTCATCTACGGTGGTCTACCTTTCAGATCTTACTTGCACCCAGTCACTTCATATTGATCCTTTTTGGACTATATCACCATTTTAGAGACACTTCAAGTGCACTTATGGGGGCAGATTCACAAAACAATTACGCCTGTCTAACTGGGGTTAGACAGGAGTAATTTCAAATTTCCCGCGGCGTATCACTAGTTTGAATTCTCAAACCATGATACGGCGGCTTCGGGCTTCGATCCGAGAGGCTTACGTCTTCGTAAGCCTTCGGATCTACGCTGCCATCTATTTGCGGCCGCTGGGAGGAGTTTGCGTCGTTTTAATGCGTCGGGATATGCAAATGTGTTTTTACGGGGATTCACGAACAAACGAGCGAGCGTCGCAATCGTTTTCGTCTATTTTTTTATACGTAATGTTAGAGCAGCTTTTTGCTGCTCTAACTTTACGTAGCCCATGTTAAGTATGGCCGTCGTTCCCGCTTCGAATTTATTTAATTTTTTTTTTTGTTTACGTAACTCGTCGGGACGTGGATCGCCCGTAAAGTACGCTACATAAACAACGAATGACGTGATTTCGCGCAATGCACGGCGGGAAATTTGCGAACGGAGCATGCGCAGATCGATCGCCGCGGGAACGCGCCTAATTTAAATGTTTCACGCCCCCTACTCGCGCAGATGGATTGCGACGGGAGAAATACACTACGCCGCCGTCGTTTACCGTAGAAAATCTACATGAATTCCACGTAGAGCAAGGTAAAAAACGGCGGCGTAGTGTATTTCTGATACGCTACGATAATCCATTTCTCTGTGAATCTGCCCCATGGTGTTTAATATTCAGCTTATGTTACTATTTGCCATTCATCTATATCCAAGCGCTACATATTTTCTTTGTATAGTTACAAAAGTACTGCCTTAAAACAATGTATGACAATTTACATTCCACAAAACAGTTTTTGCCTTAATAATACTCCCCCCCCTTAACCCCACTGCCCCGTCACCCCACCACCCCAAATACCACCCAAACAATGCTAGTGCATTCTTATCTAATATCCCTCTGTCAATAGAGAGGGGAGGCACAGAGACAGAAAGAAAGAAGAGAGAAAAAGGAGAGGCAATAAGCCCAAAGGGCAAGAAGTGGAGGGAGAAAAAACCCATCCCACCTCACAGAGGACAGCCCATCCCATCCAACCAAGGCCTCCATATCGTCACAAACTTCTTATAGCTTCCGCATCTAGTAAGCACCACCTTCTCCCTTCACACTGTTACATTTACTGTCTCAACCCATTCTTCAACTGCTGAGGGGCACTGTGCCTGCCATTTCTGTGCAATTAATTTTCTCGCTTGGAACAAGCATCTCAGCACTGCAACTATAGCACCTGCAGGTACTCTATCTTCCTCCAAACACCCCAACAAACACGTCCTAGCTTCTGGTTCTAATGTGGTCCCAAATGTTTTATTTAATATCTCCACTATTGCTGCCCAGTATCGAAATAGCTTGGGGCATCTCCACAGCATATGGACAGGTGTCAGCTGACACCAAGGGCACTCATCATTTTGTCTACAACCAAACCTTAACAGCCTCCTGGGCGTGAAATAGACTCTGTGTACCAGGAACAGGTGGGATACTTTCTGTGAGGGAGGGACCGACACCAGTGGCCCACGTTCCAGTATCTTTACCCACTGTTCCGTAGTTATTTCCCCCACATCTCTCTCCTATCCTATTCTACTTTAGGCGGGTGTCATTTTAACGTGTAAGTAAATACACAACTTTAGCATTGGATTGAAATAGGGACATGCTATATCCTTTGTAAAGTTGTTATTGCTGTCTGTTCCCCCAACAGGTAGATTCACCCTTCTGTTTGGCCTGGTGACCATGTTATTGGGACAGAAAGTGAGGATAAATCCCAAATTCTATCATTCGAGCAAGAAGTGAGGGTAAATAATTAAATTGGGCCAATGTTCTGGTGTCTAAAATGAAATTTCCCTCACTTTAGGGGGATTTTATCTAATTTTCCATTGGGTAACCAAGACAGGAAGTAAAGAGAAATCTCCATGCAGGTACACAAACAGCACAAATAACCTGTGATAAATGCAATAAAGTAGCAATGCAAGCAGCTACCGCAGCACATAGTATTCAACTCCGATATAAGGTAAATAAAAAAAAACTGGCTTCAGCTCAACTATCAGCCCATTGATCAAACTCCTCTGACATGTTTCACCCACACTGGGTTTAATCAAACAGGTATTTATACATATAGGGGAAGAACAGCACTTTATTGTATTTATCACAAAATAACTGTTAATAAAAACTTCCCCTCTGGGTGATATATGTACATTACAAGGATTTTAACAAACATTGTTGCAGATTCCTACCTTTCTTAGTCCATGTGGGAAAGTGAGTCTAATGGGAGTGGTTTCATAATTATCAATCAGCTGTGGCAGCTGCAGTGCACTAATTAGAATACCTGCTGGGTTGTTCCAGGGGATGTCAAAAATCTGACCTGCATCTTAGTGCAGGCTTATGGGAAAATTGGTGAGTCAATCACACAAGCAGGACATTATATTTCTGGGAGGCAATAAACACCTCCAGGTAGCCATATTGTATTGCATTTTCACAAAATTACAGTGGCTTCAGATTGAAAAGAAAATGTAATTTTTAATAACATTCACTTACAATATGATTAGTGTTGCAATTGTATATGCTATATAGTTTTTTCTTTATTTGCTATTTTTTTTTTACCCTCTAAATAAGGTTATATGATTCCTTAAAGCGGTTGTAAACCTAGTTACATTTACCTACAGGTAAGCCTATAATACGGTTTACCTATAGGTACTGGAGATATCTTCTAAACCTGCACGATTTAGGAAATATTTACCATATATGCATGTGCCGACATCATCGCATTTAAAAAAGGGCACAATCGTGCCGTTTCTAATGGGCTCATGCCGTTAACGGTGGCTCCTCCTGCCAGTCACAGAGCCGGAGTCCACGGCCCCAGAAGAAAGAGGGGTGAAGATGGATGTGGCCATCAGCACACTTCATTTGCAGGTAAGTGCAACATAATGGGCTAGCATGCAAAGCATACTAGCCCATTATACTTTTACTTTGCAGGGGAAAAAAGAGTAAATAAAACCCATCAGGGTTTACTACCTTTTTAAGCTGTGTACACGTGGATTAAAATTCATCCGGTTCAGCATGGACTAGACACATTTCAATCTAAGTGTAGCCTTCTTGGTTTAACAGAACCTGATCGTTAGATCAGCTTCTGTCAAACAGGACTACTGGCAAACCTTGTTCTATCAGAAGCTTGCAGGTACCGGTAATTGGTTGCAGAGCTGATCAGTCTATTCTGACTGCGGGGAGTCCCTGCTGCCAGAATGCAATCTCCTAGCAGGGAAGAGAGGGATCTAAAATGCTTGCATGGATTTAGGAGTATTTTCGTATTTTTTTCCCCTTAGTTTGCTGATTTACTCTATTAATAACCAAGCTAAAAAAATTACCTTCATATACACTTTAAAGAATATTTTTCTGCCACTATTGCTTGCAATTTCTTTTTGAAAGTCACCTAAGGACAAGCAATTTTACATTTCAAAAGCTTCACACTTCTAATCTCAAATTGTTCAAATCATGTTGTGATTGCTTTATGAATAAAAATACACATTGAAGCTAAAATGTGCACCATATCTTCTTGTCCTGTCTAGAAACATCAAGATCTTTTTTTTTTTAATTTACATAACATAAAGTAGAACAACATTTTAAAAGCGCTTCTGCTTCCAGGTCGTATTACCTTTTTTGGCTTGCTTAGATCCACCCTAATGTAACATACCTGTATCCAACAGTTCCATTGAGATTTAATGGCAGACAATTTCCAAGTTGGCACTCATGTGAAACTGGCTCATGGCGATGCTTGCCGTGCCAGTTTGAGGATGCGTTGCATCAACAAACCCATTCAGCTTCCATTAAAGTGACGGCAGATGGTGAAAGTAAAATATGCAAGGAGTTTGAAAGCATGTTCTTTGACGTGCCTTCCAGACATAAATGTAAACTTGCTTTTAAACTCAGACTGTAATTGATGGACATATGAAAAGCTTCATTAGATACACAGCATTTAAAGTGCTGCAATTTATAAAATAAACACAATGTACTCTCTCACACAATGTATGAATGTAGTGACATGTGCTGCTACAGCTAAAATACAGCTCTTCCATTAAGGTCAGGCATAAGGTAACATTTACATACACAGAGTGCAAAAGAAAAATTCTGTCTCTCCCTTCCTGCAAAAATTCCATATTAGCACATTAGACATACACTTACCTCTTTACTATGATGTGAAGATTCGGGATAAGCAAATAAATTTGTTATGTGTATTCTTACCTAAATCTTGGTGTACATTCTGCATTTCTTCCATTGTGCAGGAGCTTCCTGTATAAAAAGACTAGTCGCTGCTTTTTCAAGGTAATAACTAAGTTTACATTTGGCGCACACAAAGTGGAATTATAATCTTTGTACCTATTGAGCAACATATATCAATGAAAGTTTTTTAGCTTTAAGTAAACAAAAGGGTAATTAATTTATTCATTCCTGATCTCAAATGTGCCTCCTGTATAGCCACTTGCCGACCACAAAATGTAAATATACGTTGTGGCTTTGAAGTGGTTTACTGGTGTTATGGCTGAAGCTATCAGCTATAACCCCAGTTTTTTTTTTTAGACGGCTATTCTCTTTTTCATGAAAGTGGTCAGAGCAGATAATTAGCCGCTGGTCACCCCTCCATTCCTGTCGCTCGCTGCTGTTTCTTGGGTTTACCGTTTTTACCAGCGAGCCCGGGAAATCATCCAACGGTTCGCATGGCTGGCAATAGAGGTAAACAGAGACCCGATCATCTCTGATCGCCTCTACAATCTGAGATGATCGGGTCTCTGTTCACCTCTATGTCCAGTCGTGCGAACCGTTGGATCATTTCCCAGCTGGCCATAGAGGTGAACAGAGACCCGATCATCTCTGATCACCTCTACAATATAGGAAGACCAGAGTGACTTCACAATTTTTTCTAAAGCAAAAGATAATAATTTTTTTATCTTTTAAATTTTAAAGGTAGAGGAGAAATTTGGGGTCTTATAGACCCCAGATCTTTCCATACAGAGGACCTGTGATCCATTATTTTTATTACAAGTTACAAGGAATGTTTATATTCCTTGTAATAGGAATAAAAGTGCTAAAATAAATCAAGGGACAGTGCAAAAAAGTAATAAAAAAAATCAAAAACACATATGTAAACGGGGTTTGCACCACACTTGTGGGGTATTACCACAAACAGTGTAATAATTCTAGTGCTAGACCACCTCTGTAAGCATCGTCTATGGAGATTTTTATGTATCGTTTTTTTTCTCTATTCCATTGGTTATATATGTTTTTTTTTGTGCTAATATTCATTACATTGTATTTATATATATATATATATATATATATATATATATATATATATATATATATATATATATATATATATATGTATATATATATATATATATATATGTATATATATATATATATATATATGTATATATATAAAAAATTGTGTTTGAAAAAACACTACTTACATATCGTGTGACAAAAAAATTGCAATGATCACCATTTTATTCTCTAGGGCTGGTATCTTCAAAGTACGGTTCTCTAGCTGTTTGCGGAACTATTGGGCTGATTTACCAAGCCTGTGCGCCAAGACTCATGGTGCACAAGCAGGAGTAAACCTGTTTTTGACATTTACCAAAGAAACACGCTGCCAGTGCAGCGTGTTTCCTCATTTACTAAAGTGCCTAATGCGCCCAGAAGAGGGCGCACAGCACGCCAGTACAGAGCTGGCGTGCGGCATTTAGTAATGTAAACATCGGGGATTCGGGCGGGAGTTTATGAGGGGAGGGAGGGGGGTGATGCAGGGGAAGTGTAGTGACATGTGTTTAAACTTGTGTGGCGGGCCGATTTGAAAGGGAAAGTGACTTTTGGGACCCGATCCCCGTGCCCTTGCAAAGTACGCTAGAACCTCGGAAGGTTCACTTGCATACTGGGCATGCGCAGAGGGAAAAATCGGAGCTCACCGCGCGCCTCTTCAGTACGCCGGGAAATCCTTGGTAAATACCAGGCGGCGTAGCAGTGTTTGCACTGCCTGGAGCGGCGCACGGCAAGCTCCGAGCTGTTCTCGGGCTGCGCTGACACTGAAGGGGAACTCCGCGCCAAATTTCAAATGTGAAACCGGCGCGGCTTCCCCCCCAGGGGTACAATAGGCTCTCCGGCTTGGTCCGGAACGTGAGGGGTTAACCCACGCCAAAATCGGCGTGGGGTTCCCCCCCAGATCCGTACCAAGCCCTCATCCCAGGCATGCAGTCTGGCCGGACAGGAATGGGGGTGGGGACGAGCGAGCGCCCCCCCCCCTCCTGAGCCGTACCAGACCACATGCCCTCGACATGGGGGAGTGTGTGCTTTGGGGGAGGGGGGCGCTGCCCCCCCACCCCAAAGCACTCTTGTCCCCATGTCGATCGGGACAAGAGCCTCTTCCCGACAACCCTAGCCATTGGTTGTCGGGGTATGCGGGCGGGAGCCAATCAGAATCTGGGAGCCCCGTTTAATAAGGTGGCCCCCAGATTTCGGGCCCCCACCCTATGTGAATGAGTATGGGGTACATCGTACCCCTACCCATTCACCTGGTGAACGTTTTCACTTTTGAGGGTCTTCCGCCGCCCCCTTCAAATTCTTCTGCCTGGACGGGGGTCGTACATCCCATCCAGGACTTGGACGTGGCGGGCTTCTCGTCGCTGTCTTCTGCCGCTGCCCCCTTCACCACGAAGCTCCGTGCTTGTTTGATGAGGGCAGCGGGCTTCCGTCGTCTTCTCCGGGGCGAGGGTCGTACATCCCACCCCGGATTTCGTCGCCGGGTTCTGCCTGGCTCCTACTAGGGGCCAGGGCTTCTTTTGCCGTCTTCCGCCGGAGGGCGCCACTCTCCGGGCTTCTCGACGTTGTCTTCCGCCGCGGGGGCCAGGCCTTCTTCTTTGCCGCCCCCCTCGATTTTTTCGGCCTGGACGGGGGTCGCACATCCCATCCAGGACTTGGACGTGGCGGGCTTCTCGTCGCCGTCTTCTGCCGCTGCCCCCTTCACCACGAAGCTCCGTGCTTGTTTGATGAGGGCAGCGGACGTCACATCACTGTCACATGGGTTAAGGTCACATGTTGGCATAACCACGCCCACGCCCAATGCCAATATAAGTCCTTGCCCGCCGCTCAGAAGGCATTTCAGCGCCGGACCTCGCCGTGTCAACATCGAATGGAAGAAGAAGCCCGCGAGTGTCACCCCGCGGCGGAAGACTGCGACGGAAGCCCGCTGCCCTCATCAAACAAGCACGGAGCTTCGTGGTGAAGGGGGCAGCGGCAGAAGACGGCGACGAAATCCGGGGTGGGATGTACGACCCTCGCCCCGGAGAAGACGACGGAAGCCCGCTGCCCTCATCAAACAAGCACGGAGCTTCGTGGTGAAGGGGGCAGCGGCAGAAGACGGCGACGAGAAGCCCGCCACGTCCAAGTCCTGGATGGGATGTGCGACCCCCGTCCAGGCCGAAAAAATCGAGGGGGGCGGCAAAGAAGAAGGCCTGGCCCCCGCGGCGGAAGACAACGTCGAGAAGCCCGGAGAGTGGCGCCCTCCGGCGGAAGACGGCGAAAGAAGCCCTGGGAGGAGCCAGGCAGAAGCGGAGGAGCCCGAGGTGGGGCGACACCCCCGTTGTTCTCCGCTGTTTTCGGCCGGCCCCCCCCGGATGTAAAAGAGCTTCATTTTGGGGTGGGGGCACAGTCGAGCATGGCGGAGAGCATGGGTGGGTGTTTCCCCCCCCCGGCAGAAGACGGCTAGAAGACCGAGGAGTGGCGACGCCCCCGTTGTTCTCCGCCATTTCCGCCGGCCCCCCCCCGGATGTAAAAGAGCTTGATTTGGGGTAGGGGGCCTGGCCGAACATGGCGGAGAGCATCGGTGGGTGTCTCTCTCCCCGGCGGAAGGCGGCGGCGAAGACCGGGGGGGGGGTAGGTGTACCCCCCCGGCGGAAGGCGAAGACCGAGGAGGGGTTTCGCCCCCGTTGTTCTCCGCCATTTCCGCCGGCCCCCCCCGGATGTAAAAGAGCTTGATTTGGGGTAGGGGGCCTGGCCGAACATGGCCGAGAGCATCGGTGGGTGTCCCCCCCCGGCGGAAGGCGGCGGCGAAGACCGGTGCGGGGCTGGAGCCCCCCCGGCAGAAAACGTCTGGAAGACCGAGGGGCTCCGCCCCCGTTGTTCTCTGCTTTTTTCGGCCGGCCCCCCCCGAATGTGAAAGAGCTTATTTTGGGGTGGGGGCCTGGCTGGACATGGCGGAGATCATCGGTGGGTGTCCCCCCCCGGCAGAAGACGGCGAAGCCCGGGGCCCAATGGGCTGGTGGTGGGGGGTCCCGGCAGAAGACCCCCGGAGCTGACTAATAAATTATTTTTTTCTGTGTGTTTTTTTTGGTGTTTACACTTTTCCACCCGGTGAATGGGTAGGGGTACGATGTACCCCATACTCATTCACATAGGGTGGGTGGCCAGAATCTGGGGGCCCCCTTAATATAGGGGGCTCTCAGATTCTGATAAGCCCCCCGCCCGCATACCCCGACAACCAACGGCCAGGGTTGTCGGGAAGAGGCTCTTGTCCCGATCGACATGGGGACAAGAGTGCTTTGGGGTGGGGGGGCAGTGCCCCCCTCCCCCACAGCACACACTCCCCCATGTCGAGGGCATGTGGTCTGGTACGGCTCAGGAGGGGGGGGGGCGCTCGCTCGTCCCCACCCCCATTCCTGTCCGGCCAGACTGCATGCCTGGGAGAAGGGTTTGGTCTGGATCTGAGGGGGAACCCCACGCCGTTTTTTGGCGTGGGTTTAACCCCTTATGTTCCAGATCAAATCTAAGAGCCTGTTGTGCACCTGAAGGGGGACCCCCACGCCGTTTTTTTTTCTAATTTGGGGTGGAGTTCCCCTTTATCCCGGTCCTGTCAGGGGGGGGGGGGGAATGCCTGCTCGTCTGTCCCTACAATGTATGAACAGCGATCTGTCATTTCCCCTACACAGTCCCACCCCCTTTACAGTTAGAACACACCCAGGTAACATATTCAACCCCTTCCGCGCCCCTAGTGTTAACCCCTTCCCTGCCAGTGTCATTTTTATAGTAAGCAATGCATTTATATACCATTGCTCGCTACAAAAAATGCCAAATCTCACAAAAATGTGTCCGCCCAATGTCGCATTAGACAGAAAAAACAATGATAGCCACCATTACTAGTAAAACAAAAAATTATTCCAAAAAAACCCATAAGACCAACCCCTACTTAGAACTTTTGCCCAAACCAATCAAACGCTTATTGTGATTTTTTGCAACCAAAAAGATGTCCAAGAATACTTATCGGCCTAAACTGAGGGCAAACATTTTTTGAATATATTTTGGGGGAGATTTATTATAGCAAACCGTAAAAAAGATGTTTTTTTAGTTACCAAATTGTCGCTATATTTTTGGGTCAAGCAAAAATAAGAAAAAACGCAGAGGTGATCAAATACCACCAACAAAAAAAAAAAAATTTTTAGGGGGGGGGGGGGGGGGGGGAGGATGAGGACGCCCAATTTTTTTGGGGGCCACGTCGCACAACCACGCAATTGTCAGTCAAAATGACGCAGTGTTGAAATGCAAAAAATGGCCCCGTCAGTGACCAGTAATATGCTCTGGGGCTCAAGTGGTTACAAATTAAGAATACACTAAAGTTAGCCCAATTTATGGCCATAATGTGAAAGATGATGTTACACCGAGTAAATAGATACCCAACATGTTACACTTTAATATTGCACACACTCATGGAATGGGGCCAAACTTCAGTACTTGAAAATACCCATAGGCAACGCTTTTTTAGGTGTTTCAGGTTACCAGTTTAGATTTACAGAGGAGGTCTAGTGCTAAAAGTATTGCTCTCGCTCTAACGTACGCTATGATACCTCACATGTGGGGTTTGAACGGGGGTTCAATATGTGGGCGGGGCTTACACATTTAAGGCCCGCCCCCATATATGGAAACATTCTTCAAACCACACATGTGAGGTATCATAGCGTGCGTAACAGCAAGAGGAATATTTATAGCACTAGACCTCATCTGTAAATCTAAACTGGTAACCGGAAACAATAAAAATGCTGCTTGTTCGCTTCTGACTGCGAGCTACTAGGGACAGGGGCTTTTAAATTATTACTATTTAGGTTTGTTACGTAAAAATTCTATAAGACCTCCCGTTCAGCTTGTAAAGCATCACTTCATGGGGACCAAAATAAAATTTAACACCTCTAATGCTTTCATCCGCCATTGCAGATTTGATTCTGGTACTGCATTTCGAGTGAACTGGGCATGCTCGAACAGTTAGAAAAAGAAGTTGGAAGTTTCATCCTGAAAATGACTTGCATCTTTCTGAGCATGCTCAGAAAGCTCTTTTTTTGGCTTAGTAATTTAAGGACATCCTTAACAGGTGTAAGCAGTTACAAGTGCACACAAACTAGAGGCTGACATTTCTTCATGTGTTTCCAATTGGTTCATTAGCACACATGTTATAAAAAGCGTGGATACTGCACGTGTCAGCTGCCCCTCAGAGGGGGCAGATTTGCTGGCTGGAAGTAATGGCGGAGTGAAACAGAGATGTTTTGGAGCAAGTTTTGTATTTTTTGATGTTTTCTCTGCTACATAATTTTGCTAAATGTTTCTCAAGATGTTAATGACTGTTTTAATCCTGTGGGTCTATCCTGTTATTTCAAAAGCATGATTTTTTTTCCAATGACTGTGAAATAAACGTTGGTCTTTTTTGTTTTTAGGTGTTTTTATATATTTTTGGTGTGTTTATTTGTAATTTTTTGTTTTGCTTTCCTTGTTTTGTGGACCAATAAAATTACTTTCAAATTTTGAAGTTTGTTTTGTGATATTTTTTTCCTGCTATGGATTTCAACCGCTGCAGCTGAACTAGTTTGGGCCTAAACCATCAAGTGTGATTTGTCTCTAAGCTCTTTCCTGGTGTGTATGCATGAAATGTTTAGTCACCAGAAAAGGAAGGACAAAGCGGTAAGTATTGTTTCCTAGAACTGATGTCCAGACTGACTTTTTAAAGCACATGTGCAAGATGTAGGAAAAGCTGCAAACAGGGCCTGTTGGAGGGGGGGTGGGGGGGGTGGTGTATTGGTGGACAGGCTTGAAGTGCTGATTTACAGCGCTGTGCTTGAAACTAGCACAAGACAATCCTATTCTAATTGTGGGTTGTTTGAGGGAAGCCAATTGAGTGTTAGAACCCCTGCTAGTGTTTTTAGGCTGGGCTTTGTGTCCCTTTTCCTAAAATTGGCTTCACTTCCTGTCACACAGCTGAACAGGAAGTGAGGTTAAAACCCTACCAATGGTCTTTTCTTTGGGACACAGGTCAATCTAACTAGTGTCACCATTAAGCAAATTGCACTGCAGTGTACACCCCAAATGATTAGTTATTTTGGGGTTTAGTAAAGGCAAAGCCGCTCTGCAGTAGAAGCGTAGGCAATGAAAATCAGAAGGGAAGCACTGATGGTTTTTACTTCCAATCCCGCCAAGTTTAGAGTTTTCTTCCTTGCTTGTCCACTTGTAGTGCAAAGTGGATTTGCCTTTAGTAAATGGACCCCAAAGTCCAAGATTCCTACTAATTTGGGGTGTACACAGCAAAATGCCATTTCCAAAATGGGAAACTATTTATATTGATCTGTGTGTCCCCAACAAAACATTACTCAGGTGTTTCCCTCACTTCCTGTTTGGCTGTGTGGCAGGAAGTGAATGAATTAAGTAGAAAGTGACAACATTTGTGAGGTGTCTTTACCCTATCAGGGGTGCAGGCATCCCCAAAACAAACAAGAAAATAGTTGATTTAACATTGGGTGGTGTTTGTGGGGGTCCCTAACACACATTCATACATATTAGCAACGCTGGATCCTGGCCTATTGGCATGGTTATATTTTCTTAAGCCTCTCAATAAAATGATATGAAATTTGGGGTTAAACTGGAACAATAATCATCACTTTTATTTTTTGGATTTCTTTCATTTTGGATAGAGTTGGGGGGGGGGGGGTTAGAAGCTCTGTCAGTTTATTTTGTATTATCCCTGTCCGTTTGGGGAGATTGGCCTTCACTTCCTCCCCCATAGCCAAACAGGAAGTGATCGAAAAACTAGGCAAATTAAGGGTCTCCTGTGCCCCCCCCCCCCCCCCACAGAACTTGTGTGTGTCCCCTGAAAATTCCTGGGTGGGTCATAAAAAAACAGGGTGTGGCCTTGACAGGAAGGGTGGGTCATTTTTCTATTAGGGGGGTGCCAAAATTTGGTCAGGCCTAGGGAAGCACAAAACCTAAATATCCTACTGCATATTAGGGCTTATTTAGACAGGATCCAATTTACAGCATGTTTTTAGATTGTGGGAGGAAACCCACACAGGGAGAACATGCAAACTCCAGGCAGATAGTGTCACGGGCGGGATTCGAACCAGCAACCCTTTTGCTGCTAGGTGAACCTGCTACACACTACGCTACTGTGCTGAACGAACATGATTGCAGCTGAAAGCATGAGATGTTTTTTTTTAAACCAATTACATGCTTTCCAGCCTGGAGGACAGATGTGGGGTCTAATTGACCCCGCCTTTCTCTATAAAGAGGACCTGTCACACACTAGTCCTATTACAAGGGATGTTTACATTCCTTGTAATAGGAAGAAAAGTGAAAAATAATACAAACAAAGGGACAAACAAGTGCAAAAATTAAAATATTAAGTAAAAAAATAAAATAACAAAGGAATTTAAATGCTCCTGTCCCTAGTAGCTCGCACTCAGAAGCGAACACGCATGCAAGTCCCACCCACATATGTAAACATCCTTCAAACCCCACATGTGAGGTATCATAGCGTGCGTTAGAGCGAGAGCAATAATTTTAGCACTAGACCTCCTCTGTAACTCAAAAGTGGTAACCTGAGAAAAAAAGTCAAGTGTTGCCTATGGAGATTTTTAATAACGAAGTTTAGCGCCATTCCATGAGTGTTCGCAATATGAATGCGTGACAAGTTAGGTATCTATTTACTCGGGGAACATCATCTTTCACCTTATCCCTAAAAATTGGGCTAGCTTTACTGCTTTCTTATTTTGTCATTCATGAAACAGGTTTTTTTTTTGAAAGCCAAAAACAAAAAAAAACGTTTGAAAATTTTTGGCACAAATACTGTTGGAAATGTGTCCGAAAAAAAGGCCGCCACTTTATTCCCTAGGGTGTTTGTTAATAAAATATATATAATGTTTGGGGGTCCTGAGTAAGTTTCAAGGAAGAAAATATAATTGTTACATGAAGGAGAGAAGTGCCAGAATAGGCGCGGTATGGAAGTGGTTAAAGTGCAACAATAAAAGTGAAACATTCCTTGAAATTTCGTACCATGGGGGGGGGGAGGCAATTAGGGGCGCCATCAGGAATTATGGGGCCCCTTACACAGCTTCAGGCATGGGCCCCCTGGAGCAGAGAATAGGGGGGGGGGGTGCCGCCTGATATTAAGAAGGGGGGGGGGCTGCGGCAATTTGATAAGCGGGGGGTTCCTTTACCAAAAAATACATATAGAAAAATATATATTAAAAAGGGTGGTAGCCATCCGGGGGCCCTGGGGACCACTGGGCCCTTTAATAAAAAGAAACTTCTGGGCTCTTTAATGAAAAATAAATTACAATATCTACATATATAAAATAATAAAAAAGGGGGTTGCCTTGGGAGCTCTGGGCCCTTTAATAAAAAATAACTTCCAAAAATCAAAAAAAAAAATAACATTGGGTGGGAGCTGTGGTGGCTCAACGTGAATGGCACTGCGCTGACAAGCCGTTCACCTCTGCAGCCAAGGGTTCGGATCCCGGTCTCGGCTACATATGAATTGAGTTTGGTGGTGTCAGCCCGGCTCCCGGTGGGTGTGCTATGCAAGGTACGCCTGTGCTTAGTACGCCCACCCCCCCCCCCAAAAAAAAACACCACACTTGCACACACTTTGGCCATGAGGTCTCCTAAAATAAAGGGAGGCGAAGGACCTACAGGGCTGGCTGGGTGGGCTACACTCCTTCATAGGGGGAGTCCCTCTGTCCCATCGGGGACAGGCCCCCCTCACACCCACCATTGCCACCGGGGGCATGGAGAAGGATGGCGATTGCAAGTCCAGCTCCTCTCTCTCGACTTCACGCACAAAATACACTTTAAAAAAGAAATTAAAGTAAAAAGTAACAAACCTGGGGAAAATGTTTATAACATTTTTAGAAGCAAAAAGGTTGTCATCTGGGGCCCTCTGGGAGCTTTCAAAATTATATTATATATACAGGGAGTGCAGAATTATTAGGCAAATTAGTATTTTGACCACATCATCCTCTTTATGCATGTTGTCTTACTCCAAGCTGTATAGGCTCAAAAGCCTACTACCAATTAAGCATATTAGGTGATGTGCATCTCTGTAATGAGAAGGGGTGTGGTCTAATGACATCAACACCCTATATCAGGTGTGCATAATTATTGGGCAACTTCCTTTCCTTTGGCAAAATGGGTCAAAAGAAGGACTTGACAGGCTCAGAAAAGTCAAAAATAGTGAGATATCTTGCAGAGGGATGCAGCACTCTTAAAATTGCAAAGCTTCTGAAGCGTGATCATCGAACAATCAAGCGTTTCATTCAAAATAGTCAACAGGATCGCAAGAAGCGTGTGGAAAAACCAAGGCGCAAAATAACTGCCCATGAACTGAGAAAAGTCAAGCGTGCAGCTGCCAAGATGCCACTTGCCACCAGTTTGGCCATATTTCAGAGCTGCAACATCACTGGAGTGCCCAAAAGCACAAGGTGTGCAATACTCAGAGACATGGCCAAGGTAAGAAAGGCTGAAAGACGACCACCACTGAACAAGACACACAAGCTGAAACGTCAAGACTGGGCCAAGAAATATCTCAAGACTGATTTTTCTAAGGTTTTATGGACTGATGAAATGAGAGTGAGTCTTGATGGGCCAGATGGATGGGCCCGTGGCTGGATTGGTAAAGGGCAGAGAGCTCCAGTCCGACTCAGACGCCAGCAAGGTGGAGGTGGAGTACTGGTTTGGGTTGGTATCATCAAAGATGAGCTTGTGGGGCCTTTTCGGGTTGAGGATGGAGTCAAGCTCAACTCCCAGTCCTACTGCCAGTTTCTGGAAGACACCTTCTTCAAGCAGTGGTACAGGAAGAAGTCTGCATCCTTCAAGAAAAACATGATTTTCATGCAGGACAATGCTCCATCACACGCGTCCAAGTACTCCACAGCGTGGCTGGCAAGAAAGGGTATAAAAGAAGAAAAACTAATGACATGGCCTCCTTGTTCACCTGATCTGAACCCCATTGAGAACCTGTGGTCCATCATCAAATGTGAGATTTACAAGGAGGGAAAACAGTACACCTCTCTGAACAGTGTCTGGGAGGCTGTGGTTGCTGCTGCACGCAATGTTGATGGTGAACAGATCAAAACACTGACAGAATCCATGGATGGCAGGCTGCATGAGTGTCCTTGCAAAGAAAGGTGGCTATATTGGTCACTAATTTGTTTTTGTTTTGTTTTTGAATGTCAGAAATGTATATTTGTGAATGTTGAGATGTTATATTGGTTTCACTGGTAAAAATAAATAATTGAAATGGGTATATATTTGTTTTTTGTTAAGTTGCCTAATAATTATGCACAGTAATAGTCACCTGCACACACAGATATCCCCCTAAAATAGCTAAAACTAAAAACAAACTAAAAACTACTTATAAAATATTCAGCTTTGATATTAATGAGTTTTTTGGGTTCATTGAGAACATGGTGGTTGTTCAATAATAAAATTAATCTTCAAAAATACAACTTGCCTAATAATTCTGCACTCCCTGTATATATGTTTAAAAAATAACCAAAAAATATATAATTTTTTTTTTTTTGGATTTTTTGGTAAAGGTGGGGGGTTGTCATCTGGGGCCCTCTGGGAGCTTTCATAATTATATTATATATATATATATGTTAAAAAAATAACCAACTAATATATTTTTTATTTTTATTTGTTTTTTTTTTTAAAGGTGGGGGGTTGTCATCTGGAGCCCTGGGGATCTCCGGGCCACTGGGGACCTCCAGACCCCTAAAACAAAACATTGGCCCTTTAATAACAAAAAATTTGGGGGGTTGCCACCCGGGGCCCTGGGGACCTCCAGACTGCTAAAAAATATTAAATTCCAAAAATTGGCCCTTTAATAAAAAATCCTACAAAAACCAACTAACAAATATATATACAAAAAAAAAAAGAGGGGGGTTACCATCTGGGGCGCTGGGGGGCCTCCAGGCATCTGGGCACCTCCGGACCCCCGGGCGCCTTACAGGTGTACAGGGCCGCCATCATGAATTTTGGGGCCCCTTACACAGCTTCAGGCATGGGCCCCCTGGAGCAGAGAACCGGGGGGGGGGTGCTGCCGCATGAAATTGAGAAGCGGGGGGGGTGGTGCCACAAATTGAGGAGCGGGGGGGCCCTTTACAAAAATTTTGACAGAAATAAGAAATAAAGAAAAATATATATAAAAAAGGGGGGTAGCCATCCGGGGCCCTGGGGACCTCTGTGCTCTTTATAAAATAAAAATAAAAAAGAGAGAAAATACATATATATATATATTTTTTAAATATAACATTTATCGAAAAAAAGTAAAAAAACAAGGGGGTAGCCTTCCAGGGCCCTGGGGACCTCTGGGCCCTTTCCTTAAAAAAAATAAAAAAAATATATTAAAAAATTATATATATTTTTTTAAATATATATCTTTTATTTAAAAAAAAAGGGCTTGCCATCTGGGGCCCTTAGTGGCCTCCGGGCCCCTGGGGACCTTCGGAGCCCTTAAAAAAAATAAAAAATAAAAAATATTTTTTTTTGTTTTAGGGTGGTTCCCATCCGGACCCCTGGGGGCCCCTGGGGACCCCCGGGCGGTGTAATGCCTGTACCCCCCTAATGGCGGCCCTGCAGGTGTACTGCCTGTACCCCCCTGATGGCGGCCCTGGGTGTAATGTCAGCATGTGAAAAATGACATTCTGAAGGAAAAAAGCCATTTAAAACTGACTCGCGGCAATAATGAATTGTCAGCTCCTGGAAATTGCAGGAGAATTCATTCATTAAAAACACCAAAAAAAAAGCGTGGGGGTCCCCCCAAATTCAATAACCAGACCCTTTAGGTCTGGTATGGATATTAAGGGGAACCCCGCCATTAATTTAAAAAAAAAATGACGTGGGGTTCCCCCCAAATATCCATAACCAGACCCTTCGGGTCTGGTGTGGAATTTAAGGGGAACTCCACCCCAAATTTTTAAAAAAATGGCGTGGAGTCCCCCCTAAAATCCACACCAGACCCCTTATCCGAGCACGTTGACCTGGCCGGCCGCAGAAAAGAGGGGGGGACAGAGCGCGGCCCCCCCCCCTCCTGAACCGCACCAGGCCACATGCCCTCAACATTGGGAGGGTGTTTTGGGGTGCCCCCCAAAACACCTTGTCCCCATGTTGATGAGGACAAGGGTCTCTTCCCCACAACCCTTGCCCGGTGGTTGTGGGGGTCTGCGGGCAGGAGGCTTATCGAAATCTGGAAGACCCCTTTAACAAAGGGGCCCCCCAGATCCCGGCCCCCCCCCTGTGTGAAATGGTAATGGGGTACCTTGTACCTCTACCATTTCACGAGAAAAAAAAAGTGTCAGTGTAAAAAAAGACAAGAGCCGGTTTTTGACAAGTCCTTTATTATCTTCTTTCTTCTTTCCTTCGGGTTTCTTCTTCCTCCTCCTTCTTCTTCCTCTGCTTCTGTCTTGGGTCTTCTATTCCCGCATCTTGCCCGGCGTGTTCTTCCATCTTCTTCCGCTGTCCTTCTCGTCCGCAGCTTCTTCTCCTTCTTCTTCTTCGCCGGAGGCGCCGCTTCCAATTGAAATCCCCGCTGTCTGCCGGACCACGCCCCCCCCTCTGACGCCTCGGGCAAGCTCTTAGGAGTGTGCTGCCAGTGCGTCAGAGGGGGGCGTGGTCACATGTCAGAGGGCGGCCAATTCAATTTGAAGCTCGTGCGCGGCTTTTTCTTTGCCAGAGTCGCCGCTTCCAATTGAATTGCCCGCTTTCTGGAACATGTGACCACGCCCCCCTCTGACGCACTGGCACCACACGGGGACTTTCCTAAGAGCTTGCCCGTGGCGTCAGAGGGGGGGGGGGCGTGGTCCGGCAGACAGCGGGGATTTCAATTGGAAGCGGCGCCTCCGGCGAAGAAGAAGAAGGAGAAGAAGAAGCGGACGAGAAGGACAGCGGGAGGAACAGAAGATGGAAGAACACGCCGGGCAAGATGCGGGAATAGAAGACCCAAGACAGAAGCAGAGGAAGAAGAAGATGGAGGAAGAAGAAACCCGAAGGAAAGAAGAAAGAAGATAATAAAGGACTTGTCAAAAACCGGCTCTTGTCTTTTTTAACCCTTTACATTTTTTTTCTCGTGAAATGGTAGAGGTACAAGGTACCCCATTACCATTTCACACAGGGGGGGGGCCGGGATCTGGGGGGCCCCTTTGTTAAAGGGGTCTTCCAGATTTCGATAAGCCTCCTGCCCGCAGACCCCCACAACCACCGGGCAAGGGTTGTGGGGAAGAGACCCTTGTCCTCATCAACATGGGGACAAGGTGTTTTGGGGGGCACCCCAAAACACCCTCCCAATGTTGAGGGCATGTGGCCTGGTGCGGTTCAGGAGAGGGGGGGGGCCGCGCTCTGTCCCCCCCTCTTTTCTGCGGCCGGCCAGGTCAACGTGCTCGGATAAGGGGTCTGGTGTGGATTTTAGGGGGGACTCCACACCATTTTTTTTTTATTTGGGGTGGAGTTCCCCTTAAATTCCACACCAGACCTGAAGGGTCTGGTTATGGATATTTGGGGGGAACCCCACGTCATTTTTTTTTTAAATTGACGGCGGGGTTCCCCTTAATATCCATACCAGACCTAAAGGGTCTGGTTATTGAATTTGGGGGGACCCCCACGCTTTATTTTTTCGTTTTTTTAATGAATGAATTCTCCTGCAATTGCCGGGAGCCGACAATTCATTATAGCCGCGAGTCAGTTTTAAATGGCTTTTTTTTTTTTTTTTTTTTCAGAATGTCATTTTGTGCAAAGACATATTTCTAACCACGGGAAAAGTGCGTTTTTTTCACCTGCTGACATTCCCCCCCCCCCCCATGGTACGATTTTTAAAATAATTATTCAAATGACGTGGGGGTCCCCCCAAATTCAATAACCAGACCCTTCAGGTCTGATATGGATATTAAGGGGAACCCCGCCATCAATTTTTAAAAAAAATGACGTGGGGTTCCCCCCAAATATCCATAACCAGACCCTTTAGGTCTGGTGTGGAATTTAAGGGGAACTCCACTCCTAATTAAAAAAAAATGGCGTGGAGTCCCCCCTAAAATCCACACCAGACCCCTTATCCGAGCACGTTGACCTGGCCGGCCGCAGAAAAGAGGGGGGGACAGAGCGCGGCCCCCCCCTCTCCTGAACCGCACCAGGCCACATGCCCTCAACATTGGGAGGGTGTTTTGGGGTGCCCCCCAAAACACCTTGTCCCCATGTTGATGAGGACAAGGGTCTCTTCCCCACAACCCTTGCCCGGTGGTTGTGGGGGTCTGCGGGCAGGAGGCTTATCGAAATCTGGAAGACCCCTTTAACAAAGGGGCCCCCCAGATCCCGGCCCCCCCCCTGTGTGAAATGGTAATGGGGTACCTTGTACCTCTACCATTTCACGAGTAAAAAAAATGTAAAGGGTTAAAAAAGACAAGAGCCGGTTTTGGACAAGTCCTTTATTATCTTCTTTCTTCTTTCCTTCGGGTTTCTTCCTCCTCCATCTTCTTCTTCCTCTGCTTCTGTCTTGGGTCTTCTATTCCCGCATCTTGCCCGGCGTGTTCTTCCATCTTCTTCCGCTGTCCTTCTCGTCCGCATCTTCTCCTTCTTCTTCTTCGCCGGAGCGGCCGCTTCCAATTGAAATCCCCGCTGTCTGCCGGACCACGCCCCCCCTCTGACGCCACGGGCGAGCTCTTAGGAAAGTCCCCGTGTGGTGCCAGTGCGTCAGAGGGGGGCGTGGTCACATGTTCCAGAAAGCGGGCAATTCAATTGGAAGCGGCGACTCTGGCAAAGAAAAAGCCGCGCACGAGCTTCAAATTGAATTGGCCGCCCTCTGACATGTGACCACGCCCCCCTCGGACGCACTGGCAGCACACTCCTAAGAGCTTGCCCGAGGCGTCAGAGGGGGGGCGTGGTCCGGCAGACAGCGGGGATTTCAATTGGAAGCGGCCGCTCCGGCGAAGAAGAACAAGAAGGAGAAGATGCGGACGAGAAGGACAGCGGGAGGAACAGAAGATGGAAGAACACGCCGGGCAAGATGCGGGAATAGAAGACCCAAGACAGAAGCAGAGGAAGAAGGAGGAGGAAGAAGAAACCCGAAGGAAAGAAGAAAGAAGATAATAAAGGACTTGTCCAAAACCGGCTCTTGTCTTTTTTAACCCTTTACATTTTTTTTACTCGTGAAATGGTAGAGGTACAAGGTACCCCATTACCATTTCACACAGGGGGGGCCGGGATCTGGGGGGCCCCTTTGTTAAAGGGGTCTTCCAGATTTCGATAAGCCTCCTGCCCGCAGACCCCCACAACCACCGGGCAAGGGTTGTGGGGAAGAGACCCTTGTCCTCATCAACATGGGGACAAGGTGTTTTGGGGGGCACCCCAAAACACCCTCCCAATGTTGAGGGCATGTGGCCTGGTGCGGTTCAGGAGAGGGGGGGGGCCGCGCTCTGTCCCCCCCTCTTTTCTGCGGCCGGCCAGGTCAACGTGCTCGGATAAGGGGTCTGGTGTGGATTTTAGGGGGGACTCCACGCCATTTTTTTAAAAATTTGGAGTGGAGTTCCCCTTAAATTCCACACCAGACCCGAAGGGTCTGGTTATGGATATTTGGGGGGAACCCCACGTCATTTTTTTTTTAAAATTGACGGCGGGGTTCCCCTTAATATCCATACCAGACCTAAAGGGTCTGGTTATTGAATTTGGGGGGACCCCCACGCTTTTTTTTTCCTTTTTTTAATGAATGAATTCTCCTGCAATTGCCGGGAGCCGACAATTCATTATAGCCGCGAGTCAGTTTTAAATGGCTTTTTTCCTTTGAAAAATGACATTTTGTGCAGAGACAGTTCTAACCACGGGAAACATGCGCTTTTTCACATGCTGACATTAGAGCCCCCCATAGTACGAAATTTAAAGGAAAATTACACTTTTATTATTGCACTTTTAGCATTATTAAAATCACTGCTCCCGAAAAAACGGCCGTTTTAAAAAATAAAAAAAGCATTGGTACATGTCCCCTGGGGCAGGACTGAGGTCCCCAAACACTTTTTAGGACAAAACTTGCAGATTAGCCTTTAAAATTCACAATTAAGATTTCCCCCCATAGACTTATACAGGGAGTTCGGCGGCGGCTTTACTTATCAATCACATCGCGCTGCTGCTGCCGCCGGTTCATGCGCCTAATTAGGGCTTCATCCAGCGCACTAATTAAGGCATGTACCGGCGCAGCGCAGATTCATTAGTAAATCAGCCCCTATGTGTCCCATGAGTCATTGTAAAAATCTAAAATTAACAGACCAGACTAGGCATGAAACTGAAAAACACATTAGCATGCATAAGGAAGGCGGAAAGGAGCTAGCATTTCCTTTTTTTTATATATATAACTATAAAAAGGTACTTCACTTAATTTAATTAATTAATTCTACCATTGTGACTAGATATGAGGAGTTCCTTGAAATACTATGACATATTTTGCAAAACAAGAGTTCCTTCCTCATATATGAGAATTTTTAAAAGGTTTCCAACCAACAAAAAAAATGTAAGATTTATTGCTATTGCTCTGACATTTGTGGCAAGACCTCACAGGTGGTACGATCACCATTTACATATGCGCGTGGTACCTACATGCAAGTTTGCATTTGCGCTTGAGTAAGGGGGTATAGGGTGCTTTAAAAAAATCTTTATTTACTATTTATTTTATTTAAATACATTTTTTAGACTGTATTGAAAAAAAAAAGGAATCAACGTTTTTGCTATCACAAGGGATGAACAAACCTTGTGATGGCATGAGCCGTAACAGGTCCTTATGAAGAGATCTGGGGTTTGTTAGACCGTGGATCTCTCCTCTGGCCTCCAAAGCATCTCATCAAACTGAGATCCTTTTTACCAGATGCCGTAGAAGCCGGTAACAACTTGTCAACAAACAAACCAAAACATGAAGTAACGAAACCCTTGTCACTTCCAGTTTATGACTTCACAGTATAGGGGTGGGGACTTTTGTTCCTGCCACTGTTATCAGTGAATGCGACCCAAACAGTTGCATCTTTACTGGACCCGCTGATGGGACAAAAAAGTCTGTTAAAGGTAGTATGGAATTGCCAACTGAAAAAAAATAATACAGGGATCATGGCCGTACCCTCACCCATGATCCCGGTACACACACATCAATTCAAGGCTTTATATAAACTCATGGTGGTATTGAGGTGGTTAAACAGGAATTAGGAATATTTTTCTGCTCCCATGGGACTGTGTCGGGTGCCTAAAATCTATTTGCCAAGCACCAGAGCAGTCACATGTGAGAAAGGAGAGTGAATCAAATGCTTACCTATACCTAGGAGTAATGAACATTTAAAGGGTTTAGTATTAAGTTGGCTCACTCTTTGCATCTATAATAAGGCTGTCCACAAGGTTTAGGGGTGTGTGACCATTCTTCCAGAAGAGCATTTGTCAGGTTAGGCACTGATGTTGGACAAAAAGGCCTGGTTTGCAGTCTATGCTCTAATTCATCCCAAAGGTCTTCTATTGGGTTGAGGTTGAGGCTCTGTGCAGGCCAGTCACGTTCTTCAACCCCAAATGCTCTCATCCATGTCTTTGTGGACCTTGCTTTGTGTACTGGTCCAAATCATTTGGTGGAGGGGGGATTTTGGTGTGGTGTTGTTTTTCAGGGGTTGGGCTTGGCCCCTTAGTTCCAGTGAGGGGAACTCTTAAGTCATCAGCATACCAAGACATTTTAGACAATTTCAACTTTGTGGGAACAGTTTCAAGATGGCCAATTCCTGTTCCAACATGACAGTGCACCAGTGCATAAAGCAAGGTCCATAAATAAATGGATGAGTGAGTTTGGGGTGGAGGAACTTGACTGGCTTGTACAGAGTCTTGACCTCAAGCCCATAGAACACCTTTGGAATAAATTATAGTGGAGACTGAGAGCCAGGCTTTCTTGTCCAACATCAGTTCCTAACCTCACAAATGTGCTTCTGGAAAAATGGTCATACATTCCCATAGACACACTTCTAAATCTTGTGGACAGCCTTCCTAGAAAGATTGAAGCTGTTATAGCTGCAAAGGGTGGACCAACTCAATATTGAACCCTATGGACTAGAACTCCATGAAAGTTCATGTGCGTCAGGGTTGCCACCAACTTTCAGTAAATTTACAAACAGTTTGTAAAATCTGTAATTGTTACATCTGTCCATGAATGTCAGTTACGGACATCCAGCCTTCATGTCTGTAATAGACATTCAAGGACAGATGCAAAAAGTACAGATTTTACAAACTGTTCGTAAATTTACTGAAAGTTGGCAACCCTGATGAGCGTGTAAAGACAGGCATCCTAATACTATTGACAATACTATTGAAAATATAGTGTAGATGCACTTGTGTATTTTTTCAACTAGACTATGTAACTATGTAAAAGCAGCAGAGGACTGAATTGAAAATGACTGTGCTGCTGGTACAGCTTGTATTAAAGTAAACTTTTTGTTTCACCCAAAATGGAAAAAACACACATTTTCTTTAACTGCTTGGCGCCCGCCCACAGAAGTTGTACTGCAAGCGGGCGGCAGCTCCAGGTCAGGCGACTTACCTGTACGTCGCAGATTTCTTCTGGGTTGGACACAGCATGAGTTTGGCAGATGATTTTCGCCAATGATTTTGGCTGAAGTCAGATTCTCGGTTGAGTCCAATTACACACAAAGTATTTGAAAAACAAAAGAAAAAACAGACAGATAGTAAAATAAAATCAGCTCATATTGCACAGGTTACACTTTGTTATACCCCATAGACACACTCTACACACACTCGGGATTTCCGACGGGAATAAAGAGAGCAAGTTCTCTTTTTTTTGCTGCCATTTTTTTGGCAGTTTTCCCGTCGGAAAATCTGTGAGGGAGCATACACACGACCAGGATTCCCGGCGAAAAGCTTCCATCACAGTTTTCCCGTCAGAAATCCCAGCCATGTGTATGAGGCATAAGGCACACAGTTAACCCTTTGATTGCCCCTACATGTTAACCCCTTCCCAGCCCTTGTCATTAGTACAGTGACAGTATACACTATTAGCACTGATCATGGTCAATGTCAGTGTCAGTTAGTCAGGTAGTGCAGTGGTAATCAACACTGTCATCAGGTTCCACTAACAGGCCAGGTTTGCAAGATAACCGAAATACATCACAGGTGATATAATTTGCTGCTCAGTGATTGCAGTAGTCTGCATCTCCACAAAGTAATACATAAAATCTGGCCTGTTAGTGGGCCCTGAGGACAGGGTTAATGACCACTGAGTTAGTGCACCTCCCAGCCAACATCAGCTTGCACTGTACACTAGCACAGTCCTGCTATAAGTCACCGATCACCACCATTACCAGCATAGTGTCATAGCTGCGTAAATTCCAGTATACAATATATACCATAGTTTGTAGATGCTATAACTTTCACACAAACCAGTAAATATTAATTTATTTGGATTTTTATCAAAGACATGTAGCAGAATACCATATGGCTTAAATATATGAAGAACATTTTTTTAACATTTTTTATTGACTATGTTTTATGGTAGAAAACTAGAAAATATCTATTTTTTTTTCTTTTTCTGTATTTTTTTCTTTTATATTGCTAAAAATAAACAAACCAGTGATCAAATGGCACTCAAAGAAACCTCTATTTTTATGCAAAAAGAATATAAAAATTTCATTTGTGTACAGTGTTGTATGACTGCGCAATTGCCAGTGTTGAATAAGTAAAAAATGCTCTAGTTATGAAGGGGGTAATACCTTCCAGAGCTCAAGTGATTAAGATTTTAGCCAATGTAATCATTCTATGGGCATCAATAGGAAGCTGAGAAAGTAGTAGAGGGCGCTCTCATAAAGAAATTAATATAATTTCCCTAATGACATATATAAAAAGGGGGGGAGAGGGAATCGATGAAGGGATAAAAAATGAATAAAAATATGTGTATCTATAAACATATGATTGCTATACCATACCACATATGAAATTCAATAAGTGTAGGCAATACACAGTGAATGATAATAAAGTGATAATAATTATCGACAATAAAGTGCACTTAATGCAAGAGTGCATAGAAGTTAGAACAACAAAGTCCTAATTAATTGATGATTTTCTGGTAGTGATGATCAATAAAGTTCACACAATCCTCTGGAGGTAATTCCACAACCTCCTTCACCAAGTGAATTAGATCACCCAATCATGCTCGAATAAATGATGCGCTTACCAGACAAACAAGACCTCTTTAAAGCGGAGCTCCACCCTGAAATTAACTTTACTGTAATATTAATAGCGCTGCTAAACAATCCCTAATCGGCTATTATTCAAAAATTTCGTGTTACAATACCTTTTAAATGCTGCGGCTTCAGGTCTGTAGGCAGTCGGGTTTTTCTCTGGTTATTTTCCTCTTCCTGTCCCTCGCTCTGCACGCTGGGAGCCTTTCTCAGAGCTCCCTAATTATAATAATTCTCTGTATTAGCCCAGACATCGCGTGACTTCCTTTTACAGGAACAACAGAGACGCTCACGCTGCCGGACACCTTTGCCCATGCGCGTGCGCAAGATCCACCGAAAACAGGAAATTACATGCTGGGTTCTTCTTCCTGCCCAAAGCCAAGATGGCAACAGGAGGACATGGAGAATATAAGTTGTTATTTGGCACTGAAAACCAGCGGAGCGGCGGTTGAAAACAAAACAAGTGAGTTTAGCACAACATAGCGATTAGTAATTTAAAGAGCCCCTAATGAAAAATTTGATTTTTCGGCGGAGATCCGCTTTAATGAAAAAGATGGTGTATGCAGGAAAATGCCTGCATTCATTGAAAGGCGTCCCAGCTGCTAGGCAAGATAGATCCCTCCAATCGATCAAAGATGGGATATAGAAACAGAGAAAGAAACTTCCATAGTGCGACCAATTTATTTAAAAGAAAATTAAAAACAAACACAGGGCCAAATTGCCACTCACATAAAAGGTGCCCTATCCCGGCACTGAGGCTGCAGGCTGCAGGCCCCCCTGAAGACATTGTCCAAACGAAACGTACGTCGGTCGGCATAGCCTGGTCATGCTTGTGCTGGATGTCCCCATCTCCCATCGTCTGTCAGGAGAGGAAACAGCTGAGGAAACACACTGCACAGCCCAGCTATTCTGAGCGGAGTGTACCCCACGGAAGTGCGGTGACCTGATCCGCGATACTTACAGATAAGCCAGCAGCCTCAGTGCCGGGATAGGGCACTTTTTATGTAAGTGGCCATTTGGCCCTGTGTTTGTTTTTAATTTTCTTTTAAATAAATTGGTCGCACTATGGAAGTTTCTTTCTCTGTTTCTATATCCCATCTTTGATCGATTGGAGGGATCTATCTTGCCTAGCAGCTGGGACGCCTTTCAATAAATGCAGGCATTTTCCTGCATAGGTGCAATTGACCATCTTTTTCATTAAAGAGGTCTTGTTTGTCTGGTAAGCGCATCATTTATTCAAGCACGATTGGGTGATCTAATCCACTTGGTGAAGGAGGTTGTGGAATTACCTTTAGGAGCTTTTTCATTTTCTCCAGAGGATTGTGTGAACTTTATTGATCATCACTGCCAGAAAATCATTAATTAATTAGGACTTTGTTGTTCTAACTCATATGCACTCTTGCACTAATTGCACTTTATTGTCGATAATTATTATCACTTTATTATCATTCACTGTGTATTGCCTACACTTATTGAATTTCATATGTGGTATGGTATTGCAATCATATGTTTATAGATACACATATTTTTATTCATTTTTTATCCCTTCATCAATTCCCTCCCCCCCCCCCCTTTTTATATATGTCATTAGGGAAATTATAATAATTTCTTTATGCAAGCGCCCTCTACTACTTTCTCATCACCTATATTATTAGTTTTACACTATAATTATAGAGGAGCAGCCTTTTATACTTACAATAATTTTTCACCTATTAAGTTATACTGAGTATCACGATTAAATTGTTTTTGGCACGAAAATTCTCCCTTATCATCAATAGGAAGCGCCTGCTAATTGTTTAATTAAATTATTTGTTGCATTTTTAATAAGATAAAACATAACAAACAACATAATAAGTAATTTTGTTTTTCCTTGTTATTTTTATTATCATCATATTTGTTCTTTTTGTTGTTGTTGTTGCTGTTATGATAAAAATAACCCAAAGTATATTTTGATAGCATCCTATTTAAAGACCTGTGTTCTCTGTTGCCACACTCCTAAAATTAAAAGCAGAACTTTGCTGCTGCCTGTGGCTTGAATAAATGCTTTACGTTCAGCCTCAGAGATGTGAATATACTTGTTGTAGTTGTGCAGTAAATTACCTACTAAGTTTCTGTGGTGCAGATTCTGCTTCTGTGACCCTTCCATGTTTATGCAATGATCACTGGTGCACCTTTGAGTTGATATAACCCTTGCACGAACCAAGAGAAGCCTAATTTAACAAAACCTGGGTCATGTTTATTCACATCACTAATAGGAGCAATCAAAAGTCAGCCCGCCGACACACACAAGTTGCCGATTTAGGCACACAGGCTGCTGTGACTACTGTGCCTATCTATGAATTAGACAGGTTGGCCATTCATACCTTGCATTAAATGAAACGTTTGTTCAAATGCACACTATAGGTTCCTGTTCTTTAATTTTAGTTTGCATGAACCTACTTAAAAAGAATAGTATAATGGTAGGTAGAACTCATGACACTTAATGTCGTAAATTTAAACCAACCGGAATTCATTTTTGATGAGATATATTGGTTTGTAAACAAGACTTAAGTAAACATGAAATAGCAGTAATGAATAAAGAAATTATTTTCCATTAAACAACTTGTCTTTTTTGTCTTGTTTTAAAACAAAAAAGCGAATACAAAATATATGTTTGGAGATGCATTTTAAACATGTGTTGCTTATTTGTTTTTAAAAAAAATTAGTACATGTTAAATTTCACAGTACAAGAAAAGTTTCTCTATTTTTTTTTAAGTATTTTTTTTTTTACACATTTTATTAGAAATGCTGCAGATAATATTACTATGTTTTTGTGTTTGTAGCAGCTCTGTCCCTCCTCCGCAATCAACTTAGGCAAAACATGACTGATATGTAACTTGAATGATATTTGGTATCTATACACTGAATTTATGCAAAAAAAAAAAAAAAAATGCACAGCTTCAAAGCAACACGGTTTTAGTCATTTTAAATGACATCACAATATTGCTATTTGCTGCAGAATACAAACAGTAGATACAGCCACAAATTCCACAGAGAATAAAACTGTATTTTAATTGAATTTTATTAAATTAAAATATATATATATGCAAAAATGAGTTCAGTGTGCTGCACTCTCCATTATAATTATATCAAAGGGTAAAAGAACCTGCCTTTTAAAAGCATTAGCCACATCAGATCCCATGCATAAATATGTATCCTTTACATGCAGCAAACAGGATTTCACTGCTTACTTGTAATTTTAGTCATTATAAGATAAAAAAGAAAATCCCACAAGGGCACTCTAGGCTTTCTTCGCTCTTCTTTATTTAATCCATAACAAAAATAGCATAGCAAGTGAAATGGTCAATGGCTGGATTGATTTTAGCCGTTTTAAGCTATTTTGTGCTTTATCTTATTAATTAAAAATATCTGTGCAATATGACTCTGATGTTTACTATGTTGAGTAGAAAAAGGAGAGGGGTTGTGTGACTTTATATGAAGCACACTACTAAGTTAAATGAACCAATCAGTATAAATATTGTTTATTACTACAAAAGGCATACATACACATGTAAAACAGTAGAAAAATAAAATAATATAATGGTCGGTTTCGATAGATATCATCTAAACAATTAATGATTATACACAATTATCTCAACATGATATACATAGTAATGGACCTTGGTTATGTAGACCAGAGTTGTAATAGTAACATATAGGTGTAATTACAATGATAGATAGATTCATTAAAATAAACTATAACAAAATACAAATATGGATACTGTGACATAGCATCATAGGACATCCCTACGCATTTCGTGGTTAGATTACCACTCATCAGGAGAAGATGCAGAGTTTTGGGGGTATCTATAAAAGAGTACAAATTACAAAATGATATGATAGTAAAAAAGAGAGTAAAAAAACTGCCCCAGTTCCCAGGATGTGCCTCCCACTATTGATATCATCAACAATTTTACCCATATACTACAATTAGGTGAGAGTGTTTGGGATCTTTTATGTTCCCCCTCTTTCTTCTTTTTTGTTATATACTCTCTTTTTTACTATCATATTATTTTGTCATTTTTACTCCATTATAGATACCCCCAAAACTCTGCATCTGCTCCTGATGAGTGGTAGTCTAACCACGAAATGTGTAGAGCTTTCCTTTGATGCTACGTCAGTGTCCGTGTGCAATATTTTTATTTTATTATAGTTTATTTTAATTAATCTCTATATCTTTGCTATTATACCTATATGTTACTATTATAACTCTGGTCTACATACCCAATGTCCATTACTATGTATATTATGTTGAGCTAATTGTGTATAATCATTAATTGTTTAGATGATATCTATCGAGACCTACCATTATATTATTACATTGTTCTCCTATTTTACATGTGTATGTATGCCTTTTGTATTAATAAACAATATTTATACTGTAAATTACTGTATAAAGTATTTATACATCATCATAATTCTCAATTGGATTTAGGTCTGGACTTTGACAGGGCCATTCTAACACATGAGTATGCTTTGATCTAAACCATTCTATTGTGGCTTTGGCTGTATGTTTAGAGTCGTTGTCCTGCTGGAAGGTGAACATCCTCCCTAGTCGCAAGTCTTTTTCAGACTAACAGGTTTTCTTCTAAGATTGCCCTGTATTTGGTTCCATCCATCTTCCCATCAACTCTGACCAGCTTCCCTGGTACTGCTGAAGAAAGACATCCCACAACATTATGATGCCACCACCATGTTTCACGGTGGGGATAGTGTGTTCAGGTTGATGTGCAATGCTAGTTTTCCACCACACATAGCGATTTGTTTTTAGGCCAAAAAGTAAAATTTTAGTCTTATCTGATCAGAGTACCTTCTTCTACATGTTTGCTGTGTCCCCCACATGGCTTCTCGCAAACTGCAAACAGAACTACTTATGGCTTTCTTTTAACAATGGCTTTCTTCTTGCCACTCTTTCAGGCCAGATTTGTGGAGTGCACTACTATTAGGTGTCTTGTGGAGAGATTCTCCCACCTAAGCAGTGGATCGCTGCAGCTCCTCCAGAGTTACTATTGGCCTCTTTGCTGCTTCTCTGATTAATGCTTTCCTTGCCTGGCCTGTCAGTTTGGGTGGGCGACCATGTCTTGGTAGGTTTGCAGTTGTACCATACTCTTTCCATTTTTGGATGATGGATTGAACAGAGTTCAAAGCTTGGGATATTGTTTTTTTAACCTAACCCTACTTTAAACTTCTCCACAACTTTATCCCTGACCTGTATGTTGTGTTCCTTGCCCATGATGCTGTTTGTTCAATAAGATTCTCTAACAAACCTCTGAGGGCTTCACAGTACAATTGTATTCATACTGAGATTAAATTGCACACAGGTGGACTCTATGTACTAACTACTGAAGGCAATTGTTACCACTAGATTTTAGTTTGTTAGTAGTACAGAGGGTTGAATACAAATGCACACCACACTTTTAAGATATTTATCTGTAAAAAATATTATTTTTCTTCCACTTCACAATTATGTGACACTTTGTGTTGGCCTATCACATAAAATCCCAATAAATTGCATTTATGTTTTTGGTTGTAACATTACAAAATGTGGACAAGTCATCTATGAGCTGTTTATCTGGGGTGGGGAGTGTGAAGTTCTGCTTTAAAGGGAATTAACAGTGGCTTTTAAATATCTAAGATATACTGACATTGCAGGAGCACAAAGAAGGATAGAGCAGTGTTATCCAATGACAGATAGTGCCTGAACAAGGACCTTTATGGTAAAATCACTAGATTTTATTTCAGCAAAAACTGCTTATTAAAAAAATAAAAAATAAAAATGGTAAAGCGTATGGAAGATTTTAATGACTGGGTTTAGAAACACTTTAAGCACAATGCTGATTTGCATGATATTGCTGAGATGAGAAAATAATATTATAAGAAAATCACTGCGTAAATTGACGGCGCTATATAAGTACCATAAAAGTACCATAAATAATAAATAATAATAATCACTGATTGAGCATTTAATATTCTTCTAGATAAAACGGACAGATGTTTGTCTGGAGTGAATGAACAAATAATGCACATATCTGTTTATTGTGTTGTTAATTGAACTAGATTTACTGTAATACTCACTTAAATAATGAATTTCCCTATTCTTCAAACAATGAGCTTTAAATTTTAGACGCGTCTCTTGTTTTACTCCTCCCTGTTTTTTAGTCACTGCCAGTTTTAAAGAATAGTGCTAAGCTTTAGAGGACTTTAAGTCTCCATCTATTAGACTGGCTATAGTTTAGCACTGTTCAATTCCATAGACTTGTGCACCTCAATGAACTTTCCTGGAGCCGTGAGGATAAAATATTACAGTCAACCACATTTACTCAGCTGTTGCACTTATTCCATTCTGTTTGTAAAAGTAAGTGGTGGGATCATTAGTTAAATTGCTGTAACTCTTAGCTGTAAATCTAATTACTGCTCCGTTTACTAAGCTGTGTTTTGCAAAATGTTCTGGAACAGAGCATTTTATGTTATGATTAGCCACATGAACAGCGCTGGCTAGTATTTGCATACTTTAGGGCAGTGCTGTCCATTGTAATATGTGTTTCTAAACAGGAACATTTCATGAAATAGGCAAGTCCAATGCAAAAATAACATTGACAATACTGACTATACATGTTACAATCCAAGTTCAATTTGTGTGTGTATCCTCTTTTAGAATTATCAAAACAAAGTAATCTGAGGACCTATATAAACTATGCAATACATTTGCATCCAATTAGGCAGGCCACTAATTGAGATACAATCATAAAAATGATGAGGATGTGAAGTCAACAGTATGCGACAGGGACAGCCACCAGCAGCACACAGTAGATATGGGGCACATATAGGTACCTAAACCACGGGATCATTTCAGAGCCAGAGCCAGTGGACGCAAAGGAGGGGGTGTTGGAATTCTTTTAGCCCCACATAGCACCTTTCAGGTACTTCACCCACCTCCCTCTCTGTCACTCTCCTCATTTGAGGCACATTGCATTCATCTCTTCTTCCCAGTTTCTCTAAGGATAGCTATCATCTACCGGCCCCCTGGTCCAGTATCATACTTTCTGGATGACTTCTCTGCCTGGCTACCCTACTTTCTCTCCTCTGAAATCCCCACAATCATTCTTGGCGACTTCAACATCCCTACTAATACTAGCACTCCTGCAACTTCAAAACTTATCAGTCTAACCTCCTCCTTTGACCTGAAGCAATGGATACAGGCTCCTACTCACTCTGAAGGCAATACCCTTGACCTTGTCTTTTCCCACCTATGCACTCCACGCAACCTCTCCAACTATACTTACCCCATATCTGATCACTACCTTAATAACTTCACTCTCTACTTCTCCTCCACCTCCTCTCCACCCAAACGCCTAATGGTTTCTCGTAGAAACCTTCACCATATCAACCCTTCTCTTCTATACTCTGCGACTGACCACCTATATTACAAAATCGCACCCCTGTCCTGCACTGACCTAGCCACTTCTGTCTACAACACTTCACTTCTAGCATCACTGGACAGACTGGCTCCCCTCACTACATGCAGAATAAGGCCACGCCCCCTTCAAACCTGGCAAAACACAGCCGTGCTCTTGAGCGCCAGTGGTGCTAGAGCAAGTCCCAGGAAGACTTCGTCCAGTATAAATCTGCCCTCCAAAAATACAATTCCAGCCTCCTCACTGCCAAGCAGACCTATTTCATCACCCTCATTAAAAACTTGTCATCCCATCCCCGTCAACTCTTCTCTACCTTCAACTCTCTACTTTGTCCCCCACTGCCTCCACCCACCAACTCACTCACTGCCCAGGAGATCGCCAATCACTTCAAACAGAAGATTGATACAATTTGCAAGGAGATCTCTACTGTTCAGATACCCTCCACACTTCCCACCTCATGCCCACAGGTACAATCTTTACTTCCCTCTTTCAACCCCACCACTATAGACGAAGTCGCTAAATTACTTGCCAACATCCATCTTACCACCTGCGCTCTGTATCCGGTCCCCTCGCAAATGCTACGTTCACCCTCTGACTCTATTCTACACTCTCTAACCCACATCTTCAATCTTTCCCTCTCTTCTGGCATCTTCCCTAACTCTTTGAAACATGCACTAGTCAGCGCCATACTTAAAAAGCCCTCACTGGACCCATCCAATCTTGACAACCTACGTCCCATCTCCTTGCTCCCCTTTTTATCCAAACTCCTTGAACGTCTAGTCTACAACCGACTGACCGTCCACCTATCGTCCAAAACTAAGAGACACTATTCTGTGCTCCTACTCCTCGACCTCTCTGCCGCCTTCGATATGGTTGACCACCCACTCCTCCTCAAAAAACTCCACACCTTTGGTCTCCGTAACCGTACTCTTCGCTGGTTCTCTACTTACTTATCCAACCGTACCTTTAGCGTTACTTACTATTCTACTTCCTCCTCTCCTCTTCCTTTCTCTGTTGGGGTCCCTCAAGGTTCTGTTCTTGGACCTCTCCTCAATCTACACCTCCTCCCTGGGTCAGCTGATAGACTCCCACGGCTTCCAATACCACCTTTACACTGACGACACTCAAATTTATTTCTCTACCCCTCAACTCACTCCCTTATTTTCCTAACATATCACTAATTTACTATCAGATATATCACTTTGGATGTCGCACCACTTCCTCAAACTCAATCTATCCAAAACGGAACTTATCATTTTCCCTCCCCCACATGCCTCTTCCCCCAATCTCTCCATCAAAATTAATGGCAGAACTATCAGCCCATCCCCACATGCCAAGGTCCTAGGTGTAGTCCTGGACTCTGAACTGTCTTTTAAACCTCACTTTCAATCACTGTCCAAATCTTGCCACCTCAACCTTCGCAACATCTCCAAAATACGCCCCTTTCTAACCAATGACACCACAAAGCTCCTAATTCACTCCCTGGTCATCTCTCGCCTTGATTACTGCAACTCCCTTCTCATTGGCTTACCTCTGCATACTCTAACCCCCCTCCAGTCCATCATGAATACTGCTGCCAGACTGATCCACCTTACCAACCGCTCTGTCTCTGCTTCTCCTCTCTGTCAATCCCTCCACTGGCTTCCACTGACCCAAAAAATTTAATTCAAACTACTAACAATTACCTACAAAGCCATCCACAACTCTGCCCCCAGCTACATCACTGACCTAGTCTCTAAATACCAACCCAATCATTCTCTTCGTTCTTCTCAAGACCTCCTACTCTCTAGCTCTCTCATCACCTGCTCCCATGCTCGTCTCCAGGACTTTTCCAGAGCCTTCTCCAAGCCTATGGAACTCCTTACCCCAATCTATCCGCCTAGCTCCTTCTCTATTAGCTTTTAGAAGATCCCTCAAAACCCTCCCCTTCAGAGAAGCCTATCCTACCCACACCTAACAACTGTATTTCCATTTTGTCCATCTGATCATCCCCCACAGCTACTACCCTTTGTTCCACTTGACCCTCCCTTCTAGATTGTAAGCTCTAACAAGCAGGGCCCTCTGATCCTTCCTGTATTGATTTGTATTGTGACTGTACTGTCTTCCCTGATGTAAAGCGCTGCGCAAACTGTTGGCGCTATATAAATTCTGTATAATAATAATAATAATAATTTCATCCAAACAATGGTCCTGAGTTCTTTGGTATGTAAAAACAGTGAAATTATTGGAAAAGGAGAATCCGACTCAGGGGGATGGACAGGAGTCCCCCACCATAAACACTGCCAATACCTTTGGGATGAGAAGAACAATAAATAACACCCAAGAAGTGTATCCTATAATGGGAGATGTCACCCACTCGTATACAGATTTATGAAGAGATGCTTCTTTATGTTTACAAGTAGCTCTGGCAACCTATGAGTACGGACTGTGTGTTAATATGGATTAAGGCTATTGGCTACCCATTTGGAGATTATTTGTGATATTGCTTAGCAGGCTATTGGCTACCGATTTGGAAACTTACTGACCCATATTTCTAAGTCAGAGGGACTTAAGAATACCAGAACAACCTTTTTTGGGTTCTCCCCCAAACTTGGGATTTGTGTCGCGGGTCAATCTTCCCTTTGACCTTGGGAGCTAGCGTATTTTTTAAAATTAACGCACTCCTGAAGAGGTGACCAGGTCATGAGCCATGTGGAGCTGTCCATGATGTTGTTCTGAAACCCTAGAACCTGGAGGAATTTGAAGTACTGTACAGGGTCCCCATCCAGACAAACCTCCTGGTGTGGGGGTATACTGTACATGTATCACACCTTGAATGAGAGCAATGACCAAGGGACAAACTTTTTTGGTCACGCCCCTTCGACAGAAGACAGCCAAACGACAGGCTTCTGGCAGACCGCCTGCCATACACACAGGCTGAATGCAGATGCCGCCCCACATTCAGCCTTTGTGCATTAGGCTTAAGTATGTTGGTGAGCCTGGAACAAATGAGACTTGCCCTGCTAAAAAATTATGCTAGTGCTTGAGGGATAACTGTAGATGGCTGGTAAGAGATCAACTAGCTTTTTCTTTCTACACACATCAAACACCCTGCAATAGTTTCCTGTACAACAATTTCGGCTCACTCAAGGTGAAATACAGTATTGTAAACTTTGCAATGGTGGTACACTGGCACTTTAGGGAAATGTCAAATAATATGTTATACTTGTGCTCAGGAGCAGTAATTTATTTGATTCCTAGGGGCAGGACCCAACCTCCAGTGTTACAAAGGTTGGGGGAATAGATGGGGTCTCTAAACTTTCCCAGTGTAGTCTGCGGCCTCAGCCATTCATAAATACTGTATGTTGTAATTATGTTACTAAAGTGAGTTTTTTTAATTCTTATGTCTTAGGCTGTGTACACACGATTGGTCCAAACCGATGAAAAAGGACTGAAGTCCAGTTTCATCGGTCCAAACCGACCGTGTGTACGACCCATTGGTCCGTCGTCCTTCAGACCAAAGTTTGAAAACTTGCTTTAAAATCGGACTGATGGACGCCTGACCATCGGTCCAAACCGATCGTTAGTTCGCAAAAGCATTGGTTCAAAAACCTGCGCATGCTCAGAATCAAGTCGACGCATGCTTGGAAGCATTGAACTTCATTTTTTCAGCACGTCGTTGTGTTTTACGTCACCGCGTTCTGACACGAACGGTTTTTGAACTGATGGTATGTACGCACATCAGACCATCAGGCCACTTCAACGGTGACCCGATGAAAACCATTCTCATCGGGTTGGACAGATCGTGTGTACGCGGCCTTAAAGTCTTGTCTCTGCTTACAAAAAAAAAGTTTCTGAAAAAATAGAGACTCACTTTAAGGGGTCTCCAAACTATGGCCCTCCATTTGTTCAGGAACTACAATTCCCATCATGCCTAGTCATGTCTGTGAATGTCAGCGTTTTACAATGCCTCATGGGACATGTAGTTCTACAACAGCTGGAAGGGCGTAGTTTGGATATCCCAAGAAAAAGTTTCAACTGTTGTGTTTTGCTTGTGGTTTGGTTAGATCCTCAACCACATTAAATCAGCAATGATAAGTCTGTACATCCGGTTTCCTAAAGATGCATACTCAATGTTTTTAATGACTTGGTACACAAACCAGAAAAATACAGATGTACACCAGAACCCAAATCATACATGTAGGAAGCTTAACATGTGTTTTAAAACAGTGGTAATAGACCTCAAAGAGTTTTCCGTTTATATCTTGTATAATATATACCTATTATCCGCTAATTTTATAAACTGCTATTCTAAATATATTGGATAAGGCAACAGTAACCCACTGTGCACGTGACATAAGACACTCTTAAATAGTGGATAACTGCCTCAGATCATTTGGTAATATAATTTTTTGTTAAAAAAAATAAAAAAAATAAAACCTGTCTGCAAAGGACTACTTACCTGTCCTCCTGTCTGATGCTGCTGATTTTCACTTTTTTAAAGCTATAGACATGTTGAGCAATCTTCAGAACCCAACACTTCCAGGTTTGTCAGACACCTTTTCCCCAGCTTCATACTGTGGTTCCTTCTTTCTGTCCCTACAGCACCATTGTGTCCAGTACTGACATGGAAGCCAGCAAATGGCTTCACAGCATGCAGAGGGGGACCTGGCATCCCAGTAGCAAAGCAGATGAGTAATAATTATTTTCTTTTTTTAATATTATGTAAAAAATTCTGAATTATTTTGAACAATCCTCAATAAATGTAAAGATAAATCTGTGACAAAATATACACATAATAAACTTTAATAAGCATATGTGAGGAGTGAAAAAAAACAATATAGTGTTCTAAGAAAAAATCGTTCATCCAGTGATGAAAAGAATAATTTTAACAAGACAAGTCCATAAGTGAATAAATTCCAAGTGATTAAACTTAAAGGGCCAGATTCAGGTAGATGGGTGTATCTTTATTTTGGAGTAACGTTTCTCATTTACGTTACTCCGCCGAAACTTTAGGAGCAAGTACTGTATTCACAAAGCACTAGCTCCTAAAGTTGCGGCGGCGTAGCGAAAATGAGCCGGCGGAATTCAAATTGGGCGGGTAGGGGGCGTGTATTATTTAAACTAGGCGCGATCCCGCGGCGAACGTACTGCGCATGCGTCGACTGTCAGTGCACATGCTCCAAATTCTGTCAGTGAACGTCAATGACGTCAATCCCCATTCACGGACGTTTTACGCAAACGACGCGAACATTTTTAAATTCGACGCGATGACGACGGCCATACTTAACATAGGATACTCCACTAGGGGGCTTGTTTTTCTTTACGCCGCTTAGCTCTTACGGAAACGTCGGAAAGTCACTGCGTCGGGCCCGAATACGATCGTGAATTGCCGATTCTCGCTGATTAACATATTCTCAGCGTTAATCAGCGGGAACGCCCTGAGCGCCATTTTTAAAATTGCAGTTCCGATACGATGGCGAAATACAATTACGCCGCTCGTATAGGAACTCCAACCCGGCGTTTCTTGTTTTCTGCTTACAGAAAACAGAAACACCGGCTCAAAGTGAGAGTTAGGCTGGAGTATCACTGATACTCCAGCCTAACTCTACCTGAATCTGGCCCAAAGTGTCCAAAGAAAAATCTTCTTAAACAATCTTGCCTGAAACCTTTCACCACACCATAGTGCTCAGTGACTCCACACCCAAAGGAATTGCGCTTACCAATAGAATATGCCTTGCATTGGCATGCTTGGCAAAAGAGCTGAATAAATCTCCAAACAAAATAATCAATTCCACCAGTGTTCCCATAAATCAGAAGTTGCTCCACATGAAAAAATAAAAGTGGTTCCAATAGTGAAGTATATCAAAACTAATTTATTAAAACAGTAAAAAAGCTTCACACGTTGCACTCACATTTAGCAAAACAAATAGAGGCACTTCAACAATAAACTCGGCAATGGGCTCCAAACCACAGACAATTTCACAATAAACTTGTTTTATTATGGTCTTGGCGGATCAGCCTCACCCCCTGCTCCGTTCGCTCCACTCTTCACTTCAAAGCACTACACACACGGTGGTCGGTATTCCGAACGTTTTCCTGGTATGCCGTGTAACCACTCCTAGACCAGTTTCGTCGCTCAGGACTTCTTCAAAAATGGTTGGCTACACAGTCTCATAGCCTCCCCTTTATACACGTCCGCTAGTTGACCAGGACGTATGTCACGCAACGTATGCACGTACTCCGCGTTCCTACGACAAACTTCATATGCTAACGGACATGCATCTCATTACCTCTGCACGTACTTCGTGTCCCCACGACCATAATACATCAAGCCCTGACACATATAAAACAGTCGTAGAGAGATGATCATTAAAATTTCACTATACTTGTACATACTTAGAGTCATTGTGAACTGCCATATATACCAAATATAAGTGCACAATTAATCACAGTAATATATAAATCATTTAAAAAATAAAAATAATATAATAATATAATCATACTAGTATATTATTAAAAAAGGCACATAATATACACATATGGGTTGAAAAAAGAGAAAGCATTCCTATTCACATATCTAATGTGCATATACTGTATGTACTACAAAGTGTCATTATACTATCCTTGTTCTACAAATTCATGCGTATCAGGTCAAGAAGATAAATTACCTATTGCATTGACATCGCCTGTCAGAATGGACCCCCATCCTCCAAACGGGCAAGATGGCATCATGCATACCAAATTATAATGTACAAAATTGAAATTAGGAGTTGCTAATAAAGCAGTTTAGGTCGAGTTCAATATTTAATCCTCTAGGGTGGAGGCTCCCGAGAAGAAATATCCACTTTGTTTCTCTCTTCGAGAGTTCCCTAACTCGATTCGAACTCCTCCAAGCTGGAAAAGTGTAGTCAATGCCACAAAATTGGAGAACAGAGGGGTCCTGGCTGTGCTTTTCCTTGAAATGTAGGGAAACACTATGATGTATGAACCCTTTTTTGATGTTGGCCAAATGCTCAGCTATACTGTACGTATTCTTAGGAGACGCTTAGTTCTACCTACATAGTACAGCCCACATGGGCACCACAGAAGGTACACCACAAAGGATGAGTTGCAGGTAATGCATTATTCAATATCATAAACATGACCATCTTTATCTAAAAAATTCTTCTTACCCCTATTATTGACTTTTGCTGGTTTTTAGGGGTTTGTATATTGATTGGCGCAGTGGGGTGGAAGAAGGTTGAAGGGTGCATACAATTTCCTTTTTTTACTATTTGTTTATTACTTTTTTAATATTGACTGAGTCACAACATTTACTGTATAAACAGATATATAATAGATATACAGATACGCCGCATAGGTACAAATGTGCGCCGTCTTATCTATGTGCCGGACCCACAAACTAAGTTACGTTGAAAAATATGCTTCTTCCCGACCGACGTAACTTTCCTGCGCTGGCATATCGTGGGCGCATATTTACGATGGATGCATATGGAAGTTTCGATTCAGATATGCAAATGAGGGAGATACGCCGATTTACGAACGTAGATGCGCCCGGCGCATGTTTTAAGCGATTTGCATAAGGGTTACGTCCGGCGTAAAGTTATTCCTCATATAGGAGGCGCAACCCATGCAAAGGTATGGACCAGGGAACAGACACCGTCAAATTTGTACGCCGTTTACGTAGTACGTGAATAGGGATGGACGTAGGTTACGTTCACGTCCTAGGCAGTGTTTCGACGTATCTTAGGCAGTTATTTAGACGTGACTGTGAGCATTCGCACTGGGATGCGTCCAAGAGACGACGCATGCACATTTCGTTTTTGAAGCTCAGCCCATCATTTTCACGCTTCATTTTAATATATCACGCCCACTTTCAGCCCACTTTCACCTACTTTGACTTACGTCGGCTTACGCCGACAACTATACGCTATGCCGGCGCAATGTTGAGCGCATTTTCTTTGTGAATACCATGCTTGCCTCTCAAAGTTGCGCCGGTGTAGCGTAAAGAAGATACGCTACGCCCGCACAAAGATGCGCCGATGTATGTGAATCTACCCCACAGTATATATAATATACAAAAATATTGAAGTCCCTGGCCTTCTTTCACTATCCCGGCGCTACGGAATTCACAGGCTTCTTAAAACAGATTAAAATATAAACATAATGTCACCATTATCGTTTAAAATATTCACGCATCTAAAATTCAGCAGCCGCTATAAAAGCAACAAAAATGCACGTTCATGAAATCAAAATAGTAAGGCCCCATACACACGAGCGGACAGATTTGTTCGAGCAAACCAAAATCCCCGCCAGCAGAGAGCGCGCTGACGTGTCGGTGACGTGGCGGTGACGTTGACGCCACCACGTCACCGCACCAGGAAGTAAAACACTTCCGCGCATGCGCCGAATCCATTCGGCGGCGGTGCGCCGGCGGAGCGGGACGACATGTCTGCTGGTAAGTGTACTAACCAGCAGACATGTTGGGCGGACAGATTCCCACCGGATAGATTTCAAAGCATGCTTTGAAATCTGTCGGGTGGACAAATCTGTCCGCTAGCCCATACACACGATCGGAGATGTCTGCTGAAACGGTCCATCGGACCGTTTTCAGCGGACAAATTTGATCGTGTGTACGAGGCCTAAAACACTAACAGCATCCTTAAAAAAGGGGCTTTGCAGGTTACTAAAGCAGCACTAATTGTCACTCGTCCACCGTGACCTGTCAGGCACAATGTCACAGTCCCGCTGAAAATCGCAGATCGCCACCATTACTAGTAAAAACAATAAAAGAAGTAAAAGTCCCTAAATCTATCCCAGATAGACACAATAACTTTTGCACAAATCATTATATGCCTATTGTGATTTTTTTTACCAAAAATATGTAGAAAAAATATGTATCGACCTAAACTGATGAATAAATGTGTTTTTTTTAATAAATAAATACATTTGATATGTATTGTAACAAAAAAAAAATGTCTTTCAAAATTGTTCACGCTTTCTTTATAGCACAAAAAATAAAATCTGCAGAGGTGATCATTTACCACCAAAAGAAAGTGTTTATTTGTGGGGAAAAAAGGACGTAAATTTTGTTTGAGTACAGCATTTCACGACCGCGCAATTGTCAGTTAGAGCGACGCCATGTCGTATTGCAAAAAGAAAATTGCCTGGTCATTAAGGAGGCAAATCCTTCCGGGGCTGAAGTATTTAAGTCATTTTGCATTCTAAATGGTCAGGCATTTAACACCTCAGTGGCTGCCACAATTATTCTGTTTCTGTGATGATTTAAATAAAAAAGCCCCAGGACTAAACTTATATTTATGAACCTGTCTGTAACATATCCTTTTTTTGGCAAAATACAAATGAACACCGGAGTTTATAACATATTTATAGTTGCTTGCATTTTTATAAAATAAATTATGCATTTCTTCTGGCTGCGGGTGGCTACAGTCATTTGCCGAATGACTAATTTTGTACTAAACAGTAAACAGATTTGAACTGGGCTGTGCTTTATATTTAATAAATACAATTCCTTTTTAAACTATCCAGATTTTTTTATATGCTGATTGGCATGATCATTCACAGATGTTGCCTATACTAGCTAATAATACCTTCCATGCCTCCAACAGAATAGTTTTATTAAAACCCAACTCCATCCAATTTTTTTTTTTATAGTTTTGGATAGGATGAGGAAAGGTTAGCAGTTTAAATTCTGTCTTTGTAGAGATTTCCCCATACTTTTTGTTTTCTTTGGTACCTATCTCCTGGACAGGAAGTGGATGAAGTTTCCCAAGTCAGGTAATAGACAGCAAGATGTTAATCCTTCACAACTCTGCTAGAAACATGGCTCTGATTTTTGTCTGCCATGGGAAGATATCTCTGTTTTCCATACTTTCTGGCACCCATCAAATAAACAGGAAGTGAGGAAATACAATCTCCCAAATGAGTCATTTCAGGCACTCCAGGAATGCACATCTTTTATAGAAAATAGGGTTGTCCTGATACCACTTTTTTAAGACCGAGTACAAGTACCGATACTTTTTTTTTAATGTCATGTGACTGATGGTTGTCACTAAAAGGTGGCACAGACTGATGGTTGTGAGTCGGGACTGATGGCTGGCAGAGGCACTGATAGATGAGCACTGAAAGGTGGCACGCACTGATGGCTGGCACTGATTGATGAGCACCGATAGGTGGCAAGCACTGATGTCTGACAGTGATAGGTGGCACTGATGGCTGGCAGTGGCACTGATGGGTGGGCACTGATGGCTGACACTGACTGATGGCACTGACTGATGGCTGGCACAGATGGCTGGCACAGATGGATAGACACTGACAGATTGCACTGACAGCTGAGCACTGACAGGTGGCTGACACTTATGGGCACTGAAATAAATTACATGAGAGGAAAATAACTAAACTAGTATTTTGCTATGCTGCCTGTGACTCCCATCTTGCTACACTGGGTGCTACACTCTGCACCCAGGTGCATAAAAGCAGCAGCGGACATCTTGTTACACCCAGCCCATATAGTTCAGGCTGGGTGTAACAAGATGTCCGCTACTTGCTTAATGTGGCCGAGTGCAGGGCGTACCAAGATGTCCAAGCACTGACAGCAACACCGAGCGTCACTTCAGTTACCGAATGTGACGGCTCTGGTCACCGATCAGAATGGATGATGCGGATGAACACTGCACCTCTGCTAGGCCAGCTTACCTGCTTGACGACTCTATCTCCGCTCTGCCCACTGACTCCGCCCACTAACTCCACCCCTATTGAACGCCGCCTCTCACACCCCAGGTATCAGATTAGGCATTGGGAGCGTTTTATTGTGAGTACAAGTACTCGCACAAATGCTCGGTATCGGGACAACCCTAATAACAACCTATCAAATTCTGTAGTAAACTAGATAGGATATATAGAGCTGGCCATACACCAATAGAATTTTGTAAAATGTTTTTCATTATAAGAACGTTTGTTCAATTTTGTAATTGTTAGTAGGGTCAAATCAAAATTTGTTTTCAGCCAGAGTGATGTTAAATTTTGAAAGAGCAGAATGGAAACTTTTTTTATGAACACACAAAATTCTAATAGTGAATGTGATTTTTGTTCAAAAGGGTAAATTCACTCCAAAATCAAACTTTCAAAGTACAGTAAAACCCTGAATTGCGAGCATAATTCATTCCAGAAATATGCTTGTAATCCAAAGCACTTGTGTATCAGAGCAAATTTCCCCATAAAAAATAATGGAAACTCAGATGATTCGTTCCACAACCATTGATTCATAAGTCCTTCAGTTTATTAGTTCATATAAAAAGATTATAGCAATGTGATTGTGTAACCATAAAATGTCCATCCACAAATGGAAGCCCCCATAAGGGGATTAGAAGCAATATCCAGCAGGAGCTACAGATTATATAAGAGAAGAGCGCCTCTAACTGTAGCAATATGTTGCTAAATGTCATACCTTCATTAAATGTAACCATATTGTTACACTTAGGCCACGTACACACAATCAGACCGGTCTGATAAAACTGGTCCGACGGACCGTTTTCATCGGACCAGGCTGAAGTGGTCTGATGGTCTGATGTGTGTACACACCATTGGACCAAAAATCTAATCAGACCAGAACGCGGTGACGTAGAACACACCGGTGTGCTGAATAAGGAAGTTCATTGATTCCAAGCATGCGTCGACTTGATTCTGAGCATGCGCAGGTTTTTGGTCCGATGCTTTTGCGTACTAACCATCGAATCTGTCCGACGGACAGGTGTCCGTCGGACAGATTTTAAAGCAAGTTTTAAAACTTTGGTCCGACGGACAACGGTCCCATAGGCCATACACACCATCGAATTGGTCCGATGAAACTGTGGTCTTAGAGGCGCCTCTCTTTTCTTTTACACTCAGTTGTGACATGACGCTACACTTATATGAAGACATCGCTTTGTATATCAAGTCAAAATCTGTTTAAAAATGTTACTTGTCTTGCAAAACGCTCTTAAACCAAGTTACTCTCAAACCAAGGTTTTACTGTAAATATTTTTTGAAGAACTGTCGAACAACATTTATCATATCATTGAATGTTGACACGTGTGGTTGTTTCGTTTCCGAATTATTATTTGGACACATTTTTCATTATTCAGAGATTTGGATATATCCAAATACCCAAATTACAGTATAAACAAAGTTTACTGAATGCTACAAATAACAAAATTAAATTCGTCCAAATCAATATTTACATCCACGACAGATCGTCCGACTTTTTTCGTTTACTAGTCGCAAGCAGAAACTGAATAAGTTACTAAAGTCCCGAATATTCTCGTACGACAGAAAAAATGAATCGGAAGTGATGTCATGTGTTGTAATGTATTTGTGTTGTATATTCGGAGGACAACTGTAATGACTAAACGAAAATCGTACGATCTGGTATCGTACGAGGAACATTTTTGTGCATGTCAGATAAAATTATAGCGGATGAACTGTCATGATTGGCTCACGGAAGCCCTGTACTAACGATCCGATTTTCGTACGATAATCGGATCGTGTGTACGTGCCATTAGGGAGGAGGGGGGCAATAAACAGTTCTCTTCCCGACTGATTACCAATCCAACCCACCCCACCCAGGTGGAGTCATCCAGCAGCATCTGGTGGTAAAGATATACAATAGACCACCACTCAATAGGCTGCACAAAGGGCAAATACTATACTCTAGTCAGATAATGATTCTACTGCCACTATTTAAAGCGGAGTTTCACCCAGGAAAACAACATTTGGCCATATATCCTAAAAAAATAAAATAAAAAAAACGTGAAAAAAAAATTAATACTCACCCGAAATACCTGTTGCTATGCGGAAGTCCGTAATCTGCCTCTTCCCCAACGCGGTGTGTTTTCTTCTGCTTCTTTTGCTTGTGAATGGGGCGCGCTGCTTTCTGGGAACTGTGTGTGTTCTCAGAGAGCAGCCGCCCATTCACAAGCCTGCGTGAGACTCACGCAGGCGCAGTAGGAAATGGGCAGTGAAGCCGTAAGGCTTCACTGCCTGTTTCCCCTAGTGTGAATGGCGGCGCGGGACCTGAATCGATCGTGGGACCGGCATCGGGGGGGCCATTAGCGCGGGCAAGTAGGACAAGGTAAGTGTCCTTATTAAAAGGCAGCAGCTACACTGTTAGTAGCTGCTGACTTTAAAAAAAAATTGCAGGTGGAATCCCTCTTTAAGGAAGGGATGTTTTCCTCTATGGTCCATTGGAGGTTCTTTCATTTCATCCTATGCAAGTTCTTGCTTGCCTTTTTTTTACTTCTGTACTGGACCATTGAGGCACTGTCTGCCTAACTGAAACAAACATTTTGGGGTGTGGTTCCACCCCGAGCCGACAGGCGGCAGCAGTGGAGCTGGGATTTGGGTGCTCTTCCCAGCAGCCAATCAGGAGACTTGGACCTCGCTGGGCATGCTGGGAGAGGGTACTTATGAGGCAGACGCCATTTTAGGTGGTTCTTTGTTCCTGGAGTGTGGCACCCACCTTTAGGGTGACCACATCACCGCGCCCTGAGCGTTATGGCCTACCTGGCCAGGGAGTGGGTGCTACGCGTTGTTCCTGGATCCTGGGCCATTCGGGCCTGGGACACCCACACAGGACGGGGACTCAGTGATCGACTGAGTTCCCACTTTGAAGATCCCAAGCGTGTTTAGCTGTTCGGTGGGGAGGTCCAGTTGAGGAGCGCCATTGAGAGGCTGGCGGTCCAACAGTATTGAGACGAACCATCAGGGATCAAGGTACTGGACATTGAGGGATTGACCCCTCTCTCAGTCGGTACCTGGGCGACGTTAACGGAAGGATTCAGGCCAAACTTTACCAAGGAGGGACACCTCCGAAATGGCAATCAGGGAAGGCCTGTGGCAGAGGTGCTTTTCTGAAGTTCACTCTGAAAGAGTCTGTGAGAGAGACCTCCTTTCAAGTTCCGAGTGATACTCTGGCTGCCAGGTTGGTGAGAGAGACCTGTCCAGGTACGCTAAACCCACTCAGGCTGGAGTGGCGAAAGAAGCAAATTGTTCACGGAGACAGGACTGTTTCCATATCCAAGGCCTGAATCTTCTATTCTCCTTCCAACCTGTATTTATCCATTTCCATCACCTGTTAACTGTTTTTACCCGGCTGGGTAATAAAGAGCACATATAAAGAGACTTCCTATTTGCGGACATTCCTTTACTGCTATTGCATTCACTGTTCACCCTAGATACTTCACCAGAGCCACGAGATAACACGCCATCCCATCATAACCAGCAGCTCCTTTGGTGGTAGTGCTACACACAAATCTATGTTCTGACAGGGGAAGAGAGACAGATCTGCTGTTCCTAGTAATTAGGAACAGTGTTATGTCGCCTCCTCCAGTCAGTCCCATCCCCCCACAGTTGGAAACACTCATGAGGAAACACATTTAACCCCTTAATCGCTCCTGGTGTTAACCCCTTTCCTGCCAGTGACATTTATACAGTAATCAGTGGCGATTTTTAGCACTGATCACTGTATAAATGTCAACGGTCCCAAAAAAGTGTCAAAAGTGTCTGATTTGTCCACCGCAACATTGCAGTCCCGCTGAAAAATAATAAAAGGGCCATAAATCTATCCCCTGTTTTGTTGGTGCTATAACTTTTGTGCAAACCAATCAATATACCTTTATTGCGATTTTATTTAACAAAAATATGTAGAAGAATAAATATTGACCTAAACTGATGAAGAATTTTAACAGGGACAAGGTCTCCTTAATAGCTGGGGCATCTTGGTCCTCGACTCCTCGCAACCTTTCAGTGCTGTAAAGCAGATTGCATATACTTTGCAAATACTACTCAGTGTTATATTTCTCTCAGCACAGATTTCCTTTACTCTGTAAATATTTAGCAGCTCCTGGTCTAAGGACAGTATACAATGCACAATCCAGTCTTCACTACCTGTAAATATGCTTTCACATTAAATCCAGAAAACGATATATACTAGAAGCATGGAGGGTAAAGAATGAGAACCACAGACTCTTTCATGCACACATCTAGGGGACCATATAAAATAATCAATCCTTTTTGGTGGTGGCCAGCCATTTAGCTAATTACCGAGGTGAAGGGGCATCATTTTATGTAACCACAAAGGAGTCACAGTCTATCTTGTGTGTCGTACTTATTTTCAACCGTGACTGACAAAATGCAGCTCTTCTACCTGGCACTGCTTACTGATGCTAAGAACAGTCATTTTGTAGGAGCGTGAAATGTCTGCACTTAAGTGATTTGAGCTGCTTTTCAATGGCAAGCCTTTTTCAACTGTTCTTTCATCTGTTCTCATTCAAAGTGCTAACAAAATGCAAAAATGAACCAGTGAAAAGTTATATATGTTAATTTACAAATGCTACACGTTACTTAAGGGTAATTCAGGTCTGTGGAAAACACAGTGGCATATAATACACAGTAGCATTGTAAGGTCTAAGGTACTTGTGATATGTCACTTGTAACACTGCCTGAATAGCTGCTTAACACTCACAGGATTTTTTATTTTTATTTCTTTATTTTTCAACTTTTTTTCCTTTATACAGGGAAAGGAATAAAGAAAACAGACACAAAAAAATAAATCATCTTTACATATTTTAACATATCTACCTTCGATAATATACAACAAAAAGTAAATTAGTACATTTGATTGTCCCTAGTCCTACCAACTCCTTCTTTCTAGGGTAATATCCACTAGGGGTGGGAGGACAAAGTGAGACATTTAGTCTAAGCCATAGTAAGGAGCAAGTTGAAAAAAGAAACAACAATAAAGTAATAAAATAAAAAGGGGGGAGTTCCCCTCTAAATTCCACCTCTCATATTATTTTCCTATGTCTGATCATGGGTTGACGCTACCCCATGGCCCTGCCTGTTTGGCTACTATCTCACAATATTCCATCCACCCTCCTTATTTATAGTCCATTTCCATTCCCTTCCCTATCCCCCCACCCAAAAAAAATAAAAAATGTTCCCCTCCACCCCCCCCCCCCCCCATCTCTTCTCTAGTTTCAATCAATTTACTTTTTTCCTTCCTCTAAATGAATTAAAAAAACTCACAGGATTAACACATAAATGCTACTGTTGTTTAGGTTATACTACAAACGCATATTGCAAGTGTTGAAGAAAATTTCACTTTTTTTTGGAGGGGGGGGGGGTTTAAAATTAAATGTTGTATTAATATGTATAAATGTACAGTACATGATGTATAAAATACACAAATGAAGGCAGCACTGTGTTTCTCAATACATTCTTTAATGTAATGCATTGCAGACTTAAATTTTTACAAAAGTTTCTTGCTAAAAAAAACTTTCCAAAGCCTTGCTAAAAACTTTTACTTATATAAAATTTCAGTTAGCACACCCATCATGATTTGGTTCTTAATGGATACTACAACATATATAATCTAAATAAATAAATATAAGAAGAGAGAGGCGAGAAGGCGAGGGGAGACTTTATAAAAAGAAAACGAATAAAAGGCCAGAATCTTTGCAGGGTTCTTACATAGTTTGGTTAAAAAAGACACATCTACTTAAACCAAGATTAAAATAAAAAAATATGGGGAGCTGTGGTGGCTCAACGTGATTGGCACTGCGCTGACAAGCCGTTCACCTCTGCAGCCAAGGGTTCGGATCCCGGTCTCGGCTACATGTGAATTGAGTTTGGTGGTCTCAGCCCGGCTCCCGGTGGGTGTGCTATGCAAGGTACGCCTGTGCTTAGTACGCCCCCCCCCCCCACAAAAACCACCACACTTGCACGCACACGAAATTGGTTTACCACGCACGCACATTGGCCATGCGGTCTCCTAAAAATGAGAGGCGAAGGACCTACGGGGCTGGCTGGGTGGGCTAGACCCCCTCACTCCCTCATAGGGGGAGTCCCTCTGCCCCGTTGGGGTCCCATTGGGCCCCAGTCGGGCTCCCAAGTGGAGCAGGTAGGGTGGGGTGAGTGGGAGGCCCCCCCTCACACCCGCCATTGCCACCGGGGGCATGGAGAAGGATGGCGATTGCCTCCGGGGGGAGGGTCTGCCTACTGCCAACTCCTGCAGTCCGGCTCCTCTCTCTCGAGACAAAAATACACTTTAAAAATAAAAAAATAAAAAAAAAATAATTTAACCACTTCAGCCCCGGGGAAGGATTAACCCACTTACTGACCAGGCCATTTTTTGCGATACCGCACCGCGTCGTCCTTTTTTCCCACAAATATAATTTTTTTTGGTGTTATTTGATCAACTCTGTGTTTTTTTTTATTTTTTGCGCTATAAACAAAAAAAGAGCAACAATTTTGAAAAAAAAAAATATATTTTTTACTTTTTGTTATAATAAATATCCCCAAAAAAAGAAAAAGAAAACAAATTTCTTCCTCACTTTAGGCCAATATGTATTATTCTACATATGTTTGGTAAGAAAAATCCCAATTAGCTTATATTGCTTTGTGCAAAAGTTATCGCATCTACAAAATAGGGGATAGATTTATGGCATTTTAATTATTATTTTATTTTTACTAGCAATGGCGGTGATCTGCGATTTTTCGCTGGACTGTGACATTACGGCAGACAGATCGGATACTTTTGACAATTTTTTGGGACCAGTGACGTTTATACAGCGATCAGTGCTAAAAAAATGCACTAACTGTATAAATTACACTGGCAGGGGTGATCAAGGGGTTAAATGTTCCCTAGGGAGGTGCTTTCTAACTTTGTGGGGAGTGGACTGACAGGGAGTAGAGATAGATCCCTGGGAACAAACAATCTCACTCTTTTCCCCTGACAGAATGAGGATCTGTTTGTTTACACTGGCAGATCCCTGTTCTGCCTCTCTGAGGAGCGATTGTGGGTGGCAGACATCGAGTCCGCCGGACCCACTTTTTGGCTCCCCCGCTAGTCTCTCCGGTGGTGTACGTGGGCCCATAGATCGCCGTGTATGTGCCTGACTCACAATGACAGCTATTCAAGCACAGATAGAAAACCCCAATATATATAATCCTATACCCAAACTTTATCCAGAGGAAGGCAAAAAAATTAAAAATAAATAAAGCATGATGCAATATCCTCCAAGAAATGAAAAAAAATCCTTCTTGATTGCCAGGCCTTTTTTTTAAACAATCTGGCCAGAACTTGTTCTCGAGGAAGTCTATTTCGCATGTTCATGGCTCTTACTGTGAAGAAGCCTTTCTGTATTTGGAGGTTAAATCATTCTCTTAACATAAAGATTGCCCCCCTGATCTTAAAATAAATAACTCTACACCAATTTGTTAAAAGGGGAGAGCATTTGCAGGACTTTAAATGAAGCACACAACAGTAAAATGGGAAGTCAAGCGAGTAGAAAAAAATATATATATTTATTTTGTATTGTACATTCACAAAAAGTATATATTGGGCGTAGCCTCTAAGCAATAAGCATTTGAATATTTTCAGCCAAAAATACATATTAATCCACAATCTGATATACATTTGAATACAGAAATAAAGAAAAAGAGGAATGACATAGTTAAACTGGTTTGCAGTTAAAATTATTAATTCAATCATACAGAGTATAGTAGGGTCCATTGTAAAGAATGATGGTGATAATGAACTTTCTCTACGCGTTTCGTGGCCTTTTGCCGCTCATCAGGAGCATAAACCATGGAATTTTAATCTAAAATAAAAAAATGCATGTCTGAATAATTTGAAGTGAGAGCCTCAGGGGTAAAATATATTAGTGTTAAAGTGGGAGGTACCATCATCCTTGAGAATAAGATATAGAGTACTTGAGTCTAAGGTCCCTGAACCAAAGAACCAAGAAGGGGGAGGGCCAATTAAGACTATTGCAGTACCGATACAAAGATACAAAATAGGGATAAGGATTAAAACAGTTGATACATCTTATTCAAAACACAAACAAAACAATTACAAAAATAAACATGTGACAACCATCCAACAGCACCAAAACAAAAGTCCCCAGAAGGGGAAGACATTGCGATGGGTTGAGGGTTATGACAGTATTTCAACTAGTTTCGCAGGTTATGCCGCTTCATCAGGAGAAGATCTAAAAATAATTAAACAGTAAATCAATGATAGGTTAAAAAACAGCAATGTAAACAAAAGGGGAACCACAGGTTGGGTTGCTCACCTAAAAAGGCCCTCCACAGGGGTACAGCGGGCGGGACCAGACAGGATCCCCAACGGTGGCCAAAAGGCACACATGTCTGAAAATGTACCATAAGGGGTTTTAATACTGTACGAGTGGAAGGCACTCAGGGAGCACTAAATGTCCATGGATTAGGGGTGCAAATTACTTGTCTTGCCTTGGGTGCTTTCAACCCAAGCTATGAAAATAATTTTACTGTTAGGGGTCCCCACAACTTGGGAAATTATATCAAGGGGTCACGGCACTAGAGGGTTGAGAACCACTGCCTTAGTGGAAACAACTGTTCTGGGGGCAACTGTCGAAGTTGGAACATCTTGTCAATGTGGTGAGATTTCTCTTAGTTCCTGTCTTATGCCAGGAAATAAGCAAACAATTCTCCAAAAGGGCCACAGACAGGAGTTAAAACCTGACAAGGGCTTTAACCCTCTCCAAAATAAAGAACATGTAGAGCTCCACTTTTATATTAAAACGTATGCCCTGTACACATGATCGGAATTTGCGATGGCCTAAAATCCGATTTAATTTTTTGTCGTAATTCTGTTTAAGCTGTCTTGCATACACACTGTCAGACCAAATTCGACGAGCCGAAAAAAAAAAAGTTCAATACTTCCAAGCATGCGTCGACTTGATTCTGAGCATGTGTGGGTTTTTTCTGTCGGAGTTGAACACAGATGATAGGAATTCCCTATTGGTTTTTTTTTCATCAAAAAAAATAAAACATGTTCTATTTCTAAACACTGATGGAAAAATTTTTATTTTTTTTTATCGGAAATTCGGATCGTGTGTACATGGCATACGATAACCACATGTTCTGCAAAATATAATTTTTTGGGGTTTAATACCACTTTAAAAAGCTGTTATGTTTGATCTGAATATCTACTTTATAATACATTAACCTTTAAGTTCATGATTGTATAACCTAAATAACCATGAATGGTGTAAGCATAATAAGGAAGTGTTATACCAAGTGTTAACAGAATGAAATAATAATAAGCAATTAAGTGGGTCGAGTTTGTGGACCTTGAAAAAAAATGCTGTAATCCTCCCGTTGCAAGATATTTTCCAGTGGTCAAACCTTAATCGGATCATGTGTCGCCAAAAGTGTTTTCTTTGTGTTATATCTTTAGCCGCCACTTCGATATTGTTGTGTATTGACATAAGACGGCATAAGCAGACCTTTGATTAGTGTTCTTTTTAGCAAATATACAAAGAATGATTGTGAAGGAGAAATACACTGCTCTTGCCGAGAACAGAAAATATAATGGCAGGCATGAAATAGCTTGAAGTCGAGACTGTTACATGAATACATATTTAGCCATGACCAAAATATTACCATTTTAAAGCATACTGATGAATTAGACACAGTGCATTCAATAGACTTGGCGGTGAAAGGCAGTGGCATAGCTTAGAAATTGTGTTCTTTACAGTATGCCCTGGAATTTGTATTAAATATCAGTACTTAACATGGCTTATCTGTTAGTTTTCATTGTACATAGAGGAAAGGGGGATGTAACTGTGGATTTAAAGCTGTGGAAGCCTCCTATAGCCTTGGCCATATTGTCTGAGTGATTTATTAACAATGTGATAAATTAACACCGTGGACTACACTGGAAAATTCCTTTTTACATTGTTTCCTGCAATGACACAATAATATGACTGTCATAGACATTATCATTTGCCCACACCAACTACAATCACAAACATTGTCACACTGCTTACCCTCTGCTCCTTTGCAGCAAAATATTCAACCTCCCAGCACCAATATGACTACATTTGGAGGTAGACCATCAATGAGCAGCTGCGGGGTTGGGCCAAGGGGTAGCCAGAAGAGATGACCACCCTGGGCACTTTAGCAGGAGGTGGAACGCAAACTATGCTGCTGAAGTAGTTTACAGCTCATGTGTGGAGGACACACTGTGACCTTTTTTGCCTTGGGCGCTAAAGGACCTTTCCCTGATACTGGGCAGCTATCATGCCTTTGAAACAAATGCTTCTAAAAAAGCTCCTAATGTCCACCAACGACAAGGTATGTATAACCCTATAATTTTCTAATCACTACAAAATAAATAATTTACCATGTTAGGTATACCTAATTAGTTTTTGAAGCTCATAATGTTGCAGGGTGTTGTATGACACCCTCCACATAGTTTCTTGTTGCCTAGCTAAGAGAATATACAAGGTCCTCCCTAAGACCCCTTTCACACTGAGGGCGTATTGCAGGCGCTATAGCGGTAAAAATAGTGCCTGCAATCTGCCCTAAAAGTGCTGCTCCATTGTCTCCAGTGTGAAGGCCCTCAGGACGGTAAAAATAGTTCTGCTGGCCACATCTTCAGAGCGGTGAATGAGCGGTGTGCATACCACTCCTCCACCACTGCTGCCCATTGAAATCAATGGGACAGCATGGCTATACCGCCCGCAATGCACTTTTGAAGCATTGCAGGCAATTTTAACCCTGTCTCGGCCACTAGCAGGGGTTAAATGCGTCCCACTAGCAGCCGAAATGCGCCGCAAATTCGGCCATACCTGAGCAGTAAAAATAGCGGCATTTTACCGACGACGCTATGAGCGGTTCAGTGTCAAAGGGCTCTTAGAGCAGGCAACATAGGTTGCTTGCTATCACCTTTCTTAGCCAGAAAAGCTGCTGCGCACCCCTCTGAATTAAATTTTTCATCAGGTCTTGACACCCACATTTGTGGCTAAGAAACATGGATATGGTAAACTGTGTTCACCTCACAGGGTCACTATTTGATTCATATAATATATACTGCGCTGTCACTAACAACATATAAATATAGCAGTCAGCGTAGCTAAAGACAAACAGCAGTAAAACAAAGTGGGAGAAAATGCAGTGTTGCTAGAAGAACCACCACCGATTTGAAAAAGGCTTACCATAAATCAGACTTAAAGGGGCAGAAGCCCTGGTCTAGGAGAGAACAAGAGAGGGATTGGCTCAAGAGGACACCCCCACGCAAGTCTGCCGCCAAGGGGAGGCACAGGCAACCCGGGATCACACAAGACTCTCAACAGGGTGCTGGATACACACAAGAAATCATATATTAAAGTAGTTTAAAGAATGGATAATACAGTAATTGACAAGTGGGAGTATCCACCCGGTAAATATGAAGATATTTGGAGTATAGCCTCATATAAAGAAACATAATAGTTTGTAGCAGCGTACCATTATCCGGATTACTAAAGTGAAACAGGAATAATTGCGCCACTGCGCATGTGTGTTCACAACCAGTCGGTGGGTGGAAGCCCTGGGCTAGGAGAGAACAAGAGAGGGATGGGCTAAAGAGCAAACCCCCACCAGGGGAAACGCAAGTCCGCTGCTAAGGGGAGGCACAGGCAACTGGGGATCGCACAAGACTCTCAACAGGGTGCTGAATACACACAAGAAAGAATATATTAAAGTCATTTAAAGCATATATAATACAGTAATTGACAAGTGGAATATAATTCCCACAATAATGATCACTCTATTGGTCGACATATGGCATTGTCACACAAATGACGGCTGAAGGACAAGGGGGAGGACAGTGTCATTAAGACACAAAACACCATAGGGCTGGGCAGAGTATACTATCAGGGCATGTACAGCAATGCATCGGTATTAAGAATTGGCATCTCGATTATCCCGTTGGAATTAATAATCTATCTTCACAGATTGGCTCTCCTGAGGAAGCGGTTCACCACGAAACTAGTAGAGACCCTGACCAATCTATCAATTGTAAATCACAGATAGCTCTTGGGGGAACCCTGAGCATCTGTTTTTTTCCTTCTTAACATGTGAACTGTATTTTTGTTTTTTAATTATAATAAACTTTTTTTTATATTACATTGTATATGGTTTTTTTTAATCAGTACCCAGATAGTCCATTAATTCCTTGGGTGGGAACGCTATAGGGGTAGCTTCAGCAACTACTCCCTTGCCCCCACCCCCTCCGGTTTTGCTTTAGTAATCCGGATGATGGTACGTTGCTACGAACTATTATGTTTCTTTATATGAGGCTATACTCCAAATTTCTTGATATTAGAGCAGTGTATTTCCTGAGGACCACAATATGATTGTTGGCACAATGGCAGGGGATTGTCTGTTGACAGACTGTTGTCATAAAATCTTACCATTAGTATGCTCCTTCTGACAATTGTTTTCCAACTTTCGGCCAACAAATGTTGGATGACAGGCTAGTAAATTTTCGTCAGACAACGGTTTGACGTCTAATTTTCGTATGGTCAGTACACAAATCCATCACACAAAAGTCGAAAGTACAAACACGCATTCCCGGAATTAATGCTCACCAAACACGAGGTTAGCAGAGTGGCGTTCAAGAGCTGAAATTCCTAGTATGTCACTACGTTCATGTTTGTTGGCCGACAATTGTGTACCGTTAGTATGGAAGGCAAGATCTTGGCTCACGCCCTTTTTACAAAAATCAGACGCTCAGTTGGCCAAAAATCATACTGTGTGTACGAAGCTTAACTTAAAAAGCTGTGGGAAGTCTAAAATGTTACAGTCACCCCACCAAGGGAGATCTAACTAAAGAAAGACTGCAAAAAGTAAACTGACAGAGGTTTAAACCCTTCTTTCCTCTATACAAAACAAAACAACAGCAAAAAAAATGTCTATACAGTACATATACTTGTGGCATATTTAATTAAAACAGACATGTGTGAGCTATTACTCTTGTTAACGTGCATTAAATAGAGATATTTACATTATCTTGCCACTGTGCAACTGCTAACTGACAGATAACGCCATTCTGGTCAAGGTGCTGACCCCTAAAGAACACAATTATTCATGCTTCCTCTGTGTCTAATGGGCTGATTAACTACACAATAATATGCTTCTGTCTTCTCTATACATTTTGTGATTGTTTACTTTAAAACATTTTGCTGAGGAATCATAGGCTGCTAAAAAATGAAGTCTCGGTAAACCCTGGATATCCCTATGCTGCATGCTTGTTAATGCTTTCACATAATTTTAACAGATGGTAAGACATGACTTCCTCTACAAAATGTACGCCAGCTTGCGCTTAGCTGTCATATTTAGCCATATGGTTTATGGTACTATGTTAATTTGTTATTTTAGAAGTGTTATGATCGCTCACATTTTTCTGAATCTCTGTAGTTTTGATTGCCTTTTTAAGGCAGTCCAGTATCAAATTTTACACAGTGCGCTTTGTTTAATTCCTGGAATTATAGTATATAATTTTTCCTAATTAAAATTAGGAGCAATTTCAAGCAATCGTAAAGTTTACTCATTTAACCTTAAAGCCCAACTCCAACTTATTTAACCTTAAAGCCCAACTCCAACTGATTTATTTTTTAATATGGATGTCTGGGCCATAGCCTAAAAAAAAGGAGCCCTGGCAACAATGCTTACCTCCTCTCAGTTACTGTCCCTTAAAGTACTTTCTTCCTGCCTCCTTTGAGTGTAGGGGCTGTTATGGACTCTACCTCTGTGGATAACACCACAGTGCCCTGCCCTCTGGTAAATGACAGCCCACTCCCTCTGTCCTCTTCCATGTCCACTAAAAAGTTAAACACGATGGGGACAGGATATTACAATTTGATTAATGGAGGCTTTACCTCCCTCTTATTCTAAGCGCATACATACTTTAGATACAGGTGGGAGGGGTGTGACACAGCATGTGATTGAAAGAAATCCACTGACACCATGTTATTGTCAAAAATAATAAAGATTTGATTTCAATATGTTTGTATGAAAAACAGTTTATTGATATTAAATGTTATTTTTATTCTGTATCCCAAAGTTTTTATTTTATTTTTTATTTTGAACATGTGACCAGTAGCAGAGGACTAGAAGCACCTCCTGCTTATGTTTCCCTGCAAACAGACTGGTAAAGAGCTGGGTCACGTGACATCTGTATATCAATTAGGAAAAAAGGTACTTAGAAGTTATTTTTTTTAATTAAAATAATTACAGTGCCATCATGTACAGAAAGAGAAGGGATACTGTAAATAAAATAGTGTGTGCTTAGTACCATTTTAATAATCCCCTTACCTGAAAGATAAATAAATATAATTATATATATAGAAATAACCTTATTTGTTTCTTTACGACCAAGTAACTGTTGGGGTACTTTTCCATTGTAGAGTTGACCTATAAATTCATAGACACTAAAGGAAATTGGTGCCCAGTCTTTACCTACATCTGTTGCTTGTCATTCTATAAAATAATGACCAAATCAAAAAAATAATATGGGTTTGCCAAATCAAAATTCTGGGTTTACTTATTGGTGAAAAAATAAACGTAACTTTTTTCACCTCAGTTCATATATCATATTCTGATAACTCTGGTGAATGTTGTAATTCATTTTACACTTCAGAAAAAAAATAGTACCACATATCACATTATTCTGACAGCAGTATTAATGACATCAGTGCTCAGAAGCAAAATGAATCTGCATTTATCCATATATAGGCTAATTCAGCAGGAACATTTTCAATTTATTTGACAGGTGTGTCTTTACTAGATCTCTAAGGAAATTACAGCTATAGCAAACGTAAGACAAACTTCCATGGCCCAAATGAAGAGATAATGTTCAAGATTCTCCAAGGAGAATTTCTAAGTTGGTTATACGCTATTATACTTAGTTTTGCCTTAAAATGATCCAGCTAAAGTGTAACTACAGAGGGTGAAAGAAATGTAACTTCCCCTAGCCCAATATAATTTAGGGGTCCAGAAAATAGTATTATATTAGTTATGCTGTTTATACTTTTTTTTATTTCGGCCTGTAGTAAAACTGTTATGCCTAGTACACACAATAGTTTTTCCCGTCGGGAAAACAGACATGTTTTTCTTTGGCCGGAAAAAATGGCCGTGTGTATGCTCCTTAGCAGTTTTCCTGACAGAAAAACTGTGGTTTAAAAAATGAGAACGTGTTCCTATGGGAAACACTGTGAGGGAGCATACACATGGCCGGTTTTCCCAACCAAAGTTCTCCTGGCAGTTTTCCTGTCTGGAAAACCGGCCGCATGTACAGGGGAACAGGGACCGAGCCCATTCTCGGTTTTCCCCTCAGTTTTCCCGGCGGTCTTTTGACCGCCAGGAAAACTGATCGTGTGTACTAGGCATTAGCCTATGTGTCTGTGTACATTTGTGAGGTTAAAGCGGTGGTTCACCTGTAAAAAAAAAAATTAAAAGCCAGCAGCTACTTTTAAAAAATGGACACTTACCTGTCCAGGTCGCCAGCGACGCCGGCAGCTTGGCTTTCGGCTTCTCCCGCCACCATCCTCGGTGAGGGAATTGGGAAGTGAAGCGTTGCTGCTTCACTGCCCGGTTCCCTACTGCACATGCGCGAGTCGCACTGCGCCGTTCCCACTGGTCTGCGTTGTGTTCTGGAAGCCAAGTGTTCCCAGAACACAACGGGGGGTGACACGGAGGGGCCGAATTTCCGCCGGAGTCTATACCAGGAAGTGGTGCAAATACCTGTTTTATACAGGTATCTGCACCCCCCTTCCCCCTGAAAGGTGTCAAATGTGACACCGGAGGGAGAAAGGGTTCCGAAAAGTGGAGGTTCACTTTTGGATGAACCTCCGCTTTAAAGGCATATTGGTAAGAGAGCACTTACAGGCTGTAAAAAAAAATATATATATATATATATATATAAATATATATATATATATATATATATATATATATATATATATATATATCACATATGTTGCTCTGTTTTTCATGCTGCTTTATTTTGCTAACAGTTCTGGCATTTTTTTATGCTGCTTGGGGGGCATGGACCCTTAGAGGATAAAACAGAGTTTCTTATGGATATTGACAAGCATAGGCATAACAACCCTGTTTAAAACATACTTAAATTAATTCACCTATGCCCATTTCCCACCCCATAAAAACTGAAACTATTTTATTTAAAAGGGCGTGGTTACAGCTTTATTGATTTATCCAGCAATTGTATTTTAACAATAATGACTGGTATGGAAAGTGGGAAAAACAACTGCGCTAATTATCAAAGAAAAACAAAAAACAATGTAGCAGCCAGCACACAGACAAACAAAGTCAAAGTGAACGTGGAGAAAGAAAGTGCAGCGCTATACTAATTAGTTTTGTGAAAATGCTGCCAAATTCACATGACATAACAATGTGAAATCAAACAAAAATTGTATGTAAAAGCATAGTAAAAGACAATTGTACTCAACATGTGTGGAATACTGATATAGTCCATACATATGTTGGCAAACTGATGAGTGAAAAAACCAACCAAACAAAATAAACAAAAATGAATAGTTCATAGGTGTGTCCCAAATGGATGAATGAAATCTTCACATATGATGCCAGTTCAAGGAAATTGAAACAACAATGATGGCTTGTCTGTAGCAACCTTCAGACTATCAAAATCAATGGAAATGGATACTCTTACCAGCTGTGGTGGACTCACATGTTAGTACTAACAGCAAGTCAGATCAGGCATGGTGGTCACAGCGGACCCTGGGCTCTGTGCGTGAAAGGTTTTGCAGCGATGGTTACTCCAGCTGAGATGATGGATTCAATCTTGGTCGGATACCTCACTTCAGGGACAGGAACCGGGATAACAAATAGGCCAATGGAGGGATGGCCAGGCTCATGTATCAACACAACATGTGTGGCATGGGAAAAAGAAAAAAGAAATGCTCCCAATGGTGCAGATCAAAAAACCAATGAAGGCTTTATTTAAAATAAATGAATAAAATCACGTGAAAAATATATCTAAAAGCAGTATGGGGTACTATGGATGTTACCCGACTAGTTTCGGCTCAAAGCCATCAACAGGGTTACGTTCACCACACTTTTCCATTGAAGCTCGCTTCATAACTAGCTTCTGGGCATGCGCGGGTTGAAAAACGTCGTTTTAAACGACGTTTTTGCTACACACGGTGACTTTTTGTGAAACAAAAAACGACGTTTTGAAAAACGACACAAAAAATTCAAGCATGTTGGAATTTTTTTTTGGTCGTTTTTTTTAAGACAAAAAACAACGTTTTGCCCACACACGATCAATTTAAATGACGTTTTAAAAAACGTCGTTTTATTTCATCGCAAAAAACGACCGTGTGTACGCGGCATTAGGCCACGTACACACGATCGAACATGTCCGCTGAAACTGGTCCGCAGACCAGTTTCAGCAGACATATCCGATCGTGTGTACGGCCTAGCGGACAGGTTTCCAGCGGACGAAAGTTTTAAAACATGCTTTAAAACTTGGATGAAAGGAATAAGATGAGCGCAGACAAATTAAACGAAATGAAGGGGGGGGGGGGGAAACTAAATGAAATAACTAATAAGCGAAAAGTATGTGCCGTGTATAGAGTCAAAATATATTAAGTGGTTGTGAAGTGCTACACAAACAAATACATCAGTGACAATAGTGTGTGAACACAAACTGGGTAAATAATGTGACACAAATAGCAATAGGCTGAATTAGCATGTATCTGTGCTGGTGTGTACATTGTAAATGAAGTGCTGATGCACTATTCAGTACAAATGCTGGTGGATCAGAGACAATGCTTCAGATATCCAAACTAATATCAACAGGAAACAGTTCATTAAGGATAAAGTTCATGGACCAGTGTCATTCATAAGTGCTGATAAATTCTTATAGTATACAGAACTTATTTTCTTCCTGATACTGTGCTCACAGAGCGCTTACCTTAGCCCGACCGGGCAGTAGCTTAAAACTGTAGGGGAAATCCTCTCCCGTAGTGCACCAGGCTGGTCTCCAGGAAGATGGATGCCTCAATAGGAATAGGCATCCACGTGACTGGAAGTGACGTCCGTCTGTTCCAGAGCCATACCACCATTGGATTGTTATTTTATCTTTTCTTGCTTTATGTAAGCCTTGCTAATAAAACTTTTGGCTCAACGTACTTCACGATCTGGAACTTTATATTTTTTTCCCTGACTGGACCTGCGGACGCTCGAGGCATCCATCGGACATGTCCGCTGGTTAGTACGCCTAACCAGCGGACCGAAAATTCCCCACATGCGTCGAATGGATTTGACGCATGCGTGGAAGCATTTTACTTCCTGGTTTGCGAACATCGCAGCGTCAACGTCACCGCCACATCACCGCGCTTTCATCGGACAAGTCTCCTCGTGTGTACGCGGCCTTACTGGGTGCAGGTCTACAGTAATTACTATTAGTAAATCAATATCAATATGCTTAGGGTTTTTGTTTGTACTTGCAGCATTTTTTAAGAGCCAAAACATGAAGCATGTACATCTAATTTTTCATGTAATGGAAAACTGTATTGAAATTTTTAATTTTTCCCCCCAGACTTACTCTTTAAAGTGGACCTGTCTACCATGGTTATTTCTAAATGTTTACCGAAGAACTAAAGGAACAAAAGGAACAAACATTTATACAATATTTTCATTTTGGGTGGATTCTAAATTGCTCAGTCACCAGCTATCTTCTTAAATCTATGTTGTATTAGAGCCCTAGACAATATATTTTCAAAATCAAGTTAGCGAGGCAAATGCCATATTTTTATTGTAACAAGTTTAACCAGTCGATGACCAGCAATGTATTGGTATGTCGCTGGACTTCAAGTGGCTATACTGTTTTTTGGAGCAGACGTTTGGCTCTCTTGGAAGGCTTAGAGGCTAACTAGCTTCTGGATTGCTTTTACAAGCAGTGGGAGGGGGAATCCCTTTCCCACCACCTTTCACAGCTTCATTAGGCTGTCCTGTCCCAACATCACACCTAATGGACCAACCGGCATTTCCGTCAGGTGATCATAGAGACTAACAAAGACCAGAACCACTTTGTTCATTTCTATTGAATAGGGCACTAAAAGCGATGACTTTACGTCACTTTCGGTTTACCCGGATGTAAACAGTGCAATTTTTTAAAATGAAAATTAAATGTTGGGCCCCAGATCTCTCCATACAAAGTACCTGTCACATGCCTATTACTGTCAAAAAAGTTATTTATATCCCTAGTGACAGCATTAAAAGTAATACAAAATAAACAAATTGACAGTGTCAAATAAAAATAATAATAATAAAAATTGAAAAAAAAATGTAAGTGCCCCTGTTCCCCCGTGCTAACGTGCAGAAGGCAAATGCCACTTTAGTACCACAGGCACGCAAGCAGCACTCATCCCACACATTTGAGGTATCACGTGAACATCAGATTATGGGCAGTAATTCTAGCAACAGACCTGCTTTGTAAATTTAAAGTGGTAACCTGTTAAGGCTTTTAAAGCATCGACTATGGATAGTAAACATTTGATGTTGGTCACTGTTGCATGGATGTGCACAATTTTAAAGCGTGACATGTTTGGTATCTATTTACTCAGTGTAACATCATCTTTTATATTGTATGAAAAATATGGGTTATGTATTTAGATTTTTTTGGGATTAAAACAAAAAGTGGCAGAAAAGGCCTAGGGGTCAAGTGGTAAAAGAAAATCTGTGCTTAGAAAAATAAAAAGCCTGTCATCTCTAATCTTTTTTACTGAAAATGATAGTTTCCTGTCTGTCAGATTGCTGTAATGGCTGTACCAGTGAGTCACTGTTTCAGAGCAAGTATGCAAATAAATATTTCTGACTTCACTACCTGCATGCTTGTTTCACGCCAGTTTACACCAAAGAATACTTAAATAAGAGATTTACCATGCTTTTTCAGACAGCTAGCATTTTGAGAAGATAAGCAATGGCAGCTTTTGTATTTGTCTCAGCCCAGGCTCCTTTTTAACCTCTTCCTGACTGTGCCATAGTCAAATGACGGCTACAGTGCAGTCGCACATTTCCAGAGGGCATCTATTGACATCTGCGCATTATCGCACTTCCCGCATGCCCCCTGTAGTGCACATCGGCAGGGATCTGTGATCACTGTGTCCTTCACACACAGTTGATCACAGATGGGGGTAAAGAGCCAATCATGGTGGCCCTGTACTATGTGACCAGCTGTGTCCAATCAAAGCTGATCACAGTGTAAACAGGATTTCAGTCCTCTCCTCATGCTGACAGCGTGTGAGGAGAGGAGAGCCAGTAAGCGGCAATCCACACAGCGGACATCTACACTGATAACCAGTGGCCATCAGTGCTGCCAATTAGTGCTCATAAGTGCCTTCTATCAGTGCCTGCTATCAGTGTCCATCAGTGCTTCCTATCTGTGCCCAGCAGTGCCAACTATCAGTGCAGCCTCATAAGTGCCTCCTCATCAGTGCCCATCAGCGTAGTGTATCAGTGCTCATCAGTGCCGATCAGTGCAGCCTATCTGTGCCCATTAGTGTAGCCTCATCAGCGCACATAAGTTAAGGAAAAAAATGACTTATTTATAAAATTATATACCAGAAACTAAAGAAAGTTTTTTCTCTGTAAATTTGGGGAATTTTTTTGTTTGTTTAACCGCTTGCCGACCAGCCGCCGCAGTAATACGGCAGCAGGTCGGCACGGGTGCGCGAGAGCCCGTAGCTCTACGTCGCGCCTTTCGCGGCCACTAGGGGGCGCGTGCGCGCCGCCGGCGGCCCGCGCGCGCCCCCCGCTCGCCCCCGAGTCCCGTGCGTGTGCCCGGCGGGCGCGATCGCCGCCGGGCAAACGCGATCGCTCGTTACAGAGCGGGGAACGGGAGCTGTGTGTGAAAACACACAGCGCTCGTTCCTGTCAGCGGGGGAAACGCTGATTTTCTGTTCATACAATGTATGAACAGAAGATCAGTGATTCCCCTAGTGAGTCCACCCCCCCCCCCATACAGTTAGAACACACTAGGAACACACTTAACCCCTTCCCTGCCCCCTAGTGTTAACCCCTTCACTGCCAATGGCATTTTTATAGTAATCCAATGCATTTTTATAGCATTGATCGCTAAAAAAATGCCAATGGTCCCAAAAATGTGTCAAAAGTGTCCGAAGTGCCCGCCATAATATCGCAGTACTGAAAAAAAACGCTGATCGCCGCCATTACTAGTAAAAAAAAAATAATAATAAAAATGCCATAAAACTACCCCCTATTTTGTAAACGCTATAACTTTTGCGCAAACCAATCAATAAACGCTAATTGCGATTTTTTTTTACGAAAAATATGTAGAAGAATACGTATCGGCCTAAACTGAGGGAAAAATATTTTTTTTTAATATATTTTTGGGGATATTTATTATAGAAAAATGTAAAAAATATTGCATTTTTTTCAAAATAGTCGCTCTGTTTTTGTTTATAGCGCAAAAAATAAAAACCGCAGAGATGATCAAATACCACCAAAAGAAAGCTCTATTTGTGGGAAAAAAAGGACGCCAATTTTGTTTGGGAGCCACGTCGCACGACCGCGCAATTGTCAGTTAAAGCGACGCAGCGCCGAATCTCAAAAAGTGCTCTGGTCTTTGGACAGCAATATGGTCCGGGGCTGAAGTGGTTAACAAAAAATAAAAAACCCAGTGGTTAATAAATACAACCAAAATAAAGCTCTATCTGTCTCCAAAAAATTATACTTTTTTTTTGAGTCCAGTGTTGCATGACCGCGCAATTGTAATTCAAAGTGCAACAGCACTGAAAGCTGAAAATTGGCCGGTTAGGAATAAATCTGGTATTTGAGAATGGTACCTTTACTATACACATTAATAAGTTCAGTTATTTTTAAACTCAAAGCCCAGCTCCAGGAATTATAAAGAAACCTACCCATGCAATGCAACAGTTAACTGCTCATAATGTCTAACGGGTAGAGGAACCGGCATTATTACTTACCCTATCTCCTGCTACCATTAAAGTCTATGGGACACGAACATGAAAAATCAAAAGTGCAAATTTTAAAGGTTAATATGCAAGTTATTGTCCTAAAAAGTGTTTGGGGACCTGAGTCCTGCCCCAGGGAACATGTACCAATGCAAATAAAAGGTTTAAAAACTGCAGTTTTTTAGGGAGCAGTGATTTTAATAATGCTTAAAGTGAAACAATAAAAGTGAAATATTTCTTTAAATTGCGTACCTGGGGGGTGACTAAAGTATTCATGTAAAGTAGCACATGTTTCCTGTGTTTAGAAGTGTCATTTCTGAAGGAAAAAAGGTCATTCAAAACTACTCCCGGCTATTCATAATTTGTCGGTCCCTGCAATACAGAGAAAAGTAATTGAAAACAATTACCGGGAGCTCCCCCAGTCCATTATCAGGCCCTTTGGGTCTGGTATGAATATTAAGGGGAACCCCTGCCATTTTTTTCAATTACTTTTATCCAGGGCTTTTTTTCAGGGGGAACTTGGGAGAACTCAGTTCCACCACCTCTGGCTCAGACCCTTTGGAGCCTGCTCACCACAATCAAGTGTAAACACAGAAGTCTGGTTTCTTTGTTTACAAGTCACAGCTCTGCACTCTGTGTGTAACCCCCCCCCCCCTGAACTCTGCACTCTGTATGTAATGCAATCCTGGTATTTAATGCCCCTTTAAGACCCTTCTACTGTTTGTGAAATCTGATTTTCTGAACGGAGTCGTGGTTGAGTTCCTGCACCTATTTTCTGAGAAAAAAAGCTCTACTTTTATCTGTATTGCCGGGACCGACAATTCATTAATAGAGTTGTTTTAAATTACTTTTTTTTCCTTTAGAAATTTCATCTTTAGCAGGGAACCAAAATAGAAAAAAAAATGCGTGGGGGTCCCCCCCAAGTTCCATATCAGGCCCTTCAGGTCTGGTATGGATATTAAGGGGAACCCTGCGTAATAAAAAAAAAATGATGTGGTGTTCCCCAAAAAATCCATACCAGACCCTTCAAGTCTGGTATGGATTTAAGGTGAACTCCACACCAAAGTTTAATAAAAAATGGCGTGGGGTAAAACTTTTTTTGCATTGATACAGGTCCCCAAACACTTTTTAGGACAATAACTTGAAAATTAACCTTTAAAATTAGCACTTTAATGGAGCTGTGGTGGCTCAACGTGATTGGCACTGCGCTGACAAGCCATTCACCTCTGCAGCCAAGGGTTCGGATCCCGGTCTCGGCTACATGTGAATTGAGTTTGGTGGTCTCAGCCCGGCTCCCGGTGGGTGTGCTATGCAAGGTGCACTTAGTACGCCCACCCCCCCCCCCCCACAAAAACCACCACACTTGCACGCACACGAAATTGGTTTAAAACACATGCACTTTGGCCATGCGGTCTCTTAAAATAAAGAGAGGCGAAGGACCTACGGGGCTGGCTGGGTGGGCTAGGCCCCCTCACTCCCTCATAAGGGGAGTCCCTCTGCCCCATTGGGGTCCCGTTGGGCCCCAGTTGGGCTCCCAAGAGGAGCAGGTAGGGCGGGGTGAGTGGGAGGCCCCCCTTCACACCCGCCATTGCCACCAGGGGCATGGAGAAGGATGTCGATTGCCTCCGGGGGGAGGGTCTGCCTACTCCCAACTCCTGCAGTCCGGCTCCTCTCTCTCGAGTTCACGCACAAAAATACACTTTAAAAAATAAAAATAAAAAAAAATAAATAAATAAAATTAGCACTTTAGAATTCTCCCATTGACTTTTGCAGGGTGTCCCGCGGCTTTTCAAATTTGCTGCGAACACCCCAAATTGTTCGCTGTTCGCCGAACAATGGTTGTAAAATAGTACATTTTGGATAGATATGTACCAAAAAAAGAGAGAGAACTAAGAGGGATTTGGTCTCAAAAGAGAGACAGTCCCTCCGAATGAGGGACAGTTTGGAGCTCTGCGATGGTGTTGCACATGTGCCTAGCTATGACATCACCCATTTGGAAGCTTCAAAGAACAGATTGGACCTGACAGCAGCACTCTGGCCACTATGACATTTATCACCACTCTGAATGTAGCATACAATGCATGTGCGCTATAATGTAAATTACAAAAGATAAGAAATAAATAATATTGCTATGTTCAATTCGTTTTTTTTTTTAACATTTTTAAAACTGTTCTAACCTAAGTGTTATTTTTGGAAACAGTTAAATAGTTGCGTTTGGTCCCCTTTAACTTAAAAATAAAACATGATTTTAATGTTCGCTATATCTGTTTCAATGCTGGGATGAAAATTCAAAACAATTTCAAAGTAAGACAAGGCTGATATGAGAACGCTTGTTAGACAATTCCTGCTGCCACCTACTGGCCAAGTATATGCAGCAAAGAGCCTTTAACAAACGTACGCTATTTATAAATGGAAACTTTCCTAGCTGGGATGCTGCCGAGCCAAACTATTGTGGAAACAAGCACTTCATCTGAAGACTTTCTGTGAAAATCAATGACAATTTTTGCGTTAATTATAATTTACCTATTTTTTTTAGCATTCAGACTTTGGTGAAAACAAGCCTACAAAACTATTTTTGCTTTAACAAATACTTTTGAAATGAATAACTCTCAGTGAACTCTTTGAAAGAATGGAAAATTAACCGTGTCACTTTTCACATCCTCCATGACCATTTGGAGTGCGTTTTGGGTTCTACATGCTGCAGCCATTCATGAAATGACTTTCTTACTACGTATCTTTCTTTACAATTGTGAGTAGGTTTTTTATATTGTATTTAAAAAAAAATTGTCAAAACGGTAATACACTAGGCTGGTGCGCCTTTGTTGCTTTTTTGTCTGTTACAAGGATACCCCTATCCATTAAGAAAAGCCAGTGATATCGTTATTGCTATGGACTTTTGATTGCCGGACAATCCACTTATGCACAGGAGCATTTGCTTTCTGCTCACAGGTGCTTGGCTGACAGCAGCGAGAGCCTATGGAAGTGAATAGAACAGTGCTCAATCCAGAGACAATGCTGGTGCAGTGACATGGACCCAGGCAAGTGTTTATGCAAAGCAGGGGGAAGTGAGGGGTAAAATAGTGGGGCTTTTTTTTACCTTAATGCAGAGAATACATTGGGCCTCCTTCATCATTTAGCCATATACACAAGGTTCCAGCGCCAATAATAAGTGGATTGTTGTCGCTGGACTGATCGGGATATGTAAATAGTGGTGGCTGCTCAGCCTATATATACTAATGGCAAGCTGACAGCAGCTGCCGCTGTCTACATGTAGCCACACACACAGCAGTTACATGTAGATGTATGAGCCTGGACACTGCTGACTATGGGGTTATGGGCCAGGAAGTGAAGGGAAATCTCCACAATGGGACAGGGATGGTAAAAAAATTAACTGTCAGGGGCTTTAACCCTCCCTTACTCTATCCAAAATAAAAATACAAATGTGCTACCTATAGTTCTACTTTAAGGCACCAATTTCTGATAGTATTATGGAGAGGACTAAGAAGATATAATCATGCCAATGGTGCAGCAGAAAACATATAGCACAGTGAGGAAGGTTTGTGGTCCAGGACAGTCAAAATTAGAAGTGGCTGCCCAAACCCCCCCCCCCACAGTTGCAGAATGCCGGCCACCTGCATACCGGAAGCAGTGTGCCCGCTTTATGGGGGCACTAGACTAATTTGTCTAACAGTGTAGCGCAAGGCGGCAGGGACACTTTTTGTGCTGCCCACCTGCAAAGTGCTGCCCTAGGCCTGGGTCTTGTTGGCCTAGGCCAGGATACAGCATTGGGTTGGACAGATCTTCAGTTGCTGTTAGCTTTGCACCGTTTAGAAGGGGAACTGCCAAATATATCTAGATGTCTACATCAGATTAAAATGCTAAATTATTTCATGATTTGTTAATCAATTAAATAGAATTAAAAAAATGTAATACATTTTAACAAAACATTTCTCGACTTTTTAAACAACCTTATTAGTGTGTATTGTTTTAGATGTTGGCAACTTTGTAGCCATTCTATCACCGCAAAATACCTACGAGCCAGTGCATCTCATGTCGCAGTTACAGTTGGCTGTTCAGGATAATATCTCTAATGGTAAAAGGCTGGTTCTGTCTGAATTCACTGTAATTAGCCAGCACTTAAAGTCTGACTCTGGGAACCAGAACCAGAATAAAACCTATTTGTGCAGTGGCCACGCTTTCCCCACACGTACACAAAGATTTAATGCTCTTTTTTGCCAAGGGTTAGGGGAATAAGGTGTAACATGTACCGTATTCCTCCCTTCAGTGGTGCAACACATCTCACAAAGCCTCCCCCCTAAGATTCCGCCAGGTGTGGTTGCACTTCTGCCTCTTCCATGTACAAAGCAGGGTTAATAGCCCTACATTGTACATGATGACGTAAGAGTGGTGAAGGGAGAAGAGGAGAGCATTGGAGCTGGATAGAGTGGGTTTAAGTAAGCAATCCAACCTTTTTTTTTATCTCTTCCCAGATGTATGAAGCATTTATATCTCATAATGTGAGGATCCCCACTGCAAGGGTTTTTTCCTCCAGCCCAGAGCTCCTCTATATTTCATTTGGCCCTTCCATTTTTTTAACATATATATAAAGTGTGCTAACAAGAAATGTTCTTGTCTTGCCTACCAGTTTAACTGGTCAGAAATAGTGTTGAGCAGAATATGCCATATTCGATTTCGCGATATATCTCGAATATATAGTCGAATATTCGAGATATATTCGCTAAATACGAATATTCGTGATATTTTTTGGAAATTAAATTATTGCAAATTTTCGCTATTGCAATTTTTCGCTATTGCGATTTTTCGCTATTGCGATTTTTCGCTATTGCGAATATTCGAGAAATGCGGAATGGAGCACTCTGATTGGCTCAGAATATTCGTGATATTTTATAATACAAAATAATTGCGAATATTCGAGAAATGCGGAATGGAGCACTCTGATTGGCTCAGAATATTCATGATATTTTATAATACAAAATAATTGCGAATATTCGAGAAATGCGGAATGGAGCACTCTGATTGGCTCAGAATATTCGTGATATATTACAATATAAAATAATTGCGAATATTCGAGAAATGCGGAAGGAGCACTCTGATTGGCTCAGAATATTCGTGATATATTACAATACACAATAATTGCGAATATTCGGCAAATGCGGAAGGAGCACTCTGATTGGCTCAGAATATTCGTGATATATTACAATACACAATAATTGCGAATATTCAAGAAATGCGGAAGGAGCACTCTGATTGGCTCAGAATATTCGTGATATATTACAATATAAAATAATTGCGAATATTCGAGAAATGCGGAATGGAGCACTCTGATTGGCTCAGAATATTCGTGATATATTACAATATAAAATAATTGCGAATATTCTAGAAATGCGGAATGGAGCACTCTGATTGGCTCAGAATATTCGTGATATATTACAATATAAAATAATTGCGAATATTCGAGAAATGCGGAATGGAGCACTCTGATTGGCTCAGAATATTCGTGATATATTACAATATAAAATAATTGCGAAATTTCGAGAAATGCGGAATGGAGCACTCTGATTGGCTCAGAATATTCGTGATATATTACAATATAAAATAATCGCGCGATATCGCTATTGCCGAATAATCGCATTGCGATTTTTCGGCAATATAAAATGAGCGCTGCAGCTACTCGGCCCAAGGTCTCTAATCATACCAGCAATGCTTTTAGACGTCGATGGGGATCTCTAGGATGTGATCTGTTCTAAAAAAAAAATTGAAAAAATTCGAATATTCGAAATAGCGAATATTCGCCGCGATATTCGTGTTATTCGCGAATACTCGAATATGCAATATTCGTAGCGAATATTCGCAATGCGAATATTCGTGAGCAACACTAGTCAGAAACCTTATTTCATTTTCAGATCTGCACAGCAGAACTCATATTTAAATGCCATTTTGCTTTGGGCAATATGCATGTTCCTAAATATAAGCCCAAACATGATTTTTAAGAAGAAATAAGGGAATAGATGTGCACATTTGTATTATTTGAAAGTGAACACCTATGCAGTGCACTAACAGTCACCTCCAGCCTCACAAACGCACAATAGCATATTTTTAAAGAAAATACAACTTACCCAACTGAATGTAACCTTAAAAAAAAACATAAAGACTTGTTTATTCCAAGTTATGATCCAATAAAGTTTTTATTGAATTTTCACAAGTAACAAAAAAAAAATCACAATACTGAACAGGACATATAACAGTGAACATGTAAAATTGTTACACTATATTATTATAGTAATGTTTATTCCAATTTAAACGTACCCTGATCTGTAAATCCTGTCATCCAACCTCATCTAAATCTAATCTCTATGTTTAATGTCTAATGTTTACTTGGGTTACTCAAAGTAAAGATATAATGGCTTTTGACCAGTTTATTTAAACAGTTGTAGGGCTTACCCTCAAAGGAACCACTGATGTTTTGGTCCCCTGGTTCTGGATTTATTTACCTTTTCGTCATTGCCACAGTCTCTGACACACCAAGGCTGGAAGGGAATATTTATTGCAACAGTACAACCAATGAATGAAAAATGGCAGTAAACAGTTCAAGTATATGAAACAGTTGCACATTTAAATATACAATTAGCAATAAACAAGTAGACAAGTGAATGTCTAGGATGCAATGCTATGACAATGGTACAGCAGTCTTTTGCCAAATCTTTACCTACTATATTTGCCACTGTTGATACTTTTCTTCCATTTGTGTCAAACCAGAGTGTACTATGTTTACTATTTTTTTTAAATGTTCTTACCATGTTGTATTGTTACTGTATTGTACAAACAAAGTAAAGATTTTATTATAATAATTTAAATACTATTTATATTGTGTACATCATGCCGCCCTACAGCCCCACTGGGGGATCTTTCCATTTATGTTTTTGCACTCGGGGTGTGCGGCCCATGGACTCCAACTATGTGTTTTTTCTCTTTCAATCTTTACCTACTGGCCAGTGGAGTGGAGTGGAGTGCTCAAAATTAAGACCATCTGAAACTGGATGTAGGTGCATGAACGTTTATAAAGAGTGTGGCAAGGTAGGTCATCCTAGGGTGATGGCCTGTCTCCTCCTGCTCTTTGTCTGGGGCTCAGCATTGTTAGCTGCAGTGGCATCCTCTACACGATCATATGGCAACACTAGGGTTAACAGCTGCATTCCCACAAACCAAGAGATGTCTCCTACTCAGCCTCTCTACATTCCCAACACTGCAACAAAATAATCCAACAGCAGTCTAATACACTGTGTGTGTTCTACCACATACTCTCTGAGACCACCCTAAGTCCCAAATAGTCCTCCCTTTTCCTCCCCACAGAGCTCTGGTATTTCTGGGATATGTAGTCCCATAGCCAATCTATAATACAGGCTCAGTCTCGCTATGGACTATATCCCTCACAAGTTATAGTTGTTTCCAGCAGGCTCTGTCCTTCCCAGAATCCGCTTATGTTTCTCTTCCACTGTTTTCCCCGGGTGGTGGGCTTTCCTCCAGCTCTCTTTGTGGCTGCAAATAGCCCTGAAAATGAAAACACCCGGTCTCTCTGCCCACAACAGCCTTCCCTCTCCTTCCTTGCGACCAGGGAGGGAGAGAGAAATTGCAGAGGTGGCTGTGTGAGGGCAGCTGAAGTATCAGTGTAAGGCTGACAGCCTGATCTGTGTAGCCACTCCTCCTGCCAATGCTGCAGACCCGGACTACACTATTTTTTTACAAAATTTATTTTTCTTGTGAAAATTATTTCTTGTAACAATGCAATTCCAGGATTTTCTGTTTACAGGGAATTCTTCCCTGTCAAAAGAAGCCCAGCACCAATGCTACACTTGCTAACTACCTCCGCATAATAAAAAAACAGGAGGCTTTCTCGTAGATTGAATTTGACCATCTGTATCACCAGTTAATAGAAGCCTGTCACCAAGGTACAGTAGCTAGTAATGTATGGACATCTCAAATTTGTTAATGGTGTGATTGTTGTGCATTAAACAGCCATCAAAGTGCAATCAGAGACAGACAGGACTAGAACATTGCAGACAAGCTTAGGAATAGGTTGTAGAAGTACACCACATTGCAAGGGGCACCATATTAATGGCAATAGTGTTCAGAAAGATATTTTATTGAATATGGGTTTCCTGACCAAAGCTCTCATGGCAGTGTGTAGGGGGAAAGACTGACAGAGCAGGTTCTTGGCTTTCCCCTTGTTTCTCCTGGCGGTAAAAAGTCTGCCGGGAAACCCGTGCGTGTGTACTAAGCATAAGGATGCTTTGAAAACAAATTTAGAAATGAATTAGAACAAGAAAACTGGTATAACATTCTGAAAATCAGCCTAAAAAATGGCAAGATATAGGCACATTTATTCATATAATCTCTTGGGAGACTAATCCAGTATAGTACCCTGATCCAAAATAGTTTTCCCTTCACATAAATCCAGGTGTTCATCCATAATGTGACCTTCCCGAAGTGCTGAACATATTCCAAAGGACGGCACTAGCAAGCATCTAGAAGTGGTACAAAGTGGCAGGCTAATGATTACAATGAGTACGGTCTCTATAAAAGTGAAGGGGCCATGTCCCTCCTCTGACTCATTCAGCTCTATGTATAATCTGACATCCTACTATTCAGAACTATTAATAAAATAGGCCACAGTGGAAAGTGACAAAGGGCCTGCCATGGTATTGCACTATTTCACTTAAGCACTTCTTCACTTTCCTTCCCCCATTTTTATTTTTGTGTTTTGTTACATTCATCCTTTTTTTTGAGCATGGTATACTTTTTCACAGTTTGATTAGTAGGGTGTAGGTCCTCGGGCCTGCCCGGAAAGTCTTGGGAGGGGGAAATATGGCCTTCTGGCTCAGTTCGCCCTGTCTCATTGGGTCTCCCTTTGGGGGAGCCCCATCTAGTACTTGGGGTTGATCTGTTTTGGCAGATCTCCTAGAGAACGGGGTCCACCTGGTTTCAGCTAGGTGGACCAGTGAGTACCTCAGTCCCTGTCAGGAGCCTTGCACCCCGGGTGATCAGTGTAAAGGCCCTTCCTCTTCAGAGGAGGTCCATGTGTACACCCTGTACATTTGTTTGTGTTCTCACGTTTTGTGTGCACTTTTTTTTGCACCAGGTGTTAGTCTGAGTGTGTTTCATGTTACAGGCTTTAAAGGGGTTGTAAAGATATCATTTTTTTTCCTAAACAGCTTCCTTTACCTTAGTGCAGTCCTCCTTAACTTACCTCATTCTTCGATTTTTCTTTTAAATGTCCTTATTTCTTCTGAGAAAACCTCATTTCCTGTTCTTCTGTCTGTAACTACACATAGTAATACAAGGCTTTCTCCCTGGTGTGGAGTGTCGTGCTCGCTCCCTCCCTTGGACTACGAGAGAGTCAGGACACCCAATAACACACAGCTCCTTTCTCTATCTGCAACGTAGAGAGTGTCCTGACTCTCCCGTAGTCCAAGGTGGGGAGTTACAGACAGAAGAACAGGAAGTGAGGATTTCTCAGAAGAAATAAGGACATTTAAAAGCAAAATCGAATGATGAGGTAAGTGAAGGAGGACTGCACTATAGTAAGGGAAGCTATTTAGGGGAAAAACTGGTACCTTTACAACCCCTTTAACAACAAAATATATAAAATAATGGAAATCAACCCAGTGACTCAGTTACTTCACTCTCACCACCAACTCACATAAAAAAATCTCAGTATTTCTTATTTATATGAATATAAAGAAAATATTATATGCAAACATCGTGTTGTATGGCCAAAGATATATAAACTACTATAGGTTTATCAATTGGATATGAGTCAAATCTCTTTGTATATAACTGAGGTCAATCCTTCCCTGACTTCTGACCCTGATCTTTTCTTACCAAGCATTGTTCACAGTGATGTCCACAACCTTAGTGCAGGAACATACTGGAGATTAAAAAATCATGCAAAACGTATACTCACAACAACTCCAAACATTTTTTGTGACCCTAGGGGGTCAAATGACTTTGCAGAAGTAGAAAAAAAATTAGGCTTACAAACAGAATCCAGCTGTGCCGTTTGTTTTGTCTGGAATGGCATGTTTACTTTTTGTTTCATGTCATTTAGGTCCCAATAGACCTATTCAGCAAGAATAAGAACATAGGAGAGGAGGTTAAACACAAAGTTGGACAGAGAGAAAGAAACAAGAGTAATCCATTCCAAATATGGTCCTTGGTACAGATGTTTCGGCACGATCTCACACTTAAATCTTGACTGTGATGCTTTGCCGGATATAACTGTATAAGGTAAATGAAGAATTGCACCTGGCAGCAATATTAAGCGTATTAATACTTAATAAGCAATTGTTTACATTCCATGGTAACAATGATAGTACACTTGCTTACATTTCCGGCTCTACATTTTAGACTCTCCAGATGTTTTAAACTACAACTCTCAGTATGTTCTGCACTTTGGCTCCACAATAGAGAGGCTCAGTTTGTCCTTCCCGAGAAATGTATCTTTGAGTTAATGTGAGATTGTATCTAAGACAGAATTACTGGTGCTATCCACAGAACAGAACACCTGCATTGGGACCAGCAATTTCAAAAACGCCCTCTTTTGTTACCAAGCAACTAATTGTAAAACACTATGGACCCCATTTCAGCTGCGTTTGTGTCATCTAACTGCTTTTGAAACTACATCATAATGTGAATATGGGAACTCGTCATTCTCTAATTTTAATACATTGAAAAGCTTCCAAGAAGCCCTTACTGTAGAAATACAAAAGAGATTTTATGTAAGTACAGAAGCAACAGGTGGTAACCTCCAGATCTCCCTTCATAAGGAGTGGAAGCCTATCTAAATGTATCCAGACTCTGGCACCCATAAGATTTATACTGTACACTGGGGAGTGAGGTGTGCCAGACTGGTTTCTAAATCAACCAGAAGAGTTCTGGCCCATCTAAGGTAACGTCTACCCTTCATAGCTGACATAAAAAAATACAGTTTTCGGCTATATTAAAATAGTGACACATGTAATATACATTATGGCGTGTTTATGGCTTAAAGCAGGGGTAGGCAACCTCGGCCCTCCAGCTGTGGCGACATTGCAAGACCCTGAAAATCACAGGCATAACTCCTAGATGCATGATGGAATTTTTAGTTTCACCACAGCTGGAGTGCCGAGGTTGCCTATCCCTGCTTTAAAGGGGTTGTAAAGGTAAAATTTTTTTCCTAAATAGCTTCCTTTACCTTAGTACAGTCCTCCTTCACTTACCTCAGTAAAACTAATTGAACATTTTTTTGTTTTAAGTTGTATCAGTGGCTGCTCTAATTTGCAACATACAGAAAAAAAATGGACTTCACAACCAACCGCCTTGCATCTAAGAGTAACTGTGTGTAATCGCTCTGAGCTTTTTTTTTTTTTATGTTTCTCTGGGATGCCAAAAATAGTGGATCCCAATATAAGGTATTGAAAATTGGGAAACCCCCAGGTATAAATTATGGAAATTCTAACACGATCGGAAATTCCGACAAGAAAAGTTTGATGTGAGCTTTTGGTTGGAAATTCCGACCATGTGTAGGCTTCATATGACTTTTTCTGTCTGAAATGCCGACAGCAAAAATTTGAGAGCTGGTTCTCAATTTTTCCGACAAGAAAAATTCAGATTGTCTGTATGCAATTCTGACGCACAACAAAAAAAACATGAATGCTCGGAATTAACTCGACCCATGCTCAAAATCATCAAACTTCATTTTTCTCAGCTCTTTGAAGTGTTGTACGTCACCGCGTTTTTTGACGGTCTGAAGTTTGTGTGACCAAGTAAGTGTACGCAACACAAGTTTGAGCCAACATTCCGTCTAAAAAAAATCCACGGTTTTCTTGTCGAAATTTCCGATCGCGTGTACGCGGCATTAGACTGTGACACCATTCTGCTACAAATCAGTTCAGCAATCTGTATGTACTACTGTAAGATCTATTTGTTATGTTAGGTCTAGGCTTGAAAGTAATTGTTTTTAAAGGAATACATTTTAGTCATTTGTTATCCAAAGTTGAGTTTATTCATTGTATTTAAAAATGCTACTTTCCTCTCTACTTTGAAAAAGTGATGTCCACATTAGCTGCTGGCTGGTATTGGGCAAAGTAAGGCTAGCAACCAGTGCATCTATCTATACATTGATACTGAATATGAGAAATGATCAATTACTGTCAAATGGCAAGGAATGGGCAACATGAGAAAGAGACAAGATTAAGTTTAAGATAATAATGAGAACAGAAGACAAGCTGAAAGCGGAGAAGACAAAGATGTCCAGGTGCATAAGGCCCTGGTATGGTAGAGAGGCTAACATGAGAACTTTGAAGATAAAATGAAAGCCCTTGAAGGTTTTGTTTGTTTAGCGGTAATTGCCTAGTACATGAAATGATGAAAGTAGCATTGTTATCATTTTCGATGTCAATGTTACATTTCTATACCCCAAACTACGAGGTACTTCTGGATATTCCTAAAAAAACATTATGCACTTGTTGAACACTATGTTCAACTTTAAAACAGCATTACGGAAACCACTTCCAACTGTGGTGGTATTTTCTTGTATTTGTTGTGAATCGAGAGAGTAGGGTGCTGAAGATAAGTGGACTTGAAGACAATGTTAGCACTGCTTATCACGGCTGAAAACAATTGTGTTTAGGGCAGGTTTTCTAACCTTATCATTTGATGTTGCCTCGAACATTGGTTGGTTTGGCATGGCCAGATCTGGCATCCTTATCTCATGTCTATGGGTAATTTAAAGAGAACCTGTACTGAAAATATTCTCACCTTCCTCTTTGCAGAAAGTATCTTGCAGGGCCTCCATCAAAATTCCTCATTCCAGTCAATTTCCCCAAACTAGCCCTAGAGAAAATGTTGATATTTCAGGGTATGAGACACAGGTGCACGATCAATGAGGCAATGTGCACTATTAATGTAGTACTCAGAGTTCAAACAGCCAGTTGACTAGCCCAGCTGCTGACACATAAGGGGCATGACTGCCAGAATGCAAATGTTGGTATAGCTGGGGATAGCTGTGAGGGACCTTACAATTTATGGTATGTAGTGCTGTGTGCTCTCGACATGCACCTTCACAAATATTTCCATCCAAATGATATTGTTTCATAATGTGAGACTGTTACATAATTGCCCTAAAATTATCATTACATATAACACGCACACACTATTTGCAACCGATTTGCAGGATGAAATAGTGAGTGTTATACACCAAATACAGTGTTTACATATCCTTTGTGATACAGTAGATAGTGATAGGATATATATATATTATAATGTACTTGTCGATGCAGAAGTTTAGAGTGCTGCACTATTTTTGGTAAAAAATATATTACTATTACTTTCTGCTGGCAGGCTGGCTTTGTGCTGGCAGGGTTACTGATTTATAAAGAGGGGAGTCTGGCCTCAATAACTCCAATCTGCTAAGCTATATCTTGGCACTAAATGATAAATCAATATTATCCCTGAACAGATTGCTAGGCATTTAGTATTTGATGTCACCAATTACTCTCACCTTAGCCACCCCCTTGATGAGGTCTCAACGCATGGACTGTGTGGCAAGATAGTAGCACTAGCAGCTTTGGTATGTACTGTCGTTATATTAAGATGTGCATTGTACACAAGTACTTTTTTTTTTAGCATGATCATAATATATTGGGCTCCTACCTAAAGCTAGCTTTAAATACAGTAGGTCAATTATAATCCAATATTTGTTTTAGAGATAGACTGACAATGACTTGCCCAATCATGTGTTTACCATGTTATGTATTTGGTTTTCTCTGCATGATCATAGTATCCAAATAATGATTTGATTTGCTATGTCTTTCTATAGATTCTTAATGCCAAACATTTTAGAATAGGCAACTAAACGTCCACCTTAGGTCAGGTACACAGAAAAAAAAATTCATGTAAAACCCCGACTTGAACTTCTATGGACTAAGGCCTCGTACACATGACCGTTTTCCTCGACAGAATCCATCAAGAAACTTGGTGGCAGAGCTTTTTTTCTGAGGAAAACGGTTGTGTGTATGTTTTTCATCGAGAAAACTGTCGACGAACTCGACAAGAAAAAAAGTTCTCTTTTTCCTCATCGGGATTCTCAATTTCCTTGTCGTGTTCCTCGTCGCGCTGGTTTTCGTAGCGTTCGTAATGGAAATAGCACATTTGTCACGCTGTAACAGACTGAAAAGTGCAAATTGTCTCTTACACCAAACTTTTACTTAACACGCAGTAACATGAGATTAGCAAAAGCAGCCCCAAGGGTTGTGCCAGTGGAACTGAACTTCCCCTGCCATTGTACGTGTTGAAGTCACCGCGTTTGAGAATGACAAGATTTTGTCTTGACAGTGTGTATGCAAAGACAGCTTGTCAAGTTTATCGACAAGCCTAACAAGGAACTCGTCGAGGAAAACGATGTGTCTGAAACAACGAGTTCCTCGGTCGTGTGTACGAGGCCTAAGAAATAATTTCTTGATCGTAGAAGTCCATAACTTTAGGTTTTACATGAAAAGGGACACATTTCTTAGAAATCAACTTTTCTGAAAATGAAGCTGATTAAAGTAACCAAATATTTATTGGATTTGTCATATCTTGTCATAGATTCTTATTGCCAAACATTTTAGAATAGGCAACTCAATGTCCACCTTAGGTCAGGTACTCAGAAAATAATTTTTCATGTAAAACCCTGACTTGAAATTCTATGCAATAAGAAATAATTTCTTGATCGTAGAAGACCATAACTTTAGGTTTTACATGAAAAAGGACACATTTCCTAGAAATCACCTTTTCTAAAAATGAAACGGATTATAGTAACCAAATATTTATTGGATTTGCCATATCTTGCCATAGATTCTTATTGCCAAACATTTTTGAATGGGCAACTTAATCTCCTCCTCAAGTCCAATGCTCATAAAATAATTTTTCGTGTTAAAAATTCAGGGCTTTACATAAAAAAGCACACAGCTCTTAGAAATCAACTTTTCTGAAAATGAGGCTGCCTCAGAACAGGCAGCTATATCTGCCCATGTATGGCCAATTCAAATTTTATCCTAGCCTGCCAAGACTATGTTGGCTCAAATAAATAACCAGATCAAAGTGAAGCCCATTTTTTTTTTAATGTCTCCTATTTTACATAAGTGGCAACTGGAGCCAGTTCAACAATTTGGGAGCCTACTCAATAAGGCAGTCAAATGGTACAGAGAATGTGCAAAGTGCAGTTACTTCTTACAACTATTCAGATTTTAATTTTCTGCAGTTAGATCCAATTACTTTTGATTGCTTGCTATAAAAGCTCTGATTTGCATATCCTCTTTGTTCTTTATACCGCTTAATGAGTCAAACCCATAAACACCATGAAAAGCAATTCCCATGCTATGTTCTTTAGGCTCTGATGGAAGCAGACATTTCCTTGACTCCTGAAACTCTTGGTACTAGTTCCAGGGTGGTGACTCAGGGGGAGGGTTTAGCTTCACTGTCCAAAAATTACTAAGCACCAAATGAGTCATGAAATGGCCTAATCACAGGTTTTGCTTTGTAGCAGATTAATCCTCAAAAATAAACCTTTACTGTGTCCATACAGGGCGAAATAACAGGTAAATGTAATAGCCTACACCTTCTGCTGTTTAAAAATAATTCCGCTTATTACTCTTGCCAGAGCAAAGTAAAAATGGGTCTGGTCAAAGCCTACACAGGGCTGTAGACACAAAAAAAGGGGGGTTCAGTGACTTCTCCCATACCCCACATTTGATCATGGGATGCAGTGTCAGATGTTCCTTCATACCCAGAAGTAGAAAGAAATTCACTTCACTTTCACGTGTGAACAGGGCAGTTAATGTTGCTTATGTAAAGTACACTTTAACCACTTGAGTACCAACCTGTAATACCCCTTAATTTTTTTGCCATTTTTCAGTTTCAGGTGCTGTGATACTTTGAATGACATTAACTCAGCCATGCAACACTGGCTCCAAATTAATATTAATACAATATTTTAAATCAGATATAGCTTTCCTTGGGTGGTATTTAATAAACATTGTGGGAAAATTACCAATAAAACAAAACTGTTTCACTTAATGCCTTTTAGAAAGCATATTGAAAAAAAAAAAAAAGCCAAGACTGTGTAAACCCCTAAAGCTACTTTCCTAGCCTGCAGTCATAGTAATATTTGTTCAGGTCCAGTATCCATGTAAATAGAAACGCAGTGCGCTTTTTGGAAATCCCTCCCTGTTGTATTATGATGCATTTATCTACCTGTCACTTCTCCAAAGAAATCAGTGAAAACAAGGTTCAATTTTTGTGTAAGCATGTTTGCACAGGAAACCGCAAGTAATAATAGGAAACAATTGCTTTTTTCTTCTATTAGCAACACAAAACCTATACAGAAACCGAGCAAAAAAATGCAGTAACCACACATAAGAACTCCAGGTAGAAAGTGTATGAAAATGTAGACATTATTGTATACTAAAAGGCTTTAAAGGGAACCAGAATGTTTAGCTGTTTTATCCTATTTTTTTTACATGTATACGTTTCATATTTAACCACTTGCGGCCCCGCATATGGTCAATTGACGGCAGCTTAGGGGATCTGAATATCCAAGCTGCCGTCAATTGACGGCATCGTTTTTTCCGGCCACTGGGGGGCGAGCGCGCCCGGCGCGTCCCCGAGATGCCGATGCGCGTGCCTGGCGGTCGCGATGTCCGCCAGGTACCCGCTGATCGGCAGTTTTAGAGCAGGAACGTGAAGCTCTGTGTGTAAACACAGAGCTCCACGTCCTGTCAGGGAGAGGAGACAGATGCTGTTTCTCTTGTACATAGGGAGACAGCATCGGTCACCTGACCCAGTCACCCCCCACACAGTTAGAACACACCCAGGACTCACATTTAACCCCTTCCTCACCCCCTAGTGTTAACCCCTTCACTGCCAGTCACATTTATACAGTAATTAGTGCATTTTTATAGCACTGATCGCTGTATAAATGTGAATGGTCCCAAAAATGTGTCAAAAGTGTCCGATGTGTCCGTCGCAATATCGCAGTCCTGACAAAATTCACAGATCGCCGTATTACTAGTAAAAAAAAAAAAATTGTCAGAATTCTATCCCTTATTTCCTAGCCACTATAATCTTTGTGCAAACCAATTACTATACGCTTATTGCGATTGTTTTTTTTTACCAAAATAATGTAGAATACATATCGGCCTAAACTGAGAAAAAAAAAAAAATTTTTAAAAAATTGATTTTTATTATAGCAAAAAGTAAAAAATATTCTGTGGTTTTTTTTCAAAATTGTCGCTCTTTTTTGTTTATAGCGCAAAAAAAAAAAAAACGCAGAGGCGATCAAATACCACCAAAAGAAAGCTCTATTTGTGGGGAAAAAAGGACGTCAATTTTGTTTGTAAGGCACGTCGCACGACCGCGCAATTGTCAGTTAAAGCGACGCAGTGCTGAAAGCTGAAATTTCGCCTGGGCAGGAAGGGGGTATATGTGCCCAGTAAGCAAGTGGTTAATACGTCAAAAAGAATTTCCAAAGCACTATGGGTTTTCTAAGAAGAGAGCACAGCAAAGGAAGGTAGCTTTGCAGCATCGTTTGTCTGAATACAACCCATGCTGAGCCCTCTAACTGCTTTAATGGTTACTTGTGTAACAACTCCTAGTCCTGCTTTCACACTCGAGCGGTGCGCTTGCAAGACGTTAGAAAAAGTCCTGCAAGTAGCATGTTTGGAGCGGTTTAGGAGCAGCACCGCTGCCGAAGCGCTTACAAAGCACTTCGGCAGCAGCCCTTTTTGGGCGCATTTAAACCTTTCTTTGCAATGGGGGTTAAAAGCGCCCCATTGCAGCAGAAAAGCGTGGCTACAATGATGGTAACACGCCACTAATACTCTACTGCTAACGCGGAGCGGTGTCAGTGTGAAAGGGGTTTAAGAGAACGAGTAAACTCTATTTAAAGGGGCAATACCTTTTTAACATCTTCCTGCCACTTCGTGCTATAGCCGAAAGATGGTTACGATGTGGGTTTACTTTGCCGGAAGGGCATTCATGGGCGTCTTCGTACTCAACTATGTCTCAACTATGTCACTCTATGGCCTTAATGTGCTCCTTCTTGAGCCACTTCCTTGCCTTGGTGGTATGTTTTGGGTCATTGTCATGCTGGAATTCACAACCCACGTTCAGTGTTCTGGCTGAGGGAAGAAGGTTCTTATCCAAGATTTTATCTGAGGGCAATTGATGGTTATTTTGTATTTCACAAATAATCGATCCAGCAGTGGTCTCCGTCTCACCCAGCTTCTTGTTGATGGTCTTGTAGCCCATGCCATACATGTGCAGGTCTACAATCTTGTCCGAGATGTCCTTTGACAGGTCCTTGGTCTTGCCCATAATCGTGAGGTTTGAATGGAAGAAAGAGATTCTGTGGACAGGTGACTTTTATACACATAACAAGTTGTCGTTAGGAGCACCTTCTTAAATTGACAGGACTTATCTATGTACCATGTGAGCACATACTGTAGCCAGTCTGTGGAAGTCAGAATTATTGTTGGTTGATAGGAGATCAAATGCTTATTTTACTCACTGAAATGCAACTCAGTTATACAAAATAGGGGAGGCTACCAGGGTTGGTGCATTGAAAATGTACCAATCCAGGGAAAACCGTGGATCAATCTTTCGCTGGCTGAATGTCATTAGCAGGGACCCTGTAATCTGGTGCCATCTCCCCATGAGCTTCAGAGGGAGCACTAGGACTACTAAATGGGAGAGGCAAGACTTTGCAGCATCCCTCATCTTGAGGAATACCAAGACACTGTTTTATCTTCTGCAAGAGTACAGATCTCTCTCACTCTTATTTTTTAGGTACTTTCTTAACTTATGTGGAAAAAAGTGTGTATAATATGCGCCACGGGAAACCAATATTATTTCTCCCAACTAAAGGGTAGAATAAAATAACAATTAAACCTAAATAAATTAAATATACCAGTTTAAGAGCTGCCACCTAAAAATTTTTCAGTGTGTGAAAATACAAATAGAATCGGAAGTGAAGGGGCGCTAAGTAATACAACATCAAATTATGTGTATATATATATACATAGAAAAATGTGCAATCTTTAGAAAAACATATATTAGTATTACAGTGTCCATATAATGAATCAAACCATAAAACATATAATGAATAAAATAAGTCCAAATAGTGCTAAATAATAAGCACCCAATATTATTCTTGATTCAAACAAAAAACATGTGAATATTGCAGTTCTGGAACCTCCACCATAAATTTGCACCCGGTGAGATCAATAGAAATGGCTCCTTACCAATACTAGTGGACTCTTTTAATTAAAAAAGAAGTCATAAACCGCTTGTGTCAAAAAGATGTCATCTTTTTGACACAAGCGGTTTATGACTTCTTTTTTAATTAAAAGAGTCCACTAGTATTGGTAAGGAGCCATTTCTATTGATCTCACCGGGTGCAAATTTATGGTGGAGGTTCCAGAACTGCAATATTCACATGTTTTTTGTTTGAATCAAGAATAATATTGGGTGCTTATTATTTAGCACTATTTGGACTTATTTTATTCATTATATGTTTTATGGTTTGATTCATTATATGGACACTGTAATACTAATATATGTTTTTCTAAAGATTGCACATTTTTCTATGTATATATATATACACATAATTTGATGTTGTATTACTTAGCGCCCCTTCACTTCCGATTCTACTTTCTTAACTTGTTTAAACAATGTACAGTTCCCTGTATGACTACATGTTCTTCCACCATCCTTCAGTAAAGTTCTTATGTTTTCAAAAGGAGCATTTTTAGACATAGTGGACAAAAAAAGGGGGCTAGAAAGAGGGCATAGGTTAAGATAGGCCAGGCTGGTCACCCTGTCAGGCACAGGAACTCTGGGCAGCAGCTCATGTAAAGGAGCCGTCACCAAGATTGCCTGGGTCTACCAGAAATGGGTTGAGACTACATTGTAGTTGGTCCTGTTACAATACAACAGTAGTAAGACGCTCCCAGAAGAAGAGAAGGCTATGACATGCAAGGAAGAAAGAGGCTGTGTTAAGAAATTGACTGAAGCAGTAAAATTTGCTAGCAAGTTTACAGGACATTTCAGATGGATAAAAACATAATTTACGCATAGGACAAATGCTGCAAGTAAGCATTTAAAATCTTTGATCCTTCTGTACTTTTGCCTGTAGATATGGGGTCGTGATTAGTATGAGGGGTGGGCTTCAGGGCCTACCATCTTTCTAAAAGTATCAGTCCCTCAACTAAAGACTAGAGTACAGTGTTCCTTGTGCATCATCTTTAGAAGTGGCTTCCTTCTGGGACGACAGCCATGCAGGGCCATCTTAATAGCATCATGGGCCCCTGAGCAAAGTAATGGGCCCCTACAATGATGACAGTGAAGTTAAACAAACATCAAGTAGGTAGGAGGCAGACTGCCTCCCTGTGTATCTATCACTCTTAGTGCCATCATGGGGCCCCCAATTTCGGGGCAGCGTGGGTTCAAGGACCAGCTGCTTTGAGGAAATTGCAGGGGCCCCCCATGCAGCTGGGGCCCCTGGGCGGTGCCCAGGTGTGCCCTCTCATTAAGATAGCCCTGCAGCCATGCAGACCAATTTGATGCAGTGTGCTGTGTATGGCATGAGCAATGACAGGCTGACCCCCCACCCCTTCAACCTCTGCAGCAATGCTGGCAGCACTCATATGTCTATTTCCCAAAGACAACCTCTGGATATGACGCAGAGCACGTGCACTCAACTTCTTTGGTTGACCATGGCAAGGCCTGTTTTGAGTGAATGTTAAACCGATGTATGGTCTTGGCCACCGTGCTGCAGCTCAGTTTCAGGGTCTTGGAAATCTTCTTATAGCCTATGCCATCTTTATGTAGAGCAACAATTCTTTTTTTCAGATACTTATAGAGTTCTTTGCCATAAGGGGCCATGTTAAACTTCCAGTGACCGGTATGAGAGAATGAGAGCGATAACACCAAATTTAACACACCTGCTCCCCATTCACACCTGAGACCTTGTAACACTGAGGCCCCGTACACCCGTCCGAGCTTCTCGGCAGAATCCAGCGAGAAGCTCGCTGGGATCCATATTCTGGCGAGAAGCTCGATCGTGTGTACGTTTTCTCCGAGAAAACTGTCGAGCAAGGCGTCGAGCCAAAATAGAGAGCAGGTTCTCTTTTTCCTCGATGGGCCATCGGGACTAATGGCTCGACGCCTTTTTCGACAGCCTGGTCGACGAACTCGACGGCCGGCCGAGAACCTCATCGGGCGGAACGATGAGTTTAGCCCGACGAGGTTCTCGTACGTGTGTATGCGGCCTAACGGGTCACATGACACCAGGGTGGGAAATCGGCTAACTGGGCCCAATTTGGGCATCTTCACTTAGGGGTGTACTCACATGTTGCCAGCGGTTTAGACATTAATGGCTGTGTGTGGAGTTATTTCGAGGGGACAGCAAATGTACTCTTATACGAGCTGTACACTCACTACTTTACATTGCAGCAAAGTGTCATTTCTTCAGTGTTGTCACATGAAAAGATATAATAAAATATTTCCAGGGGTGTACTCACTTGTGTGCGATACTGTATATGAGGTCCTGCATATGGACTGTATTTTAGGTTGTATGCAAAAGAATATATGTGATAATGACATCCTGGAGATGAAAGATGCTAAATAGCAGTGCCCACCTGCATCCTAGCTACAGAGGATGTTAACCAACTGCAATCATAGACATAGGACATGAGACAGCAATAACTTCCTGTGTCTTACTGACAGAGAACCCTAGTGTGTTATAGTACTTGAGGGGTCTAGGCAGCAATAGCCTCCTGCAACCTAGAAGGACACTAGGTAACGATAGCCATTGGCCTCCAAGGATGAAAGGCTGCAATGGCTGCTTTCGCCTTGGCAAACAATAGGCATAATTAAAGCCTAACTCTAGAACTACTACGGCTTTAAATTATTCCTTTGGGCCAAGCTGACACAAATACACTATTTCCTTTACGAACTGATGTGACTGCTGGGAACACTGTATAAACTGTATGTAGGATCATCTACATACTGTATACAGCTATGTGTTCCGACAGTACAAGGACTTCCAATCACATTACTGGAACAAAATTAAGTCAGGCTGAAATCTGCTCAGTCATCAGTGGCGGAATTATAGGGGTGCTGAGGTCGCCATGGTGACCGGGCCCCTTGCTGGAGGGGGCCCCGAGGGCCCCCTGTATACAGTGCTTCAAAAGAAAGAGCACAGACAAGTTCCCCGATCCCAAGCCGAACTGTAATCGGCACTGTGCGGGGAGCTCGTCACAGTCATTACAAACTGAAAGCAAAGTGTGTGCTCTTTGTCTCCCCCTACAGTGCAGTACCCGGCAGGAAGAGCTGCTAAGGTAAAAGACTGACGTTTTTCATCTACTGTGTGTGTGTGTGTTTTTGCATGCCATGTATGTATGAATGTGTGTGTGCATGTGAATATGTATGTATGTATGTGAGTGTGCATGTATTGAGACTCAGACTGCAGTGGTTGCAATAGTAGACTAAAGTAAAAGTATACAGAACAAACTGCAGGCATGAAAGACAGCACCTGTGATCATCATTATCATGCTGATGATCACACTGTACAGCCTATATTATACTGTACTTCATGTGACTGTACTGTATATAGGCTATATACAGTACAGTCACATGAAGTACAGTGTAATTATCAGCATGATAATGATGATCACAGGTGCTGTGGCTGTATGTTTCATGGCTGTAGACAGTGTTTGCACTGTATACTTTTACTCCAGGCTTTTTTTCCGCAGAAATGTGACACTTCTGAAATCTGCACTCTGTACGTAGCACACCCCGGACTCTGTACGTAGCACACCCCGGACTCTGTACGTAGCACACCCCGGACTCTGTACGTAGCACACCCCGGACTCTGTACGTAGCACACCCCGGACTCTGTACGTAGCACACCCCGGACTCTGTACGTTGCACACCCCGGACTCTGTACGTTGCACACCCCGGACTCTGTACGTTGCACACCCCCGGACTCTGTACGTTGCACACCCCGGACTCTGTACGTAGCACACCCCGGACTCTGTACATAGCACACCCCGGACTCTGTACGTAGCACACCACGGACTCTGTACGTAGCACACCCCGGACTCTGTACGTAGCACACCCCGGACTCTGTACGTAGCACACCACGGACTCTGTACGTAGCACACCACGGACTCTGTACGTAGCACACCACGGACTCTGTACGTAGCACACCACGGACTCTGTACGTAGCACACCACGGACTCTGTACGTAGCACACCCTGCACTCTGTACGAAGCACACCTTGAACTCTGCATGCAACACACCTTTAACTAATGGCGGATTTATCAGGGTCGCAGCAGTCGCCGTTGCGACTGGGCCCTGTAATTCCGCCAAGTCTGCCCATTTAAGGTGCCCGACTGCCGCCTGCCAGTGTGAGGGGTCCACCTGACTGTCATGCCACTGTGGAGGGGGGCCCTTCATGATTTCTTGCACCGGGGCCCTGAAGTCTCTAGTTACGCCACTTTCAGTCATTCACAGGAAGCTCCAAACTTCCTCCCCCCTGTACTTACCTCCATAGGTGATGAGCTGTTGCTGTGGTCCAGGGATTTGAAATCTTCACTCTTCTCCCTCTTCTTTTTGCAGGGCTTCCAGGATGGATCAGATCGATGCTTTGTGCCTGACCAATCAGAATCGCTCTGATCTATGCCAGACAGGCTGCAGAGGGACTAAAGACCGCTGGACCAGCTGTATGGGCACTGACAGCATATCACCTATGGAGGTAATACAGCAGTAACCAGGGGGACACCACCCACCATCCTTGGACAGACCATTACCCCGAGCACCAAAGCCAAAAGTCTCGGAGTCATCTTTGACTCTGATATGTCGATGGATGCACAAATAGGATCAGTAGTGAGCGGATCTCACTATCTCCTCCACCTGTTGCGTAGAGTCATCCCCTTCAACCCAGAAGAGGACACAGCAGCAGTAGTAGGAACAATCATCAATTCCCAACTCAACTACGCAAACTCCCTCTATATAGGACTACCTAAATACCAGATTTCCTACCTACAAGTCATCCAAAATACGGCAGCCAGACTGGTAACGGGAAAAAAAACATGGGAATCCATCACCCCTTCCCAGAGGACCCTTCATTGGCTAACCGTAAAGGATTGTGTCACATTCAAGACCCTCTGTCTCACCCACAAGTGCACACAAGGAAATGCTCCTCAATACTTGTGCAAGAAAATAAAACACTACACCCGCAATCACATTCTCCGATCAACCAACCAAAACCTCCTCCACATCCCCAAGTCCCGCTGCCAATGGAAGGGAGAACGAAGATTTGCAGTCCAAGGACCACGGCTATGGAACGCTCCACCGACAAACATCCGCATGGAGGAAAACCATCGGGAAAAAAAATAAGATCCATCTCTTCTGAAGAATCAGGACGACACTGGATGGAAATAAGCGCCTTGATGCGATTTCGTTTGCATTTGTAGGCTATTCAAGTTATTCACTCACTCACACAAAAGTCCTGCTAGCCGCATCATGAAATCAATGGGAAACCGTGGTAATACTGCCGGCAATGCGCCACTGCAGAGGCGCATTGTGGGTGGTATCAACCCTTTTTCGACCGCTAGTGGGGTTAAAACTGCACCGCTAGGGGCCGAATATCGCGGTAAATACTGCTACCACACCTCCGCTGCCCTGTGTGAAAGGGGCCTTAAAGTCCCAATTGAGGGGGGTTCTCTTTTTTTCTACATATATAGGGATGTGGCGACAACACACTGTTCTGACGTGATGAAATCCATTTTTTTCTATTCAAAAAATAACGGACGATTATTCGTCCGATAATCTCATTGGGCTAGATTCAGGTAGAAGAGCGTATCTTTGTGCGGGCGTAGCATATCCTATTTACGCTACGCCTCTGCAACTTTTACAGGCAAGTGCTGTATTCACAAAGCACTTGCTCCGTAAGTTGCGGCGGCGTAGGGTAAATGTGCCGGTGTAAGTGCGCGTAATTCAAATTAGGCATGTAGGGGGCGTGTTGTATTGAAATTATCCGTGACCCCACGTAATTGACGCGCCGAACGAACTGCGCATGCGCCGGCCGTGGACGTATCCCTGTGCGCATGCTCAAAATTACGCTGCAAATACTCATTGGTTTTGACGTGAACGTAACTTACGCAAAGCCCTATTCGCAAACGTTTTACGCAAACAACAGAAAATTCTACGCTGTCCTGACGTCCATACTTAACATTACATATGCCTCATATAGCAGGGGTAACTTTACGCCGGACTTACGCTTACGCAAACGACTTAAAAAAATACGACCGGCCGCAAGTACGTTCGTGAATCGGCGTATCTAGCTCATTTGCATATTCGACGTGTAAATCTACGGAAACGCCACCTAGCGGCCAGCGTAAATATGCAACTAAGATACGACGGCGTAAGAGACTTACGCCGGTCGGATCTAAGACAAATCTATGCGTAACTGATTCTCAGGCGCATAGATATGACGCCGCTCACTCAGAGTTACGACGGCGTATCTGGAGATACACCGTCGTAACTCGTACCTGAATCTGGCCCATTGTGTGTACCAGGCAAAGAGATGGGGAAAAGAAGAGGTTCAGGCACTCATGGAGGATATAACAAGGAATCAGAAAAACACAGTAAGAAAGGATTTCATGGAAAATAGATCACAGGACCATCAAGCAGTGGATGTTTAGATTCTTTTTGTAGAATAAAGATATCATTTAGTGTCACTTTTCCGCTGTACGCTTGTCCCACGTAATCAAAGCGTGTTTTACGCAGCAGCTTGCTGTCAGCAAGATCCTGAGTACTAGTTGCTGTATTTTCTTACCCTAATAAACTGACCCTGCAGTGATTTTCTGAATGAATGTACACAAGCTGACACCCTGTAAGGTTTGTGGGGCTGTAAATGTGCTAAGACTGTTATTTCAGAGGGAGGATGTGATGTGCTGTGTATACAGAAGCTGATAAATAGAAGGTGGACAAGTCATGTCATTCTCCTCCTCCATGTCTCAGACATGTACTGGGAGGGCAGACAGCAGTCAATGAATGAGTGGGATGGCCTTTATACCTTTCAAGCATAACTAAAGCACTAATGACTTCTTTTGACTGACTCGTTGTGTTATGGGGAGGAGGCGGGTGACATCAGATCAAGGCAGGCCTGGGGAAGGGGTCAGCCTAGCAGACTGTCTCGTCTGCATTAGTCTCTCATCACTGCCTTTATCTGACTGTGATCAGGTCAGAGCTCAGAATGGAGCTGTCTGTCGCCGCTGCCTGCTGCTTTGCTTGTGGGATGCTCTCTGTTTAGATAACACACCATCAAGTCTCCGATCAAATCCACCTCCTTCACATGTCTGGGGACAAGGACAATGGTGGCATGCGAGGGGTTAACCGCCGCACAAGGCGACTCTAATGGCAGGGGGTCTCCAACCTTTATCAGGCTGATGGAGCAGAATGGGGGGTGGGGATTAGGAAGGTCTGCAGCAAGTATAAAGTCAATGTACGCAACCTTTACATTATAAAATGTGGGTATATCTGTTCCCTAAAAAAAGCAACCTGCAGGCCCTCGATTGGAGAGATGGTTCCTCTTTTTAAATCATTTCCCCTTTTTTTATTCTTCCTCAGTTGTCTTTCTTTAAAGTGGAGTTCCAGGCAAAAAATTTACAAAAAAACACTGCACCCTCTTCCTAATTTTTTTATATTTTTATTTCATTTCCGTACCTTTTTAGCATGTTTTCTTCTTAACTGCCGTCCCATGTCGCCACGGCGAAGTACGTCACTTCCGTGGTTTTATCGTGCCCTCGTCCTTCCTCCCATCGCTGCCTTCTTGGACCTGTGTGTCCCCAGAAAACGACGGGACCATTCAGAAAGCAGCGTGCGAATCGCGCATGCGCAGTGAACTGGCTGTGAAGCCTCAAGTCTTCACTGCCGGTTTCCCTTGCTTGCAATGCCGGTGCCTGCACCCAAAGCCGATGTATGGATCGGCTTAGGGTGCCAACATTGTGGGCTCCCTGGACAGGTAAAACCCCTTCACACGGGGGCGGTGCCAGTGTTAGCGATAAAGCATCACTAGTTTTAGCAAGCACTGTGTTTTTGATGCATTTCAATTGAAATCTATTTTTTTCCCCAAAACGCATCCCGCTGCAGGAAATAAGTCTCTGACCCTAAAAAAAAAACACATCAGTGGAAAGCACATAAATATGAATGTGACCCACAGGAAACCATGTTATATTTACTTTTTTTTTTAATTGGTGCTCTTTTTTTGTTTATAGCGCAAAAAATAAAAACCACGGAGGTAATCAAATAGCAACAAATGAAACCTCTATTTGTGGGGAAAAAAAGGACGTTGATTTTGTTTGGGTACAACGTCGCATGACCGCGCACTTGTCAGTTAAATTGACGCAGTGCCGTATCCCAAAAAATGGCCTGGTCCTTAGGTGGTTAAATGGCACCCCAAACGCAGTGGGATTTTGCCACGATTGTCAAGCGACAACATTCGCCTTTAAAAGTTGCGTGAAGCAGGAGCTTCTTTTGGACGACAATCACACATAGGAAAATTAATGGGCTGCCCCTACGTGAGACACGTGGATCTATGTGAAAATTGGCCACACACAGTTGCGAGTTTCCCCTACGAGAAGTGCGAATGGGACCTAAATATTCACAATCCAATGAATCAATAAGCATTACAAAATGTGTAAAAAATTAAAAATAAATCATATCAAAAAACGTTAAAAATAAAGACAGTGCAACAAAGATCAGTCAATTAATTAATAAATGGTACAGATCAATCATTCAAATTAAAATTATAATAAAAGTTCATGCCATAAATAGTTCCCCTCAAAAAGAATCAGGAAAGTGATAATGTGAGTCTATAGTGTAATCTGGTGTTACTCCAATTGCTCACACACATCAAGATTCTTACCAGAAGCAATGGACCTCTACCAGTGAGTTGAACGATTCTTACCAGAAGCAATGGACCTCTACCAGTGAGTTGAAGGGGAAAAAAAAACAGACAGATTCCTGCATTAACACAACAATGTGTGAAATAGGCATCTCTCCTGCAGAGCTATTGTATTCTGACAGGGGGACACTGGGCTTCCAATGGAGACCACAATTCATGGTCTCCATTTACAATATGCAGGCACGGTCTACTGTTGTCATCATCAGGCATCCACCCACCCACTTCCTTCCCCTACAAACAAGTGTATTTGCTATGCAGCCATTGCTGAAGTGGCCTCGAGAGGCTGCAGGAAATCTACAACACTAAAACATATCAAATGCTGAAAAACGGGTGTTCATGGTAAACAGGGCTTTGTCAAGTCAATCAGGGTTTAGGTCTTCTTTAACCAAATAAGGACTGGAAGTATTTGCCCCCTTAATGACCAGGCCATTTTTTGTGATACGGCACTGCGTCGCTTTAACTGAAAAGGCGTGCAATGCTGTACACAAACAAACTTTTTGTCTTTTTATCCCCACAAATGGAGATTTATTTTAGTGGTATTTGATCACCTCTGCGGTTTTTATTTTTTGCACTATAAACAAAAAAACAATACATTTTACTTTTTGCTATAATAAATATCTCCAAAAAAAAACATCTCTCCATCGTTTTAGGTCTTCTACATATTTTTGATTAAAAAAAATCACAATAAGTGTATATTGATTGGTTTGTGCAAAAGTTATAAGACCAGATTCAGGTACACGTAAATTTGCGCAGCGTATTCGAAATACTCTACGCTGCCGTATTTTACCAGGCTCTAAATCGAATTCTGGTAGATTTTTGCCCGTACGATACGGCGGCGTAGTCTATTTCTCGCCGCGTAATCGAAATACGCGATTAGGGGGCGTGAAGCATTTAAATTAGGCGCGTCCCCGCGGCGATCGAACTGCGCATGCTCCGTTCAGAAATTTCCCGCCGTGCATTGCGCGAAATCACGTCGTTATGTCATTTTTTTTTTTGAGTAGCGTCGTTTACGAACATTCCTATTCCCGGACGAATTACGCAAAAAATAATAAAAGACGTCGGAAAACGTTGAAATTCGACGCGGGAACGACGGCCATACTTAACATGGGCTGTCTAATATTAGACCAGCTAAAAGCTGGTATAACATTACGCAGCGAAAAGATGACTAAAGGTGCCGTAAGAGATTGCGATTGAAGATCGTAATTTTGTGGATCGCCGGCAAAAGCTCATTAGCATACCCCGACGCGGAAAACGACGGAAAGTCCACCCAGTGTGCGCAATTTTATTGCAGCGTAGATCTGAAGGCGTACGAACATGTAAGCCAGTCGAATTGAAGCCCGCAGCCGTATTTTCATAGTTTGAGGTTTCAGACTAGCTAAAAAACGGGCGTAATTTGAAAGTACTCCAGTCTAACACCAGTTAGACAGGAGTTACAGCTCTCTGAATCTGGCCCATAGCATCTACAAAATAGGGGATAGATTTATGGCATTTTTATTATGATTTTTTTTTTTTACTAGTAATGGCGGCGATCAGCGATTTTTAGCAGGACTGCAACATTGCAGTGGACAGATTGGAGACTTTTGGGAGCATCGACATTTATACAGCGATCAAAGCCACTGATAACTGTATAAATGTCACTGCCAGGGAATGGGGTTAACACTAGGGGGTGATTAAGGGGTTAAGTGTTTCCTAGGGAGGAGTTTCTAACTGTGGGGGGAGTGTACTGACAGAGAGTAGAGAGAGATTGTTGTTCCTGATCACTGGTAACAGCAGATCTGTCTCTGCTCCCCTGTCAGAAGGCGGATGTCTGTTTACATTGACAGATCCCCATCCTGGCTCTCTCTGGATTGCTCGTAGGTTGCCAACGGACGTCACGGCTGCCGGCCACATGCATCGGTTTTGGTGCCCCCTAGAGCTCTTAAAGTGGCCAACAAAACACCTACAGCGATTCGCGCAGCGGTGCCAACCTGCCGCCGTATAACCGTGGCTGGTCGGCAATCGCTTAATAAAAAAAAGCAATGTCTACATTATTTAGGCCCAAAAAGCAAAATCTGTATAACCACTTGTAGACCACCCCATGCAGGGCCAGTGCTACCACTAGGCCAATAGGCAGCTGCCTAGGGCACCTGGCCACTGGAGTTTCTACTCTTTTCTCTTTGCAGCAGTCTAAGCATCAGCAGGCAGCGGTGGAGGACTATGTCTGTGTCATGACTCTCGAAAGAATGGAAGCAAGCAAACATTCATTGATGGGCACTGGTAGGCTGCATTGATGGGCGCTGCTGAGGCTGTATTTGATGTGTGCTGGTGAAACTGCATTGATGGGCGCTAATGAGGCTTCATTGATGGGTGCTGGTAGACTGCATTAATGAGCACTGGTGAGGCTGCATTTGACGAGCGCTGGTAGCTGCATTGATGGTCGCTGGTGAGGCTGCATTTGATAGGCACTTCATTAAAAAAGTGGGATATACATGGGCAGGACAAAGGGGGGTTAGGGGTGGAGCCAAGGGGAGGCAAAATTAGGTTTTGTTTAGGGTGTCAAAAATCCTTGCATCAGCCCTGACCCCATGCAGATATAAGGTGTTGGGCGGTTGCTCTGCGCCGGATCACATACATGTACATGCATAATCCAGCATTTCCAGGTAGGGGGCGAGCACCCACTGCCCCATCTGTGTTGTGATTCGCTCCAGCATAAGTCAGTAAGTAGGTTCTGGCTATACATTTTTAGCTGGGACCTACTGATTGACTTAGCGAATCACAGTACAGAGTTTTGTGTTCACGTACAACAAAGGGCTCTGTACATGAAGCAGACTTTTTTTTTAATAAAAAAAAAATTATAAAAATCAGCTATATCTAGTAGTAAAAGCAGCACATAATGTGCACCTTACACTTGTTAACCCTTTCATTGCCCCTAGATGTTAACCTCTTCCCAGCCAGTGTCATTAGAACAGTGACAGTACATATTATTAACACTAATCACTGTATTAGTGTCAATGGTAATGTCAGTGACACTTAGTCAGTTCCCTCCCAGTGTCAGTTTGTGTCAGATTGTCCGCCACACTATCATAGTCCCATTATAAGTCGCTGATCACTGCCATTACTAGTATAAAAAAATTATAAATAAAAATTCCAGTATATATACCATAATTTGTAGAGGCTATAACTTTCACGCAAACTTATCTATATACATTTATTGGGGTTTTTTTGTTCCCCAAAGACATGTAGCAGAATACATTTTTTTTTATTGGATATGTTTTATAGCAGAAAGTAAAAAATATTTTATAATAATAAAATATAAAAAACCCAGTGGTGATCAAATATCACCAAAAGAAAGCTCTATTTGTGTGAAAAAAATTATATAAGTACATTTTTATCAGTTAAAGTAGTGCAGTGCTAAATAGAAATGGCCTGGTCACAAAGAGGGTAAAATCTTCCAAAGCTTAAGTGGTTAAATTTTGCCATTTTACAACCTTATGTTCGTCCTGCTGGAAGATTATTGTTTTATTCCCATAAAGCGAATACAAGTCTTGCCAAGCAGTTAAACCTGAACTTCAAGCAAACAGCTGAATATACTGTTAAAATAAATATATAATATTGCTTTACCTGCCAGATGGTTTGTTTTTTCTCCCTGCTGCTCCTGAGATTTACACTGCGCCGTCAGAGAGCACAGCCAGGTGAACTGACATCTCTTTACTGCAGTTTATGTAATAGAGCCTGGTCACCCCTTCAAAGAGCAAAAGAAGAGCGATGAGGTTATCTTGCTGCTCCTTCTCAGCACATGTGCATTGCAGCACACTTGATTGGCTACAGTTGCTGTCCCACCCCCTTCCAGTCTGAGTGCTAAAATACAGGGAATGTCTGGTGCCAAGTCAAATTCTAATACTTAAAGGAGAAGTACATCCTGTTTTCAGCAGACAGTGGGCTGAAGCCTGCTGTCAGCTGATGTCACACAGCTGATCTAGGCTTGGGCAAGATCGCGACAATGGAGTCAGGATTCGCCCACATGCCTGTACCGGCATCTGGCTCAGCCTCTTAGCAAACTGCTAAGAGCCTGAGCTGGCCGCTCCCATCCTCTTCACAGTCCAGCCCTCCAGTGAGCGAGGAGGGGGCAGGGCAGAGAGATGCTGACTGACTTCACCATCACTCTGCTCAGGCAGCCCTGAGAACCAAGAGACTGGCGGTGTTTGATCGCTCGGTTCTCAGTGTTAGAGCCGGTCAGGACATATGCAGCATCGGGTCGATGCTGTATCCAGCTAGGTAAGTATGAATCTGCACTAAAAAGACCATACATCTCTTTTAAGCAAGTTGCAATAACATATAAATAGTGTGTTTATTTATTTTATTATTATTTAATAATATTATGTTTTATTTTTTAATTTTGTATTATAAATAATATTTATTTTAACCTCTTGCCAATCACATAACACATATATGCAGTGCCAAGGACTGTGGGTCCAATGTTGTGCATTCCCAGCACACATAACAAGCTATCACAGACAGCTCTCGGTCACGACTTCTGATTGGAAACCAGTTTGATGAGCTCCTAATCACTGTGCGAGACAATCAATAACAGTAGTCATATTATAGAGAAGTTACTCTGTCTCCCAGTTATTAAAGCCCACTTAAAATAATAAAATGTATTATTAATAATAAAAAAAAGAATATATTTATTACTAGAAATATATCTATACTATATATATATATATATATATATATATATATATATATATATATATATATATATATATATATATATATATATATATATACAGTATCTCACAAAATATCTGCCCGCTGGCAACAAAAGTGAGTACACCCCTAAGTGAAAATGTCCAAATTGTTCCCAGTTAGCAATTTTCCCTCCCCGGAGTCATGTGATTTGTTAGTGTTACAAGGTCTCAGGTGTGAATGGGGAGCAGGTGTGTTAAATTTGGTGTTATCGCTCTCACTCTGTCATACTGGTCACTGGAAGTTCAACATGGCACCTAATAGCAAAGAACTCTCTGAGGATCTGAAAAAAAAAATGTTGCTCTACATAAAGATGCCCTAGGCTATAAGAAGATTGCCAAAACCCTGAATCTGAGCTGCAGCACGATGGCCAAGACCATACAGCGGTTTAACAGGACAGGTTACACTCAGAACAGGTCTCACCATGGTTGACCAAAGAAGTTGAGTTCACGTGCTCAGCGTTATATGCAGAGGTTGTCTTTGGGAAATAGACGTATGAGTGCTGCCAGCATTGCTGCAGAGGTTGAAGGGATGGGTGGGTCAGCCTGTCAGTGCTCAGACCATACACCACACGCTGCATCAAATTGGTCTGCGAGGCTGTCATCCCAGAAGTAAGCTTTTTCTTAAGATGATGCACAAGAAAGCCTTGCTGAAGACAAGCAGACTAAAGACATAGAATACTGGAACCATGCCCTTAGGTCTGATGAGACCAAGATAAACTTATTTGGTTCAGATGGCGTGAAGCGTGTGTGGCGGCAACCAGGTGAGGAGTACAAAGAGAAGTGTGTCTTGCCTACATTCAAGCATGGTGGTGGGAGTGTCATGGTCTGGGGCTGCATGAGTGCCGCCGGCACTGGGGGGCTACAGTTCATTGAGGGAACCATGAATGCCAACATGTACTGTGGCATACTGAAGCAGACAACCACTGCCTAAAGAAGCTGAGGGTAAAGGTGGTGGACTGGCCAAGCATGTCTCCAGACCTAAACCCTATTGAGCATCTGTGGGGCATCCTGAAAACGGAAGGTGGAGGAGTGCAAGGTCTCTAACATCCACCAGCTCCATTATATCGTCATGGAGGAGTAGACGAGGACTCCAGTGGCAACCCGTGAAGCTCTGGTGAACTCCATGCCCAAGAGGGTTAAAGGGATTGTAAAGGTTTGTTTTTTATTTTCTAAATCGGTTCCTTTAAAGGGTCACTAAAGGAAAAACAATTTTTTGCTGAAATGACTGTTTACAGGGTATAGAGACATAAAAGTAAACTGATTCCTTTTCAAAATGATTAAAAATAGATAAAAAACAATCATATAATGTGCCTGCAGGTTAGTTTCACTTTTGAACTGGCTTCATGTTTCTGCAAAGTAGAAATAGACACACAGAACAAAAACAAACAAATCCAGGGCAGTGTTTTGTTTTTAAAATGGTTCTGGGAAGTTTTAGACACACAGTAATAAGAAGAAGAAGAAGAAGAACAAAGAAAGTGGCGCCCTCTAAGCGTAGTATTACATTTATTAGGAATGAATAAACAAATAAATTCATATGAGATGGGTACTCACAAACATGCATGATTTTGGGGCGTATCAATACAAAGTCATCCGTGTATGGGATCCCGGATAGATGAGGTCCGCTGGAAGTGATGGTAGGATGGTAGTAATTCTCTTGGCAAGGAGAAGCACTCGGCAGGTGATTCCTCCGGCACATACAAGTCACAACCTATGTGAGAGTCCCTGGATGGTCATCCGACGCTGCTGGACCAGGGAACGACAAGGAAGCCGTGTAACAGCCGTGTAGTAGCAGAGGAACGCAGCCGTGGAACGCAAGACGGCAGAACGTCACTTCCGGGATGGGTCACGGGGCGGTGCACGCGTTCGAGGCATGCGTGCCTCTTCGTCAGGCTCTATGGGGGCCATGTTGGTTACGGGACATAAGTATAGCTCGGACGGAGCTGATTGGTTGGGAACTACACACAAAAGAGAATCGATACCGGGTCATCACATACAGAGGTCACGGGATAAAGAGACACACTTCTAAGCTTAAAAGGATTAATTGAATGGTATATATAAAGAAGATAATAGTTGGAACTGGGTATATTAGAATGTATATTATGGCGATAAAGATGGTAAAAAAGATCTATATAAATATGCGCTTAGTCTAATGCACTAAAGTAATGACAGCTTAGACCACTGTGAGAAAGCTCCCAGCACTGTGGTTATAAGGAAACAGACAAGCAGGAAGTGTGGAGATCAGAGCAGGATTACAGCAACTTAAAAGCAAAAACAAACATTAAGGACATGAAACCAGTACTGCAGTAAGGTAAAGGAAGCTATTTAGCTAAAAAAAAAATCCTTTAGTGATCCTTTAAGCTAGTGCATTGTTGGTTCACTTACCTTTTCCTTCCATTTCCCTTCTATATGTTCTTTTTTTTTCTGTCTGAATTTCTCACTTCCTGTTTCTCCTCAGTAAGCTGTTATGGCTGACTAACCTCAGCCAGAACAGAGGGGAAACAGGAAGTGAGAAATTCAGACAGAAAAAAAAACATATGGAAGGGAAATGGAAGGAAAAGGTGAGTGAACCAACAATGCACTAGCTTAAAGGAACCTATTTAGAAAATAAAAAAATAACCTTTACAACCACTTTAAGGCAGTGCTGGAAAATAATGGTGATTACACAGAGGTGTACTCACTTTTGTTGCCAGCGGTTTAGACATTAATGGCTGTGTGTTGAGTTATTTTGAGGGGACAGCAAATGTACACTGTTATACAAGCTGTACACTCACTACTTTACATTGTAGCAAAGTGTTATTTCGTCACATGAAAAGATATAATAAAATATTTACAAAAATGTGAGGGGTGAACTCACTTTTGTAAGATATACTGTGTATATATTTATTTATTTATATATTCATTTTTATTGTTAACATTAACTATTTAACTGCAGGCATGTGTGTTGTTTTGCGTCTGCCTGAAGTTCAGTGCTGCTCTTCCAGGAACAATACACCTTGGTCTCACTGCCATCAGACAGAACAGTGAAGTAATTCATTAGTGCGGAATGCAAAACCCTATCTGCAGACAGTAATTGCACATGCTGTTTGGAAAACAGATAGAGCAACCACCTTGTCTATTTTCTCTGCTCCACTTTCATTATCTGCTGGATCAATGTAAATTGAGGGTAAACAGAGAGCTAGAGATATAGGGAAGTGGCCTAACATCTCGGGCTTAGTGAGCTGATAGCAAATCCAGCCAAAACCTAATAGCCTGAAGGACTGAAAAAGACCCCGGCTGGTGATAATGGCAAGGCTGGTGGTGATAATGGCAAGGCTGGTGGTGATAATGGCAAGGCTGGTGGTGATAATGGCAAGGCTGGTGGGCAGGAAAGCATCATAGGGGGGATATCAGGGCTGACTATTGAGGTTCCATATGCTGCAGTAGGATGAGTTGTCCTCGGATCAGCTGATATTGTATGGCCTCATCACCTCCTCGCCCCCAGGACCTCTCTAGAGCCTCTGCCACCCATAAAAAAAACTCCCTACACCAATCTGTTTGGCTATCTCCTCCTCTGTCTGCCTTTAGGCAATCCCTGAAAACTCATCTCTTCAGGGAAGCCTATCCCACCTCTACCCAACCACTGCACTTTCTCCATCAACTCATCCCCACCCAGCTATTACCTTTGGTATCACCTGTCCCTCCCTTTTAGATTGCAAGCTCTCATGACCAAGGCCTCCCTAAAGCCTAATACACACGTTCGTACGAATAGTCGTCTGTTTTTTTTTTTGCATGCTAGTCTCATATCGAAAACCAATTATGGAAAAATTCTCGTACGACAAAATACAACTTCGGAAGTGATGTAGTGTATTCTTTCGCATTTGAGCATGCTCGGTCTTGGTCACACAACTTTGTTCGTAAAAATACGACACTAATTACACAAAAATTGTTCGTTCTGTTATCGTACGAGAAACCTTTTCCTGCATGTCCCTTTGGATATTTTTGCATCAACGGTCGTGATCGGGTTTTGAAAGCCGAATAGATTGTCAGACGATCACTCTAAAAGCAATTATTTCCATCTAATATTCTCATTATGTGTACAGGTCTTAAAGCAGAACTTCACTCTTTCAATCGGCATTGACTATTTTTAATCATCATGCTGCCAGCATTAGTCACTAGATAGGAAAAGACATCATATTTACTTGTTTTAAAGTGGTTGTAAAGGAACACGTTTTTTTTATCTTAATGCATTCTATGCAATAACATTTTAGTAAAAAAAAAAAAAAAAAAGAATACACATTTTATGCTTACCTCCTCTGTTGCCGTTGAGTTGCAGAGAGCAGCCCAGATCCTCCTCTTTTCCGGTCCCTCTTAGGCTCTCCAGGCCCCTCCCTCCTGTTGAGTGCCCCCACAGCAAGCAGCTTGCCATGGGGGCACCTGAGCCGAGTCACAGCTCTGTGTGTCCAAATTGACAAGGAGGCCAGACCCAGCACTCCCCCCCTCTCTCTTCTGATTGGCTAACTGACTGATTGATTGACAGCCGTGGGAGCCAATGGCACCGCTGCTGTTTCTCAGCCAATCAGGAAGAGAGTCCCAGACAACTAAGACACTCGTGGACATTGCTGGAGAGAGATGAGGCTCAGGTAAGTAATTAGGGGGTGCTGGGGAGGCTGCCACATACAGAACGTTTTTTATCTTAATGCATACAATTTTGTACTGTATGCTGAAATATTTTCTAAATAAAATAAAGTCTAAATAAAAATAAATAAAAAAGAATGCAATACGATTAAAAAACATTCTGCCTTTACATCCCCTTTAAGATAAAAAAAAAAAACGACTATGTGTAGCAGCCGCCCTAATACTAAGCCCCATCTCTGTCCAGCGATCTGCATGAGTGCCTCAGCTGTCCAGTTAGCCAATCAGAAAAGAGAGGTGGTGGGGCCAGATTGCAGCTCCGTGTCTGAATGGACACGGGGAGCTGCAGCTTGGCTTGGGTGCCCCTATATCAAGCAGCTTGCTGTGGGGACACTCAACAGGAGGGAGGGGCCAGGAGCAGAGAAAAGGGACCAGAGAAGAGAAGGATCTGGGTTTCTCTGTGCAAATCCACTGCAACAGAGCAGGTGAGTATAACATGTTTGTTATTTTTATAGGAAGAAAACAAAACAAGACTTTAGTATCATCCATCAGATCTAAGGACCGGTACACTGCAGTACTATCAGTTTTTATCTTTGGGTATAGATACATTCTAAGGGGAAAATAAGGATACAGTACAGAAAATAGGTTTAGGCCTGAGAGTGCAGTCGATCTCATTGATCGGTCACATCCCTATACAGTTACTCTGCATATCTGTATGGAGATGATACAAGGCTCCCCTGCCAAGGTACTAATGATGGCCAATTCCTTCCATAGATACCCATGATGGGGCACAATTCCTTCCATAGATACCCATGATGGGGCACAATTCCTTCCATAGACACCAATGATTGGGCACAATTCCTTCCATAGACACCAATAATGGGGCACAATCCCTTCCATAGACACCAATAAAGGGGCACAGTTCCTTCCATAGACACCAATGAAGGAGCACAATTCTTTCCAATGGCACAAATGCTGAGACACAATTTCTTCCTTAGACACCAATGAAGGGGCACAATTTCTTCCATAGACATCAATGATGGGTCACAATTCCTTCCATAGAGACCAATGATGGGGTACAATTCCTTCCATAGATACCCATGATGGGGCACAATTTCTTCTATAGACACCAACGATGGGGCACAATTCCTTCCATAGACACCAATAAAGGGACACAGTTCTTTCCATAGACACCAATGAAGGAGCACAATTATTTCCAATGGTACCAATGCTGGGACACCATTTCTCCCAATAGCACTGATGATGGGGCACAATTCCTTCCATAGAAACCAATGATGGGGCACAATTTCTTCCATAGACACCAAAGATGGGGCACACTTCCTTCCATAGACACCAATGATGAGGCACAATTCCTTCCATAGACACCAATGTTGGGGCACAATTCCTTCCATAGACACCAATGATGGGGCAAAATTCCTTCCATAGATACCCATGATGGGACACAATTCCTTCCATAGACACCAATAAAGGGACACAATTCTTTCCAATGGCACCAATGCTGGGACACAATTTCTCCCAATAGCACCAATGATGGGGCACAATTCCTTCCATAGACACCAATGAAGCGGCACAATTCCTTCCATAGCCGCCAATGAATGAAGGGGCACAATTCCTTCCATAGCCGCCAATGAATGAAGGGGCACAATTCCTTTCATAGCCGCCAATGAAGGGGCACAATTCCTTCCATAGCCGCCAATGAATGAAGGGGCACAATTCCTTCCATAGCCGCCAATGAAGGGGCACAATTCCTTCCATAGCCGCCAATGAATGAAGGGGCACGATTCCTTCCATAGCCGCCAATGAATGAAGCGGCAGAATTCCTTCCATAGCCGCCAATGAATGAAGGGGCACAATTCCTTTCATAGCCGCCAATGAAGGGGCACAATTCCTTCCATAGCCGCCAATGAATGAAGGGGCACAATTCCTTCCATAGCCGCCAATGAATGAAGGGGCACAATTCCTTTCATAGCCGCCAATGAAGGGGCACAATTCCTTCCATAGCCGCCAATGAATGAAGGGGCACAATTCCTTCCATAGCCGCCAATGAAGGGGCACAATTCCTTCCATAGCCGCCAATGAATGAAGGGGCACAATTCCTTTCATAGCCGCCAATGAATGAAGGGGCACAATTCCTTCCATAGCCGCCAATGAATGAAGGGGCACAATTCCTTTCATAGCCGCCAATGAAGGGGCACAATTCCTTCCATAGCCGCCAATGAATGAAGGGGCACAATTCCTTCCATAGCCGCCAATGAAGGGGCACAATTCCTTCCATAGCCGCCAATGAAGGGGCACAATTCCTTCCATAGCCGCCAATGAATGAAGGGGCACAATTCCTTCCATAGCCGCCAATGAATGAAGGGGCACAATTCCTTTCATAGCCGCCAATGAAGGGGCACAATTCCTTCCATAGCCGCCAATGAATGAAGGGGCACAATTCCTTCCATAGCCGCCAATGAATGAAGGGGCACAATTCCTTCCATAGCCGCCAATGAAGGGGCACAATTCCTTTCATAGCCGCCAATGAAGGGGCACAATTCCTTTCCTTTGACATCAGGAACTTTTCTACTCCCATTGGCCACAGTCTGTCCCCCTAATGTTGGAAGGACAATAAACTGGCCCTTTGTTTAGAACGTTTGGAGACCCCTGATCTATACAATCATATTGTCCATTGATTTACCGTGAAGATCAAAAAGATGCATCATACACTGAACAGTCATATTGATCATACTGAATATTTACCAATCATTAATACTTCCTTACAATTTGATTTCCCATCCAAACAGATCAGAAACATTAAATTGAACTTGTTTTTTTCTTGAAACCGATCGATGACGCAGTGAAGTCGATTTACTAAAACTGGAGCCCTCAGAATCGGGAGTAGCTGTGCATGGCAGCCAATCAGCTTCTAACTTCAGCTTGTTCAATGAAGCTTTGACAACAAAACCTGGAAGCTGATTGGTTGCTATGCTGAGCTGCACCAGATTTTGCACTCTCCAGACTTAGTACATCTCCCCCAGCATGTGGCTCTATAATCATTAATTAGATTGTAAGCTCACAGGAGCAGGGCCCCTCTAACCCCTTTGTTTTGAATTGTACTGTTTGTGTATTGTCTCCCTTTATATTGTAAAGCAAACTGTTGGCGCTATATAAGTCTTGTATAATAAAATGTGTCCGACTTGTGAAGAATCGTTTGATCAGATCCTTACTGCTGTACGTGCATGGTCACCCTAACAGTGGCCATAGACGGTGCAATTTAACCACTACCCGACCAGCCGCCGCAGTTATACGGCGGCAGGTCGGCTTGGCTGCGCAAAATCACATAGCTATACGTAATTTCGCATTCCAGCCATTAGGGGCGCATTTGCCCCTCTGCTCCCCCCTGGTGCCGACGCGCGTGCCAGGCGGGCGCGATCAGCACCAGGCACCCGCGAACGCTTGTTACAGCCCGAGAACCAGGAGCTGTGTGTGTAAACACACAGCTCCTGGTCCTGTCAGGGGGAGAAATGACTGATTGTCTGTTCATACAATGTATGAACAGCGATCTGTCATTTCCCCTAGTCAGTCAGTCAGTCCCCTTCAGTTAGAACACACCTAGGAACATAATTAACCCCTTCCTTGCCCCCTAGTGTTAACCCCTTCCCTGCCAGTGGCATTTTTACAGTAATCAATGTATTTTTTATAGCACTGATCGGTATAAAAATGCCAATGGTCCCAAAAATGTGTCAAAAGTGTCCGCCATAAGGTCGCAGTACCGATAAAAATCGCTGATCACCGCCATTAGTAGTAAAAAAAATATATATATAAAAAAAAATATATAAAAAAAATAATCCCCTATTTTGTAGACACTATAATTTTTGCACAAAAAAAATCAATAAACGCTTATTACAAAAAATATGTAGAAGAATACGTATCGGCCTAAACTGAGGAAAACAATTTTGTTTTATATATTTTGGGGGATATTTATTACAGCAAGAAGTAAAAAATATTCATTTTTTTTTTTTAAATTGTCGCTCTATTTTTGTTTATAGCGCAACACATAAAAACCGCAGAGGTGATCAAATACCACCAAATGAAAGCTCTATTTGTGGGGAAAAAAAGGACGCCAATTTTGTTTGGGAGTCACGTTGCACGACCGCGCAATTGTCAGTTAAAGCGACGCAGTGCCAAATCGCAAAAAGTGGCACGGTCATTGACCAGCAAAATAGTCCGGGCTGAAGTGGTTAACAGGATAAAATGATTAAATCAGACATCGATCGACTGAGACAAAAATGACATGGCAGATAGTGACAGTTTTGATTCACCCAAGTCAGTTGTGGCAAAAAATAAAAAAAATGATCATATGAGGTCAATTGATGGGCTTTTTTGTATTGGATTTATGTGTGTGTTTCAAAAAGATGTGACAATACACCATAGATCTGCCAAAGATCGACCCTGTAATGTTGTTGTTTTTTTTTTTTATCACGATCAAAACCAGTACTCTCTGTTGTCATTGCTAGCTCAGCCATTTCTTGTGCCTCGATCGATAGCCGATCTGATGGTTTTGTTGAATCGCAGATCGATCGTTCAGTTTATCACACCCTGTGTTGCCATCATAGGAGACAATGAGAGATGATCGCTTCCCTGGCACAGTGCGATCTATCAGACCCGGAGCCTGCTCTGTGTCTATGGGAGCAGATCGGAAGGATGAGATCGGAAGGATGAGATCGGAGGGATGAGATCGGAGGGATCAGACGATGCTCCCTACACACACATCACACTCCAGCCTCATCTGGATCAGACTCCGGAGGTTTTCGGCACGCTTGTGTGTCGGAGGAAAAAAAAAATCCAGGAGGAGGGGTGCCGGGGAAGAAAATAAAGGAAACGGAAGCCAACCAAAAGAGTAATAGTAGCAGCAGTGTGTCCAACAGCAGCACCAGCAGAGGGACCTCCTCCGATCTCCTCCTCCGATCACCCCGTCTACTCTGTGCGATCCCAGCCTGACACTCCATCCACTCTACTGGTACCACCATGGACTGCCACCGCATGCCAATCCATGCCACCTCTCCTCGGATTACCTCCTTCACCCCATGGATCTTTATCTTCACCACCTTCATGAGGGTGTCACTGGGATCTTCATTCCTGACAGGTAGGGATCAGCATGGCACATCAGATGGATATCAGTGTATACATAGAGATGGCATGGATAGGGCACTACACATACATCACATCTGTATAGAGGGCATGTTACTACACATACACAAAAGGCAACATATATATATATATATATATATATATATATATATATATATATATATACATACTCACTTTTCTGTATGTGTTCTATCATACCATATACACCAATTTCATGTGTATGTACTAACTTATGTTGTAAAGTGCTGCAAATTGTTGGCACTAGATAAATCCTGTATAATAATATAATACAAGAATAATAACATATCTATTAAATATATAGGTACTCACTTTTCTGTAAGTATACATCATACTAATGATACTCAATTTCATGTATATGTATGTGTCCTGACATATCATATATATATATACCCAATAGATATGTCAGTAAACATTCATGACATTAAGTATATATGGCATGCCAGTGTACATACAGGAAAGTGAGTATAAAGTGAGTATATATACAATAGTTATGTCAGAAGGCATACATGAAATGTAGTATATTAGTGCTAGTGCATGTACATGATAGTGAGTAAATTCATGATATATATATATATATATATATATATATATATATATATATATATATATATATATATATATATATATATATATATAATTCCCTATTGGGTGTTTAGCATATATGTGATAGTGAATATATACATGTACATGATAGTGAGTAAATTCATGATATATATATATATATATATATATATATATCTATCTATATATATATATATATATATATATATATATATATATATATATATATAGATATGTATATATACAATTATATAGATATGTCATCACACATACATCAAATTCAGTACATATGGTATGTCAGTACACATAATATATTAAAAATATATATTTATATATATTTATCTATTTTAGATATACATACAGAAAAGTACTTTATATATATATATATATATATATATATATATATATATATATATATATATATATATATATATTTCTTTATATCTATATATATATATATATATATATATATATATTTCTTTATATCTATATATATATATATATATATATATATATATATTAAAAAAAAAAAAATATATATATATATATATATTCAATATCACGTATATGCTAAAGCACACAATAGCGAATTATATCATAGTTGTGAGTTCACACATCCATAAAAGTAATTACAATAAAACCTTGGTTTGAGAACGTTTTGCAAGACAAGCAAAATGTTTTAATACATTTTCCCTTGATATACAAGCGATGCCTTGATATAAGAGTAGCGTCACAACTGAGTATAAAAAAAGAAGAGAGGAGCCTCTAAGTGTAGCAATATGGTTACATTTAATGAAGGTACAACATTTAGCAAATTATTGCTACACTTAGAGGTGCCTCTCTTCCCTTTTATACCCTGTAAAAAAAAAAAAAAATGCTTTGATATACAAGTGCTTTGGATTACAAGCATGTTTCTGGAACAAATTATGCTCGCAAACCAAGGTTTTACTGTATACATATATGAAAACCAACTTGCATTGTCTGTTTTAGATTAACAATAAACATAGACTGCTTAACCTGATTGAATAACGTTTTTGAGTGTTATATATTAGTATGTGCATTTGGTGCAATATACTATATATATGTATATATATACAGACATACCCCACTTTTAAGTACACAATTGGGGTTATTTACTAAAGCTGGAAAGTGCAAAATCAGGCTCACTTCTGTATAAAAACCAAAGAGCTTCCAGGTTGTATTACCAAAGTTAAATTGAACAAGCTGGGGTTAGAAGCTCATTGTTTTTTTTATACAGAAGTGAGCCTGATTTTGCACTTTCCAGCTTTAGTAAATAACCCCAATTGTGTACTTAAAAGTGGGGTATGCCTGTGTGTATATATATATATATATATATATATATATATATATATGAACTTACATTGCCTGTTTTAGATTAAGACCAAGCAAGCATAGTCAGGTTCATCTATTAGATTGGAGTTCCTGAGCATTATAGATCTGTCTGTGCACTAGGTGCACTATGAACCACTTATCTATAAGTAGTTATTGAGTTTGAAATAAAGCTGCCATGGCTTCTTGTGTGCAGTGCTCCCCCCATAGATGATGTAAGAGTTCATTGCTGGAGAGATCGGAGTGCTCTTGCGGTTATCTTGAGTTTGCACAAGGCTCTGATCTGTGCCGGATGACTGGGGCATGCTATAATCTGCCTGTATTTTGGAAGCACTAAACAGGTGTCTGCCTAGTGCAATAGTAGCCTAGTGCAATAGTAGCCCTCACTCCATTCGAACTCATAGGATTGCTTTTATTGAATTGATGGGGGCTTCTATCTTCTACATTAAAGTAGTGGCAGTGCTGCTGGATGTAATTACACGTTTGCAGGCAGGTGAGGGCTGCAGTCCCTGGTAGGACATATTTCACTGACACCTGGTACATTAAACCCAAAGAAAAACTTTAAAGTCAAAGTCTATTAAAGGCAAGTAGTGTTCAGTTTCACAAAAAAAGTGATCCTAAACGTAGATAAATACTAAGATGATCAGAGGGAGGAGGAATAGAGAGCATGTTAAGGGTACAACCTTTTGAAAAATGAGCTAGTGATGGAAGGTAAATGGTGACAGATAACATAGGCTCATGTTAGGAGATCACCTTTGTCCCAAAGACCCTATCTCTTCCTATCTACATCACATGCCTGTTTAAAGATAGATGACAGCAAACATGTAATAACTAGACCACATTTCTTTTATAGTCATTGAAAGTTGCTGTAGATCAGTCAGCTTGGCACGGGGAGCTGTAGGTGCCTCTTGGGTTGCTAAGTGCTAAAAGCAATCTATAAAAAAAAAGGTTACGGTGTCTACTGTTCACTGGGTCATATATCAACGTCTAATGCTAACTCCATGTTCATTACATTATGAACCGGTTAAACTATATCACTTGGTTTTTGGAGACTCACTGTTTAAGTGGTGGCTGATTCACTGTGGCAGATTGTAGACTGCTAACCCTGTCTACAAGTTTCACATAAACATCAATCACATGTGCTGTAAAACCTGAGCTTTGTACAAGTGAGAGTCAAGTCTCCATTACTAGCCCTGATGCCTCCATCCCTCCAACCCCATCCCATGCTATAGGCTAAAAAAATCACACTTTGCCAGAAATTGTAAGATCTGCCGCTGTTAGTCATGTAGTAATTCCTATCATTTTGGTTTCTTCTGCAAGGCACTGTGGCCAGTTGTGAAAACGAAGGAGAAGCTCTTCAAATTCCATTCATCACTGACAATCCATGTATTTCTTGTGTGTGTCTGGTAAGTGCCAGACTATTATTTGCTGGTGGTCTCAGAAGGTTGAAATGTCCTGTTTGTTAAGTGTAACGTGAGCGTCTATCTTTATACAGTCCGGTGGCCAACGTGGTTTTGGGAATCACAAATACATGTTTTCTGTACGTGCCATCATGTCACGTGGGCAAAAAGTGTGTATTATAGTATTAATTATGAGTCACGTGGGCAAAAAGTGTGTATTATTAGTATTTATTATGAGTCACGTGGGCAAAAAGTGTGTATTATTAGTATTTATTATTCATTATTACTATTATTAATATTATTATCATCATGTCACGTGGGCAAAAAGTGTGTATTATTAGTATTTATTATGAGTCACGTGGGCAAAAAGTGTGTATTATTAGTATTTATTATTCATTATTACTATTATTAATATTATTATCATCATGTCACGTGGGCAAAAAGTGTGTATTATTAGTATTTATTATGAGTCACGTGGGCAAAAAGCGTGTATTATTAGTATTTATTATTTATTATTACTATTATTAATATTATTATCATCATGTCACGTGGGCTAAGAGTGTGTATTATTAGTATTTATTATGTGTCACGTGGGCAAACACTACTATTATTATTTATTATTAATTATTACTATTCTTAATACTATAATCATCATTATTAATAAGTGTGTGGCAAGTACCAGAATATCATTTGCTGGTGGTGATCTCAGAAGTTTGACATGTTCTGTTTGTTATATGAATGTCTTTCTTTATACAGTCCGGTGGCCAACATGGTTTTGGTATCCACAAAAGTATGTTTTCTGTACATACTATCATGTCACGTGGGCAAAAAGTGTGTATTATTAGTATTTATTATTAATTATTACTATTATTATTAATACTATTATTATCATCATTATTATGTGTGTGGCCAAGTACCAGACTATTATTTGCTGGTGGTGATCTCAGAAGGTTAAAAAGTTCTGATTGTTAAATGAATGTCTTTCTTTATACAGTCTGGTGGCTAACATGGTCTTTGTATTAAAACAAAAAGTATGTTTTATGCAGTCTGGTGGCTAATGTGGTCTTTCTATTCACAAAAGTATGTTTTCTGTACATACCATCATGTCACGTGGGCAAAAAGTATGCATTATTAGTATTTATTATTAATTATTATTAATACGATCATTATCGTCATTATTATGTGTGTGGCCAAGCACCAGACTATTTGCTGATGGTGATCCCAGAAGGTTGAAATGTTTTGTTTGTTATATGAATGGCTTTTTTTTATGTAGTCTAATGGCTATCATAGTCTTTGTATTCACAAAAGTATGTTTTATGTACATACCATCATGTCACGTGGGCAAAACGTGTGTATCAGTATTTAGTGTATTAGTATTTATTATTTGATGTTATTATTATTCTATGTGTGGCAAGTACCAGACTAATATGTGCTGGTGGTGATCTCAGGAGGTTGAAGTGTTCTGTTTATTACACACATTTTTCTTTATAGAGTCTGGTGGATAACATGGTCTTTGTAATCACAAAAGTATGTTGCATGTATATGCCATCATGTCACGTGGGCAAATAAGTGTGTAATATGTGTATTTGTTATTATTATTTTATAAGTATTACATCAATATGTATATTTATTATTATTATTATTGTCATTACTGCTACTAGTACTATTACTACTACTACCGCTACTACTACTGATATAATTTAGTAAATTATTATAACTCAATGGGGTCTACTTATCATTCATATCTGCTACTAGTACTATTACTACTACTACTACTACTTATCATTCATTACTGCTACTAGTACTATTACTACTACTACTACTTATTATTCATTACTGCTACTAGTACTATTACTACTACTACTTATCATTCATTACTGCTACTAGTACTATTACTACTACTACTACTACTTATCATTCATTACTGCTACTAGTACTATTACTACTACTACTTATCATTCATTACTGCTACTAGTACTATTACTACTACTACTACTACTTATCATTTATTACTGCTACTAGTACTATTACTACTACTACTACTTATCATTCATTACTGCTACTAGTACTATTACTACTACTACTACTACTACTACTACTACTACTACTACTTATCATTCATTACTGCTACTAGTACTATTATTACTACTACTACTACAGCTACTAGTACAATTACTACATCTACAACTAATATTACTACTACTAATAATAATAATAATAATATAATTTATTATATTATTATAACTCAATGGGGTCTATTTATCATTCATTTCTGCTACAAGTACTATTACTACTACCACTACTACCGCTACTACTAGTAATGCTACTAGTACTATTAATACTACAACAACTACTACTACTACTAATAATAATAATATAATTTATTATTTATTATAACTCAATGGGGTCTATTTATCATTCATTACTGCTACTAGTACTATTACTACTACCACTACTACTGCTACTACTAGTAATGCTACTAGTACTATTAATACTACTACAACTACTACTAATAATAATAATACTATCATTTATTATATTATTATAAATCAGTGGGGTCTACTTATCAAAGATATTATAAATCCCTTTCTCAAGTCTTATTTCACAAAAAAATAAATAAAAAAATCTGTATACATTGTAATAGTTCAGTTCCAATTTTATAATTATTAGTATGCCTTTTTTCCTTTTATAATGTTCTTTAGTTTCTGCAGTTTAATGACATGTAATTGGTTTCAGTCTGACCTGTAATGTTTTGGGTATCTAGAACCGTGCTCTAGGAAGTTATTAAAAAGTCTGGTTTGAATATAGTTTTTTTAGCCTTCATGTAAATCATGTATGTCTATTTGATGAGCGCAGTCGTGACAGTACTAGCCTGTGATAAAGATCAGAGATTACAATCTGGAGATTGGGGTAAATAAAGTTTTTGTAGCGCAATCTACCTTTAAGCTGTTTGCTTTGCTGTGTGTCTTTATATAAGCTGCGTCTCTAGCGGTGATAGGACCATGTCAATACACTGATTATTTTCAGGAACAACGTCTCCGCAGGTCTAAGGAAAAGTCTGTTCTGGAGAAGTTCATAAAAAAAAAAAAAAAAAAGTTTCACATTTTAGGCTGTATGGGTCTTAAAAGAGATGTTTATCGAGGGAGAAGTTGATTTTCTTCCTCTGACATTTTTTCATTTTAATTTACAAAGCATGCCATTTCAGGAATGTATAATGATGGGTGTAATGACTTTTATTGGGTTGTAGAATTTCCATATTAGATGGTGCTCACAGTTATAAAGCTGCAGTATAAAAGCTGCAATGTCCCGGATCACAGAGGCAACACTAGTGACAAAAGTCTTCAGTTCAGTGAGATTTTTATTTAGCAATTGAGTAATAAATAATTTACAAACATTTAAAGCAAATATAACTTAAAAGCACTAACACAACAATATTATGATTGCAGCAGAAACACTGAAAGATAGGTAATGAATACTTTATATAAAACAAGTGCATGACTGCCATCATTCTATTTGTTTGATTAATAAAGCAACTTAATATTAAAGTGGATGTAAACCCACTCTTATCCTTTCTAAACTACTACCATAGTGCTGATCTATAAGGATATAGATGCCTCCTACATGTATCCTTACCTGTCAAATGTCTCCCCTCTGTCTGTTATCAGACCTAAAAAACTGCAGATTCTGTGGGTGGGTCTGTTGTCTGGAGCTCTGTGGGTGGAGTCGTGATGTCAGTAGACTCCCCGCCCTCCTCTACACTCCCCTTGTCAACATGCATTTTTCCTATGTATTTCTTACACTGAATTCTGCTATGATCAGTAACATCCAGTCAAAATCCAGAAAAGTAACCACATGACTTCAGAAAAGAAGTGGGGGGGGGGGGGTGGGAATTAAAAAATAATGCCTGTCTGAAGCTAGTGCATGAGATATGTAAATAACCTGTCACTGACAGCATGGGGGCGGAACAGACTAAGGTTTTTCTCTGTAAGTCCATTTTATTTCACTGAACAATAAAGGAGGATTGCTCAGAGCTGGATTAACTCTGTGTGGCAAAACTGGGCACAGATAATAGGAAATCTTGTTACTGTACATTGTGACATCAAAAAAAAAATAATAAAAAAAATTGGGGTTTAGATCCACTTTAACTAGTACAAAGTGTTATACAAGTCATCAAAAATAGATACAGTAGTAAAGTAGCAGGATGGATTTGATTTAAATCAAGTCGATTTAAATCATGATTTAAATAACTAGTAAAAAGGCTTGATTTAAATCATAATTTTTAAAGAGTAACTGTTATCTCGGTCCCGCAGCGGCTCCTCCTCTGACCCGTTGTTGACTCACCGACAGTCTCATTCACTTTAATGGGACGGCTGGTGATGCGGCAGTGACACAAGGTGGGGGAAGTGGCGACAGCAGGTAAGTGGATGCCCGCTTACAGGAGCTGCCATTATGGATCTGAAATGACAGGTGCTCTTTAAATGTAAGGACTTATTCTTGCTGCTAGTTAGAATCTTTAATATTTGCAAACAAAATGCCAGGTTAGTAAAACAGCGATATCAGAACAGATTCAATCGTACAGTTTGTAGTGTACATAGATTTGCAAAACAATGGGATAAAATGCATCAGTGCAGTGCGTGTTATCTCAGCTTGCAGAGCTTTGATTCATTGAATGAGTTTACCAAAAATGTAAATATTGCAGAATATGCAGCCTCATACTAAATAACTCCATATCATGCTGAATAAACAAAATTATTAATATATCTTAAATAAAAAAAATTCTAGATACATTTTTACTCCAACAAAAGCATTTTATTAAAAATGTATTAGATTTAAAAAAAAAAAAAAATCTGTTTTTTTTTTTTAATTAAAAAAAAAATATTGCTTTATATACACCATGCTATTTTATATAAAACTAATGCATGACTGCCATCATTTTATTTGTTTGATCAATAAAGCAACTTAATATTAACTAGTATAAAGTGTTATACAAGTCACCAGAAATGGATACAGTAGTAAAGTTGATAGAGTCAAGTGTCAGCACTCTGCTGTGACAATGACCACTGTCTCTGCTCTTTGTTGTGATAAAAGATGAAGAGAGGAAGTTTAATGACATGCAAGTGTCTGACTGTATTGATTGCCATGCACAGTCATGTGACTTTTTTTATTTAATCAGCTGATGCTGATACAGCAATAACAGCACAGTAATGCAGCGTCATCAAAAAATGATGTATCGGTGACAATGGAAATTCATGTGACACTTGTAATCAGATGAGAGGTTTATATAATGTATAATAAGGACACAGTATTAAAATAACTTTAAAAATACTGACAACGTACATATTAAAAAAAAAGCTTTTATATATTATTACGTATAGAGAAAAAAAACTAGAAGGATAGGATGAAAACAACCTTACTAAAGAACTATATTGTTTTGTATGTAGGCTGTCATAGTACAGAGGAGCTGTGTGCTTACTCAATGGAAGTGTATAATAAATGGTTTGCCTGCATTGCAGGACATTATTGTGCCCTTTCCCGGACTATGTATTTTTCCAGATTACACAGTGCAATAGGCACTTTGTATAGAACTAAGCTCACAGAAATTACAGACTTTATTATTTCCTAAGCTTGTATTACAGTAATAGTGCTTCCTGGAAACTGAAGTTGGGGACTAGTGACATAGGTATGAAAACGCAGCATGTACATTAAACAGTGCCTATGGGGTAGAATTAGTATATGCGTAAATATATCATTCTGACAATTCCAAAACATACTATTCAGCAATAAGGAACCTCAAAACTCAATTCTCAAAGCTTTAAAGGGGTTGTAAAGGTTCATGTTTTTTCATTAAGGTGAAAAAACATCTGATGATTGCCGGCCCCCCAGCCCCCCCTTGTTTTACTTACCTGAGCCCTGGAAAGTCCCGTGTCGCGAACACACTTTTCCTTTGCCCGGTCTTCTTGGCTCTTCATTGGATAGATTGATAGCAGCACAGCCATTGGCTCGTGCTGCTGTCAATCAACTCCAATGACTCAGGGGGCAGGCCATTTTTGTTCACAAAGCCAGCAACATGTTTTTTTTTTTCATTCAGCTGTCAGCGGGGAAGACCGTTGATAGCTGATGACTTCTATTGTTAAAGTGAACCTCCACTTTTCGGAAATCCCTCCCCTCCGGTGTCATATTTGGCACCTTTCAGGGGGAGGGGGTGAAGATACCTGTATAATACAGGTATTTACACCACTTCCGGGTATAGACTCCCACGGGAGTCCCGCCCCTTCGCGTCACCTCCCGTTGTGTTCTGGGAAACACACGACTTCCAGAACACATCGGGGACCAGTGAGGACGGCGCAGCGCGACTTGGGAATCAGGCAGTGAAGCCGCATCGCTTTAATTCCCGATTACCTCACCGAGGATGGTGACGGTGGAAGCTGAGAGCCGAGCGGTTGCTCACCCTCGGCTGCCGACGTCGTGGGCGACCCGGACAGGTAAGGGTCCATTTTTTAAAAGTCAGTAGCTGCAGTGTGAACCCCCACTTTAAGATCGCAGCGGCTGGCTTGCCAGCCCACTCCTTAAAGTGGATATAAACCCCCCATACACCCAGTGAAGTGAACAGCCTCAGATGATACACAGAGATTAACCAAATCTCCCTAAAAAGATTTTTTATATGTACAGTATTTATCTTCCTATAGCGCTCACCGGCATATAGTGCGCACCCATACTCTAAAAGGGAAATTCCTGGCAAAAAAACAGAATCACTTACAGTTTGTCGGTGTCTTGCCCGGCGTCCATCGGCGGTCTTGTGCGGTCTGGCGTCCTTCTGCGGCCTTGGTGGTGTCCTCCCCGCTTCTCTCGCGCTGTCTCTAAGCTCTCCCGCGCTGTCTCTGAGCGCCGCCGCCGACATATACCGGGCGCAGTCCACTCGGGTGCACTCGGCCACACTCGGCTCCTCTCGCATAAAGGCTAGGAGGCGGCACAGGGCGTGACCGTGAGTGGAGCCAATCGCGGCCGAGCATAGCCAAGTGTACCCGAGTGTACTGCGCTCGGTATATGTCGGCGGCGATGTTTAGAGACAGCGGATCGCCGTATAACGCGCACCCGCGATTTTCCCCCGATTTTAAGGGGAAAAAAGTGCACATTATACGCCGATAAGTGGTATATCTGCTGTGTTCACATTTATATACTGTTTAGAAAGTTGAGATCCTGTTAGGAGATTTTCTCTTCCTGGTTAACACAGAGTGTAATGTCTAGGCATACAGCCAAGATAGCTAACATTGCTGATTGGAGGAAAGGCACACACCCCCTCTCCTCATAGGCAGAGACTCTCAGGGCTGTTTTGTAATAGGAGCTGCTCTCTGCTACTCTATTTTAGCAACCTCCTTTGACAAAAGATTTAGGCTGCTTTTGTCTAAAAAGTCAAAAAATATGTCAGAAGTTCTCAGGCTGATAACCGAGGAACCAACAGAGGAACCGTTCAGAAGAGAGCTATAAGACTTAACTCATTAAAAAGAGATAACAAAATACTGCAGATATATGTGCCCAGCTCAAATTTCATGAATCAGGTTTACATCCACTTTAACAACCAGCTATTCACTGTGCCCTAATTGGGCAAAGCCTTGCACCTGACCAGTGGTCCAGTGCATTGCTTCAGCCAATCAGGGCTTAGAAAGCACTGTGCAGCACACAGTGCATTGTGGGTTGATCAGTGAGCCTAACTAATGCTTGGGCGAACCGCTTGTCCAACACTAACGGAGAGTAGTTAGGAGTATACTGTATTTATAAAGCAGTAAATATGAAATTTATCATTCACTGCAGGTGAATCTTCATGGTTCACGTGTTTTTAGATGACTGTGGATAATCCACCACCAGTAAATGATTGTGAAAGTCACATTCATTCCTTTATAAATATGTCCCCAAGTAATAAGCACATGGAAACTATGTTGGTAAAATGAAAACATACTTTCTTTTCACCTTGAGGATAGGAGCACAAATATATCTCAGCTTCAATTAAAATCCACTTAGCCACACTTTCTGGTAGAACAAATAACACTGTAAAATTTGGCAGGACATTTATGGAAAAATAGAGCCAATATCTCGATCAAAATCATAGGAAAATATAAACTGACCTTAACATTTTGTTAACCTGCTACCTTGATGGTTCATTGACTTGTATTTGAGTGTTTTCTAGAGTCAAAATCCAGCTAGGAACGGCAGGAATAGAAGTGACCAAGTTTCCTTGTAGACTTGCTAAATGCACTTTAGAAGTCAATCAACTTCAATGCACAGTCTAGGCATCTTTACAAAGACCCCATTCACATGGACATTTGGATGCGTGGGCAGGGTCTGGTGTAAAAATCCCGGTGTCACGTGGCTGGAAAACCACGAATGATGTGTCCAGTCACAGACAGAAGGAATAGCCCTACATGCTAGTACTCCTGCACATGCTGATGGTTATTTGCATCAGCATTTATCCTTGCATGCGTGCATGACGTGTCCCCCAAACAGTGGTGTATATAATTATTGTGCTGCCCTAGGCCTGACTAAACTCGTGCACCCCTAATTTAAATATGACCCTCCCTTTCCTGTCAAGGCCATACCCCTTTCTGTTTAAGACCTGCTCTGAAACTTTCGAGTGGGGACACTAGTACTTAGGGCCTGAGGGGAGGCATTGGATTCCCTTAATTTGTATAGATTTCCTCTCACTTCCTGTTTGGCTATGGGGCAGAAAGTGAAGGTAAATCTCTAAAATGGGACAGGGATGGTAAAAAATTGACCCTCGCTTACTTTATTCAAAATAAGAAAAAAATGTTGCCTATAGTTCTACTTTAAAGCGGAGCTCCACCCTAAAGTGAACTTGCGCTGATCGGAACCCTCCCCCCCTCCGGTGTCACATTTGACACCTTTCAGGGGGGAGGGGGGTGCAGATACCTGTCTAAAGACAGGTATTTGCACCCACTTCCAGCCCAGCATTCTCGGGCAGAGCACGGGCATTTCGTCACATCCCGTCGCCCCCCCCCCCGTTGTGTGCTGGGAACACTCGGCTCCCAGCACACAGCCGAAGCCAATCGGCGGGCGCAGCGCGACTCGCGCATGCGCCGTAGGGAATCGGGCAGTGAAGCTGGAGCTCTTCACTTCCTAGTTTCCTCACTGTTGATGGAGGGGGGAGCAGCGATCGCTTGTCCTTTGCTGCGGACAGCGCTGGACTCCAGAACAGGTAAGTATCCTAATATTAAAAGTCAGCAGCTGCAGTATTTGTAGCTGCTGGCTTTTAATTTTTTTTTTTGAGCGGACATCCGCTTTAAGCAGAAATTTCTGATTATTTTATGGAGAGGACTAAGAAGATATAACCATGCCAATGGTGCAGCAGAAAACATATAGCACAGTGAGGAAGGTTTGTGGTCCAGGCTGATAGGACAGTAAAAATTAGAAGCAGCTTGCGTTACACTAACAGTGTAGCCCAAATCACCCGGGACTCTTTCCATGCTGCCCCCTGCAAAGTGCTGCCCTAGGCCTGGGCCTTGTTGGCCTAGGCCAGGATACAGCGTTGCCCCCAAAGGCGAAATTTAGGAGATAAGGCATAAACACATGCATGGGAAAATTAGGATGCAAAAAAAAAAAAACTGGCACTTTCACAAGTGCAAAGGTGTGGAGGCGGTTGAATGCGCCACTTGCAGTTCCACGGCCAGTGTTTGTACACTGAACCCTGTCCGTGCCCCCAAATGTCCATAAGAATAAGGTCTACCTGGGGAGGGACCTTCTGTAATATAGCAAAGGAGAACTGGACAGATCTGACAACACTGCTTGTGATTTTATGACAGCAAATGGAGAGTTGTCATCTCACTTAAGGATATTAGGCGATCACTGGATTTATGACAGGATCTACAGGTATTGTTCTGTTTAATGAGACAAAACATGGGGACATCTACATGTACAGTAGATAGGCATGTACTGAATATGTTTTTTTTTTCCCAAGACATAACCTTTTATAGGCATACCCCACTTTTAAGTACACAATGGTGTTTATTTACTAAAGCTGGAAAGCGCAATATCAGGCTCACTGCTGCACAGAAACCAATGCGCTTCCAGGTTTTATTACCAGGCTTAATTGAACAAGCTGGGATCAGAAGCTTATTGATTTCTATGCATAAGTGAGCTTGATTTTGCGCTTTCCAGCTTTAGTAAATAAACACCATTGTGTACTTAAAAGTGGGGTATGCCTGTACATGGAAAGGCATTATATATGGAATGACCCAAATCTTACAACATAAATAGTTTTATTAGTCTCATATGTTGTAAAGCGCTGCGCAAACTGTTGGCACTATATAAATCCTGTATTATAATAATAATAATAATAATAATATGTTTAATAAGAGAAGAGAAATCACCATTGACTACTTTTGTTTGTTCTTATCTACAGTCATGCAACTGCTAATTATGTGTCTCAGTCATACATGGGTGGAGCTTTCTCTTCTGAGGTCAATAAAGGATGTGACATTGCGTCCTCAGGCGCCAGTTACCTCCAGACTAAGCGGTGCCCAGGGTGCGCATACGCAAGGGAAGGAAGCAGCCGACATGCCCAGGGATTTTGCATTGCTAATGAAGTGGCTGAGCTTCCATATGCCGACATATCTGGGGGGATTAGCTATTTGCAAGGTGACTAAATATTGTCTGCTTGGCATAGCAAACAGTGGCATAATTGAAAAACAAAAACATAATAAAAAACACAATGATTACAGAATTTATGGCATTATCCTGCCAACAAAGATAAAATGATAAAGTTTATTACAACGTTTATTGTTTGTTTTTTTTGTATTATATAGCCTGTATTTCTGTATGCCAATTTATTTATTGTCATTTTATAATGTTTACTTTTGTACTTATTTCTATGCAGTGATGGCGAACCTTGGCAACCTGAGATGTTTTGGAGCTACATTTCCCATGATGCCTACTACTACATTACAGATGCGTGAGCATCATGGGAAATGAAGTTCCAAAACATCTGGGGTGCCAAGGTTTGCCATTACTGCACCAGGGGATATTAAATATACAAAATTAATAGATGGCATTCTGTGTCCTTAACTAAGAATTCATAGCTCATAGAGATTTTGTCAAATTAAATTACTAGTGCCTGTATGCTTGGCTGTCTAGAATCTGTGTGTGTTAATGACAAACTGGTGACTAGCACCCCCTAACTACAGCACAGTGGTGTAGTGGTTAGCACTTTCACCTATCAGCAAAAGGGTCACTGGTTCAAATCCTGACCACGACACCATCTGCCTGGAGTTTGCATGTTCTCCCTGTGTCTGCGTGGGTTTCCTCCCACACGCCAACGACATGCTGGTAGGGTTATTTGGATCCTGTCCAAATTAGCCCAGTATATATGTGTGTACGACCGTGTGTCACAAGAGTGTCAAGATCCTACGGGGTAAATGACCGCACCAGCCAGGAAGACACTGGCTGCAAAAAGTGCCTAGAGGCGATTCAGCTCGCATGTGTAGTGCTATACATGCATATGTCTATACTATATGTCTGGCATATGTGGGCAATGGAAACGGTGGAGGTGCACCAGAATTGCAGATCACAGGGTAGCTTGGCGAATCTTAGAAACCTATGGAAATGACTTACAGCCTCAAACACATGGTTCGATTATTGGAAGGGGGATTGTCTGTTGACAGACTGTTGTCCTAAATTCATACCGATAGTACACTCCTTTAGACAATTCTTTTCCAATTTTCGGCCAACAAATGTTGGATGGCAGGTTAGTAAATTTTCGGCGGACACCGGCTCCACGTCTGATTTTCATATGGTCAGTGCACAAATCTGTCACAGAAAAGTCGAAAGTACAAACATGCATGCTTGGAATCAATGCTCACCAAACACGAAATTAACAAAAGGGGCCCAAAGTGTGGCGCTCAAGAGCTGAAATTCATCGTAGTACGTCACTTTATGTTTGTGGCACGACAATTGTCTAACGTTTGTATGCAAGACAAGATCCTGGCACACACCCTTTTGACAAAAATCAGACGCTCGGTTGGCCATCAATTGTACCGCGTGTAAGAGGCTTTAGAGTACACCAGATTGTATGGAAAACCTTTATTTGTCTGTGTGTGACCATCCACCTCAATTTTGGTAAATCCCCTCTAGTGGCAATTGATGGTATTGCAGGCTGGGATATTTATCTCACAGCCTTGTTTCAACTTCCCAAGGTATGCTCTCTTCTTCTTCCCTTTTTCCACCAAGCAAGGAACCTGTTGGGTGCGATTTCTTAGCATCTTAGTGCAGCAGTGGGATATTAGTATGTGTGTATGTTGACTATGGTTACCCATGTCTGGATTGTGTTCTTGTGATAATTCACCAGCATGCTGGTCAATTTCTGAGGACTCGCTGCATATGAAGATACCCAGCCCCCCTAATCCCTGTAACAATGACAGAAAGGCTAATCCCCCGGAACATATTTAACAAAAAACACAATTTTAAGCTGGTTGTTATTACCCCTAATATACAGCTGTTGGGGTTTAGCACAACATGGACTATGGATAGTTTAAAGGGAAATTCTAGTCTAAAACTTGTTTTCTTTTATGTTGGAAAACACGAGGGAGGATTAGAATATTTAATTGTGACCGGTGTTTCCCTTTTTAACCTAGTGGTAGCAGTCACTGGGACTGTGAGAGGATACTCCACTGACAATAACAAAAACTACTGTCTAAAAACTTTTAGTAACATGACCACGAGTTAGAACCGCTCTCAGGCTTTTACCGTTTTGTACCTTTCCTTTGGAGTGATTTCCTTTCATTTCCTGTCCCAGTGACCACCAAAATAGCAATACATAGACTGGAATATTGCCTAGCATTCTACTTTCTGGCACAATAATTTTTATTGTAATAAGAATAACAACCTGACAAATGTTCACCCGCTAAGCGCTATAGTGCAAAGTGTATAACAATCAAGTAACTTTTATAGGCTCTAGCATTCTACTTTCAAGTGAAACACGGCTACTTCTGTAGTTATTTTTGAGGGCAATAATTTTCTGCTAAATTAATATGGTTGATGTTAAGTAGGTAATGTGATATATTTCACAAGATGTCTAAATAATGTGCTGCTTTCTAAAATAATTTATGATTTAATAAAGCATGACAAGTCTGCTTCTGTATGCAAGATTTCAAAATCCATCTTATCTAAAAGAAGATAAGATGGATTTTCATATCTTTGATACAGAAGCAGACCAAACAGTCTATATTCGCTGTCCATGCAATGTCTGAAAAGATAAGGCTATCATTGCATGTGGACTGTTTGGTCTGTCAGTGTTAAAAACCTTATGATGCTGATGTAAGGATTATGATGTCTGGCCATTTCTCTGGCACGTTATACTATCTCTCTCTCTCTCTCTCTGTATATATATATATATATATATATATATATATATATATATATATATATATACTGTGTATATATAGAGTGAGTGAGTAACTTGTATAGTGCTACAAATGCAAACTAAATCGCCTCAAGGCGCTTTGCATCCAGTGTCGTCCTGATCTTTCAGAAGAGGTGGATCTTAAGTTTTTTCCTGAAGGCGCAGTGGTTTTCTTCCATGCGGATGTTCGTTGGTAGCACATTCCACAGCCGTGGTCCTTGGATGGCAAATCTTCATTCTCCTTTAGATTTGTAGCGGGTCTTGGGGATGCAGAGGAGGTTTTGATTTGTTGACCGAAGGGTGCGACTAGGGTTGTAGTGTTATATTTTCTCGCATAGGTACTGCAGGGCTTTTCCCTGTGTGCATTTGTGAGTGAGGCAGAGGGTCTTGAATGTAACCTGATCCTTTACGGTTAGCCAATGAAGGGACACCAGGGACGGGGTGATTGATTCCCAAGGTTTTTTTCCTGTTATCAGTCTGGCTGCTGTATTTTGGATGACTTGTAGACGCAAAATCTGGTATTTGGGTAGTCCAAGATAGATGGAGTTTGCATAGTCGAGTTGAGAATTAATGATTGTTCCAACTACTACTGCTGTGTCCTCTTCTGGGATGAAGGGGATGAGTCTACATAGCAGGCAGAGAAGATGGTGGGATGCGCTGGACCCTATTTGTGCGTCCATGGTAATGTCCAAATCAAAGATTACTCCAAGGCTTTTTACTTTAGCGCTTGGGGCGATGGTTTGTCCAAGGATGGTGGGTGGTGTGCCTATTGTCCTAGAGTTTTTCTTTTGGTTTGTGTGGAGAAAGAGAAGTTCTGTTTTGGATCCATTAAGTTTGAGTGAGCTCTCCGTCATCCAATTATCGATCAGTAAGAGGCAATTTGTCTTTTTTTCCGGTGATGCGAAGATAGTGTTGAGTTGAGTGTCATCAGCATAGGAGTGATAGAGCAGGTCCTGTTTGCTGATGATTTTGAGGAGTGGAAGGAGGTAGGTGTTGAAGAGCACGGGCGACAGGGGTGATCCTTGAGGGACTCCGCAAGTAATTGTACGTGCTGTTGTACAATTTATACATATATGTAAACCAATGGTGGGCACCACACTCAAAGAACACTCTCACGCTGCTGCTAATTAACATTGTTTAACCCTATTTTACCATCTACTCTGCAGGGACGATATTCTGGAATTGAGTACTAATTGATGATCTGGATTAATTAGTTTTGTATTTATTTATGGAATTTTACACTTTTTTTCTGATTCATATACTTTATGTGCCTCACCCCACTGTGGCAACACGTATAATCCCCTATTCAGGGTTTTGAATAATTATCACTATTGGATTGATCTTAGTAAGGTATCACACAATTAGTTGTTTCTACCGCATATGTTTATATTTTTCACACATGTTGTTTGGTTGGTAACCTTTTTCACATACTGCAGCTTTTTACATTTATTTATTAATTTTGTGGTGTATTTTGGATTTAGTAGCGCTGTAGTTCATCAGTTATACTTACTCAAAGAACAGCCTTTCTTTATTTTAAAGAACAACTAGGAATTCAGGACAAGCATTTACCAGTCATTACATAAACTTTAAACTCCAATACTAGTTAAAATTTTATAAAACGACTGGTAAATGCTTGTTCTGATTTCCTATTTTTTTTCTTCCCCATCCCTTCCACCTTCCCATTCCATCTATCCCATTCCCCTACAATGTCACCCAGTGCCCGAGGCATGGTTGCCAAACTGTGCCCCCCCTTCCTGTTCATGATGTGAGAGCTTAGGGGATCAGCTTAGGGGGTGCACAACCCACACTTCCTCTCAGCTAAGAGTAATGATGTCACTACTCCTGTAAGCCTTGTAACAGAAGGAACTTAGCACAGGGTGCCCCCATCTCTGCAATAAACCATTGCACCCAGGGCAGCCGTCCCTTCTGCTCTCCCCTTGTCCCGGCCCTTATTATATGACATTATAACCAGTTGTGAACGTAACTGTTGTTCATTTTTGTACTTGCAAGCTTTTAATACAAACTTATCTACTTGCGACTAGTAGCTGATCACAATTTTTTTAATTAAAAGAGAATAAAGCATAAAGAAGCATAAAGAGGAATTAGTCAGGGGCAAAGGGGTCCTGCGTGATTCCGAAAAATGGAACTCTCTTGTTTGTGATGTGATTATGCTTCAATAAAACAAAAGGTTTGTACTCAACTACGATACGTGGTGTGCTGGCAAATATCTTCATTGTGGCTTGCCAGAGTAGGATTTCACTTTTTGTAGTGAAGTTCTGTTTTAGGAAGTCCCACTGTTGCTCAAATAGAATCATGTTATGGTAGTAAACTATACTACGTGCACCATTTAGGAGATATTCACATGTGTAGCAGCCAGTGACCGGCGGGTGCACACTGCGCTCTCAATATGCTGTCCATTAAGAGAGCTGTGCCATGACCGTGACTCCCACAACCATGAGCGGGAGTGACATCATCGTTGTTCGGCCATTCAATTTGTCGTGAACACGGAAAGGAAGACCTGGTGAAGATGGAATTCCTTTCAGCGGTGACTGCACAACTGAAGGGATACATTTTCTTTAGATACGTTTTTTTAAATAATGTGCTAGTATGCTGTGCATACTAGCACATACGTACATTACCTGCAGGGTGATCTATTTCTTTTATCCAGGTTAACTAACGCTTTACCATCAGTAGTGCATTCCATTTTCAATTATAGTGATGTCATAATGAAGAATATCGTAAAATATCCTTTGGTAAGGTCAAATACAGTAACATTCTATTGCCCATGATCTGACTTCATCTTTACTTAAACTATTAGATGTCAGTCACTAGATATTAGCACCATGTTACTCCTTTTACCTAGCAAACATATCATTACAACATGTAGCTACTTTTAGATGAAACATTTACCTCCTTTCCCCTAAGGTTGAAACATAGTTCATAAGTGCGTACTTTCACTTTATTGCCTTCTAATTATGTCTTGCTACATTGGGCCTTAAAATAGCTGAACATGCAACGTATTTCAACAGCGTTACAAGTAGAAGATGACATAACAATACTTGGCAAGCCGACACAGATTTCAGTGTTCTGCATGCTGATTGTGAAATGCTTTTGTATGCAGTCACCTATATTAGAGTCCAAAGAAAAACATGCAACTGATTGTATGAAGTGTTACGTGAAAGCTCTAAGGTTAATGCACTCACTTTAAAAAAAAGTGCTAGTATTTATTGGCTGTAATAGAACCGGCTTTGCCATCTTTCATTTATAAAGTTATATATGTATCTTTCAATGCCTCGGAAATAGGGTATAGCTGTATGTTATAAAGTTTATTTAGGAACACAATATGTGAGACTAATTCTTATATTAAAGGATTTTCTTTTCTTTTTTCTTTTTACCATTTCGAAAATAACTTGATTGGTGTTGCTTTTTCTAAAATTTTAAAATACAGTAAAAAAATATCTAATGGCAGAAACTTTTCTAATGGAAACCTTAAAAAAAAAAGGAAAAATGAAAACTTTTTAGCTGGTCATACATGTGGCATATTGATAGTGCAATTGAACTTTTAGTTCTATTTTATGTTAAAGCGGTTGTAAACCCACATCAAAATGTTTTATTTTTTTTCTCCTGCAAGGCAAAAGTCATAATGAGCTAATATGCACCGCATATTAGCTCCTTATGAAATACTTACCTTGGAACCACGCCAAGCGAGATATCATCTTGACTCGGCGTGTCTTCTGGGTATCGCCGCTCCAGCACTGTGATTGGCTGGAGCGGCAATGACGTCACTCCCGCGCATGCACGCGGGAGATTTAAATTTGTCAAGGTCCGGCAGCCGGTCCTTTCGCCGTAGATCCCCCCTGCGCATGCGCCGCTGCAATCAGCGGCGCATTGCGAGGGGAATATCTCCTAAACCGTGCAGGTTTAGGAGATATTCTCCTTACATACAGGTAAGCCTTATTATAGGCTTACCTGTAGGTAAAAGTAAAAAAGTGAGTTTACAACCACTTTAAATTGACAAGTAGTTGAAGAAATAAAATGCTGGTTTAGATAGACCTCAAGGGCATGGGATGAGTAACGATGAACCCAGTGGAGAAATCCAATATTGCTGTAGTTTGTTTTTCAGTTTTAGATCTTTCACAAAACTGTATTGAAGTTGTCATGTATTGCCCAGTTTTGACTTCACAATTGACCAGATTCTTGTGGTAGGTTGAACTTGTGGGTGGTAAATTGTTTAGTTTCTGGTGATTACTTGCAATCATATTTGTGGTTCCGGGTAGATAGGAAGTGGTTACTATTGACTAAAAATTACCACATTTATGAAAGATAATGTAAAAATACAATTTGTAGCTTTTCTCTGCTTTACATACACATTTCCCAATGTTTTATACATTTAAAGACCCTGCAAGTACAGAACAATATCCGTTGATCTGCCAGAAATGCCTTCTGCCCCGTTGTTGGCTCCCAACAAAGAGTATTTTTGTGGACTGGGTAGTATCAGCTTCTGCCCATTGTTTTTGGATAAACTACTCAAGCACTCCCACTCTCAGATCACTACAACATACTGTAAGGCTGCATTCACACATGAGCGTAGTGATTTGCCACGATTTTGCAGCGTTTTTTACCGCGTTTTGTCGTGATAATTGCAGTGTTTTTTACCACGATTTGTCGCAGTGTTTTTTACTGCGATTTTGGACAGGTCTAGGGTAACCAATGTTAAAAACAGAAAAACGCACAATTCGAGCGATAAAAAAGGATCCAGAACTTGTTTGAGCTTCAGGCGTTCGGCGTCAGGCGTTTTGGAGTGGAGATGTGAACCATCTTCATTGAGAATAATGTACTGTATTTTTTCCCCTCTAGCGTTTTGGAGCTTCATGCTTCAGGCGACAAAACACTCAGTTGTGAATGCAGCCTAAGGGCTAATCATTCTTTAGTCCAAAATAAAAAATACCGTATTTTTCAGGCGTAAAAAACCTTTTACACTGGAATTACACAGCCAAAAACCGGGGGACATCTTATATGCCGGGTGAAGCAGCTGCCCAATGGATATCAGCCCGCCTGGTTCTCTGTTAAGCTGTATGTATTCAGTATTATGCGCCGCTCATCCAGTCCCGGAGGACGATGCACTTTGATGACTACAGAGCCTACTAAGCTTGTTCGGATTTGAGTAACAACCTCTGCCAATCCGAGCAGGCTACATTATGTAGCCTGCTCGGATTGGCAGTGGTTGTTACTCCTATCCGAGCAGGCTGAGCAGGCTCTGTAGTCATCAGAGTGCATCACTCGCCGGGATTGGCTGAGCGGCGCATAACACTGAATACATACAGCTTAACAGAGAACCAGGCGGGCTGATATCCATTGGGCAGCTGCGCTATTACTGCACAAGGAGGGGTCGTCTTATATGGTGAGTAGAGCACAAAACCACTGTTTTAAACCGAATATTAGGGGGTCATCTTATATGACCATTCGCCTTATACGCCGGCAAATACTGTAGAAGTTTTTTTTGTTGTTGTTAGATAAGATAGGAAGTGTGCAGGGGAGACAGGGAATCTCAGTTTTAAAAAGATCAACAGGTATTTTTATTATTATTAAAAAAAATTAAAGCGATATAACCAAATTCTTTAAAAAATATATTAAGCAGATCAGAATGGCGCAAATACAAAAAAGATACTTCTTTTAGCAGTTAGGTGTCTGTGGTGGTTCTCATTTATTCAGTGTATGGCATATCTAGTAGTCATTTGTCACATTCAACTGGACTTGCTCTCAGATGTTGAATACGTATTGTAGCTTACCAAGCCACTGAAGCAGTGACTTGGTAAATTGTTAAACATCTTCAACATTAGAGAACAAGTCCAATTGAATGTAACTACTACTTTATCAATATTTCACAATATTTCACACATGATTCACAGCTTTTACCCAACATTTACACATTGTTTTCATTGGATTTATTCTGAAAATGTGTGTGAACCCTGGATGAAAGTTGTGTGAAACATGAGGGAAATCATTTATAAATAGACTGCTTAGTGTGAAGAAATGTGTTAATCAGCATATCACTGAGGAGCCAAGACTGATATTAAGCTGAGGGCAAACACCATCCTTCACAACTGGTAATTAAAATGGGGATATAGATAATGCTATAGTTGATTACTTTATGGCCTTAGGCATAGCAGCTCTACAGGACTTTGTATACACATCTCAATACCTCCGGTTCACTGGTCTTGGCATGTATGCACACTCTACACATGACACAGTAACAAATAGATAAGTACGATGAATACACATTTTACTATAGCATTGCCTCTTCCTGATGCCTAGGGTCACACAAAAGGCTTAAAATAAAAAGTTACAATAGTAGAGTGGTTAATCACATGCTTGGCAATGTGGTACTACACATGTTGTTGATAGACATCCTCCCTATTTAATTTTTGTACAATAGTCCAATTTTCAGCAGAATGCAGTGAGAAAAGCAAACCATCAATAAGCAGAAATTGCTTTCAGTGAAATGCATGTCCAACTAGTAAATAGATCCAGAGATATAAGTAGCTAAAGATGTGTGCAAATCTCAGCTTTCCCTGAATGGTTTAACATTGTTCTTTTCTCCCACCTCTTAAGCCCTACTGTTGACCCTTTAATGCCATGTATGGCTTCGCTGGCTAATAGAGTAGCTTTGGAGATAAGAAAAGTGGGTCAAAGTTAAAGGATATCTAAACCCACAAATGTATATGTAATATATTGCAGCTTACCTGTGATTAGATGTGGTGGCTGCATTCATTTTAACTTTTCAGGGTAAGAACATGTGTCAAGTACAGAAAATACATAGTTATCATGGCAGAAATGTCACATCCTGCAAGCGGAACTGAAAGCACAAACAGTGTTGTATTTCTTCTGTAATATACTCATCCCTCTAACCCAAATTACAAACTTATTGGGTGATAGTATTGCATAGGTTAAACACTGTATTCCAGATCTCCATACAGCTTGACCCTAAACCTTGTCTTTTGGGCATCTTAGATGATTTCCAACTTACTGTCCATATCAGAGAAGCTGTGGCTAGAGCTGTCTTTCAAGCCTGAAGAGTTGTACATAGGTATTGAAAGTCTACTGACTCTATGTCATACAAGGAATAGAAAAAGACACCTACCAGCACAGCAGATGCCCCCTCAAAATAAATAACCTTTGTGGGCTTTGGCTGGTTAACCCAGGTCTCAGTCCATTGGAATTGGTAATGGATAGGTTGCTCATTGTTTGAACTATGTCCACTTGGTAGGACAATCTCAATGTGTACTTATTAGTAGTGCTGGCGGACTGTGGCTATTAACTGTTATTCCTTGATGACAAAACTGTACTAAGCGAACTAAGACTGTACTCCTGTGTAAATTATACATTGTATTTGTTAATCTATTATGATGTTCCAAATTCATAAGAGGCTGTCTTGGTAGGGTTGTGTACTTCTTTTTAATATTTTGTATGCATACTTTTCTTTTCAATAAAACTTTATTTAATAATAATAATAATAATGATATATATATATATATATATATATATATATATATATATATATATATATATATATATATATATATATATATATATATATATACTCGTCCCTCCACCCCTATGTAATAGGAATGAAGAGAGGAAGACATGTTTGATGTCCAGCTAAGGTGACAACCATAGCTTCCTCCAAAGTAGACTGACTAAGCGTAGCTATCTTGGAACAGGAAGTATGTTATTTTGGAAGGAAACAAAGGTCTGAAATGAAAAAACAAACAAATGCAGCGACCTTATCTAAGTAAGCTGCAATATACGCAATGTTTGTTTTTGGCTTTGGGTGTTAAACATTTAAAGGAAACATGAGATTTGCATATAACTTCAGCTTTTTGTGTCCCCGATTCTACTGCTTATTTTAGTTTTCACTAAAGGTAGCCATTTTTTTCACTATGGGGTTTATTTACTAAAGGCAAATCCACTTTGCACTACAAGTGCACTGCACTGTAGATCTGAGGGAGACATGCAGGGAAAATAAAAAAAAAACAGCATTTTTGCTTGTACATGATTGGATGATAAAATCAGCAGAGCCTCCCCTCATTTCAGATGTACCCCTTAGATCTAAAGCGACAGAACTTCCAAGTGCACTTGTAGTGCAAAGTGGATTTGCCTAGTAAATCAACCCCAAGGCCTCGTACACACGACCAAGGAACTTGTCGTAAATGAAACATCGTTTTCCTCGACGAGTTCCTTGTTTAGGCTTGTCGAGAATCTTGAAAAGCTTTCTTTGCGTACACACTGTCAAGACAAAATCTCGTCGTTCTCAAACACGGTGACGTACAACACGTACAACGGCACTATAAAGGGGAAGTTCGATTCCACTGGCGCCACCCTTGGGGCTGCTTTTGCTAATCTCATGTTACTGCGTGTTATGTAAAAGTTTGGTAAGAGATGATTTGCGCTTTTCCAGTCTGTTGCATCGTGACAAATGTCCATTACAAACGCTACTTTTACCGAAGGTGCGCTCCCGTCTCATACTTTATTCTGAGCATGTGTGAGTTTCTAAGCATACACACGAATGTGTTTCTCGTCGTAAACCAGCCCGACGAGAAGCACGACGAGGAAACTGAGACTCCCAACGAGGAAAAAGAGAACTTGTTCCACGACAGTTTTATCGATGAAAAACATACACACAACCGTTTTCCTCAGCAAAAAAGCTCTGCCACCAAGTTTCTTGATGGATTCTGTCGAGGAAAACGGTCGTGTGTACGAGGCCTAACAGGTTCATTCAAAAATGCGCAGGATTTTAATAGCTTTTCTTTAGTTAAGAAGGTCTCTGTATGCTCTTCTACGTATGTGCTGGCAATATAATTGTTGCATTTGTTTATCAACCACATTTCTCACCATTCTTGATATAATGCTATAGATTAAAATGTTGTCTGTGTTATACAAAGAATATTTTAAACAACTTTAGAGTGGAAGTAAACTCCCATCTCTGACTTTTAACTATAGGTAGGCCTATGATAAGGTTTACCTATAGGTAGTGTAAATATCTCCTAAACCTGCACCGTTTAGGAGATATTAGATATTTTCTGTACAAGCTGCCAGTGACATCACAGGCACATGCGCCCTTAAGGAATAACCACCCGGGTCATTACCTTGCAGGGTAAAATAAAACAAAAAACGCCCAGCAGTTTACTACCGCTTTAGAGAGTGTATTTGGAGTTACCGAGATCAAGTACTGAGCCTAACCTGTATTACAGTATGTAACAGGTGTTTTCTCTTTTAGGAATATGCGAGGTGGCCTGCAATTATTGTAATCTGCAGCCCTTATGCTTTATTTTACGTATTTATGTTCTGCATCACAAACTCTATAACTATACTTGGTGCTGGCGTTTAAAGAACAGGAAGAAATAAAGAGCTGTGCTATTTTTGACAAAAGGTAATGGATTAAAACAACCTCCCTCCTGCTGCATCATTATGAAAAACAGCTGTACAAGGCAGTACTAGGAAGCATTCTGCTAATTTCATAGAATTAATGAATGCATTTTTTTGTTTCTAGCATTTCTTAAAGAACAAGCTGCACAGCCCACAACATAATTCCCAGAATTTAACCCTAATTAACAAGATCCAGAACTAAGATCACTGATTACTGCTGCTGGCAAGTGCACATTGCAGCTGCGTTAAAGAATTTCCCCGCATCTGTAGTTAAAGTGTATTTAAAATCGAAACTTTTCTTTACAGTTTTAAATAAAGTACTGTGGGGATAGAACCCCTGTCAGGTTTTTGGTCCTGTCTGTTTCATCGGTGGGGAAATGCACACTCTCTATTTGTCCTAGTGTCCTACTTTATCGGGAAGACAATTCAAAAGTTTAGGTTGTTGGCAGATCAGGTATAGAGGGAAAACCGAAAAGGAGAAAGAAGGGCGCATCAGCCTAGTGTATTACCATTTGACAATTTATTAAATAAAAATAGTATTAAAAACTACTCACAAGAAAATGGTGATAAAAGGCTTGTCACAAAAACGATGAAGTAAATACCCCTTGAACCACACTCCAGAATGTAGGGGGGTTTTGAGGTGTGTCACTGCTGGCTTACACATTTCGAGGCGTCAGGGGCCTCTTCATCAGAGCCCAGCAGTCGATGGAAAACCTTATGGCGCACTTACCCTTATGGGTTCCCAATGACCTCCCTCAGCATCTCTGACAAGCCACATATTTACCTATCATTGCCCTGTGTGCAGGGGCGGACTGACCATTCGGTCCGTCGGGCACGGACCGAAGGCCCCATGGCCACTAGGGGGCCCCATCAGGGTTGCCAGCCTTGGTAAAAGCAGGGACAGTTTGTTGGAATCAGTGTTTTTTTTACATCTATTACTGAAATGGCCACTACCGACATCATTTTGATGTACAAATCTCGAGATTGTAGCTGCCCCGCCTCTCCACTGACTTCTCAGCCAATGGGAGCACACTGTACACGCCCCCTTCTCCAGCGCGGCTTTTTTGACATACGAGCAGGAGATGCCGACTGCAGGAGAGGAGAGGGAGGAGAGGACAGCCTGCAGTGTGGGGTGGATTGCTGCCTGATAAAAGGTAAGCTGGCTGAGCTGGAAGAATTGTATTATCAGTGCTTTCCTATCCTGGTGAGGAGGGGGAGGGGGGAGGCTGTGTAGCAGGGCTCCTCTTGCTGTTAGATCGTTTTTCTGTGTGTAAGAGAAATGCCATGCTTTTGGGAGAAGGATGTGCTGAACTTCTCCAATCTCTGCTACATGTCACTACTCATCACCTGCCAACCAGTACACAGGCACAGCCTCCTCCTCCTGTATTACCACATGCTATGTCTGTAAGCTGCTGGGGCACTACAAGTACCAGCATGGCAGAAGGAGCAGGAGCAGTGTGTTCTATCAGGATGATTTTTGGAAAAAAAAAGTGCTGATGTGTGTGTGTGTGTATATATAGATATTTCCAAAAATCATCCTGATTGAAACACACTGCTTCTGCCATGCTGGTTCTTGTAGTGCCCCAGCAGCTCACAGACATAGCATGTGGTAATACAGGAGGAGGCTGTGCCTGTGTACTAGTGGTCAGTCAGTAAGTACATGTAGCAGAGATTGGAGAAGTTCAGCACATCCTTCTTCCAGAAGCATGGCACTTCTCACTATATATATATACACACTGTATGTATACTGTGCATGTGTGTGTGTATACCAGGGGGCGGTCCATCCATTAAGGGCACCATCCCCTCTATGTTGAATGTATAGATTCATGCATTGCATGAATCTATCCATGGCTACCCCCAATTCAGGTGTCCATCCCCTTTTAAGACGCTGGGTGCCTAAATTTCAGGGGGGGGGGGGGGTTTAAGCACCTGATTAGAGCCATAGGCTCTAATAGGCTTCACATTAGGGTGGGCTTGGAGCGCAGAGCACTCAGAGCCCATCCAGGTCAGTTTAGAAAAGCAAATTAATGTTTGTTTTTCTAACAATGAACCGTCTCTCCACCAATCAGGAAGTGCGGGTCTGATACCCATCATGTGATTGGCTGAAAGGACAGGCGCTCCTATTGGATGCCTAGCAGGAGAAAAGAAGAGATGCAAGGAGTAAGCAGCTCGCCACTGCCCGTCCCACATCTCACCGCCGTCACCCACTGCCTCACCTGCCACCAAGATGGGGCAAGTGTCGGTCAGACAACAGGGGGGGGGTGCTGAGGGTCACAGTGGCTGCATTTGATGGCACAGTGGCTGCATCTGTGCCCCATCAAATGCAGCCAACTGTGCCCCATGTGGGGGGGGGGGTGCTGAGGGTCACAGTGGCTGCATTTGATGGGACACAGTTGGCTGCATTTTAATGGCATAGTTCATAGTTGGCTGCATTTGATGGGGCACAGTTGGCTGCATTTAATGGGGCACAGTGGCTGCATTTAACGGGGCACAGTGGCTGCATTTAATGGGGCACAGTGAGGCTGCAATTGTTTGCCCATGAGTGGCTTCTGGTGAATTTACTGGGTCACCAACTCTAAGCCACTCAGCATGTCACGGAGCTTGGTGCCTCTCCGCATGGGTTTGCCCACATTCATGTTGCATCAAAAAAAGATGAGGGCCGTCTCTAAGCCTGGGGGCCCCATAATCTCCTATTGCCCGGGGGCCCCATGAGTTCTCAGTCCGCCCCTGCCTGTGTGGCACCAATAAAGCCACACTTGGCTGTGTGGCCTCCTTGTTGCCACACAGATGGTTCTTTAAAATCCTCCCTGCATGGGCACCAGAATGTTCATTCATCTTAATGGAAAGTACAATAGCTTCACCACATTGTTTAGTAAAGGAGATTTTTTTGACTAGGGTTTTTTAGCTGTTTCCTTTGACAGCAGACCGTGCTAAACCACTTTTATTTGCAGACAATTCAGCTAATCAGATTTTACTCCGCTAAAAGAACAAGGATTTGAGATCTGGCACAAAGAGTAATAGTGCTTCAGAGGATTGAAAAGATTGTTTTAGAAAGAGGTTCAGTTACAGCCCACAGACCCACACTACCAAAAGAATATCAGATAGTCCTGATTCATTAGTAAAAAACAGAACTAAATTTTATTCAGCAGTTGGATTTCAATAGACGCTGCCTTAATGCTCCATGTACATAGGACATTTTTACATCTGCTCCTAAATGATTAAACTTGACAGATAGCAACCTACGTTTAAAACGTCCGTTTTGCCTCGTTTGCATTTAGAATCATTTCTAAAAAAATATATATATTTTTTTTAAATGGGCAAAAAATAAAAACACCCATAAACGAAAATGTGGCTAAACGCCGGTACCGCGCTTAGCCACGTTTAGCCGTGTTTGGCGTCTGAGGCCTCGTACACACGACCGAGAATCTCGTCAAGCTTTCTTTGCATACACAATAAAATGTTGTTTTCCTCGACCAGGTTCTTGTCAGGCTTGTCGAGAATCTTGTCAAGCTTTCTTTGCATACACACTGTCAAGGCAAAATCTCGTCATTCTCAAACCGGGTGACGTACAACGTGTACGACGACACTATAAAGGGGAAGTTCCATTCCACTGGCACAACTCTTGGGGCTGCTTTTGCTAATCTCATGTTACTGCATGTTAAGTAAGTTGGGTAAGAGACGATTTGCGCTTATCAGTCTGTTACAGCGCGACAAATGTGCTATCTCCATTACGAGCGATACTCTTACCGAAGGTGCGCTCCCATCTCATACTTTATTCTGAGCATGCGCAGGTTTCTAAGCATACACACGATCGTGTTTCTCGTCGTAAACCAGCCCGACAAGAAACACGACAAGGAAATTGAGACTTCCGACAAGAAAAAGGAGAACATGTTCTCTTTTTTTCTCGTCGAGATCCACGGCAGTTTTCTTGACGAAAAACATACACACAATCGTTTTTCTCTGCAAAAATGCTCTGCCAGCATTTTTCTTGATGAATTTTGCCTAGGAAAACGGTTGTGTGTACGAGGCCTCAGGGGCGGACTGACAACTCATGGGGCCCCCGGGCAATAGAAGATTATGGGGCCCCCGGGCTTACAGATGGCCACCACGCCAGGAGGCAGTGCAGAGGTGGGGCAGCTAAAATCTCTGGATTTTCACATCAATAGCATGTCAGTTTCGGACATATCAGGGAAAGATGTAAAAAAAAAACACTGATTTTTACATACTGTCCCTGGTTTTACTAAACCTGGCAACCCTGATGGGGCCCCTAGTGACATGGGGCCCTCGGGCAGTGCCCGAGTGACTCAATGGTCAGTCCGCCCCTGCGAGGCCTACATGTTCTCCTTTTTTCTTGTCAAGACCCACGACAGTTTTCTCGACAAAAAACATACACGTGACCATTTTTCTCAGCAAAAGTGCTCTGCCAGCATTTTTCTTGATGGATTTTGCAGAGGAAAATGGTCGTGTGTACGAGCCCTGAAACGTGGAAATCTCTGGCATCTGAACTCATTTTTTTGCTTTCAAAGAAAAGCTGTTAAAAGCAACTGCCTAAAAACTACTTTTAACGAGACTTTGTACATGGTCGCATAAGATAACATTGAATGTGTTCAGGGGCAGTTGAAAAAAAGCATCCAACTGCCTCTGAATGTCTGTTTAACAGCAGTAGTGTACATGGGGCGTGCAAGATACACATTTTTCAAAGTTTATTTGTTATTCTTGTAGCTAGAGCTGTAGAAGAAGGTCCTTGTTAAAAATGTTGACACACATGGAGAAAGATACACCATTTCAGTATGGTTCTGTAAATAGATCAATCACTGGTCATTTGTTTTAAGCCATAAGAAGCACACTAATTGTAGCTTTTGTGTGGCAGGTGATGTGTTCTCTGGGGTATCACCTTGGACTGGCAGTCCATCCTATAGATTCAGCAGCCAACAGGCCTAAAGAAAGTGAGACATTTTTTAAAAGAGAAGTATGGGCTTCTTTGAAAAAATAAAATAAAAATCTGTCCCCTGCTGCTTCTATCACTGAGAACTGAGCGATAAAAAGGCCTTCTGATCACTCAGTTCTCAGTTTCTCCCAGCCAGGAGAGTATTGACCACATAATGTAGTTTTGCCAGGAGCTTGAACAGAGTACGCAACTTTTTTTTTGGGGGGGGGGTGTAATTTGAAGGAAAACTGTGTGAAAGTAATTTACCTTTAAGCTTTATTGCATTGTTAAGGGCTTAGTAGTGTAACTGGTCAAGATACCTGAATGGCTTTAGGTAGAACTTTTTACACCTTTTTGATCAAAGTAAAATTGTATTAGTCAGTAGTTGCTAACAGAGTTGAACTGAATTATTTTACACTTAGAACTAAAAGATTCCAGACCCTTTACTTTAGATTTATTCAATGTATATGTAGATCAGTATACTTTGACAATTTGGTTATATACATTGTAAAGCGCTGCGTAAACTGTTGGCGCTATATAATATTAATAATAATATCTGGGGAATTCATCAGGAGTGTCTTTAGAATTTCATTGTGCCTCCACATGACAAATGTTGGTGCTTTCCCCAAATTTATGTACCTGTTGAAAACAGGTACATAAAATTTAGATCAGTGCTGAGGTTTGTTCGTTGTATGGGGGCACACTGAGGCACACTGAGGCCAGTACATGCCACCCTGACATATTTTAATAAAACAACCAAAACTGTCAGTAACGCTTTTGTGAATCTGGTGCAAATGCTTTACTGAGTTCCCCCTCTGTGTTTTTGTATCTGATATATACTCTTTCGAACATTTTTGATTGGTAATTTTGCATATATACTGTTTGTAAAGGTAAAACATTTTTCCCCTAAATAGCTTCCTTTACTTTAGTGCAGTCCTCCTTCACTTACCTCATCCTTCCATTTTGCTTTTAAATGTCCTTATTTCTTCTGAGAAGTCCTCACATCCTGTTCTTCTGTCTGTAACTCCACACAGAAATGCAAGGCTTTCTCCCTGGTGTGGAGAAAGCCTTTTGAGGGGGCGAGCAGGAGTGTCAGGACGCTCTCTACTTTGCAGATAGAGAAAAGAGCTGTGTGTTAGTGGGCGTCCTGACTCTCCTGCTCGCCCCCTCCCCCTCAAGAGGCTTTCTCCACACCAGGGAGAAAGCCTTGCATTACTGTGTGTAGTTACAGACAGAAGAACAGGAAGTGAGCATTTCTCAGAAATAAGGACATTTGAAAGCAAAATGGAAGGATGAGGTAAGTAAAGGAGGACTGCACTAAGGTAAAGGAAGCTATTTAGGATTTTTTTTACCTTTACAATCCCTTTGATAAGCTATTAATAAAGAATACTTGTGAATATAGATAACCATTTATTAAAGAGGATGAGTTTGACCTTCAGCCATTACATCAAATGCTTATACGTTCCTGTTGCCAGATCTTATAACTTTGCACTAGGTATGGATTTGTAGCCAGCACCGAGTTATGTTAAATGATTGGCAAAGAAAATAAACAACCATTTGAAACAAAAATCTGGCTGTAAACATCAGTGGAAGCAACCAAATTAAAGCAGTATGTTTAGTAAAAGTTGCCAGGGGGCAAGTAACAATCAGTCAAAGTCGTATGAGGTTGAAAAAGCCCCTTAAATGTAGACTTTATGTTTTCTGTTTGTAAATTAAGATTACATTTAGGGCAGTCCTTTATCAGAAAGACATACAGAATAATGAATTTACCGTAATTAAAAGCGCTTTCTAAAGTAATAAAATCAGAAGTCTAAGTCACTAATATTTACCATTATATTTATATTCAACCAGTGCGGTCAAGGGTTGTCCTACTGTTTAACTAACAAAGTTAGCATTAGATCACTCTATATCTAAAGCTGGGAAACAAACCTTATCAGTTGAATATCCTGGCTCTCCAGATACTATAGCCCATGATAGAGTAGCTGCCATACATAGGCAGACCTTTTGTCTGGGGCAAGAAAATATTTGATACAGTACCTGCCGGATTTCTGTGCTTGACAGAGATGCATTGCTTTAATCGCAGACAATTCTTTTTTCCAGATGGTTTTCCAAGCGCAAGACCTTTAGATTTTGCTTTCCCTCATTCTTAAATAACAAAGCAATTTTGATTTCTGCAAATCAAGCAACTGCTCTTTACTTAAATCATTTCTGTAGCCCAGAACTTGAGATCCTTGGGAATAATCCTAGTAATTTAGTAAAAGACTACAAAGTTTAACTCCCTGCTAAGGGCCTATTCACACCTATTCACATTTTGTCTGTTCAAACCAATATTATAATGTAAAAAGAAATGTATAAAAACTAGGGCTATGGAAATTAACTATTAATTTCTCGATTAATTGTAAAAAATTTTGAACGATCAAAATTCTTTTGCTTGGTACTCACCTCTCCGCCGACTTCTGGGTCTTCAGGGAGTTCCATCGGAGATCCGGTGACGTCACGTCACGGGGCTTGCCGTGTCCATCTGAAGGGCTCCTTTGCTGTGCCTTCATATCTGCATGCCGGTGGGACCTGAATATCTGCCAGACGCAAGGGCTGTTTGACTTCCCTCTATCACTTCCCTCTATCAACCTGGGATTCTACAGCCATCCACTGGGAGTTGCGATAGTTCCCTTCACGGGACATCTACATGCCGATGGACTGATGTTAACCCCTCCTCATCTGGATTCAGCAGTGGTATTGTTGTACACATTTTTATACCAGTATCATACTTGGCTACATGTTTTTATGACTGCTTTTGCTACCGTTTGGTATTACTCGCACCATTTTTATAGTTTATGTAGCTACATCGATTTTTTCTCCAGTGCAATATTTATTTTGTTACCTACTTGAAGACTATAAAAGTTTTAATGCTAGTCCCATCGAGCGCTGCCTTTGTGTGTTTTTTGTATCCTGCTATCCATTTTTCCAGTAGTTGGTGCACTGGGAATCGGCCTGCAAGGAGATAAGCCGATCTTGAGTTGGATCTGTATGTGCGTTATAATTAATCAAAATTAGTCGATTAATCAATAAAGAAAATAAATAAAAATTAATCGAACACAAAATTTTTAATCAGTAACAGCCCTAATAAAAAAAATTTTTATAGATCCTTTTATGCTTTCATGCTTTCATGCTTTTTGTGGTTAATGCACCTAAAGCAGGCCCACTGAGGCAATGATTCCACTGTTTGTGTTCTTGTACTTCATCTACAACATGGAAACTCTGTTCTCGACTGTTACTCCCCCTCTGTGTATAACTCATGAGCAAAGACATATAAGAAAGCAAATCGCATACTGTAACACGCATCATAAACAGGAATTACTGCATGCACATAGGTGTGAAAAGGACTAGGCCATGGAAAGGGGGAGGTATGTAGTCAAGCATAAAGTTCAATCTGAAATATAGGGTGGTGATGCACTGGACTTCAAGCTTTATGGAAGTCTGACTAAATCAAATGATTGTTGGCAGCTCTCTACTACCTGATGGAGTCCTAATGTGGTTCTTGGAAGAATCACTTTGGTCTGGTTGTATGAAGGGCAAAAATGACAAATGCCCCTTTCACACATGTTGACCGTGCATTTGATTAATTTAGTTTACATCAGTTTTTCATCCATTTTTACATCTCCCACCTACAGTTCTTAACTACTTGAGTCCTGTAGCCATTTTATCATGCAAAAACAGGCTGTTTGTCCGTTTACATCCGCTTTTCGGGAAGCATGTGTGGAAAACACAGAAAAAACACATCCGCTTTTCGTCCGATCCATTTTTTTAACGGAAGAAAAATCTGATCTGTTCTAAAAAATAAATGTTGACAGAAGTGGATATAAACTGATGTAAATGGACGATCATTTGTTTTTCCATAGAGATGCATTGATGTCTGTTTTTAATCTGTCTGGTCTAAGGTGTCCAGATTAGATTTTTTTAAGTCGTCACAATAAAAGGGTCTATTAATTCCACTGCATTTTGGGGGTCATACACAAATTCCCCATCATTAGCATATTAATTAATTGTGTGTAATCTGGGCAGTTGGCTAATAAAGGATTTAAAATCTAAACTGTAGTTTAAAGCCGAGTTTCAGACTGTAAAAAAATAAAAAGAATTAAGTCAGCAGCTACAAATACTGTAGCTGCTAACTTTTAATCTAAGGACACTTACCTTTCCAGGGATCCACCTGCTTTGGGTGCAGGTGCCACCATTGCAAGTAAGAGAAAACGGCAGTGAAGGCTTCAGGCTTCACAGCAGGCTTCGTACTATTCATGAGCGAGTCGCACTGTGCTTTCTAATGGTCCTATCATCTTCTGAGACACACACACAGGTCCCAAAAGGCAGCGGAGGGAAGGAGGACGGCCCTGACATGATGTAGATCGTCGTGCAGCAATCTTACCAGGACGTGGGGGCAGGTACCTGGTTTTGGATATCAGCTATCAGGTACCTGCTCCCCCCCATATAGGGCCATATATGGCAGCGGAGGGGTGGAACTCCGCTTTAAAGTCTAAACAGTAAAGTTGTCAGGTGGCTAGCTGGGCTCTAGCCAAGAGTTGCCTGCATATTCCTCCAGCCTACCACCCTGGCTATGCTATAGTCCTTTTTAAAGGCAAATTTACAGCACTTACTGGTGGCATTGAAGCTTGCTGACTCATTTTTGCCTCTTGCACATTTTAATTGGTCAGGGAGACAGCTCATCAGCAGCTCCCTTTCAATGTCAGGGTTACTTTAATAAAATGACTTTGAATAACAACTAATGTTCCCCAACTCCCAGCCTAGGTAAGATTATAGTTTCTATGTAATAACATTTACAATGGCAATATTTTAAGCAAGTGTGCTTTAATAGTGTGCTTAAAGTGGTTGTAAAGGCAGAAGGTTTTTTATCCTAATACATTCATGCATTAAGATAAAAAACCTTCTGTGTGCATCAGCCCCCTAATACTTACCTGAGCTCCCTCTTAATCCAGTGATGTTGCATGAGAGACTCGGCTGTCTTGGACTCTCCCTCATTGACTGAGACAGCAGAAAAGAGCCATTGTGGTGCTGTCAATCAAAGTCAGTGAGCCATTGAGGAGAGATAGGGGGCAGGGCCAGGCAGGGGCTACATGTCTAAATGGACACTGGAAGCTGTGGCTTGGCTCAGGTGCCCCCATAGAAAGCTGCTTGCTATGGGGGGAACTCAACAGGAGGGAGGGGCCAGGAGCAGCGAAGAGAGACCCGAGAACAGGAGGATCTGGACTTCTCTGTACAAAACCATTTCACAGAGCAGGTAAGTATAAAAAATATAAAAACAAGACTTTGGTATCACTTAACCTCCCTGGCGGTTTTCCCGTGTCTGACACGGGGTAAAAATTTCCTGCTACTATCGTTGATCCCGTGTCAGACACGGGCTCGCCTCGCAGCATCCACAGAGACAGTTTACTTACCTTCTCCGTGGATCCAGCGATGCATCCCCGCTGTGTGAGCGAGCGGGTGCTCGCTCGATTGACACAGCGTCCCCGCGCGCCGCCGATCTCCGTTCCCTGCGACGTTACGACGCACGGGGACGGAGAACGGCGCCAAATTCAAAAATGTAAACAAACACATTACATACAGTACACTGTAATCTTATAGATTACAGTACTGTATGTAAAAAATACACACCCCCCATGTCCCTAGTGGTCTGCCCTGTACACTACATGTCCTTTTATATAATAAAAACTTTTCTTTCTCCCTGCAAACTGTAGATGGCCCATAGCAACCAAAAGTGTCCCTTTATGGCAACAATTGTTTTAGAGCAGCTAAAAAACAGCGATAATAAATTATAATCACTTGCAGAATTTAGCGATAACGATTTATGGGGAAATTCGTCATAAAAAAAAAAAATAATGACAGCAAAAATTCTGCAACTGAGCAAATTTCAGTGATTTTGATTTGATTACATTATTGAATAATTTTTACTATAATTATATTATTATTTGTTATAATTTTTTATAATTATTTATTATATTATAATTTTTAATAAAAAAAAAAAATCATACCCGGGATGCCTATTAGACTCTTGTTTAGATAGATTTAAGTAAGTACTTACTAAGAATTGCAGGCCTATAATACATAACACCACATTTCCTTGCAAAACAATTGCAACGCTTTTGGTACAAAATTCCAGACAGAATCATAACGCCAGGGAGGTTAAAGCAATACATAGGACATTTTTAAGCCTGAGGCCCGTACACACTACCGAGATTCTCGGCAGAATCCAGCGAGAAGCTCGCTGGGAGACATATTCTGCCGAGAAAATCGGTCGTGTGCACACTTTCGACGAGCGCCCCGTCGGGAAGCTCGTCGAGCCAAAATAGAGAGCATGCTCTCTTTTTCCTCGTTGTTCAATGAGGAAATTTGGCTCAACAACCTTTTCGACCGCTCATCGGGAACCTCGTCGGGCGGAACAATGGGTTTAGCCCGACGAGATTCTCGGACGTGTGTACGCGGCCTGAAGCCCCATACACACTATCAGTTTTCCTGCAGGTTTTTCTCTTCAGGTCTACCAAAACCATGTAGTGCAAGGGCCTGCCTGATTGCATACAAATTGAAACTCTTAGGCCTCGTACACACGGGCAAGAATCTCGTTAGGAAAAAAAACATTGTTTTTCCCCACGAGATTCTTGGCAAGAATCTCTTGCCGCCCGAGTGAACACACTGACGTTTCAAAAGAACCGCGTTTTTTTTTAAAGGCAAGAAAGCAGTGATGCCAGCGCAATATGATGAGCATGTGCTCGTCACATTTGATACCGTTGCCGCCATCTTGCTTCACCCTACCTATGCCGTGAAGCTACCGCACATGCGTCTAAGTAATTTCGAGCATGCGCGGGTTTCCACGGCAATAGGTAAGTATACACACTCTCAGGTTTCTCTACGGGAAACAGACCGACAGGAATCTCGACGAGAAAAAAGAGCGCAGGTTATCTTTTTTTTTCTCGTCGAGATTCTGGCCAGATTTCCTGACGAGAAACCTGAAAGCCTCGTACACACAAACGGTTTTCTTGGCAAGAAAGCTCTGCCAGCAGTTTTCTTGCTGGTTTTTGCCGTTTTCTTCGGCTGGTTTTTGCCGTTTTTGCAGAATCCATCAAGAAACTTGGTGGGAGAGCTTTTTTGCCGAGGAAAACGATCGTATGTATGCTTTTCACCGGGTAAATTGTCGAGGAACTCGGCGAGGAAAAAAGAGAGCAAGCTCTCTTTTTCCTCGACGGGAGTCGTCGCGTTCCTCGTCGGGCTGGTTTTCCAATGAGAAACACATTGGTGTGTATGCTTAGAAACCTGCGCATCTTCGGTAAAAGTAGTATTTGTAATGGAGATAGCACAGACTGAAAAGTGAAAATGTCTCTTACCAAACTTTTGCCTAACACGCAGTAATATGAGATTAGCAAAAGCAGCCCCTGCCGTTGTATGTACCGAGTTTGAGAACAAAGAGATTTGGTCTTGACAGTGTGTACGCAAAGACAGCTTGTCAAGTTTCTCGACAAGCCTAACAAGAAACTCGTCGAAAACGATATGTCTTTTCCGACAAGTTCCTCGGTCGTGTGTACGAGGCCTTAAGGTTTGACCTCATATTTGATGGTTTAGGTGAACCTTAAGAGAAAAATCTGCAGGAAAACTGATAATGTGTATGGGGCTATAGAAAGGAAGACGCTTAAATGCATAATCAAAATCCCACCACCCTCAAACATTTGCACCTAAAATTAGTATACTGTATGTGTTAAGGTCTATAAAGAGAGACATGAAAACGGGGCTGCAGACACCTCCAGGGTCCAGGTTAATGGGGGGACGACAACAGAAATCAGCCATGGTTTACTAATGTGCTCAATGGTTATGCCCTCTAAAAAACAAAACAAAGCTAGTTTGTGCAGGTAGCTCATAGATATGGGATCGTAGACTCTTAATCACCCCATTCTGCAAAAACAGGTTTTGGGTTTCATAGCGGTATAAAGCACGCTATATTTTTTTAATAATATCAACTAACAACTTTTTTTCATTGCTTAACAATTAAACAGAATGTAAAAAAATCAAAGCACCTCTCTCAGTCATAAAATAAGTGCATTGGAGAGTGAGGAAAACACTGCGCCCTTCAGTTCAAAGCAACAGGCGGGGAGTAAACCTATTGTCTATAATTACAATGTAGAGTGTAGGCAAACCCGCTGCAAATAGACAAGTAATGATAGCTTTGCATAAAAGATCATTTTTCACTTAGCAGACCTAAAGTAAAGAAAGGGAATCTCTCCTCATCATGCCTGGATGACTGTTATTTTTAGTTGTTTGTGTTTTTGGACTTGCTGAGTGCTTAACTGCTAAACACATAAAAATCACTTATGTTGTTATGTTTCTATTGTATCTTTTTATTGCAAATGTTTGCATTTCGGAGAGCAAGGTGATGATTTTTATTATGTGGTTTCATCAGAAAATATATACAACTTACTTTTTTTAATGAAAGCCATTTTAACATCTAATGAAATATTTGTCCAAATTGTTGTTATAAAGAATTAAAAGGCACGCTCAAATCAGATTTGAAAATAAACGATTGAAATGCACGCAGGGAGTGCAGTGTTAGTATAGTTGCTTTGTAGGATTTGTCTTGAGTACGTTTTTCTTCATACTCAGCCATCAGTAAAGAGTTAGTTCAGTCATCAATAAATGTTGCTTTTGTATGTATGCTATCCCTTATGACCAGTGGCGCCCCATCCATTAGTTGCGCATTGGGTGCCGCCCCCCATTCATGCGCCCAGCCCCCTAATCTACATTCGGGGCTCCATCTGAGTTTTTCCATTGGATATTCCGAGGAATTCCATCAGAGTTTAGATAGAGAACATGTTCTCTTTTACTCCGATGGAATTCTGTTGGAATTCCGATGTGAGTTTGGTCAGACAAAGGTCCGATAGCGTGTACGGGGCTTAACAGTAGTTTCCATTTGAGGTAGTCATAGGATTTCAATGGTGGGGGGTTTGAAGCAGATGATTGGAGCCAGATGCTCTCATAGGTATCAAAATAGGGTGGACTCGGGGCTCAGAGCACTGCGCTCCGAGCCCACCCAGTTGTGTGAAAATAGCCAATTAATATTTCCTTTTCTCACACTGATCCTCCTCCCTGACAATCAGGAAGTGGGTCACTCAATTGGCTGAAAGGATAGACGATCCTATTGGACACCTAGGAGGATGGAGAAGACGCACAGCAGAATTTGCTGTGATTCAGAGAAGGGGAAGATGCCCGCCCGTTGCAGTGGTGCCTGTCTAGAACCTAGATGGGGTAAGTGCTAGATGACCGACCGCAAGACCCCCGAGGGGGTGTTTGCCGCCCCCAAAAAATGAAAACACTGCTAATGACTCAAGAAAGTTTTGTTTTTTAATTTGTGTATAACGAATCTTTAGCTAGTGAACTCTAGAAACAGCAGGCTTTGTTAACAGGCTTTAAGAGAAACTAAAGGATATTCTGTTTGGGGGGGATTGGACATACACATGTGAGCACTGCATTCTCCATATAGGTGTATTAGAAGAATGAACTTTTAATGGTGCTTGAGAAACCACAGTACACATCTGTTAAAATGTATCACCAAAATGTATTCATACAAAAAATACATAAAAAGGATCATACCATACATACTGTATAGAAATAGTTTTATTTTAAATACACCTGTAAATAATTCTCCACAGGAGTACCGTATATGTGATTCCCTTACAACACTATAAATGGTTCGAATTGCGGCTAGTTCAGTAGGAACCGGCTGAGATTCAAACCATTAATGGGCAGGCTGATTGCACCAAGTTGATAGATCAACCAGCCTGCCGGATTCGCTTCCAATTATCGCAACCAGCTGCTTTAGCCGCTAGCAATAATTATTGTCTTCTCCCAATGAGGATGGTTTCCCTCATCCCCCTGCCGGGAGAAGACAATTGCTCGGCAGGAGAGATTCCCCTGTCAGCACTGTCTGTGTTGATAAAGGAATTGGGCACATTTCTTTCCTGCAACTTATGCCGCGTACACACGGTCGTTTTTTGCGATGAAAAAAAACGACGGTTTTTAAAACGTCATTTAAATTGATCGTGTGTGGGCAAAACGTCGTTTTATGTCTTAAAAAAAACGACCAAAAAAAAATTCCAACATGCTTGAATTTTTTGTGTCGTTTTTCAAAACGTCGTTTTTTGTTTCACAAAAAGTCACCGTGTGTAGCAAAACCGTCTTTCAAAGCGACGTTTTTCAACCCGCGCATGCCCAGAAGCTAGTTATGAAGCGAGCTTCAATGGAAAAGAGTGGTGAACGTAACCTCGCTTTTTGTGAAAAAACGATGGTGTGTATGCAAAATTGTCTTTGAAAAGTGACGTTTCAAAAACGGCGTTTTTTACTTCGCAGAAAACGTTGTTTTTTTTCATCGCAAAAAACGACCGTGTGTACGCGGCATTATGGTTGCAAGAAAGAAATTCACACCATATATGGGCTGTCCTAATCCACATAGCATCCCACCTTACATAGTTATTTACACCTATTTGGACACAGTAGTAATCTGTCAGTTTTTACCATACAATATACACAAACGTTATATTCAAACTTGCCATAATGCTAGAGGGATATCCAGCATAAAAAACTTTTCTTTTGGTAATGTTGTCGTGAAAATATTTTATTTTTATGCAAAAATTATTAAATGGGTATTAAAGTTTTTTTTTTAAATAACAAACATGTTATACTTGCCTCCACTGTGCAGTTCTTTTTGCACAGAGTGGCCTCAATCCTCGTCTTATGGGGTCCCTTGGCGGCTGTCTTGGCTTCTCCACGCAAGAGATAAACCCCCCTCTGGGAAGCGCTCTTCCAAGGGGGATAGCATGTGGGCACGCTCCCGTGTAATACAGTCGGCGGCCATAGCCGTAGAGTGTTTCACTCGGCCCTACCCCCAGCGTGCTGCATCATTGATTTGATTGACAGCAGTGGGAGCCAATGACTGACAATGGCTGCGCTGCTATCAATCATCTAATAAACAGCCGACTAGAGCTCAGTGAAAGCATTGTGGGATCGTGCCCAAGGAGATTCGGGTCTCATTTAAGTAAAACGGGGGCTGGAGGGGGCCAGTGACTGCAAGGTGTTTTTTCACCTTAATGCATAGGATGTAAGGGAGTAAGTGATCGGTACTGATCACACACTGTGTTCATACATAACTCAAGCACAGTATACTGTGTCATATACACACACGGATGTGTGTTTGAGCTTAGGGGTGCACATGCTAATGAAATAGGCTTTTTTAATTTTTTTAATTTTTTTTGAATAACGTGTCTTGTCATCAATGTACTGATTATTATTTTTTTTTATTTTTTTTTTTACTTATGATGTTTGGAAAATCTTTTTAGTGCAGGGCTAGGGTCACAGGAAGGGCTTTAAGTAAAACAAAAGACAAAAAAGGGATAATTTTTCTGAACTAAAAAAAGGTGAAAATACAAGAATTAACAAGACCACTTGCTCGTTTGAACCACTTGCTTCCCCTAGAAAGACCTAATACAACTCTAACAGACCAAACGAGCCAAAAATATGTGAATTAATTTAATCTGAAATTGAATTTCCATGACATATTCACTCCGTGCTATGAACTAACCATCTGTAGCCCTTGTTAACTTTTAACATCAAATGAACGGTTTGCCTTGGGTCAAACTCAACTCAAAGATATTCATTACAAGCCATACAGTTAAGATATTACAGTGATATTTCAAGGTCAAAAGCTAAGATGTTTCTCTCTCTAATTTTTGCTTTGACAGGTTTTGCAGCACTTTATCCATAATTAGGAACATGTAAGATTATACATTTCAGCTGAGCATACATCTGTGATACTGTTATTCACTTCGCCGAGTCCTTTTACCTAGCAAATGTTTTGTGATGTTGTTGCTATACAATAGTCATTATACTGGTTATTATACTACATAAATTTAACTGTCCGTCATAGCACATTATGAGTAATGCCTTTCCATTCATATGGGACATTATACGCTTTTCAGAGCTGATTTTTGCAGGTGATTTATGAATGTCTATGCACTTAAAAAAAAAATAGCGTTTTGTATATGTTTCCTATTTATCATGTTTGGGAGAACAACATAAAAATGTTCTCATTTTATTAAATCAGACAAATATTAAATATTTCATATTTCATGCCAGAAAATTATATCTCTAGACTCTTTTCTTGTGTTTACCAGAGTTATTTTAACTGCTTTGCTTAAAAAAATCCTTTATATAAAATTATACACACACTGCTCAACAAATCAGAACAGTGAGCAAACCTACTTCGTTTCCCCTTGTCCTCTAATCGTGTTTCCCCGAAAACAAGCCCGGGTCTTATATTAATTTTGGCAACAAAAGACACAGTATTGCTTATTTTCGGGGTAGGTCTTACCATGTAATGTGCTGTCTTCTCTCCCTCTCTCTCTCCCTGCCTGACAGAAATCCCCAATGAGAACCGAGTTAAAATGCTTGTAAAATCCTATAATCCACTCTATTACAGTACAGGCAGGGCCGTTTGAAGGACTTTGGGGGCCCCAAGCAAAATGGACATGGAGGCCCCCCTGCACGCATGCACACATGCAAAGCCTACAGGAACCACAACATAGTGATACAGTTTAAGTTCACCCACACCCTCCCTGTGTCCTTCTTGCTCCCCTCCCTGTATCCTTGTTACTCCCCTCCCACCCTCCCTGTGTCCTTCTTACTCCCCTCTCCCCCTCCCTGTGTCCTTCTTACTACCCCCTCCCTGTGTCCTTCTTTCTCCCCTCCCCCTCCCTGTGTCCTTCTTACTCCCCTCCACCCTCCCTGTGTCCTTCTTACTCCCCTCTCCCCCTCTCTGTGTCCTTCTTACTCTCCCCTCCCTGTGTCCTTATTTCTCCCCTCCCCCTCCCTGTGTCCTTCTAACCCCCCCCCCTGTGCCCCTCTTACTCCCCCTCCCTGTGTCCTTCTTACTCCCCTCCCCCCCCTATGTTCTTTTTACTCCCCCCCTCCCTATGTTCTTTTTACTCCCCCCCTCCCCATGTTCTTTTTACTCCCCCTCACCATGTTTTTTTACTCCCCCTATATTTTATTACTCCCCCCATATTCTTTTTACTCCCCCCTCCCTCACTCCCTATGTTCTTTTTACTCCCCCCTCCCTACCATACCGCGCAGCAGGAGATTCAGTTTCCTGTTCCCGGCCAGACTGAAAGGAAGTGAGCACTTAGTGTGTACTTCCTGTCAGTCTGTCCGGGGACAGGAAACTGAATCTCCTGTACCGCACAGTACCTGGCCGAAATGATAGGAGGAAGGAAGAAGAGCTCGGCCACGCTACAGGGAAGGGGAAGAATTTACGAGAGAGGCAGCAGTGCTGTAGCCGCCTGAGGCCCTCTATAGAGTGCTCAGACGGCTTCAGCATTTATAGGAAGTACGGCAAGGGCCCTGCTTGGGGCCACAAGTCGGGGCCCTGCTTGGGGCCCCAAGTCAGGGCCCCAAGCAATTGCTTGGTTTGCTTGCCTTGTCGCGACGGGCCTAATTACAGGCATACCCCACTTTTAATTACACAATGGGGTTTATTTACTATCGCTGGAGAGTGCAAAATCAGGCTCACTTCTGCATAGAAAACAATGAGCTTCCAGGTTTTATTACCAAACCTTAATTGAACAAGCTGGGGTTAAAAGCTCATTGGTTTCTATGCAGACGTGAGTCTGATTGTGCAATTTCCAGCGATAGTATATAAACCCCATTGTGTACTTAAAAGTGGGGTATGCCTTTAGTATATAATTTACAATGTGTGTGTTTCTGTATTATAATTGTGGCAAATACCTTTGTTATAGCGCCACTCTGCACTTATGTGGCCCGCCGGAGCTCGCTTCCCTGCAATTATATTACAGAACACATTGTATATTATATACTACAGTAATAGAGTGGATTATAGGATTTTACAAGCATTTTAAACTAGGGCTTATTTTTGGGATAGGGCTTATATTGCAGCCTTCCTGAAAAATAACGGTAGGTCTTATTTTCATGGGAGGTCTTATTTTCAGGGAAACATGGTACTAGCTTCTAAGCTTTCATACTGGTCCTTTAGGCTGGCCATACACTGTTAGTTTATTTTGCTCAGCCAGTGGGCGAAAAAACAAAAAAACTAACTATGATTCCTCCCTCCACACGCAAGGTGGATGGAGGAATCTCCCTTGCGTCCGAGCAGGCACGATCCCAACCTGTGGCTCTGTGTATCACTACAGCAGAAATTAACATTTCTGAGACACGCAGGACCCCTTCTCAAAGGGGTCCTGCGTGCCTCTGAAACGTTGCTTTCTGCTGTAATGATGTGATTGCTGATTAAAGCTTTGGACTCATTTTTGGAGATCTTGATGTGCCGATGACTTCACTTTCTCTGACTACACACCCTTCCAGCCAGTGGTCGCTTCAGCACCGACTTACAAATACATTAATCTCTACAGAAATGTGTGCATTGGGACTAGTGTGTTGGAAATTATTCACACTCACAGAGTCGCGCCTTAGCCCCTTCCCATGTCTCTTCTGATTGGCTTAGTGGCTGTAATGGACAGCAGTGGGAGACATTGAGTCAGCCAATGAGGAAGCAGAGTCCCTAGAGAACCAAGGCACTTTGCTGCATCGTGAGGGGGGGGGGGCTCAAGTAAGTATTGAGTGGGGGGGGGGCTGGGCTGCTGCAGAAGAAGGTTTTTTTACATTTATGCATACAATGCATGAAGGTAAAACACCTAGAGCCTTTAGAACCATTTTAATTGATCAGTAGGAAAGTTTAGGAGGTGAAGGAGGGCAGGTCCAAAGCTAAGTTTTACAAGAAAATTCCAGCTGCCTGTATTTTTGGATCTGTAGATTATTTGGTCAATTTAACAGATGCTAAATCTACATGTGGGTGATGTTTTTTATACCATGATAACAAATTGTCTTGGCTCATCTGTGCTACCTTTACAAGAGCACTGACCCTGGTAAATGGATCCCTGCCTTTACTCACAGAATTGTATGAACAGTCAAACACAAGTGACTTCAACAACACCAGCACTTTTGTTTTCAAAATATCTGGTTATTTTGCACCGTGACGTTTAAATTGAGATCACATGTCCGTTTTCAAGTGCTAGTTCATAAGTGGTCAAATGACCCATTACATTCTTCGCATGCTGGTATAGCAATAACTAAATGGTTGCGATGCACTTACCAAAATAATACTTCTTTGACTGGGATTTTAGTTTTGAACTTTACCGTTTATCATCTTACTGTTTTGGGATAAATAAATGTCCTCAGTTTGAATTCTAAAGCTTTCTATAGACAATAAATGAGCATTGCAAGCCAGAACGGATGATGACAGTCTTCTGTCTATGGCTGCAGCAGACACGCGGATAGGAACCGCTGTCAAGGGAATCCCTGAGAATTCAATTAAGTATCATCTGTGGCTGCTGCCATGTGCCTGTACTTACTTCCACCTTTCTCCTATGTCTTATGGAGTGCATGTGAGTATAACACAAACGGAATGATCAGAGGGAGGTCAAATTACGTCTGCTCACCCAAATGTCTCCATATTCACCTTTCCTGTGCTGCTAAAAGCCGCTCTGATCCTTAGAAACCTTCATGTGAAATCTGCAGGGAAACCAACACTTCTAGGAGTGATGATTTCTTGGGTCCCCCACAGTCGCCACTTCTTCCTCCTGCTGACCTATACATCACTATTTAATTCTGTAATGTATGGAGGTCAGGGAGAAAATAAATCCCAATGTGAATGGAAGGGACTGGAGGTATATCTATACGGAAATGAACTGACCGAGGGCTCGAGTCCCAGCAGCTGCCCGTTGCAAGAATTTTACAAGCCGATGATGACATCACAGACAGTAATAAAAGCTGTTTTTTGGTTCACACACAAAGTAAAAGATAAAAAAAATTAAAAATAATGCTTTGATCTGCTCTAGAGTAGAGCCGCGTACACACGACCATTTTTCATGACGAGAAAAATGCAATTTTTTAAGTTAGTAATTAACACCGATTGTGTGTAGGCTCCAGACATTTTTCTCGACATGAAAAATGGGCAAAATTGTTTTTCACGCCGCCGTGTTTTACATCGTGAAAAACGGTCATGTGTAGGCTTTAACGACGGGGAAAAAAACCTGCATGCTCAGAAGCAAGTTATGAGACGGGAGCACTCATTCTGGTAAAACTAGCGTTTGTAATGGTGATAGCACATTTGTCATGCTGTAAGGCCGCGTACACACGATCAGTCAAAACCAATGGAAACGGACTAAAGGTCCATTTTCATCGGTCCAAACCAATCACGTGTGGGCCCCATCGGTCAGTTATCCTTCGGTCAAAAAAAGAGAACTTGCTTTAAAATTTAACAGATGGACGCCTAACCGATAGGTCAAAACCGATCGTTAGTACGCACGAGCATCGGTTAAAAATCCACGCATGCTCAGAATCAAGTCGACGCATGCTTGGAAGCATTGAACTTCATTTTTTTCACATCAGACCATCAGTCAGCTTCATCGGTTAACCGATGAGAGCGATCCTTCGGACCGTTCTCATCGGATGGACTGATCGTGTGTACGCGGCCTTACAGACTGAAAAGCACGAAGACTGAAAAGCATGAAAACTGAAAAGCAGGATTCGTCTCTCACCAAACTTTTACTAACACGCAGTAACACAAAGTTAGCAAAAGGGTGGCGCCGTCCAAATGGAACTTGCCCTTTATAGTGTGGTTGTACGTGTTGTACGTCACCGTGCTTTGTTTGAACATTTTTTTTTTTTTTTTTTACCATTGTGTGTATGCAAGTCAGGCTTGACAAGAATCATGTTGAGAAAATTTCGTTTTTTTCCATGACATTAAAAACGGTCGTGTGTACGCAGCATAATAGTATGGGGGTAATTGTGGGCTGCACTTAAAAGTTAGCTTTTTAATGCAAAAGAAGTTTAGTCTTTATCAACTGTAGAACAGCTGGGGCCTCATTTACTTTAAATCACTGAGGTCCTCAAAGAAGATGAGATGGGATGACTTCATGCTATATTTTCATGCCACTGCATCTGCTTGAGCATTCACAATAGAAATAAACAGGCTTTCTAGCTATTTGTCCCGTCCTATCAGGAGAGCAATTTCTGGATAGCACATTCATTTCTATTGTAGAAACTTGTGCAGGCACAGTAAAGGACTTTGGCTTTAGATACTGTTGGGACATGGACAGACCTAGCAGCTGATCCTGGCAAAACAGACAGTTTTAAAGTACATCTGCAGTACAGGGGAGCAAAGGGACTCAATAATACTCTAAAAGAAATCTCCTGAGTGTGCAAACATCTTACTATTCAAGTTATGCAGCCATTATGTTCATCCTCTTGTTTCAGCCCTTAGAGTCACTAACCCATTACAAATATGCAGATAATGACTTTTGATTTAGTATGACTTTCCTGATATTACAGTAATTAAAGTCAGTACTAACAGGGTCAGCATAATAGCTTGGCAACTTGCATTCTCAGATTAAGATCAACAATGAGAACCTTTATATTTCTCTCAATACAGGTTTACTTTAAAGTGGATGTAAACCCACTCTCATCCTTTCTAAACTACTGCCATGGTGCTGATCTATAAGGATATAGATGCCTCCTGCATGTATCCCTACCTGTCAAATGTCTCCCCTCTGTCTGTTATAAGAACTGAAAAACTGCAGATTCTAGGAGTGTGTCTGTTGTCTGGAGCTCAGTGGGTGGAGTTTTGATGTCAGTAGTCTCCCCGCTCACCTCTACACTCCCCTTGTCAACATGCATTTTCTCTTGTGTATTCCTTACACTAAATTCTGCTATGATCACTAACATCCAGACAAAATCCAGAAAAGTAACCACATGACTTTAGAAAAGGAGTGGGAGTGGGAATTAAAAAAATAATGCCTGTCTTAGGCTAGTGTATGAGATATGTAAATAACCTGTCACTCAAAGCAAGTAGGAGGATTTGACAAAGTTTTTCTCTGCTTATCAAGATTTATCTCGCTGAACAATAAAAGAGGATTGCTCAGAGCTGGATTAACTCTGTGTGGCAAGACAGGGCACAGATGATAGGAAATCTTATAGGCCGTGTACACACGGCAGAGAACCTCGACGGGCAGAACACATCGTTCCGCCCGTCGAGGTTCTCTGACGGCCGTCGAAATCGGCGACCCGCCCGATGGGAATGGCAACCAGCCATTCATCCAGGCGGGCCGTCGAGAAAATAGAGAGCGTGCTCTCTATTTCTGCTCGACGGGATTCCCGACGGGATGCTCGCCGAGAGCGTACACACGGCCGAGGTCCTCGCTGGAATGCAGCTTCCAGCGAGGTTCTCGCTGGTTTCCAGCGAGAACCTCGGTCGTGTGTACGCCGCCATACTCTAAAGTGTGCCAGCAAAAAATAAATAAAACATTTTGGGTTTACATCCACTTTAAAGTGGAATTGAGCCACTATGAGTTTCTGGGAGCACTTGCCATACTGTGTAAATTTGCACAGCATACTTTTACATTATAGAAGCTTATCTCATGCCTCCAGTATTGTGAGTCAAGCTTCTTCTGGACCAGCATCTTCTTTCTTCAGCCATTGGTCAGGTACTAATAATGTAACCCTTAAGCCAAGTACACACGGGCTGAAACATCGGCCGATTCAATAAAAACCATCCGACATTCATCTTGTGTATATGTTAGCCGGTCTGATTTGGCCCAGCTTCTGTCAGCCGAGCATGCTGGGAAAACCAGCAGTCGGCCTGCTCCCGATCAGTCCCCCTTAGCCAGTGGCTGAAAACACTGACCAAAGTGTTCTGACAGGGGGGCCGTCCCCCTGTCAGAACACAACAGCTCAGCGGGGGAGATCGATGTACTAACGTCAGATCGCTAGTACAGCAGCTCCAACCGGAGCTGTCTGTTTTTTTTCCGTTTAACGCTGGATTGAACGTCAGAAAGCGATTAGTGTGTACCAAGCTTTACTCTTGAGTGCATTGGTACCTGGCTGAACTCTTGGTATTGGTACACTGCACTTCACCATGCCATGCAGAGAGGTAAGGGAGTTCTTGGTAGAAGAAATATACAAAGGGATTGATTTACTAAAACAGAAACCAATCAGCTTCTGGGTTCTTTTCCTCAAAACTTAATTGAACAAGCTGAAGTTAAAAGCTGATTGGCTACCATGCACAGCTGCACCAGATTTTGCACTCTCCAATTTTATTAAATCAACCCCAAAGTCTTTTCTGCAAAAAAACTCTACTTGCTACGAATTCTTTTGCAGGGGGACTTCAGTTCCACTTTTGGATTAGTGAATTAACCCATCTGAGCAGCCGTGTTTCTATGGTACCGACTGCCGTTTTAACAAAACAGCACATTTTGCCCTCCTGAAGAAAGCAAATAAGGCGATGATGAAAGTGTCAAATTATATAATAGCGTTTTATTCTACAATTTGTCTGTTCTATTCTAAGAAAGTTGTGTAATAAGCAGCAGGTGTTCAAAAAGGAATGTTCAATTTGCTCATGAGTAATAACAACTTGGATATCTTAGTTGAAAATGATAACCAGCGCAATGTAAAAGTACAGTGTATTGTTTATATTATGTCATAAAGCTTATTAAATAAGACATCGGTTATCGGTTAAATCTCAACATTTGGACAGTGGTGCTTTGGTATAAGATTTTTTTTTTTCAACCCTTTCAGATTTATACTCTGTTATTAGGTACCGATGCCATGGCATCCACTCCTAATACAGACCTCATAACATCCTGCATGACCCAGTCCTCTTATCAGTAATTTGGTTATCATATGCCTCGTTTTCACTGAGCGGATCGGTTCGGTACGGTACGGTTCTCTATTTTGGGTGTTTCCATTATGAAAGCGTGCCATAAAAGCGAACCGTACTGCACCAGCAAGGGTCCTGCTTCTCATGTGGGTCCAGAGAGAGTGGATCGGTTCCATTAGGGCGGACCTACAAATACATCTCACCGATTGGTGGACGCGCTAGGAATTTTTTCTAAACCCTGAATGGTCCCTGACGGTCCGATTTGCAGTGGAAACGCTCACGCGAATAGACTGGTCCCATCCTAACCGCTCCAAATTTAGTGACCCGAACCAATCCGCTCAGTGGAAACAAGGCATTAGAAACACCCCTGTAGATTTCAGCAGAGGGCCGATAATCACAGCACCATCTATGCGTTTATGCAATGCCAGGGGTCTCAACAATAGACTGCTCCTGGCAACCCTCACCTTGACCTTTGTTAAAAATAAAAGCCACCAGAAAAATATAATCCCAAGCATTCACGGCATCACTAGAGTGTAATGTAAAGGAACCATTGCTCTCCCCACACGATGCAGAACTGGTTGGAAAGAGGAAAGTGCCTGTAAGGTTAACTGATGGAGAATTGAAGTAGAACTATTGGCAAAAGTGAGGGTTTTTTTTTTCTGAACCCCCTCACCCAGCAACACAGGTTTATCACTTGTTAATCCTGCCAGTAGATCCATTACTTTTCCACTTCCTGTAATAGAATAACAAAGGTGTTTGTCTGCAGTGAGATTACTATAACGTTGTCACCCTATAGACGAGGTTGTATAAATTGACATGTCGTGCACTTTAAGTACCTGATAAACTAAAACCTAACTCCATCTGATACTTTTTAAACAGTTACAGCGGTAGTTTATATTTTTTTTTTGGGAAAAAAAAGGGATATGGAAAAAAAATCTGGCTGTTGTAAGCATCCCTTCCAGTAAAATTGGTTTCCCTATGACTTTTATGTTTGCTGGAAAACTTGGCCTCCATTTTCTAATTGTTATAACTAAAGGAAAAACTTTTTGTTGTGTTATAAATAGAGTGGAGAGAGATTAGAAGACGTGTCTTGTTTTTATTGCTGTCTGTGCCCATCCTCCGTATTTGCCCTGTTTACTGTCATCGCAGAGAGTGATGTAAAGGCAGAAGATTTTTTTTATCTTAATGCATTCTATGCATTAAGATCAAAAACCTTCTGTGTTCAGCAGCCCCCACTAATACTTACTTGAGCCCCATCTTCCTCCAGCAATGTGCATGACTGCCTCAGCCATCCGGGACTCTCCCTCCTAATTGGCTCCCACTGCTGCTAATCAAAGTTAATTAGACAATCAGGAGAGAGAGGGGTGGGGCCAAACCGTGGCTCCCTGTCTAAATAAATACACAGAGCTGCGGCACAGCTTAGTTGCTTCCATAGCAAGCTGCTTGATGTGGGGGCACTTGGCAGGAGGTAGGGGCAAGGAGGGACCAGATAAGAGGAGGATCAGGGCTCCTCTGTGCAACAAAGCAGGTAAGTATATCATGTTTGTACTAACACATGAGATGCTTGCTTTAGAACAAAGCCCTCCACTGTCACTGCTGATCTTGACCTGGTCTTCCTTCCGGGTTAGCATGAGGAATGGCCAAGCCGCAATGATGTCACGGCCCCAACACAGAGCTCTGAAGGGACAGCACAGGTATGCTGTCCTATCAGACCACGTGCCAATGACATCACTGGCTGCTTGCAGTTGGAATATCTCCTAAACAGTGCAAGCTTAGAAGATATTCACAGTACCTACCGGTAAGCCTTATTATAGGTTTACCTGCAGGAACAATGAAAAAAAAAGACTTTGCTACTACTTTAATGATTTAATTAAAAAAAATGTACATACATTTTCATTGAGTACTATTTATTTAATGCAGTGTAAAATTGTATTAAATGTAATTTTAGGAAGGTTTTCATATTTTTACATGCTTGCTTTAGTGATCCTATTTACTACTTGAATAGTTTATAGATATCCATATGCCAATCAATTGGCAACCTTTAATACAGTAAGTGCTCCAAGAAAAATAGATATCAAGACACGTTACCTAGGATTTCATTTTCTATCAGAGGATTTGTTGTGTGAGGTTTGTAAACCAGCTTCACCCATATAAAACATAAATCCATATTTACATAAAAATCACCTCCTTCTCCCTATGTCCTCCACTGCAACTGATTTTACAAAATAAAAGCATATATATCCTTAATGTAAAATCCTTCTGGCTGGTTCAGTAACATTAGAAAAATCTCCCGCGCTCTGGTGTTTTTGCTATAGGGCAATGTAGTCCAATCCTAGGACAAAGTCTAAAATCTTGCAGCCCTCCTCAGAACCATGGGCGTTCATAGAACTAAGAGAAAAAAGATAAAAGAAAGGGAGGGCGCACCGACCTAGTGCATTATCATAAGAGGTTTTATTGGATAAAATAGTCCTACTCATAAAGATAGCTGGAATGCAGCTTATCAGACAATCAGACCAGTCTCTTGGTTCCTGCAAACAAGACCTGATGATGCCGAGGATCCAATGGTACCCTTTAACGGCGGAACGGCTAAAGTTTCTGGGGCGCACCCCTTTCTTCTGAGCCTGGAAGGTCTGTCATAGCTCTCTCCAGACAACCCTCAGTATATATATGTATGTGTGTGTGTATGTGTGCAGATGTGCAAAGAGGTCCAGAGGTCTGATGACCTTCAATTGGCCAATCCCACTCCTCAATCCATCCACAAGAATGGAGCTCTCGGGCACCTGCCTCCTTGTGGTATTACAGCACACACCCAGTCAATCACGGGTCAGCAGCTGACACTCACCTCCAGTGTGCACAGCACCTCCTCTCACTCCTGAACCGCACGCCGTCCCGAACAGGAAGTTCAGTAACATCACAGCACCTTCCCTTACTTGTCCAGTGACGACAATCCTTAATGTTCCACGAAATGGCACAATAAGTATGGCTTAGTGCAGTAGTACAGTGAGTAAAGGCCACCACGATGACGCACTCCTAGGAGGAGCGTCTAATATAGTTTGGATTTAAAGGAATGGTGCTAGCCTTCATTCAGCACAATTAATTATTATGATTTTTTTTTTAAAAGCTTTATTTAAACTTCCATTATATACATAGTAACATTACATTACATAAAAAAAAAACATTCAGCACAAATGGCTGGCAAAATCTAGTGTTGGAACATAATTAAACACAAGTTTAAATAGTCACTCATAGTGGACTGCTGATGCTCTTGTATCATTGGACCATCTATGCTTTCAGCTAAGGCACAGGTATCCTTATCAGAGATTTCTGTCTACCTCACTGTGCAATGACCCAGCATTAATCCACAATCCATCTGTTATTTTAACCCTTATGAGTGCATTTCTTATGTTTTTAAATACTGGTACATTTTCTGAATTAGACTTACTACACTATGCAGGTTTTGCGCAAAGCCTTTGCCAGCTTTTTAATCCTTAATATTTCCCTGCTGGTTAGTTCTGTCCTCACTATTTATCCTGAGGGCCATTGTCAACAGGAGAGAAAGTAAGAGGAATGCAAGATATTAGAGATGTCTTTCAATGGGGAAACTTGTTCTGGTGCCATCTGCCTAATTTTGTTTTTCCCTCATTTTAGGGGAATGAAAGACGTTTTGGCTAGATTTTCATTTCAATATAAAAGTGTGTAGGATAACAAAATTGTAAGATTTCAGGTGATGCATTGTATCTGCAACCCGCAAGTGCCAATGCAAGAAAGCTGTAGTTGTATTTTATAATTAAACCTCAGGCAAATAAATACAATTTTTTTTTTTTGTAAATGAGAATAATACCTGTCTCTAAGTATTCAGATATCACTTTTTGTAATCCTCTGTACATTGGTACAGCAAGGGTCAGTACTCTAAGCCAGTGTTTCTCAATCTTTTTTCAGTCAAGGCACCCTTTCAAATTATGAAGAATCTTGAGGTACCCTTTAAAATTATGGAACGTTTCGAGGCACCCTATTCAACTGGTACTGACTAGTATTCCAAAGTTTCTCTTCTCCCTCAGTTTTTCTCCATCACTTAGCTAAAGAGACCCTAAAGCTGATGAAGAAAGGCAAGGGAGCATCAAACAAGGATGATATGCAGGCAACTGTCATCCTCCTTATCAACTGAGGTTGGCAGCTAGAAGGTTGTAATGGTATACAATGAAAACCTGTGGCTTTGTGTAACTAAAAGGCAGGTTTCATCCACCTATTGACTTGTATACAATTTTGGGGTAATTTGTAGACATTTTGCCAAGGCACCCCTGAAGAAACCTCAGGGCACCCCAGGGTGCCTGGGCAACCTGGTTGAAAAAGGATGCTCTAAGCTACAATAATTCAAACGTATTGTATGTAGGCGTGCTGGAAAGTTTGAGAAAGGAAAGGATAGAGGCAGGCAGCAGACAGTGGTGTAATCCAGATGCTGGGAAGTGTCAGGGCAGGTGGCACACAGTGGTGCAATCCAGAGGCTGGCAAGTGTAAGGACAGGTGGCATACAGTAGTGTAATCCAATGGCAGGCAAGGGTCAGGGCAGGTGGCAGAAAGTAGAGAAGGGGTGTCCAACCTTTTGAAGAGCGAGGGCCACTGAAGCAACTTGGTAACTGGGTGAATTGGGTGGATGATAGGTCTGTGTTTCCACACTGCATATGCTGAAGGGACACAGACACAGCCCACCCTACTCTATGGGCCCTCCAATTCAATCCACCCAGGCGGAAGGGGACGGATCCCCCTTTTTTTTTAGAGGATTGGATTGGAGGCAAGTGGGGGGTAAATGAACATAGTGGTCAATGTGAATGGAGGGTTCGATTGGGTCCTATAGCTGCTTTCACAGTGATGCACCACATGCACCTGTGGCTTTCCTGGAGGTTAGCTACACTTTCTCATAGACTTTTATTATACCCTGCAGGTGTGGTGCAATTTCTGAAAGCACACCAAACCCACAGGTTATGACAGAAGTCTATGGCTAACTGCACTGATTTCAGTAATAAATTTACCTTTTAATAACAATCTTCCATTCAGTTTTTCCCGGCTGTTGCTGTCCCAGGCAGAGAGTGCATTTGGTATCGATTGTGACATGAGCTGGCGCTATACAGGAAACATCAGCTTATGTGCTTGCTTTCTGTACCACTGGCTTCATTCACAACATTCTCTGGGATGATGGGACAGCAACCTGAGATCTGGGCTTGCCAAACCATTATCCCAGTGCAGGAGGTCGCGGGCCACATCAGAGGGCTCCGTGGGCCACATGTGGCCCCTGGGCCACTGGTTGGGCACCCCTGAAGTGAGTAATCCAGAGGCAGGCTTGGGTCAGGGCAAACATCAGACAGTGAATTAATATAAAGTCTTCCAAGGGTCAGAGCAGGTGACAAACAACAGTGCCTGACACTTGCCAGGCAAAGGGTCAGCCAGAGGCAATCAAAGGGTCAGAACTGTAGACTGTAGAACAGAGCAAAATGCTTATGCAGGGAACCTATAATAAACCCATGGGCTTATGAGATTTAAATAATGTGCCTGTGGCTGAAAACAGTAAGCTGCCAACGCTGTATCCTGGCCTAGGCCAACAAGGCCCAGGCCTAGGGCAGCACTTTGCAGGGGGGCAGAAGGAAACAAGTCCCCACTGGCTTGTGTCACATTGTTAGGCAAATTAGTCTAGCACCCCCATAAAGCAGCCGCACTGCTTCTGGTATGTGGGTGACATATCATCCTGGACTACAAACCTTCCTCAATGTGCTATGTATCTGCTGCACCATTGGCATGATTATATCTTCTTAGTCTTCTCCATACAATTATCTGAAATTTTTGCTTAAAGTAGAGGTATAGGCAACACTTTGTTTTTCATTTTGGATAGAGTAAGGGAGGGTTATAGCCCCTGCCAATTTATTTTTTACCATCCCTGTGCCATTGCGGAGATTTCCCTTCATTTCCTGCCCCATAGCCAAACAGGAAGTGAGAGGAAATCTATGCAAATTAAGGGAATCCATTGCCCCCCCCCCCCAGGCCCTCAAAACTAGTGTCTGCACTTGAAATTTCAGGGCGGGTCTTAAACAGCAAAGAGGTGTGGCCTTGACAAGAAGGGGTGGGTCATATTTAAATTAGGGGGTACACGAGTTTAGTCAGGCCTAGGGCAGCACAAAACCTAAATACACTACTGGTTGCTGCCACCATCAGACCTGTTTCTCAGCATTGGATGTGCAGCCAGGGGCTGCATCAAAGTTAGGTATCTCCAGCTGCAACCACAGCTTGAGCTGCAGACTCCTGAGAGGCCAGGACATATTGTGTGGGACATTGTTAGGACAGTAAGTGAAGAACATTCCTAACAGGATCCTAGCTTGGTAAAATGGAGATGAACTGCTTTGTAACCTGAAAAACCCTTTTACTGATTTCCATGTGTTGAGGTCGTAGATTTTATGTTTCTGTTAAACTCATCTGTTTATATTCTTGCAAACCAATCTAAAAATTGTAATTTGCTTTTAAACAACGTTGCAGTAAAATAGTGTGTATAATTGAGCTGTTTAGAGTACATCATATCTTCTTATGTGTCTGGAACATATTTATTACATCTGGTGTCTGCTGTCCGTGGTGGGAAACAGACAATAACAAAAATGCTCTGAATGCACATGTTTAACAATGATTTATTAAACAGTATGATTGTAAATTAGTAAAGCGAATATCAAATGTCTTTTATTTTTGAATACTACATAATATAGACAAATGTGAAAATGGTGCATCTGAAATTAGTCATGGTCTGATGTTTTCTCTTGCAAGCTCCTCTGTAAGTCCTATTTTAAAGGTAGACTGCAGACACATACGTATAATATTTCGAATTAAAACTTCTATACAAACTTAAAAAGGGGGCATAGCCTACCTGCCGAACAATAACTTTATTACTGGCAGTCAGCTTCCCTGCTTAAAGCGAAGCTCCACCCTATGGGGGAAGCTCTGCTTGTCTTCCTCCTTCCTCCTTCCGCTGCCAAATTTGGCACTTTTTTGGGGGAGGGGGTACCTGGTTTTGACAGGTACCTGCTCCCACTCCTGGCTCAGTTTGCCGTGGTGAACTGAGCCAGCCCATTCACAAAGCCCATCATGCTTTGCGCAGTATGAAAACGTATATAGCTGTCAGGGCTGGGCTCAGCACATCCTTCTCTATGCTGGCAGTTCAGCTGTCAGCTAATTGCCAGCTCCCATCTCTCCACAGTGATCCACTTGTTGATGATCCTGCTCGTCAGCTCTGCCTACTTAAAGCCTTCCAGTTCATTTGCTCTCTGCCTTCGCCTGTGTTAACATTACAAGGGACTCTCTCATGCATTCCAGTTGAAGACCTGCTTGACTGACGTTCCCTCTGGCTACAGATCCTGCTTGCTGTACTACTACCCTTATCGCTGGCTTAATTTGCATTCATACGTAACGTACATATACTAGGGCTAATTTAGACTGGAGCAAACAGCTTGTGTTCGGAGTGTTGGCATAAACAGGAGTACCTGGAGGAAACCCACGCAAGCACAGTGAGAACAATCAAACTCTGGACAGGTAGTGCCATGGTTGGGATTCAAATCAACAACCCTAGTACTGCTAGGAGGAAAGTGAAGTTATTGTTTTAGTGACTCTTCTTTAGGTATACACATTTCAGCTGGTCCACATTATAGGTAATGCCTGCTTTTTGGTTCTAGTTTGGCATTGCATTGCATGGATTGTTTTCTCCATGCAAGCAGGAAAGGACTACTCCTTCTTTTTATGATGTCTGACCTGTTTAAACATATGGTGTTACAACAGGAGCTGATCTGATTATGGTGTTTGTATGAGAGATGATATCTTTTCAACACTCATATGGCAACCAAATGTATGAATTTAAATAGATGAAGTTCTTTGATGGTCCTTAAGCTTCATTCCAGTAAAGCAATTCCGTATTTGAATCAGCATGAACAAGCCTTTAGGTTTTAGAGCTCTCTCATTCTCACACTCGTGGGTTATGGTCTTTACCTACACACAAATGCCTTTTATGCCCTAGAGAGAAGCATGAACAAGGTAAACTATGGTTTGAAAACAAAACCGTATTATTTTTTCTTGCTGCATCTAAGCCCTACCATAAGAAATCTAATGAGCAATTCTCTCTAATTGCTGTTTGCTCACACTGGCAAGCTGTTGTTAGTGCTACCAGTGGAACTGCCATATGGCCCTACATTAACTCGACAGATTTAACCACGCTAACATTGTTAAATTGAAAAGGGAAGATTTAGAAGTCTTCAACAGAGCGTGCAACCTTCCTTGCTATTTCTTTGAGATAGACCATCATGGAAACTGCATTGCTTTTGGTTTCTGCCACTTTGGAATGTGTATAGCGACCGTGAGCAACCCAGTTCATTATAAGGAACTGTCACCTAATAAAGTTGCCTTTCCCCAAGTAGTTTTGTCTTATAATTTGGCTAACCTTTGTCACATTCTAGAGAAGGCTTATCACAAAATATCACATTAAAGTGTATGTAAACCCTAAGGGCCCATTCACACCACACAGCGTACGTTATTGTGTGCATAACGTGTGTATGCTGGTGTGTGTGTGCTGTGAAGGCACGCTGCTGCGCGTAGAATTTCTTTGAATACATTGCAGTGCTTGCTTTTTGTTTGTTTTTTGTTAAACTTGAATGTAATTAATATGCACTGATGTGGGCTGTGATGCGTAAACCCTTGTACACACGATCAGTCCATCTGATGATAACCGTCTGAAGGACAGGTTAACCGATGAAGCTGACTGATGGTCTGATATGCCTACACACCATCAGTTAAAAAAACGATCGTATTAGAACGCGGTGATGTAAAACACAACGACATGCTGAAAAAAATGAAGTTCAATGCTTCCAAGCATGCGTCGACTTGATTCTGAGCATGAGTGGATTTTTAACCGATGGTCGTGCCTACTAACGATCGGTTTTGACCTATCGGTTAGGAGTTCATAGGTTAATTTTAAAGCAAGTTGGCTTTTTTTTAACCTAAGGTTAAATAACCTATGGGGCCCACACACACTCGGTTTTGACCGATGAAAACGGTCCATCAGACCGTTGTCCTCTGGCTATCCTATCGTGTGTACGAGGCCATACAGTGCATCAGAACCTATGGCACAGCAATGCAACATGTCCTAATCCTTTCAGCGCACACCGACACAGTGGGATCTATTCACAAAAGGAACTCGTGCAATATGTAGGTGTCCGGACACATTTTGCCTAAATATCGCATTGCAATCCTAAAACTGTCAATTCACTATACTGTTTTGCAATATTTACAGCAAAACGCTGAAAACGTTTGGTAAAGGTGTTAAATTTCATTCACAGAAGGGAAAAAATAGTAGTGGTCCAGGCATGCAGTAGTTGTGGAATGTGTGCTGATTGTTAAGCCAGCGGCTGCCACGTCCTTAAGAACGGATGAGGATTTTTAATTTTAAAAATCTGATTTTTTTATTTAAATCAGATTTTTGGGATTTTTATCAGATTTATCTAAATAGAATCTAAAGTTTTCTATTTAAGATTGATAATATAGTGTATTCAGAATGAAATGGAGCTTAGCTATGTAGCATGAGGCTGCATATTTTACAATATTGAAACTCATTCAATGAATCCAAGCTCTGCAAGCTGAGATAACATGCACTGCATTAATGCATTCACACAATGTCACAGTAACCATGAGATAAAAGAAGTTCAGAAATATTCTTTTGTCCCATTGTTTTGCAAATCTATGTACACTATAAGGCTGCATTCACACCTTAGCGACACTTTAGCGCAGCGTTTTGTACCGCAATTTGCCTCGACACATTGCAGCATTTTGTACCGCAATTTGCTATGACAAAACGCGTAGTTTTAAACCCAATCTTTTTTACAGGTCATTGTCTGCTATGCCAAACGCCGAAGCGGCCTGAATACACGCGACAAAAAAGGGTCCGGGACTTCTTTTAGCTTCACGCGACTGGCGTTTCGGCGTTTGGCGTGGAGATGTGAACCATCTCCATAGAGATTAGTGTTATATCTCCCCTCCAGCGTATCTGAGCGTCGCTCTTCAGGCGTTTTGTCGCTCAGGTGTGAATGGAGCCTAAAAACTGTATGATTGAATCAGCTTTGATATCGCTGTTTTGCTAACCTGACAGTTTATTATTCTAAATAGGAAACCTTCATTTTGTTTGCAAATATTAAAGATCCTAACAACCAGCAAGAATAAGTCCTTACCTTTAAATAGCACCTGTCATTTCAGATGCATCATGGCAGCGCCTGTTAGTGGGCATCCACTGACCTGCTGCCGCTATGTCGCTCGCCTTGTTGTGTCACTACCGCATCACCAGCTATCCCATTAAAGTGAATGGGACTGTCAGTGAGTCAACAGCGGGTCGGAGGAGGAGCCGTTGCGGGACATAAATGACAGTTGCTGTTTAAAAATTATGATTTATTTTAAATCAAGCCTTTTTACTAGTGTTTAAAATCATGATTTAAATTGTGGTTTCATTTGTTTTTATTTAAATCTTATCCAGCCTTATCAGCTGTCAGTGGGGTTTCCCACTGACAGCTCAATGTAAAAAAAAAAAAGATTTACTGTCAATGGAAAAAAATAGGAAAAAAAAACAACTTCGGGTCTAGTATGGATTTTGAGGGGAACCCCAATGCCCAAATAAAAAAAAAATGTGTGACTTTTAGGTATCTGAAAGCCCCCTTTAACAAGAAGGCCCACAGATTCTTGCCCCCCCATGTGAATGAGTATGAGGTGGCTGGTTCACCCAATGATGTCACCAGGTGACCCTGCAGCCTTGTGATGTCATCAAACAGGGGCATACTGGGGCAATGATATCACAAGGGGGCAGGGTCACCCAGTGACGTCATTGGGTGGCTGCTCCCCTTAGTTATTTAACCGCTTCAATACCGGGGCTTTTATACCACCTCCATACCGGGCCTATTCTGACACTTCTCTCCTACATGTAATAATCATCATTCTTTTGCTAGAAAATTACACAGTACCCCCAAACATTATATATGTTTTTTTTAGCAGACACCCTAGGGAATAAAATGACGGTCATTCCAAAGTTTTATCTTGCACGGTATTTACGCAATTATTTTTCAAACGCCTTTTTTTTGTAAAAAAAAATGTTTTATGAATTAAAAAAATAACAAAACACTAAAGTTAGCCCAATTTTTTTGTATTATGTGAAAGATTATGTTACACCGAGTAAATAGAGACCCAACATGTCACGCTTTAATTATGCGCACACTCATGGAATGGCGCCAAACTTCGGTACTTAAAAATCTCCATAGGCAACGCTTTATTTATTTTTTACAGGTTACAGTTTAGATTTACAGAGGAGATCTAGTGCTAGATTAGTTGCTGGCACTCTAACGCACGCGGCGATACCTCACATGTGTGGTTTAAACGGCGTTTACATATGTCGGTGGGACTTGCGTGTGCGTTCGCTTCTGCACGCGAGCTATCGGGGACAGGGGCGTTTTAATTTTTTTTTTATCTTTTATTATTTTTTTTTACTTATATTTTATTTATTTTTACACTTTTTTTCATTTTTTTTTTTTCCCACTTGTATTCCTATTACAAGGAATGTAAACATCCCTTGTAATAGGAAATGTGTGTGACAGGTCCTCTTTATGGAGAGATGTGGGGTCAATAAGACCTCACATCTCACCTCCAGGCTGGAAACCATGAGATCGGTGAAAAAAAATTCACCGATCTCATGAATGGTGCCTTACAGCCGCAATTGCGGCTTTGTTTACATACGGGGACCAGGGCGTGACGTCATCAGATCGCGCCCGGGTCCTCCGACGGTCATAGAGATGACTGGTGACCATCTGGTCACCAGTCATCTCTATGCTTCCTGCCGCCACCGACGATTCGTTCTCCGGGCCCCCGAAGGTACAGGTAAGCCCGAAGAAGCACCGGATGGCGGCGGGAGGGGGGGGATGTCCCCTCCCGCGGCCTGTAAGAACGATCAAGCGGCGGAACCGCCGCTATGATCGTTCTTACATTGTGCAGAATCGCCAGCTGAAGAAGAGGATATCTGGATGATGCCTCTGGCTGCAGGCATCATCCAGATATTCGCCTGCAATACCCAGGCCGTCAATTGACGGCCACTTAGGATGGTAAATCCCATCCCAGGCCGTCAATTGTATATGGCTGGGTATTGAAGTGGTTAAGAACTGTCAGACGGCAGAAGCCTTTGACGGGAGCAGACATTTTTTTTTTCTGGGTTGGCAGTGTCAACTGGCATCGTGATTGATGATAGATCAATGCCGGGGGACATTTTTGTTGTTTTTATATTTTAGAAAAAATAAAAAAAATCTAAAATCTTTTTTTTTTAGATGGATGGAGGAATCCTTCTTGCTGGCACACTGTGTTGCTGCGCTGATCAGCTGCTACAGCTGCTAATCAGGACAAATTTTCCAACATTCCCATTCGATAAAAGTTGATCTAGCGATCAACTCTGTTCAACAGGGATGGCTACAGATTAATTGAAATGTTGCCCGTTTTGGTGAACCGGACACATTTAGTTGTAGGAAACTTTAGGCTGAAGTATAAAAGGAAGAAACAGTACAAGCAGCCAAACAGTTCATGTGTTAACAAGAAGCATGCTAATAGGAAGATAAAGCTGCTTCTCTTTTCACTGTCCAGTCTCAGGCTTGGCTGGGCCAAGAAGGATTTGGGCCTAGAGGATATGGGTTGAATAATTCTGATCAGAGGACATATAGCAGTAGAAAAAAATACTGCAGGGAAAATCTCTGGGTTGAAGGTAGACATTGCAGCAATTGTGGGTTTTGTTATTTTATCATTTGTATTACTTCCTGTTCACTTCCTGTTCCTCCTCAGTAAGCTGACTAACCCCCAGCCAGAACGGCTCGGATGATGGGGGCAGGTTTACTGAGGAGGAACAGGAAGTGATAAATTCAGACAAAGAATAAAAACATTTAGAAGGGAAATTGAAGGAAAAGGTAAGTGAACCAATGCACTAGCTTAAAGGAACCTATTTAGAAAAAAAAAAATTAACCTTTACAACCCCTTTAAAGGAGTGTCCACGGCAGGCTGACAATGTTGCTGTTAACCTGCACACTATAGCTCATGATTGTATGTATAAACGCGTGGCAAATGTAAAATAAGGCCATTGTGGGTCTGATTGGCTGCTATAGGCAAATTTTTGAGTTTCCTTTGCTTAGATTTTTAGAAATGATCACAAGTGTATTGGCTGAACACACGCATTCATTAGTATAAACCTGGTTCTATTCATACACAGCATGCATACAAAGGACCACTCAAAAAATAAATAAAAAAAATAACTTAGGTAAGGGGAAATCATGACAGCCAAGCAACAAGAATATTGATGTTTTTCAGTCAGGGAAGCTCTTTATGTACACTTGATATGGTTCCCTCACCACTGCATGGCTTCCTTAGGTTTCATAACACTGATTAAAGAAGACTCTTTTTTGATCTCCTTGAAAGAAAGAGTTTTTTTTATTATTGGCAACAAACATATTTTCCTTGATATCAAATGATTTGTGCGGAGTTCAATCTAAAGTAATCCAAGCACATTTGCAATTTGCATTATATTTTCCGCTCCCCCATAAGATTGCTTCTGTTATAGTTATGCACTATTTATGCCTTCAGACTGTTCTCGAGTGCTCAGACTTTCAGAAGTTCCAGTTATTCATAGCTGGGATGCCTGCAGTTGCTTACTTTAATAGGTCTACCATGGTAATCATTGCAGATTTGTTCCAGAAGGGTTTTTCAATTGTTCCAGGTGTGCAGTACGTGTGGTTGATAGCCTAAATTGTCCTTGCTGTCATAACTTATTAATATCTCCTTGCCACAAATTGCAGCTTCAAAACAAGAAGGCTGTAAATATTTAAAGATTTGTGTACTCTTAATACATATATCACTTGGAAAGTACAACGGGGCAGAAGAATATTGACTACTATGTCATAAAACAAGGGTTCAAATTAAATAAAGCAATCAATGGATTGTTCTGTAAATGTGATTGTGAAACTTGTCCTCATAAGTGTACTATTGAAAACTGCCATTTTGAATGATGTTTAAATGACCATGCTATATATATATATATAATACATTTATAAAGGAAAAAAATGATAAATTGAGGATGGGACCTAAATGGATTTTAATTTAAAATGACAGTGCCGGCATAATACATAAACCATCCTTAGTAGAATACAGTTTGTGGGAGTTTCCCTTGGTAATGTTAAAAAAAAAATCAATGTTTACATAAGCACTCTGCCTGTCAATCACTAGGCACATTACCAGCCTGGCTTGCTAATGATAAAGAATAACAGAGGCAAGGGGAGTCTTTAGAACAGCAGCTGCAGTCAGCTGGAAAAAATTGAACCACTCAATGTCCATTCAGTAGTGGGTGAAGAGCAAGGTAGTGGTCTCCCGAAGCTCCAAGCTTCACATTTCTTGTCAGCTTGTAGCAAACTGATTTTCAAAGTTTGAGAATTAAAGTGTATATAAAGCCAAGGACAAAAATGTATTATAGTACAGCTTACGAGTCTTTAAAAAGGAAAGCATTTTTTCAGAATCATACCTAGGTGGATGCTGCATCTGTCCCCCTGCTGGCTCTAAGACTGAGAACCGAGCGATCAAACACCACTGATCGCTCAATTCTCAGTATTTCCTGAGCAGAGAGCTGGTGACTCTCAGTCACAGCTGTCTGCTCTGCCCCCCCCCCACTCTCACTGGAGTGCTGGGCTGTGGAGTAGGCAGGAGTGGCCTCTGTGATGTCAGCCAACAGCCATATGCCTAAAATGGGTCATAGAAGTGCAGAAAGAACTCTGTGATTGACAGCAGCAAGAGCCAATGTCTCCTGCTACTGTGTGTGAGCCAATGAGGAGGCTCTCTGCACATCGCTGGATCGAGATCACGCTCAGCTCGCTATAAGGGGGGGGGGGCGGGGTAGCTGCATGCATATGTTTTTCTTTTTACTTCAATTCAGATGCATTAAGGTAAAAAACCTACTGCCTTTTAGAACCACATTAACCCCCTGACATTTTTGCACATATAGTACACGTGTTCCTGGACTATGGACATTAAAGAAAAGCTAACAAACAGTACACAAGCTTTACAACAAGCTATCCCTGATCTCTAGTTGTGTTTACTGTGACATAATTCATTCTCAAAGTTCCTTAAAGATCATAACAAGCAATCAAAAAATTCTTGCTGGGCAATAGTCCATTTCTGACATGACACATGCAGGCTAGTACCTTAATTGCATATTGGGCCACTGCCCATGTTTTTCCATGGCTGTCTGTTCACAGGGCAAAAAACGCTCTTATATGGAATTTAAGGAAAAAAGTTAAAACAATAAAAAAATGTAATCAGTAAATATTAATAATAAAAGAATACTATACAAAAAGTGATGGTGGGAAATATAAGTTAGGGACATACTCAGGTCAAACACTAGAGGAAGGGGTTTTCACAAGTTCTTCTTCATGCATGTTTTAGTAGGGCACTATTCTCCATAACCAGTGCCTTGAAAAATTGAACTTTTTGGCCTAAAAGTAAAACGCTATGTGTGGCAGAAAACTAACACTGCACATCACAATGAACACACCATCTCCACCGTGAAACATGGTGGTGGCAGTATCATGTTGTGGGGCTTTTCTTCAGCAGGGACAGGGAAAGCTGGTCAGAGTTGATGGGAAGATGGATGGAGCCAAATACAGGGCAATCTGAGAAGAAAACCTGTAAAATTGTGCAAAAGACTCAAGACTGGGGTGGAGGTTCACCTTCTTACAGGACAATGACCCTAAACATACAGCCAGAGATACGATGGGATGGTTTAGATCAAAGCCTATTCATGTGTTAGAATGGCCCAGTCAAAGTCCAGACCTAAATCCAATTGAATCTGTGGCAAGACTTGAAAATTGCTGTTCACAGACTCTCTCCATCCAATCTAACAGAGCTTGAGCTATTTTGCAAGGAAGAATGGGCAAAAATGTCACTCTCTATTAGTGCAAAGCTGGTAGAGACATCCCCAAAAAGACATTTCACTGTAATTGCAGTGAAAGGTGGTTCTACAAATGAATACAAATGCACACCACACTTTTGACATAATTATGGTGGCGCCAGGACCTGCCACAATTGAGGAATCGGCCTCTGGGGGGGGGGGGGGGCCACTTAGGACAGGTAAGTATGCTTATTAAAAGTCAGCAGCTACAGTGTTTTTAGCTGCTGACTTTAAAAAAAAATGCTGGAACACCGCCTTAAGGTTTCAGTCTCATGTAAACAAGCCATTACCGGCTTTAGCAAGCATCTGATGAAACCAATCTTGATTTGATCAGATGCTTTGAAAGCCACAGGAGAGGTGTAGGGTCTAAAAGACCTTGGATCTCTCCATAAAGAGAACCTGTCACAGCCCATGCTATCACAAGGGATATTGTTCATCCCCTCTGATAGCAATAAAAAACAAAAAAATAAAGATACAGTGTAATCTTTTAAAAAATATTTTTTTTTTTAATAATTTTTGTTTTAAAGAGCCCCCCCCCCCCTGTGCAAATGTGTCGTATATGTAAGCGATTGCACCACACATGTGAGGTATTGCCGCAAATGTAAGAGCAAGGGAAATAATTCTAACACCAGTTCCCTTTGTAACTCTAAACTGGTAACCTGTAAAAGATTTTAAAGCGTCGTCTTTGGAGATTTTTAGATATTGTAGTTTGGGCGGACACAACTTTAAAGTGTGACATGTTTGGTCACCTGTTCACTTGGCATAACATTGTCTTATATATTTATATGTTACCAAACAATTATTTATTATATTCATTTTGTATGCATTAAAATTAATTAAAGTGTATATTTTCAAAAAAACATTTTCTCAAATATTGTGTGTAGTTTTCTACCCCCCAAAAAAATATGTTTTTTACATGTAGGAGATGAAAGTCAAAATTGGCCCAGACTGGAAGTGGTTAAGGCCTCTGCTTTCAGAAAATAATTAATGTTTTGGGGGTTTTAGGTAAACTTCGGGCCTATTTTTTTTTTTAAACATGTATGCAAATAACACAAAAACACATCTGGAAGTGAAAAGGTTAAAGGATTGGTGTTTATCCATGCAACCCTCAACGTTATATTAGAAGGGCCTTCTCCCTGCTTTTTTTTTTTTTACTTTAGTAAATGCCCCCAGGGTCAGTGACCAGCTCCCCATGCCCCTTTATGAAAAAATAGCTTGTATATGAGCCTTGAAAAAGGCTGTAATTTATTAATAAGATTCACTCCCCTAGATTTCAGTGTAGTTAGCTGCCAAGTTCGGCTTTTACAGATTTCAAGCAGGATTCAATTAAACCCCCTCTAATTAAAACCAGGCAGATTCACTCATCCCTAATATTTTATTCATTCTTTTTAGAATAATAGTTGCTTTGGATCTTACAAAGAAGACTGACGTTTTATTAAGTAAGAAGCAGAGATTTCTTAAATTGACAATATGGTGGTAGAACAGATCTTGCATTTGGTACACATTTTCCCTTGCTAGTAGGGGGCAACAGGGTGACAAAGGGGTAGATTAGAGTTTTGTTTCTATTCTTTTCTAGAAGGGCCACTAAATTACCATTTGGCCTTGTGACATCAGTGAATATGTGAGTTTTATCATATGGAAAAGCGGAGAAACTCACAATATGTTTGTAATAAAGGTACCTGTAACTGGACTGTTGTTATTAAATGTGGAGTCTGACATTGCTAAGCTCCTTCCAAAATTCTAGTTGATTGGTTCTGAATTAAAGTGGTAGAAAAGCCAAACTATAACTATTCTTAAAAATGTTCCCGCCCCTTTCCTTCTACTTATCCTGCTTAAAGTGGAGGTTCACCCTTGTTTGGAGGGTGAACCTCCCCTTTAACCTGTTAAAAAATAATAATATGTGTACTTACCTAATTTTAATCTGCTGCAGTCTGGTCATGTGATCCTGCAGCTCCAGCTCCCCTCTGTCAGTGAGTAGCTGCTGCAAGGGAGAGGCGGAAGCACCAGCAACCACTGGGCCATGGGAGCCATGGGTGTTAGCTCTTCAAATTCACAGACTTTGTTGAGTGCTCGCTTCCACAGAGCTGCAGGTTTAAGTGACCAGACCAGAGCCGATTGAAAATATATATCTCTTTTATACAAGTTAAGCAGCATAGTTAGGAGAAAGGGGACGCATTTTAAGAATAGTCAAAGTTTGGGTTTTCATCCACTCTAAGGTTTTTCTAAGTCACTAGTCTGGAACAAATATCTGATCAGTGAAGTCATAGCAAAGTCAGAACTCCCGAGCTGCATACCCGTTCTGGGTCAGCAAACCAGATAGTATTGGTTTGGTATGGAAGGCAGAAAAATCACATTGATAAAGGTTAGCAATGGCAGTCTACTGGTTTTCATAGTATAGGTTTACACCAAAGAAGCAGCTAAATGCACAGATGTTCAGTGACATTTACAGGTCTACATCCCACCACCACTTTGTGACTAGACAGTCAAAGTAGGAGCAGCAGATTGATAAGCTCATCTCTCTCTAACTACCAAGGGCGGACTGACAACTCATGGGTCCCCGGGCAATAGGAAATTATGGGGACCCCATGCAAGAGGAGAGTATGGGGCCCCCAGGCAAGAGGAGATTATGGGGCCCCCAAGCAATAGGAGATTATGGGGCCACACATTATACGCACACACACATACATACATACAGTGCAGAAAATAAGTATTTGAACACCCTGCTATTTTGCAAGTTCTCCCACTTGGAAATCATGGAGGGGTCTGAAATTGTCATCGTAGGTGCATGTCCACTGTGAGAGACATAATCCAAAAAAAAAAATCCAGAAATCACAATTTATGAATTTTTAACTATTTATTTGTATGATACAGCTGCAAAGAAGTATTTGAACACCTGTCTATCAGCTAGAATTCTGACCCTCAAAGACCTGTTAGTCTGCCTTTAAAATGTCCACCTCCACTCCATTTATTATCCTAAATTAGATGCACCTGTTTGAGGTCATTAGCTGCATAAAGACACCTGTCCACCCCATACAATCAGTAAGAATCAAACTACTAACATGGCCAAGACCAAAGAGCTGTCCAAAGACACTAGAGACAAAATTGTACACCTCCACAAGGCTGGAAAGGGCTACGGGGAAATTGCCAAGCAGCTTGGTGAAAAAAGGTCCACTGTTGGAGCAATCATTAGAAAATGGAAGAAGCTAAACATGACTGTCAATCTCCCTCGGACTGGGGCTCCATGCAAAATCTCACCTTGTGGGGTCTCAATGATCCTAAGAAAGGTGAGAAATCAGCCCAGGACTACACGGGAGGAGCTGGTCAATGACCTGAAAAGAGCTGGGACCACCGTTTCCAAGGTTACTGTTGGTAATACACTAAGACGTCATGGTTTGAAATCATGCATGGCACGGAAGGCTCCCCTGCTTAAACCAGCACATGTCAAGGCCCGTCTTATGTTTGCCAATGACCATTTGGATGATCCAGAGGAGTCATGGGAGAAAGTCATGTGGTCAGATGAGACCAAAATAGAACTTTTTGGTCATAATTTCACTAACCGTGTTTGGAGGAAGAAGAATGATGAGTACCATCCCAAGAACACCATCCCTACTGTGAAGCATGGGGGTGGTAGCATCATGCTTTGGGGGTGTTTTTCTGCACATGGGACAGGGCGACTGCACTGTATTAAGGAGAGGATGACCGGGGCCATGTATTGCGAGATTTTGGGCAAACAACCTCCTTCCCTCAGTTAGAGCTTTGAAGATGGGTCGAGGCTGGGTCTTCCAACATGACAATGACCCGAAGCACACAGCCAGGATAACCAAGGAGTGGCTCTGTAAGAAGCATATCAAGGTTCTGGCGTGGCCGAGCCAGTCTCCAGACCTAAACCCAATAGAGAATCTTTGGAGGGAGCTCAAACTCCGTGTTTCTCAGCGACAGCCCAGAAACCTGACTGATCTAGAGAAGATCTGTGTGGAGGAGTGGGCCAAAATCCCTCCTCCAGTGTGTGCAAACCTGGTGAAAAACTACAAGAAACGTTTGACCTCTGTAATTGCAAACAAAGGCTACTGTACCAAATATTAACATTGATTTTCTCAGGTGTTCGAATACTTCTTTGCAGCTGTATCATACAAATAAATAGTTAAAAAAAATCATACATTGTGATTTCTGGATTTTTTTTTGATTATGTCTCTCACAGTGGACATGCACCTACGATAACAATTTCAGACCCCTCCATGATTTCCAAGTGGGAGAACTTGCAAAATAGCAGGGTGTTCAAATACTTATTTTCTGCACTGTATATATATATACATATATATATATATATATATATATATATATATATATATATATATATATATATAGTATTAAACATACAGTGCCTTGAGAAAGTATTCGGCCCCCTTGAACTTTGCGACCTTTTGCCACATTTCAGGCTTCAAACATAAAGATATAAAACTGTATTTTTTTGTGAAGAATCAACAACATGTGGGACACAATCATGAAGTAGAACAAAATGTATTGGATATTTCAAACTTTTTTAACAAATTAAAAACTGAAAAATTGGGGGTGCAAAATTATTCAGCCCCTTTACTTTCAGTGCAGCAAACTCTCTCCAGAAGTTCAGTGAGGATCTCTGAATGATCCAATGTTGACCTAAATGACTAATGATGATAAATAGAATCCACCTGTGTGTAATCAAGTCTCCATATAAATGCACCTGCACTGTGATAGTCTCAGAGGTCCCTTTAAAGTGCAGATAGCATCATGAAGAACAAGGAACACACGAGGCAGGTCCGAGACACTGTTGTGGAGAAATTTAAAGCTGGATTTGGATACAAAAAGATTTCCCAAGCTTTAAACATCCCAAGGAGCACTGTGCAAGTGATAATATTGAAATGGAAGGAGTATCAGACCACTGCAAATCTACGAAGACCTGGCCATCCCTCTAAACTTTCAGCTCATACAAGGAGAAGACTGATCAGAGATGCAGCCAAGAGGCCCATAATCACTCTGGATGAACTGCAGAGATCTACAGCTGAGGTGGGAGACTCTGTCCATAGGACAACAATCAGTCGTATACTGCACAAATCTGTTCTTTATGGAAGCGTGGCAAGAAGAAAGCCATTTCTTAAAGATATCCATAAAAAGTGTCATTTAAAGTTTGCCACAAGCCACCTGGGAGACACACCAAACATGTGGAAGAAGGTGCTCTGGTCAGATGAAACCAAAATCAAACTTTTTGGCAACAGTGCAAAACTATGTTTTGCGTAAAAGTTTCAGCTCATCACCCTGAACACACCATACCCACTGTGAAACATTGTTTGGCAGCATCATTGTTTGGGCCTGCTTTTCTTCAGCAGGGACAAGAAAGATGGTTAAAATTGATGGGAAGATGGATGGAGCCAAATACAGGACCATTCTGGAAGAAAACCTGATGGAGTCTGCAAAAGACCTGAGACTGGGACGGAGATTTGTCTTCAAACAAGACAATGATCCAAAACATAAAGCAAAATCTACAATGGAATGGTTCACAAATAAACATATCCATGTGTTAGAATGGCCAAGTCAAAGTCCAGACCTGAATCCAATCGTGAATCTGTGGAAAGAACTGAAAGCCGCTGTTCACAAACGCTCTCCATCCAACCTCACTGAGCTCGAGCTGTTTTGCAAGGAGGAATGGACGAAAATTTCAGTCTCTCGATGTGCAAAACTGATAGAGACATACCTCAAGCGACTTACAGCTGTAAACGCAGCAAAAGATGGCGCTACAAAGTATTAACTTAAGGGGGCTGAATAATTTTGCACGCTCAATTTTTCAGTTTTTTATTTGTTAAAAAAGTTTGAAATATCCAAAAAAAATCGTTCCACTTTATGATTGTGTCCCACTTGTTCTTGATTCTTCACAAAAAATTACAGTTTTATATCTTTATGTTTGAAGCCTGAAATGTGTCAAAAGGTCGCAAAGTTCAAGGGGGCCGAATACTTTCGCAAGGCACTGTACATATTCATACACAGTATAGTAAGGTACTGGAGAGGCGGGGCAGTTATAATCTTGGATTTTTTTTAAAAAACACAGATTTTTACATACTGTCCCTGGTTTTACTGAGGCTGACAACCCATAAGGGGCCCCCTAGTGGCATGGGGCCCTCGGGCAGTGCCCAATAGCCTGAATGGTCAGTCCGCCCCTGAACTCTACTCTCCTATTTGCATTACCCTTTCACGTTAGCACGCCTAATTAGCTAGTTCTATCTCTCCTGGTCTGAGCTTTCCTATTTTAGGACTGCAAGAGGTGAATTGAAAGTCAAATTCAGTGTCACGTCTTCCCGAACGCAGGTGGTCAGACACTATACAGTAGCTGGCTACTGTGTGCTTCACCTATATCAGCTCCCTCTCCTTTAAGACAAGCAGGCCTACCGATACTTGTTTGCCCCTAGGACTTATACACAATGCTGTAGTGCCTGGAAAACACACCAGGGCAAATGCGAACTGAGCAAAGCAAAGAGATACTTGCAGTTAGCAGCCATATAGAGTGTTTCTTTGATAGTCAGGTAATTATTGCATACTTAAAAAAAATTAAATAAAGGAATGTGGTACTAAATATGCATGTTTTGTCTTCTATATATGCCTGGCGTTCAGGTTTAGGTATTAGGATATAATTGCAACCCAAATCTTTTGACATTTAAACAGTTAAAGAACAAAAAAAGAAAAAATGAACAAATTATTTATTGGGAAAAAATATGGTGTTGTATTTGAAGTTTTTGGGCATATGCAATTACTTGGCAAATAGACTATATATGTGTTTTTTACTTGTTCACTAGAAATGTGAAAGTGATATATATAGACAAAACACATTGTAGTTGTTAGGATGGACATTCAAAACATAGAGCTGGTCCAGCTGCGCAGCTGGTATCTGAAAATCCAGAAAGTCCATTCTTTTTTTAGGGGCCGCTGCAGCTGCTAAAATCCTACACTGCTGTTCTTGTTTCTTAATACGGCACAATGCTCAATTCTCTAAGCCAATATTCACGTAAATATATTACAAAAAACATTGTCCACCTGGTTACAAATAACAATTTTCCCCTGTAAAGCCTGCTGAGATCCTGAGGGATTCTCTTTGGGTGCACAAATTCTGATGTATCTATTATGACATAAACCAATATTTTCATAACATTTTCTCTTTTCCCTCGACTTGTGCGAATGGAGAACCCAAGAAGCTAGAAACAATTGCTTTTCTTATAGGGGATTTTATTCTGCAATGAATGAAGACCTCACACAGAATTCTGTTGCCAGCTGTTTTGCACATTACAAGAAAAAAAAAAGTGTTGGATGCATTTAACGTTAACCAACCAAATTATTATTGGCATGTAAAATACTTTTGGGTTTAAATAAAATTAGAAGTCACGATTCACACTTAAAGTGCCCCTGCCATTAAAGTATATGAACTCATTCTAACATGAAGTCACTTTGAGTAATAACCTTTTTTTAGCTCCTTGGTTGCCAGGAGTATATATAAATGTAACCATGCTATGGAGTATGACCACCCTGGAGTAAAACTATCAATAGACACATGACAATTCCTATATTTTTGAATGAGCAGCAAACCTAGATGTCTATGGTACCAGCAAACATCTTCCAGCTAAATGATCAAGGAGGAAATATTAGATTCAAAAACGTTTATCACTGTTGTTCTCCCTCCAGGAGCTATATTTCTCCCCTTCATTCCGCCTCCATATTCTTCTTTAGTTAAAGTAGAACTAAAGCCATACTTTTTTTAAATTTTGGATAGTGTAAGGGAAGGTTATAAATAATTCCTATATATATATATATATATATATATATATATATATATATTTTTAAATCCATTTCTATTAGGGAGATCTCCCTTCATTCCCTGTCCCATAGGGAAAATAATGAGGAGTGTAGCTAAAAGATACGATGTCACTGAGGTTGTGCCCTACTGCAGATACAGCAGACTTCAAGCATATTGTGAGGTTAAAGAGTGCTTTATTTGAAGATAAATCCAAAATTTGTATTTGTATCAAGTAGGGCATAATTTGTATCAAGTAGGGCATAACGTCAGTGAGGGATACGATTTTGCCATGCTTGTAGAAGCGTGTAGCCAAAACATCACAATGTGGCCACATAGGGGGTCAAGAAGTTAGTTGACATACTAGAGGGGGAAGGTAGGGTTAAAAAGTCGTGAAATAATGGAATATGCCTTACAGGCCTTATGGTAGGAATCTGGTGTACTGTAGAGCCTTCCTTTATTTTCATCTGGTAAATCTGTTGTTTTGCAACTTCCTTTAGAAGACCAAACTGTCCAGCAAAAGTGGAAATTAGAGGGTTGAGACAAACCATTTAACACTGACAGGGAGTGTTCACAATGGTTAGCTTTTATTTATTTATGGAAAACCTTTATCTCAAAAGGAAAACACAATGTTACTGTAATTGCTTAAAAAAGTGCTGAATTTCAAATTTAATTTGTTATTCAATTCCACCTAAATATTCTAGTCCGCCTGAGTGCTTTTACACGGTGTGCTTGCAGGGTGGGAAACAAAGTCCTGCAAGACACATCTTTGGGGGGGGGGGGGGGGGATTGCATGAGCGATGTATACACAGTTTCTCCATAGCCCCTGCCCATTAAAATAATGGACGCTAGTAAACCTTTCTTCTGTCATTAGCAGGGGTTAAATTCATCCCACTAGCAGCCGAAAAACGCCTCTATAACAGCTGTAAAGCGCTGCTAAAACTAGCAACACTTTACCGATGACGCCAGCACCGCCCCAGTGTGAAAGGGGTATTATTCTGGTGACCCTGGTGACAACAAAGGATCCCTTTACTTTTAGTGGATTTCCTTTAACTTCATGATTTAGCTATGGGACAAGAAGGGAGATCTGTCCAATGGGACACAGATGGCAACAGATGACAGAGGCTATAACCCTCCCGTTCGCTATTCAAAATGAAAAATTTAGTTCTACTTTAACTCCCCTGTCACACAAATGTTGTACCGTACTTCTGAAACATAACCACTAAATATGATTCAGAACCTTTTTTTTCTTCAGAATTGAGTATATTAAAAACGGCTGTAAGAACAAACGAGTACCAAGGGCTCAACAAATGTAAGGTCATTATTTCAGAAGTACTGTGACACATGGGCTGTAACATTTTTTTTTAGCTTTTATTTCCCTAGGTGTCCAATCCCGTTTGAGCCCAATTCTGTGTTTTTGTTAAAGCGGTATTTCACCCTAAATATAAGATCTCCCATGTGATCCAGCATACTGGCGTCAGTATGCTGTTTTTTTTTTTTTTAATCCCACACTTACTGTATTATGCAGGAATTTCTTTTTTTCCCCCCGTGGTGGACGGCGCCAGTATAGCGCGTCACATCTTCCTAAAATACCCGATATGGACTCGGGTAATCTCGTCGAAAATGCGGCGCCTGCGCACAGACCTAGGAGCTGACTGCGCAGGCGCCGTATTTCTCCGAGTCCTACGGCTATGGCGCGTCACGCCCTCCGAAATAGGACTCGGAGAAATACGGCGCCTGCGCAGTCAGCTCCTAGGTCTGTGCGCAGGCGCCGCATTTTCGCCGAGATTACCCGAGTCCATATCGGGTATTTTAGGAAGATGTGACGAGCAATACTAGAGCCGTCCACCGCGGGGGGAAAAAAATAAATTACTGCATAATACAGTAAGTGTGGGATTAAAAAAAAAAAAAAAAACAGCATACTGGCGCTGACGCCAGTATGCTGGATCACATGGGAGATCTTATATTTAGGGTGAACCTCCGCTTTAAATAAGAAAGAAAAACAGGAAAACACATAAGGACATAGAACCTGGATACGTAATGAAATTTAAGTTAGTGCAAAATGTACACACACTGTATGTTTGCATTTGTTGCCTAAGTATAGCTGCATTATAAATCTCGAAAGCTTTGGCTTTTAACTGACATCCTTACTGCTGTGACCACTAAAAGCAAAATAAGGAACGTGATACATCTATATGTCAGATGTTATTTTATTACGGTTGTGTGAAAAATTGATAAAATGGATGACTGCTCAATGACTTGTGCTGTTATGGGGCCTAGTAGGCAGTTATCAAAATCTCCTGCGTCAACTTCCTAATGTTTTCATTTGGATTAGTTTGTAAGATAATGCAGGTGTTGTTTTTATTCCTGTTTCCCAAATGTTATCACAAGCATATTGTGGATATATTACATTGTGCAGACATGTATTATGCTAAAGTTTTAGGGAATCTGTTACAGAGAAAACAATGATTAGACATACAACAAAAAATTGAAAAAGTGATATTGGTTTGCAGTCTGTCAGTGTCTAGATTAATTTTCAGTTTAAAAAATAAAAATCATTTGTGGACAGTTTGTATAATTACCTGACAACTCATACTTTATGCAGCTTTTTCCTATACAGTTGGGGAGTTAAAGCATTATTAAACCAAAAATAGATTATGTAATGTGATGTCACTGCTCTGCTTCTCCACTTACGCTAGACACAGGATTCTGGAAGAAAGTGGAGATCACTGGAGTAGAGGTTTCTACTTCAGTGATTTCAAGCTTCCAGGGGCATAAGCCAGGTATTGTATGTACATAGTCTCAGGCCTCGTACACACAACCGTTTTCCTCAACAGAATCCATCAAGAAACTTGATGGCAGAGCTTTTTTGTCGAGGAAAACAAGTTCTCTTTTTCCTCGTCGGGAGTCTCAATTTCCTGGTCGTGTTTCTCGTTGGGCTGGTTTACGACGAGAAACACGTTCGTGTGTATGCTAAGAAACCAGTACATGCTCAGAATAAAGTATGAGACGGGAGCGCACCTTCGGTAAAAGTAACGTTTGTAATGGAGATAGCACATTTGTCACGCTGTAACAGACTGAAAAGTGCAAATCGTTTCTTACCAAAATTTTACTTAACATGCAGTAACATGAGATTAGCAAAAGCAGCCCCAAGGGTTGTGCCAGTGGAATCAAACTTCCCCTGCCGTCGTACCAGTTGAACGTCACCGCGTTTGAGAATGAGGATATTTGGTCTTGACAGTGTGTACGCAAAGTAAGCTTGTCAAGTTTGACAAGCCTGACAAGGAACTCGTTGAGAAAAACAATGTTTCAGTTACGACGAGTTCCTCTGTCGTGTGTATGAGGCCTCATAGTCCTAGCTGGAACTTTCTACATGTTTATACCAATATTCAAGATAACAGAACACTATAAGTATAAAATGTTGTACAGAACATATATACCGTATTTTTCGCACCATAAGACGCACCTGACCATAAGACGCACCTAGATTTTAGGGGAGGAAAAACAAGAAAAAAAATATTCTGTACCAAATGGTGTACTAAAATATTTTGCAGTGCCCATGATATGCAGAGTGACCACGGCCATAGAAAATGCAGAGTGACCACGGCCATAGAAAATGCAGAGTGACCATTGCCCATAGAAAATGCAGAGTGACCATTGCCCATAGAAAATGCAGAGTGACCATTGCCCATAGAAAATGCAGAGTGACCATTGCCCATAGAAAATGCAGAGTGACCATTGCCCATAGAAAATGCAGAGTGACCATTGCCAACACAAATGCAGAGTGCCCATTGCCCATAGAAAATACAGAGTGCCCATTGCCCATAGAAAATACAGAGTACCCATTGCCCATAGAAAATACAGAGTACCCATTGCCCATAGAAAATGCAGTGCCCATTGCCAAAACAAATGCAGAGTGCCCATTGCTTAAACAGAGCCTTTACCTCATGCTGTCACTTCCACCCTCCTCTACCTCAGGAAACAGCCGGAAGATCACCGGGCACTGACGGGGGTTTGGGAGTATGTAATCCGCTCTCCTGCCTCTCTTCCGGTGGAGGCGGCAGGAGGCGATGCGAGAGGCGGTGGGGGGGTGTTAGCATCGGCGGCAGGGGGAGTTTTCAGTGGCGGCAGGAGGCGATGCGAGTGGTGTGGGGGGCAGTGCTATTGGCGGCGGGGGGCGTTGCCAGCCGCGGCTTGGGGCAATGTGAGTGGTGTAGGGGGCGGTGCCATCGGCGGCGGGGGGCGTTTCCAGTGGCGGCGGGAGGCAATGCGAGTGGTATGGGGGCCATGCCATTGGAGGCGGGGGGTGTTGCAATTGGCGGCGGGGGGCGGAGCCTGTCATCTATTCGGACGATAAGACGCAGGGACATTTTCCCCCATGTTTCTGGGGAAAAAAAACTGCGTCTTATAGTCCGAAAAATACGGTAATAATACTAAATCTTTTGGCACAAAGGGATAACATCACAGCATGTAGGTGCAGCATAGACATCTTGTATACATGAATGGTGGCATGGAAATACAACTGTGTGGGAATACGATGGTACTTTCCTCAACATGCCACCCATCCAACCATATTATGTTTGGCCCTGATTTCCAAGGACCTACCAACCTACTAACCTTTGGGCCATAGTGCCCACAGAAGAATTTGAACACATGTAAAGCCACAGACGAGCCTGGCAATGTGCAAAAACCATAGGAACAATTCCCTGGAAATGTCCTACAACAGGAAATGTCCTATCTAGTCTATCCAGATGTGCCAATCTCTGTTTGGGGGGTTTAGAAGAGCATGTCCCGAATTGTTAAGCCGAAAAGAAAAAAAATTCTGCCAACAGAGGTTTAATAGTGGCTCTTGTCTTCCACCATAATCTCCAAGACCCCCAAATGGAGCTATGGATCCTGATGATTTTACACTGCCCAGTAGAAACCCATATCAGGTCCATGCTTATACTGTGGAGCCCTCTGAACCACTAACTACTGATATACCTGAAGATAGACTCTTGTCCGGGGAGATGGAAATGATACTTTAGAGCACTTCAAGAGAGCCCCTGTATACTTTCTAATGAATACATTTGAATGGTCTTCAGATTTGCCAATGATAGCGAATTCAAATAGGGTGGAATATAGTGGAGTGTCCATTTTTTCACCATGCTCAGATGCAGGAACAGTCCTATTTACCTAATTTTTCCTCAGCTTCCTGGGTTCTTGGACAGCCCTGGAAAGATATGTTTCTCTGCATCCCTCCCTCTGCCGCTCTGAAAAGCCATGTTAGATGAGGCAGAGATAGTTGGGCAAGTAATCTGCAGCCCGGTTAGAAGCCCTGCACTATCAGGGCCAGCATCCGGGCAGCTGGGCAGGAGCTTAAAAGTATTCAGCTTCTGTAGGAGACCCAGCTTCTGTAGGAGACCCAGCTTCTGTGCGAGAGCACCTACCTGACTGCTACCAGATTACTCCAGTTCCAGTTGGGTGGCACATCATCTTTGGACCTTTGATCCTTCCAGTTGTTTGAGTTATCCCAGACTTCACTTGTGGAGGATGCTGTGTATGAGGATAGTCACGAATAGCTGTGCTCTCTTCTGATTTACTAAGTAGTGATTTTCAGCTTTACTTGATGTTGTTATAGAGTCTTATAGAGTATACTGTGCAACTGAATATCCCTGACTGAATAACAGAGGCATTGCTGTGAAGAGTTTATGTTTGTGTTGCTTTCTTAACCAGATTCTGAAGTGTATACCTATTTTTTTGCCACCCTGAACCTGTTTTGCAATATTGTTGCTACATTTGTACCCTTTTATTAAACAGCAGGCTACAGCTACCTCCTGTCTGATAATTCGGCTGATTACCCATTCTGTTAAAGCAATAGTAAGCCGCAAAAAAAAAACTTCTCCCTGCAAGTTAAGAGCATAATGTGCTGGTATGTATCACATACTAGCACATTATGAACGACTTTCCTTTAGAATCAAACCCACCAGCGATGCAATATCACAGTTGACAGGGGTTCCATCTTCACCCAATCTTCCTTCAAATTTCACAGGCTCCAGCTGTTTGACTGGCCGAGCCGCAATGATGTCACTCCCGTCCATGCACGCTGGAGTCACGGCCATTGCATGGCTCTCTCAAGCCAGTGCATGTTTAGTAGATATTTATTGTAGCTGCAGGTAAGCCTTATTTTAGGCTTACCTGTAGGTACAAGTAAACAATATGGAGTTTGCTACCACTTTAAATATTGCATTTGGTCATTTGTTTACTACTGTAATCAGAATGATAGATATGGTGTGACCCAAGTAGTAAATTACCCATGTGAATTATATTTCCTGTAGGAAGCATTTACTCCCAAAAAAACGAGTTAACCTGCACCCTATGTTCACATTTCCCAGAGGTGGAAAGAGGAAGTTAGGATCATTTAGCAAAAATACATATGGTTCAAAGAACTAATCCATCCATAAAATGCATGTGGGGAAAAACACAGGAAAGGAGATTTTCAGTGGACATCTGTTCACCTATTATTACCGACATGCTAGAAATTTTCTGAACTAGTTGGAACATCTTCTATTACATGTGTATTTATATATACAGGTATTTATGTATTTTATTCCCTACCACCGATGAATAGTGAGATATATGATAAAATAGTTCACAATTGTATATAGTGTAATTATAATCCAGAATTTGGTTGTGCCTTTTCTAATGATGTTCTACTACTTGATGTTCCACTACGCAGTCCGTGACTATACAGCTGGCCTGGGTTAAAAGGTAGCAGGAAATATAGTGACTGTATGAGCATAGACTGGAGGTAGTATTCGGGTTGGTAGGTGTTGTGTGTGAGGTGAGGGGGTTTCTAGTTTTTCGACAATGTATCGTTAATTTGGAAGCTTTGGTGGATATCAGAATTTAAATTTTAGTACTCATAGAAATACACTAAGAAGGCAAAAGGGACTGTTAAAAAAAATGAAACCTCCTATGGCACCTGAATGGCAGCTATGGCGGCTGAATGTTGACAAAGGAGAGATGAGGAGAAGCCTAGCTTCAGATGCTGCAGTAGGAAAATACAAATCGGTTTGACTAAATTCCACCCCTGCCACCTTTCCAGTCCAGGTTCTGAGAGTTGGCAAGGAAGCTGTCACCTGCTCACCATTGACAGGTTGCCAACCCAAGGATTAGAGTGGCACACATGTACAAGCTTCTGTCTCTGTGTATTGATGAGGTTGAAGGACACAGGGAAGCAATGTTTGTTAAAGATCCTGTTGAGTTATTCTGACACTTTGACACACACTGTACTGTGATTGTATAAGCTATATCTAACCAATTGAATGTGTCTTTCTGCATTCTTTGCCCAACCAAATCCTAGTCCTCTGGGGATACTTTACTGAAACAAGCCTAAGTACCATTTAAATAGTTACAGTCTGAATATCAGAAGCAGAAGGCAGCATATGGGATCTTTGCCAGTGATAGACCTCTGCAATTACTAAAATAAGTAATATGTCAAAAATAATATGCAATTATTGTGCAATAATTTAATGTAATTTTTTATTTAGAATGTATATGGTTTATTATATATAAAACATTTTGGGCCAGATCCACGAAGCATTACGACGGCGTATCTCCATATACGCCGCCATCATTTCAAATTTGCGCCAGCGTATCTTTGTTTTCTATCCACAAAACAAGATACGCCGGAATTACGCTAAAATACAACTGGCGTAAGTCTATTATGCCGTCGTATCTTAGTTGCATATTTACGCTGGACGCTAGGGGCGCTTCCTTTGTTGTTCCACGTAAAATATGCAAATGAGCTAGATACGCCGATCCACGAACGTACGTACGCCCGGCGCAGTGTTTTTACGTCGTTTGTGTAAGCGTAGGTCCGGCGTAAAGTTACCCCTGCTGTATACAGTTGTACGTAATGTTAAGTATGGACGTCGGGCCAGCGTCAAATTTTCCGTCGTTCGCGAATAGGGATTTGCGTAAGTTACGTTCATGTCGTTTTCATTGATTATTTTTGACGTGATTTTGCGCATGTGCACTGGGATATCTCCACGGACGGCGCACGCGCCGCTCAAAAAAAACGTCCTTTACTTGGGGGCCAAGCTGATTTACATTAAATCACGCCCACAGCTTTCTGATTTGAATTGCACGGCCTTACGCCGCAACAATTACACTACGCCGCCGTAACTTACAGCGGAAATTGTTTGTGGATAAGGATATGCCGCTGAAACTTACAGCGGCGTAGTGTAACTTAGATAGGCTACGCCACTTCTTTGTGGATCTGGCCCTTTATTTTGTCCTAAAAATATTACTAGTTTAATAATCAAAATCAATTTACTTTCTGAATGCTTCTGAATATGACGTCAGCAAATGTTGCTGAAATGGGGAAAGCTCTGGATAATGGGTATCCACATAACAATTTCCATATAAATATCTGTCATGCTTTAACTTCTTGCAGAAATATTCTGACAGGCCTGCTTTATCATTTCTGCTGTTTGTATTCTGAATTTGTTTCAGCCAAAAGTAAATCTGTCACGACGCCTAAGTACTTAAACTGATATCAGAAGTAAAAATCCAGGACCCAGCGGTTCCTGCAATTAGCCTTTATAGAGTGCCCTAAAAGAATCTTGGGCGCTCTATATGCAAATATGCCTTTGTCTGATTTATTTTTATAATGCAAATGATTTCAGTATGCCATTAGAGTATAATATTTACTCCAAAGTGGATGCCTTACAATTTATGTATTCATAATGAATATTAGATTGTAAGCTTCTCTTGGGGCTGCAACATATGGTAATGACTGAAAATATATTGTAAAGCAGTGAAGAGCAGTGTGGCATTCATAAAAAATAAAATATGTAATTTTCTGTGGACCACTGGGCTTCTTGTACAACATGGTTGTATCATGGTTGATTGGACAGTGTTCCATTTTAAAGTATCAAATAGCTAGGATACTTGTTTCTGTTTCTAGTTTCTGTATGCAATGCACACTAGCACATTGTGCCTTTGCCTTGCAGGTAAGGAAAAATAAGTGCTTAACCACTTCCCGTCTGGCCTATAGCAAAATGACGGCTGGGCAGTGGTTTCGTTATCCTGACTGGATCTCGGTAAAGAGCATCTGAAGGAGGCTCTTTACCATGTGATCAGCCATGTCTGATCACAATGTAAACAGGAAAAGCCGTGTATTGGCTCTTCCTCACTCACGTCTGACAGATGTGAGTAGCGGAGAGCTGATTGGCTGCTCTCCTGTCAGGGGGGGTCTGCACTGATAGATTATCAGCATAGCCCCCCTGAGGATGTCCACCAGGGATTGCCACCACTGATGACCACCAGGTTTGCCACCCATGGCCAACAGGGATGCCAATCTGTGCCAAAACCAATGCCAATCAGTGCCCACAAATGGTGCCAGTCAGTGCCCATTACTAATTACTCAGTGCCTCCTTATCAGTGATGCCCATCAGAGCCATCTATCAGTGTCAATCAGTGCCACCCATCAGCGCCACCTATCAGTACCTGTCATTACCACCCATAAGTAACCATCAGTAGAGCCTTTCAGTGCCCATCAGTGCTGCCTGTCCTTGCCCATCAGTGCCACCTATCAATGTCCATTAGTGTTCCCTATCAGTGCCCACTTTCAGCAATGCCATTACTGGTGACGGCGTCCACCTTCACCTCGTCTTTCTTCCGGGTTTGCGAACTCTGGCTCTGTGACTGTCCGGAACCGCGATGACGTCACTCACAAGAAACAGAATGGGCGGTTGTTGCTTCAAAGCGCATGCATCGGTGATTTCAATGGCTGCATTTACAGTAAATATCTCCTAAACGGTGCATGTTTAGGAGATATTTCCACTACCTACAGGTAAAACTTAAAGATGGAAGTTTACTTCCTCTTTAACTACCTCAATACAGGGCACTTACACCCCCTTCCTGCCCAAGCCATTTTTCAGCTTTTAGCCCTGTCACACTTTGAATGACAATTGCGCGGTCATGCTACACTATACCCAAATTAAATTTTTATATATTTTTTCCCCATAAATAGAGCTTTCTTTTGGTGGTATTTGATCAGGAAGAGTGACAAGTTTGAAAAAAACACAATATTTTTTTACTTATTTTTTTTTTTTTTAAATCTCAGTTTAGGCCGATATGTATTCTTCTACTCATTTTTGGTAAAAAACAATTATCAAAAAGGTTTAAGGTTAAATGTGTCACCTAGGGAGTTGTTCTAACTTAGGGGGAGGGGACTCACAAGGGGAGGAGACCGATCGGTGTTCCTCTATACTGGGAACACACCATTGGTCTCCTCTCACCTGACAGGATATGGATCTGTGTGTTTACACACACAGATCCACAGTCCTGCTCTGTTACCGGGCACGAGCATCGGTTCCCAAGTGGGAGGGTGCGTGCGCCCCCTAGAGGGCCAAAAAGCCGAGGACATCATATGATGCCCGGCCAGAACGAGAGCCGCACCGCCCAGCCATCATTTGACGGTCGGCTGGCAGCAAGTGGTTAAAGAGTGAGGTAAATTTTCAACAAAGTTTCCCTCTCCTTTTACCTTTGTTCCTCTAAACACATGTAGCCTACTTATCCCCAGAAACCTTTATTCTCACCTCAGGTGATGAAGTCAGCAAGGGATGTAAACATTGCCCTGGCCTTCAAAATCTAGATCTTGGTGAATATAGAGCTATGGGGAGGGAGGGTGGGCTACATCTGCTTTGAGGGGGAAAGGGTTTAAACAGTATTGGCACCAAACCTCTTCTTCTGAAGTCCCCTGCCAGCACTCTAGGCTCCTTCCCTTCTCTGTGTGCCACCATAAAAAGTCTGGAGGCTCTAATAGGCTTAAAAATAGGGCAGGCTCGGGTCACAGAGGATTTGTCCGAAGCCCACCCAGGTGTGTTACAACAGCAAATGAATCTTCACTGTTGCAACACTGATCCTCCTCCCGGGCCAATTGGGAAGTGGGTCTGAAAAGACAGGCGATTCTATTAGACGCCTAGGAGGAGGGGAGAAGATGCACAGCGGAAGCGAGGAGGAGAAGAGCCACTGGCCGATGTCTGGATGTGTGATCCCCCCCGCCATTCCATGGATGAGCATGCAGCCTAGATGGGGGTTCGGTTGTTTGCCACCCCCCCAAACAAAAAAAAAAACAGCAGCCGCCACTACTATCATAGCAATCACATGATTGGAAGCTAGTTCCGCCTGCTCCTGATCACTACTAGACTGGAAGCTGTCTTTCACAGCTTAGTTACTGTGGTGGGAGCATGCAGCAAGTGCACTCTCAGTACAGAAACCTCAGCCATCCGTGGATGCTGTACCCAAGCAAAATTGTTGCCATTTTTTTTATACAAAGAGAGATTTCTCTTGGTGGTATTTCATCACTACTGGGTTTTTTATTTTTTGCTAAATAAACAAGAATTTGGAAAAAATAAATAACAAATTCATACTGTACATGTCCCTTTTACAGAAGCTGGTTATCGTCTCTCTTCTCACTTCCTCACACTGTCAGCGTGAGGAAAGGAATGCCGATAACCGACTTCTGATCACGTGCTAAAGAGCCGCTGATTGGCTCTTTACCTCAATCTGTGATCAGCAGTGTCTGGAGGTCACAGGAAGACATCATATGATGGCCTCCCAGAACTAGCCGGTCCAACTGTAGCCGTCATTCAGCTATAGAGCGGTTCGCGAGTGGTTAAAAAAAGCGGATAATAGCACAGGAATATATTTTTTTAAATGCTTTTTTCCATCCCATAAACATATTTGTTCTTAACTTGCAATGTGCCTCTAAACATGCTGGTAAATTTGACAACTTTAGAATAGTAACCTCCCTCACATAAATTCCTTCGTTCTTACATTTCATGGCTCCTTCCTCTTCTGGGAGTGTGTAATCCCTCTCTGTGCTGACCCAGCTCCTCCGCCCCTCCCCTCACCTTCCTACAGATTCTTTCATGTAGCAACTGGAGAGGAGAAAAGGGGAATACCATAAAGTCTCACTAGAATGATGGCTCTGACCCTGTTGGAGCTGTTGATATCACATTGCAGATGGCGTTGCTCAACAGCAGTTTTTTGGATGTTTACACAAAGGAAGCTTTTACAAGTAAATAACATGCATAAAAAAAAAAAAAAAATGTGCTTATAAAGTTATGATAAGATTTCTGTTGAAATAAATGGCTTGGCACCGGGTCTTTTTTACATGTTCTGGCTTAAAAATGTAAAATATACAGACAACAAAACAAATTAAAAAACAGCAACTATTTATTTTCCGTATGATTTACTTGGATCATCCTAAAAACTGAGTGACATGCTAATTGATAACCAAGTAATACAATTTTGTTGGACATAAAAGACTGTCAGATGTCTGTACATACAAAGTATCTTCTGGTTGTTAATGAATCGTACATTTCCTCGAATGAGCGGAACTTCATTTCCTTTTGCACAGTGAAAGAGGATTGACTTAGGCGGCTGAAATAATAAACTTTCGCTATTCCCTAGTGGCATGTCACAGTTTGCACTTCTTTGCTGTTCTAATTCCATTCCTTAGTCATTTCTGCCTGCCACTTGTAAAAATGATTTACTGTGTCATGATAACAAAGTAGAGAACAGGCTGAGCACTGCAAATGCTGGTTGCTCCTAAGCTGCATTATTAAATGACAAGGTAGATTTCTTGTTCCTACCTGTGGACGTCAAGAACATGTTTGTATATCATGCTGCACTGTCTCAAATGACAAACAAAAAGTAATGTCACTGTGAGATTTAGATGGGTATTTCCATTTCTTTTCTTTTTATAATTCATGAATAAATAAAAATGTAAGGATTTCCCAGACAGAATCACAAAATAATTACAATGGTAACCAACATCAACACTTAGGATGCCCTCCCACTGGAATCTGTTGAACTGAACTATGCCCAAGTTCATTTCTCCACACTCTACTGCTGGTCTGCATTCACACTGGACTATAATGCCTTGTACACACGATCATTTTTCCCAGCGGTAAAAAGTATGCCAGGAAAACCAAGGGGAAAACCGAGAATTGGCTCTGCAGCTTTCTTCCTCTACACGTGGCCGGTTTTTCTGGAAGGAAAACTGCTGTGAGAGCTTTGGTCAGGAATCCCAGCCGTGTGTATGCTCCATCGCAGTGTTTCCCATGGGAAAAAGACTGCTGGGAATCCCGGCAGGGAAAAAGAAAACCTGTTCTAATTTTTCCTGCCGGGATTCCCGGTGGTTTTCCTGTCGGGAAAACTGCAATGGAACATACACAGCCAGTTTTCCCGGCCAAAAGCTGTCATGGCAGTTTTTCCGACGGAAAAAATGGTCGTGTGTACAAGGCATAAGAAAGTATATCAGGGCAAACTAACATCACCCAGGCCATATCGATCCATTATTCTGTACACAATCATCTATGAGTTCTGTGCTCTGGCACATGGAAGTAAACCATACTGGGCCACAAGTGAACTGTGCCCAGGACCACCTCTTCCATGTGGCCCTGGTCACAGTATGCTAAAAAGAGAAGTATGGGAATGTTTTTTTTTTGTTTAAATCATACTTACCTAGGTGGATGCAGTATTGGTCTGATGCTGCATCTGTCCCCTGCTGGCTCTAACACCACCAATCGCTCTGTTCTAAGGGTTCCCTGAGCAGAGACCTGCTGACTGTCAGTCACCGCTGTCTGCCCCCCCTCACTCACAGGCTGGGCCACAATGATATCACTCCCGCACATGTACATGAGAGTCATATCATCGTGGCACAAAGGGAGTGCTATAAATGTACGCTGAGCTGTGCATGAGAGGCTCAGTGTCTTTACTGCTGAGAGGCCGGGAGACACAGGAGACTAATAGGGTTTCTGCTGTAATAAAACCCCTACCTGCCAGCAGTTTTTATCTTTTGGGTTCAATCCCACTTTAACATCCAGTTTGGCGTCGGGTCAGCGTCGGCTTTTTCCGTCGCTTACGTCGTTTTACTAACTCGTTCGCGAATAGGGCATTGCGTAGTGACGATCACGTCGTTTTGACGTGGGTTTCAACGGTGCTTTCCGACGTGAGCTGGAGCATGCGCACTGGGCTTTTTCCCCGGCCGGCACATGCGCAGTTCGTTAGACACGGGGCGCGCTTAATTTAAATACAAGCCGCCCCATTTGAATTACGTGGGCTTACGCTGGGTCATTTCCGCTACACCAACGCAAATTACGGAGCAAATGCTTAGAGAATACGGCACTTACTCTAGTACGATGCGGCGGCGTAGTGTAAATGGCTTACGCTTACGCCGGCAAATTTCTTAGAGAATCTGGCCCCTTGTATTTTAGGGAAGGGAAAAAGAAAAAGGAAAGTGTTTTTTTTCTGAGTTTCTATTAGAAACATGGTAAAAAAAAATCTAAATGCATATGAAACATTTAGGGCAGCTTCAATTTGTAACTGAGCATATTACAAAGTATTGTAATTAGTCAGGATCAAATAAAATCTGATGTAATGTATAAATAGCATGCCTGGGGGATGCCTTGACCTGTCTGTGATGTGGCGCACATGTGCGGATGCAACCTACTACAAAACTGACCTTTTCAAAGAAAAGTAAATGCTGTTTAAATTGCTGGTCAATTACAGCCTCCATTTCAGTCTTATTGTACACAAAGCGTCCAGGGATTACCTTCATTTATACCAGACCCTTTCCAATGAGGGTGTGATGTAAATGCTAAAGCCGGACCTCTCAAAAAAGATGTGGGGGTTTCCCCCACAAATATACTGTATATTAGCCTCTTTTCAATGATTGTCTGGTATGGATGTCAAGGAGAACCCTACGCAAAAAAGATAAAAATAACAAACACTGGGTCCCCAGTAAATTCCATATCAAACACTTAGGGTCTGGTATGGATTTTAAGGGGTAACAGCACACAGAGAACAAGAAAAAAAAGAATTGGGCCACATAAAATCTATACCAGATCCTTATCCAAGCATGCAGCCTGGCAGGCCAAGTAATGAGATGGGGGACCTGGGGTGTTAATCATGCGGCTTCCTTTTTCTGTACCATACCAGTCCTCATGCACTCAACATATGGAAGGGTATCTCCTCCTGGCAAAACACCTTGTACTCATGTTGATGAGGATAAGGACCTCTTTCCCAAACGCTCCGTGGTTGTGGGAGTCTGCAGGTGAGGGCTTATGAAAATAAGGAACCCTTTAATACCATTTTTTCCCTGTGGGAATGAATAAAGAATACATAGTAACCAGACTCAATAAAACATTTGAGTAGTAAATGGACACACGTTTTTTGACAAGTCTTTTATTAAAAGTAAAAAAGAGATGCAGATTCTCATCAAACACAATGAACAATGTCCATCTCCCATTGGAACAAAAACATGACACAACTGCCTCCCATTGCTACACTCACCGACTGCCAATGTCCCCTCTGACAGCTGTCAAGAAAGGGGCAGGGATAGTTGCTGATGTCATTGATCAGATATAGACATGGTCAATGACCAAATATGGCCATGTCCATATTTGGTCAGTAATGTCTTCCATTGTTTACATTTCAGCTGTCAGTGCGGAATGCCTGGCGGACAGCTGAATGGGTGGGGAGGATGAGTCATGGATGTTAGGAAGCTGGGGCTTTGGCTCCCTAACAATTAAGTGCCTTGCGGAAGCTGTCATGTTTATTAAGGATTGTAATACTGCTACCAAGTATTATTTTTCTGTGTAGTCGGAAGCTCAGTACATAACCGAATACCTCATTAGTTCAGTCTTTATACTGAACTTTGAACGGCTGAAATTTGAACTAAACATGTTTGGTCCAAACCTAAGGCTCATCCCTACTTGTAAGGCTGCTATCAAAACCAGAAGTTGTATACAGTATCTCAAAAAAGTGAGTACACCCCTCACATTTTTGTAAATATTTTATTATCTCTTTTCATGTGACAACACTGAAGAAATAACACTTTGCTACAATGTAAAGTAATGAGTGCACTGCTTGTCCAACAGTGTAAATTTTCTTTCCTTTCAAATTAACGCAACACACAGCCATTAATGTTTAAACCACTGGCAACAAAACTGAGTACACCCCTAAGTGAAAATGTCCAAATTGGAACCAAAGTATCAATATTTTATGTGGCCACCATTATTTTCCAGCACTGCCTTAACCCTCTTGGGCATGGAGTTCACCAGAGCTTCACAAGTTGCCACTGGAGTCCTCCTCCACTCCTCCATGATGACTAGGAGCTTACAATACTTCAAACACACTTACATACTAGAGCAAAATAATCTTACTGCATGCCTTTGAAAAGTGAAGGAAACTAAAGTACTGTACCTGGAAGAAACCCATGTAAGCAGAGTGCTGCAAGGTAGAAGTTGGAGCTATGCTTTAATGTTTTCTGTCTGGTGCAGATACTACTAAACAAAAGAACAGTCAAATCTGGAGGTATTTCATACAGAAAGAACACAATTTGAATCTGCAGGAGTTAAAGAGAAAGTAAACCCTGATACCTGCAAATGATGTCCGTAATGGCTGGTGTAAGCATCCATCTCCCCCTCTCTACCTTTCCGGGGGCTGAGGACTCTGGATCTGTGACTGTCTGGAGACGCATGCACACAGGAGCCGACGGACACAGCAGATGCCCTATAGAAACGGCACGATCGTGCCCTTTCTAAAGTGTGCATGCGCCAATGACGTTTGCGCAAGCGTATATGGTAAATAATGCCTAAGCCTTATTATGCTTACCGGTAGGCAAAAATGGTCTGTAAGGGTTTACAACCACTTTAAGATGGGGTTATAGAGAAACTGGCTTACACTCATGACATTCAGATAGGAAACATCTAAAACTTTACAAATTGTTCTGAAATATGAATTTCACTTTTAAATTGAATCCCTTCTGACTTTTAACAGAAAAATATAAGTAGTCAAAACACACATCATCCCCAATGAAATTATCCAAATTTATTTTGTATTTAAAATGAGAAACTTTACAACAATTGTTGTAAAATACTGAAATCTAGTGATTTGCTCCATAGAACTACCAAACACTCTGAAATAAAAAGATAAGGTGTGACTTAGGATTGTATACTCACTATATGTGCCGGTATCCCTGTAGTTTATATCCTAAATACAATATATCAGGGGTATCCAAGACTTTGTATGCACAGTAAAAAATAACATATCAGTATCTCTGCTAAAAATGTAAATTTGTATTTATACATAGATAAAAACATCCATAGACAATCTGGCTGTTACAATAATAGTGGTGTTCATCTCTCATTGATATAACTTTGACATTAAATTACAACCGTCAAGCCAAAGTTATCATATCTTTAAAGTAGAGCTGCACGATTCTGGTCAAAATGAGAATCGCGATTCTTTTGCTTAGACTAAAGATCATGATTCTCAAAAACTGAATGCCAGAACCCCCCCCCCCCCCAAATAAATAAACCTGTGATTTATCTGAAAATGTGAATATATAAAAAACAGACCAGTGGATATGTCTATAATGTTAAAGATCATATAACTCCTATGAAAAAAGCAGAATCAAACTTTGATTCTGCTTTTTTGATAACATTATAGACATATCCACTGGTCTCTTTTTTTATACACATCAGAAGCAGAAGTAGGCGCATGGATACACGCAGTTGTACAGAACTGTGAAAAAGATTAATACATTAGAACAGTGTTTTTCAACTCCAGTCCTCAAGGCACACCAACAGGTCATGTTTTTAGGCTTTCCATTATTTTGCACAGGTGATTTGATCAGTTTCACTGCCTTAGTAATCACCCCAGCCATTTCATCTGAGGGAAATCCTGAAAACTTGACCTGTTGGTGTGCCTTGAGGACTGGAGTTGAAAAACACTGCATTAGAAGCAGTACCCCTGGCAACCACTGGGTGGCGCATGGATACACACTACAGTTGTACACCCCGGCCATCCATCCAGCGGCGCAGGCTGCTGACGTCGGCTTCGATATCGTCGCCATTTGCGTTCCACGCTGGTTACGTGGAACCGGCCGTGAAACAGAAGAATCGCGGGTCATCCCGTGGGGAGATCGTGGGCGGGGAGAATCGAAATCGTGATTCTCTCCGTGATTAATTGTGCAGCTCTACTTTAAAGGTGTTCATAAAGTTGTTGCTCATCTCTAATAGATATAACTTTGACATTAAAGTTCATGTGTCAATCCAATGATATTATATATTTGAAAGTAAAACATTTTTATTAGCAATACTGATGTGTTATTTAATACTGTGCCTAAAAAGTCCAGGATCCCCCTGATATATTGTATTTTGGATGCAAACACTGTGAAAAAGCTAAAATGCCCTGATTCTGACTCGTGAAATACAATTGGATAGAGTCCATGTCAGTTAAACAAATACCTGTAATAGACTGCAGCTACTGCTTATCAGATTTTGCGGAGTTGAGGTATAATTTGTTGGATTAATCACTAAATCTGTTGTAATGAGCTATACTGAGATTCAGTTGATCTGAAGATTCTCGCACACATTTCAATGTTACATAAACTGTATCATGAGAAATATACAGTATATATAAAAACAAAGAAAACTTATGGCAAGCGTTTTTTCATGTCATTGTAGAACAAAGAAGTGACCTGCAAGAGGGAGAAGTGCCCGGTGGTGTCCAAGGATTGTGCTTTGGTTATCAAACAGAGAGGAGCTTGCTGTGAACGTTGTAAAGGTGCACTTTTTTTTTACAGTTTTTACTGGTAGTCCCCATTGTCTTTATTATGATCTAACAATTGTTATTTGTCATATTGCTTATCATAGTATTCAGCAAGGCCAACTATCTAGACCAATGGTGTCAAACTCAGTTTCATGGTGGGCCGCATCAGCATTATGACTGCCCCCAAAATCTGTATCTGTATGATTAGATGTCCAGTGCACCCCCTCCCCCCCTTAACATTAGATGTCAAGACCTACCCCACCATCAGAAGTTGAGTCCCCCACTCTCCCTTACATCACGGTACACCCCCTTACTTTTTGCTGCTGCTGGGAAGAAGCTGGATGCATTACCTGAAAGCAGAAAGTAAGGCCTCGTACACACGACCGGTTTTCCCGACGGGAAAACTGTCATGTTTTGTTTTGGTCAGGAAAACCGGCCGTGTGTATGCTCCCTAGCAGTTTTCCCGACAGAAAAATTGCAGGAAAAAAATTAGAACAGGAGAAGTGCGGGTGCCACATAAAATGACCTGGAGGGCCGGATTCGGCCCGCTGGCCTTGTGTTTGACACCTGTGATCTAGACTATCCATATATTCATAATAAAAAAAAAAAAAATTTTTAATAAAGATTTCCCTGTCATCCCAATCACACCTGGAGCCTCAGCTCTTCAGTAACTACACCGATGGCCCTATACCTAAGCAATGCTCTGAACAGTATGATAAATAGTATTGCATTATTTTTGTCACATGAAGACACAGATATCCTTTAGACTGCCACCCTACAGAGCACTTGGCAGACTGCAGGGACTTAATGTGAGCTCTTCTTTTCTCCTTTTTAATTGCCTAATCTGAGTGAACACATGCAAAAAAATCAAATCCTCATTTTTTTTGTCTAACATGAAGGAATGTGTTAAGCATAAGATCAGTGAATTGAAATGAACATGTTTTTTATGTAGATCTTAAAATCTGTTAGAAATAAATTTGGCTTAACACCCGAATGCCTCTGTGGACTATTAAAACAGTGTTAATTAGGGAGCTTACCACTTTTCAACATTTTTATTTCGGTTATAATACTAATACATCAGGATGTGAAAGCAGCAGCTCAGAGAGTTATACAGACACATTTAATTGTGATGAAATAATGCAAGTCCCTTTGGCATCCTCTTGTGTTTTTGTGTTGGCCTGACTAGATCTGTCTCTAAGGATGAATTTATCAAAACTTCTATAAACCATTTGTGGCAGATGTTTCTTTGTACAGTTTATTTCACATGTCAAATGTAATTTCTAAATGAAAAAAGAAGAGAAAGGGAAGGGTAGCCTAGTAGCAAATATACATAGATGAGGGTTATGCTGTAGTATATTTTTAGCTTGTGGTTTAGTCTGCTTTGTGCTTATACAATGACGTATCTATGCAATGCACATTAAGCTAGATTCTAGTTCATATGATTTTATCTTCTTATCTTTAAGCTCATATGTAACTCTTTATTGCTGTGTGTCAGGCATTCATTGAATGAATATAACACAAAGTGCAATTTTGGTCTTTTCTTTAGGTGTAACTAGGCCTTAAGTAGAGAGTGAGGATACCTAAAGCGCAACTCCCGGAAAATAACTATATAGAGAGTTAAATACAGTATATCAACAGGAGTTTAGCATTTCCCCTTGGTCATAGTAGTTAATCATTATTCTTTTAGTTTGGGATGCTTTTGATTACCATGAAGCTGTGAGCAAGGAAGAGAATTGAAAAGTACCATTGTACATAATGGTCAAGACATCAAGAGCGTGATGACATCATTATTAGACATGTGCATTTGTTTTCGTTAGAATGCATTTTCGTCCGAAAATCTGGTTTTTTCGTTATCGTATTAACAAACGATAACGAAGGTGCAAGAAACGAAAACCGAAAGATCCGACATAAAAAATGCTTTATTTTCGTTTTCGTTGCGGTAAAAATTCGATATAGAACGATTCGACATTATAGGGAAAAGATTTGACATCATAGAGAAAAGATTCGACACTATAGAAATAATAGATTCGACATTTCAGAGAATAGATTTCGATTTATGAGACGTAAAGATTCGACGTTCCGTCGAATATTCTTTTAATCATTCACCAGCAACCAAAAAGATTCGACGTTCCGTAGTTTTTTTTTTTTTTTTTTGCCCATTCGACAGAAACCAAGTATTATTGGATTTTCGGACGAAAGCTATTCCCCAACGAAAAACTAAATAAATCAAAACGATTTTCGGGAGTAACTAAATAAATTTATTTTCCAAACGAAAAAACGAAACAAAATATTCCAGTCTGCACATGTCTAATCATTATATAAAAAACAAAAACAAGACTTTTGTATCACTTTAACTACTTTTTGACCATCCACCGTTGTCTATGATGTAGAATACCAGGATTATGGCAGCAGATAGCTGCCATAACCCAGATTATTCTTAAATGGCAGATGGTTCTCTTTCTATTTCGCCACAAGATTACTTTTATCGGGTCAGAAGAGGACCCTACCATCATGCTCCTGTCGTCTCCACTGCTTACCGGGGCTGTCAGTAGAGGCAGAGCCGATCAGGTCCTCTCCCCTCTGAGATATGGAGCTGAATGAGGGAAAGATGCTTTTTTTCTATTACAAGGGATATTTACATCCCTTTTAATAGGAATAGAAGTGACCAATTTTTTTTTTTTAAAAAGGACAATGTAAAATAAAAAATAAAGAGTAAAATAAATAAGAAAAAATAAAAGATTTTAAATCGCCCCATCCCACTGAGCTTGCACGCATAAGCTAACGCACGCGTAAGTTGCACCCACATATTAAAACAGTGTTCAAACCACACATGTGAGGTGATGTCGCAATCGTTGAAGCAAGAGCAATACTTCTAGTGAAATACCTAATTTTTAACTCAAAACTGGTAACCTGTAGACATTTTTAAACATCGCCTATGGAGATTTTTTAAGGGTCAAAGTTTGTCGCTATTTCACAACCGGGCGCAATTTTGAAGCATGACATGTTGGGTATCTTGCTGTAACATTATATTTCACAATATAAAAATAAATTGGTCTAACGTTACTGTTGTCTTATTTTTTAATTAAAAAAAGTGTATTTTTTCCCCAAAAATTGCACTTGTAAGACCACTGCGCAAACACGGTGTGTTACAACTTTATTCTCTAGAAGGCCTGAACAAAAATATATAATGTTTGGGTAATCCAAGTAATTTTCTAGCAAAAAAAATATTTTAACTTGTAAACACCAAGATTGAAAAATAGGCCTGGTTCTTATTAAGTGGCTAAATTTGATGGAATATCTCACCCTCTCCTTGTTTCAACAACATAGAAAGTAATTTTTCTGTATTCCAAGATAAGAATTGACTGATTGAAGAATGAATTAAACTCTCATGCCACGTACACACGATCAGACCGATGAATTTTTTCATGAGATATCCGATGAAGCTGACTTTCATCAGTCTTGCCTACACACCATCAGTTAAAAATCCGATTGTGTCCAACGCTGTGATGTAAAACACAACGACGTGCAGAGAAAAATGAAGTTCAATGCTTCTGAGCATGCGTCGACTTGATTCTGAGCATGCGTGGATTTTTGACCAATGGACTTCCCCACAGACAATCGTTTTTTTAACCATCAGAAAATTTTAAAACAGGTTCTATTTTTTTTACCGATGGGAAAAAAAAAATGATGGGGCCCACACACGATTGGTTTGTCCGATGAAAACGGTCCATCGGACCGTTTTCATCAGACGAACCGATCGTGTGTACAGGGAATTTGAGAAAATACAGGACTGTGCACTAAAACTTTTTTCACTAACTTTTTGGGACCTTCTCATTATTGCTACAACAGTTGTCTTAACCACACGCCGATATACGTCAGCAGACTGGCAGCGGTAGGCAAATGGACATACCTGTATATCCCCTTTAAGAAGCTGTGACAGGACGCTTATCTTCGGTTCCATGTCATCGGGAGCAGTGATCGGTAGCCCAGCCCCCACACAGTTAAAATCACTCCCTAGGACACACGTAACACCTTTCTCGTCCCTAGTGGTTAACCCCTTCCCTACCAGTGTCAATTACACAGTAACCAGTGCATTTTTATAGCACCGATCGGTGTATAAATGACAATGGTCCCAAAATAGCGTCAAAAGTGTCCGATGTGTCTGCCATAATGTCGCAGTCACAATAAAAATTATAATAATAAAAATGCCATAAAACTACCCCCTATTTTGTAGACACTATGGGCCAGATTCAGAGAGCCATTACGCCTGTCTAACTGGTGTTAGACAGGAGTAATTTCAAATTTTGCGCGCTGTATCACTAGTTTGAATCCTCAAATCATGATACGGCAGCGTTGGGCTTCGATCTGACAGGCTTACGTCTTCGTACGCCTTTGGATCTACGCTGCAATCTTTTTGCGGCCGCTGGGTGGAGTTCGCGTCGTTTTCAGCGTCGGGGTATGCAAATGAGCTTTTTCCGGCGATCCACGAATCTACGAGCGTCGTTCGGGATCGCGTACATCATTTTTTCGCTACGTAAAGTTAAACCAGCTATTAGCTGGTCTAACGTTACGCGGCCAATGTTAATTATGGCCGTCATTCCCGTGTCGACTTTCAATTTATTTTTTATTTTTTGCGTAAGTCGTCCGGGAATAGGAATGTCCGTAAATGACGCTACTCAAAAAAAAATGACGTAACGACGTGATTTCGCGCAATGCAGGGCGGGAAATTTCTGAACAGAGCATGCGCAGTTCGATCGCCACGGGGACGCGCTTAATTTAAATGCCTCACGCCCCCTAATCGCGTAGTTTGATTCCGCCGGGAGAAATACACTACGCCGCCGTACCTTACGGCCCAAAATCTCTCAGGCCGCGTACACACCATCGGACATATCCGATGAAAACGGTCCGCGGACCATTTCCATCGGATATGTCCGATCGGGAGTTTGATCCGATGGCGTGTACACACCATCGGATCAAATTCCCCGCCGCCAGCGGGCGCGGTGACGTGGCGGTGACGCGGCGGTGACGTTGACGCCGCCGCGTCACCGCCACGTCACCGCACCAGGAAGTAAAACACTTCCGCGCATGCGCCGAATCCATTCGGCGGCGGCGCGGCGGCGGTGGGGGATGACATGTCTGCTGGTAAGTGTACTAACCAGCAGACATGTCGGGCGGACAGATTCCCACCGGATGGATTTCAAAGCATGCTTTGAAATCTGTCGGGTGGAGAAATCTGTCCGCTAGCCCATACACACGAGCGGAGATGTCTGCTGAAACGGTCCATCGGACCGTTTTCAGCGGACATATCCCCTCGTGTGTACGCGGCCTTAGAATTCCTCCTAGAGCCAGGTAAAGTACGGCGGCGTAGAGTATCTCTGATACTCTGCGGGAATCTAATTCTTTCTGAATCTGGCCCTATAACTTTTGCCCAAACCAATCAATAAACACTTATTGTGATTTTTTTAACCAAAAATATGTAGAAGAATACATATTGGCCTAAACTGAGGAAAATGTTTTATTTTTTTTATATATATTTTTTTAAGGAACCACAGAAGTAATCAAATACCACCTAAAGAAAGCTCTATTTGTGGGGGAAAAAAAGATGTAATTTTTTTTGGGGGTGAAACATCACACGGCTGCGCAATTGTCAGTTAAAGTGACGCAGTACCGAATCGCAAAGAATGGCCCGATCATTGGCAGCCAAATTCTCCGGAGCTGAAGTGGTTAAACAAAAATCAAATGCACTGGTCTCTTTACCAGATCTGGAATTGCAAATGCTCATCATACCAACCCAACCCCTAAAAATATATATTTCAAAGCAGTTAAAAAGTTCTGTGCCACCAATATGTTTCACTTGTGTAACTCTTTGGGCCAAGCATCTACAACTTGTAACACAGGGTGGTGAAAGCATAGTTAAGCAATTCGAAAAAGTACTTCCGAAAAAAGAGCATTTAGACTAGGTTCTTCCCAGTCCACTTGTTTCTTTCTGGGGTTCCCATTTGTCAGTCCACAGTTCATTTATTTTTGTATTAGTTTACCTATTTATGGTGTATTATCATTAAGTACGACTTAATGGCAACATAATTTGGGGATCTATGTCTAAATGGAAAAACAAATATTTGAAAAACAATAAATATTTGAAAAGAGCAAACAAAATAAATATTCCTAATGCCGACTGGGATTTGTGGATTCTTAAAAGTGAATTTGTTAAAAAGTGGAATGTTAAGCTTATTCTCATACATGCAGGCAGTCTTTTAAAAATCATATTTGTATTTCAAAGCACTTTTCAATAAAAAAAAAAGTGGTAAGGTTTGCTATATATAGGCTGTGGTTTGTAAAACCAGGGAAGAAACATGAAACGCAATGATTCCTACATAAGTATTATGGCTCAGATGTTTTACATTGTACTGGTTTAATGGATAATATTTTCCATTAGTTTCCTGTAGTGCTGTGACCTTATGGAGTAGTAAATAACTATGGCTAAGGTTGCATTTCCATAAAAACATTTTCAGACCCCCTCCTATAAAAGACCTTTTAGACCTACTGTATATTTAGTTAGAGTATTCTGTTTATCTCTATTATAAACATTTTCTCTACACTACATGAAACAGCACAGTAGCTTTTCTCGACATTGCAAACATATCTCAACAATGAGGTCAAAATTGAAGTTTATCACCCTGTATATTTACAGCCTCTAATTCCAATAGTAAGTAGCAAATGATCAGACTTTGATGACATTAAATAAAAGCCAAGGTCTGAGGCAAGTAAGTGTATAATAGCCGTCGTTTCCTGTAAGTGGAAAGCATAGAGGGTTTTTTGGTGGGGCCTTGCTGGGATTGGATCACTTTGTTTGGTGGAGAACGTATTTGGTATTGTTTGTATCTAAACTTGTGGCACTGAATAACATTCTAGGGCCAGATTCAGAAAGATTTATGCCGGCGTATCCCTGATACGCCGGCATAACTCACACTTTGTGCCGGCTTATCTTGTTTTCTGTATTCAGAAAACAAGATATGCTGATTTGCATTGAAGATCCGACAGGCGTAATTGTATTACGCCGTCGGATCTTAAATGTGTTTTTAAAATGGCCCCTGGGGGCGTTCCCGCTGATTTACGCCGAGAATATGTAAATCAGCAAGATACGCCAATTCACAAACGTACGCCGGCCAGACGTAGTCACTTTACGCCATTTACGTAAGGGTTTTCCCGGCGTAAAGATAAAGCTGCCCATAGCAGGCGCATCCTATGTTAAGTATGGACGTCGTGACCGCGGGAAATTTGAAAATGTTTACGTCGTTTGCGTAACTCATCCGTGAATGGGGATTTAAGTAGATTACGTTCACGTCGAAAACATTGTCATAATTTGGAGCATGCGCAGTACGTTCGGCGTGTGGTTTTGCCTAATTTAAATAGGAGACGCCCCCTACCTGCCGAATTTAAATTAGGCCGCCCAGTTTACGCTACGCCGCTGGAACTTTACACGCAAGTGCTTTTTGAATACAGCACTTGCGAGTAAAGTTTTGGCGGTGTAACGTAGTAAATAAGAAAAGTTACGCCGCCGCAACTTTGCACGCGGCCTTTCTGAATCTGGCCCCTAGTCTAAAGCCCTGTACACACGCTCGGTTTTCTCGGCGGTAAAAAGTCAGAGGGGAAAGCTGAGAACCCGGCAGGGAAACCATGGAGCTTTGGCCGGGAATCCCGGCAGTGTGTATGCTCCATCGGCACTGCCTCGCAGTCTTTCCCATAGGTAAGTAGTAGATCTGGCAGAAACAAAAACGCCGGGAATCCCGATGGGAAAACAGAGAGCAGGGGCAAAAAAAAAAATGTCTGATGCCCCTAGGAGCAGCCGTAAAAACATCCTATGTGCATGAGGCCTAAAGGTCCCGTTAACTTCTATTCAAACTACATTGTTTACAATCAAACCCTGGTGAAGAGGGAGATTTTGGACCCCTGAAACACATTGGATACTTTTTGGATAGCCCCTCTGACTTTTATTGGAATAACGCTGTATATGGACATCTTGGCAGCGGTCTGGCGCTTCAGTTTCCCTTTTTGTTACATTATACTACAGACCAAGGAAACAGTGGAGATCCTCTGGGGTGTAGAAGCTGCATGCTCAAGAGTCAGATTATTTACATCAAGGTCAACACTTTAAGATAGCAATAACAATAAAAAAGTTGATCCAGCACTACTTTTTTTTAACTTTCTTCAACAATATTTTTCTGAGGCTTTCTAGGTTTTAAACATTGTAAAAAAATAATAACGGTAAAGGCATACCCAGGAAGAGGGCACCACTCCAAACCTCTGCCTCCTGATAATCACAGACCATCCGGGTGCTGGTTCCTTGCAATTTGTCTCTGTTCCAACAAGTTATATTGAAAGATAAAAGTCGCACTCAGTTGCTAAGTTGCTTTGTTTCATAAACCATAAAAAGGCTGCACACAAATAGCCACACTCTCTACACATTTTACCCCCAATGGACTTGCTCACAAGGTACCATGGTGTGCACGGATTCCTGACCTACTATTGAACACCTTTGGGTTAAACACTGATTGCAATCTAGATCTTCTTATCTAACCTCACAAATACACCTTTCCCCTTTAATAGGTAGAAATTCCTATGTCCTCCAAAATCTTGTGGAAAGTATTCCTAAAGAGGTGGATACTTTTATCACAGCAAAGAGGGACAACACTATAGCCGTGGGCTTGGAATTAGATGTTCAATATTTGTGATGGTTATGTGCTTACAAATGTGTGAAGTATAGTGTAGAAGTAGAATACAATAAGCTATAAGACTGACATTAAGATGCAGAAGAAATTCATAAATCTTCCATGTTTCAATTTTTTCTCTCTCTCCCTCTGAAGGCTGTAACTTCCATGGTAGCCTTTACAACAGTTCAGCGAAATGGCAAGACTCTTCTCATCCCTGCATCATGCGACAATGTCAGGTAAGATACCAATTTATTTATTTTAAAAATTTTTTTTATTATTTTATAAACTGGAATAATGTGCAATTTCTAAATTTGATAATATGCAACGTAAGTTAAGTAAAAAAAGGTTTTAATAATATCCATGGATGAATATGTGAAAATTCTAGAAAGTGTATAAAATAAAGGCTGAGCCTGTGACAATTAGGAAACAGGAAACAGCTGTGTTTTTGGCTAGTAATCTTGAAAGAAACATTAACAACTAATATTTTTGCATAAAAATGAAATGCATGTTGATGGGGCCTCTTCTCGACAACCCTGGGCTGTTGTTGTTGGGGTCTGCGAGCGAGGGGCATATCAGAATCTGGAAACCTCCTTTAACAAGGGGGCCCCCCAATACCGGCCCCTTCCTATGTGAATGGGTATTGGGTACATCGTACCCCTATCCATTCACCAAAAAAGTGTCAAAAATTTTAAAAACACAAGAGACAGTTTTTGACAAATCCTTTATTAAAAAAAAGTTGCCCACAATGTAAATCTACCATCAATCACGCCGCCTGACAAATCTGAAAAGTAACAAAAATGGAGGGCCTCCCACTGACTGCTCTCTCTTTGCTTTGACCGTTCTAATTTACACAAGGGCGGGGCCAAGCGGTGATGTAACCATGTGCCCCTGCACCTTTGACATCATGTGACATCACATGACATCAGAATGTGGCAGAGTCACCCAGGTCCCGTCCACGGGGACCCCACCCTTGCCTATATAAGAGCTGTCATAGCAAATAGAGAGCAGTTGCGGGAGAACTCCCATGGAGGCAGAGGGTTTCCATTTTTGCTAGTCTGACGGGTCTGACGGCCGGCGTGATTGGCGGTGGATTTACATTGTGGGACACTTTTTTTTATTTTTTAATAAAGAATTTGTCAAAACATTTCTCTTGTGATTTTTACTTCTTGAAATTTTTGGGTGAATTCACATAAGGAGAGGCCGGGATCTTTGGACCCCCTTGTTAAAGGGGGCTTCCAGATTCCGATATGCCCCCCACCCACAGACCCGACAACCACATCCCAGGGTTGTTGGGAAAAGGCCCTTCGCCCTTCAGAGTTCACTTGCCCCTCCTTCCCTGACCTGCCAGGCTGCATGCTCTGATAAGGGTCTGGTATGTATTTTGGGGGGGACCCCACGTCATTTTTTTTTGCATGGGATTTCCCTTAAAATTAATACCAGACCCGAAGTTCCTGGTATGAACTGGGGGGGGGGGGGGGACTCCATACCATTTTTTTTTCATTTCTTTAAATCTGTATTACCGGGAGCTGGCAATACATTACAGCCGCGAGCAAGTTTAAATTAATTTTTTTCTTTAGAAATGTCACTATTGCTGCGGCATGTTCTATACATTATACAGATGCACCACTTTGCAGGCAGACTAAGGGGACCCCCAGGCACAATATTTAAAGGAACGTTTCATTTTTATTGTTTCACTTTAAGCATTAATCAAATCAATGCTCCTTTAAAAACAATTGTTTTAAAAACTTGCATTGATACATATCCCTCAGGGCAGTACCCAGGTCCTCATGCACTTTTTATGGCAATAACTTGCATATAAATTAATCTGCAGGAGCTAGGATTCTTTATGAACTGGCTAATACGCGGTTATAGTTGCTGAACAGAATTTCTGGAATACTCAGTTTTTGGAAACACGGTTTATTGTAATCACATTTGGACTATTTATTTTATTATTTAATTCATTATATATATCACTGTTAATGCGGCACGCATATCTGTCACTTAGGTGCGGACCTGTCTATAGCAGGATTCACTGAGCAATCAACACTGCTTGATTGTCAGTATTTGATTGTTAACCCTATATAGTATATTTCACTGCACGGTTCACAAATATTAGTTGTTAACTATAGCGCATCTTTAAATTGTCTATTTTACAACTTGCATATAAGCCTTTAAAATTAGGACTTTTGATTTTTCAAGTTTGTGTACCATGGACTTTAATAGAGCTGGCATGTTCCCTAGAACTTTTTGCCTGTTTGTTCTGGTGCGACCCGAACCAGGGGGTGTTGACCCATCCCTATTTCTTTTACAGGATGCTTTTTATTTCAGTACTTTTCAAAACCTATAAAGTTGCTTTCAACAGTAATGTTAGGAAGATTTGTAATATTTTTTGTTTTTGTTTTGTTTTGTAGAGAACAGAGTAACATTTTCCCCAACAGCAATCAGTCAGATCTCTGAGTATAGATCAGATTAGAATACAAATGCTAAGACATTTTATCTGACAGTATGCTGTGGGAATACTTTTACTTTTCCTTTCCCTTAACTAGTGGAAATCAGATCCTTGTTATTTTCTCATACCAAGCCAAGCGCATAAACTACAAATACAAACACACCTGCAAGGCTTATTTAGAGATAGATTTTCTCTACTTGCATAGGGAAACTCTATACAATTACTGTGGGTTTTAAGGACTGTGTAGATAATTTTATTATTGTCAAGTAGTGAGTTTGTCAGTGTGACCATGTGGAAACACCTTGCAACTTATTCCTACTTCCTGTTTGTACGTTTTGCAATTACGAGCACTGTATTTTTTAAAATCCTAACTCGGCTTGCAAATGTTGTCTTGCAACACGAACAGGATTCAAGCCAAAGCGGTGTGCAGTACTGCATTTGTTCTGAGGTGGGGGGGGGGGCGCTGTAGCTGAGCGGAGCAGTTCGGAAATGATCTCAGAAATACACCGTTCCTGAGCCTCTCCGAGGTTTGCCGAGGTCGGCCGAGCTGTCCTCGGGCCTTTTGATGTGTTCCGAGGCTTTCCGGTGCTCCCCCACCTCTGGCCGAATGCGGTATTGCATGCCATTGAAGTTAATGCGGAATAATGCGTTTTCATTGACTTCAATGGGGAAACTCACTTTGATATGCGAGTACTTTGGATTGCGAGCATTCTCCTGGAACAATTTTTTTTTTCCTGAATGAGCCTGGAAAACATTGCACCTGTGATTAGTAGATGATTGGTGCAATGCCTGGCTTCAGCAGCTTTCAGCATTTACCACCGATACAGGCTGACTGTTTATGAAAAGCAGGGCTTGTCAATGAACTATGAGAATGCTCATGAGCGCTCTTGCAGTCCATTTATTTGCGGTGGCTGACAATAGTTGTAATCTATTTATTTGCAGGGAACTGTGAATGAATGACAGCGGGTGCAGGGAGAAGATCCCCCACCCACTGTCACAAGGTAGGGCGGGGTTGGGAAAACTGGCATCAGGAGCCTAAATATGGATGGAACTTGTAATATGTTCCAAAAAGTGAATGCATCTTTTAAGGGCAAGAAATCCTCTTTCTTGCCCTTGATCATATATCAATTGATGCTCCATCTGGGAAAACAACAAAACCAGGAAGATTTGACATACCTAAGTATTAGTTAGGTCCACCTTGAGCTCATATCGCTAGGGGGCCATGCACATATGGGTTGTCAGTAACTACTGTTAAAGTGTATTTAGGTGTGTTTAGGCACGTTTAGTATTTGTTCTTGCCAAAACGCCACTGTTTCTAGATGCGCTGGCAGTGTTTTTTTTTCTGCCATTAAATGTCCCTGCCTCTAAACTCCTCTAAACACCTTTGTGGGTACCAGGGGTCTTTAGAAAAAAAAATACCAGACCCCCCTAAGAGCAACGTTAACAATATTCAATGTGCATGAGACCACTCCACCCTAACAATCCTATTTTTTTTTCAATTACAGGAAGGAGTTATTACAGAATCTGATGTTCAGTGCCTAGTTCACTGTAAAAACTCTATAAGACAACCGGGATTGTGCTGTCCTACATGTCCAGGCAATTATTACATTATTTACATATTGTTTAATAATACTGACTCTTTTCCTCCTTCCCTCTCCTTCAATCCATTTTATTTTGACCTTCATTCCTCTCAGTGCTACAATATGTCGCATTACTTTCATGTATTATTGAGGCTAACACAGGTCTATATGATATCTACTCAAGAGAGCTACAGGGTTGATTTAGTAGAACTGGAGAGTGCAAAATCTGGTGCAGCTGTGCATGGTAGCAAATTAACTTCTAACTTGTTGATCAGGTAAGCTTTGACAATAAAGCCTGGAAGCTGATTGGTTTCTATGCAGTGCTGTACCAGATTTTTCATTCTCTAGTTTCAGTAAATCTGGGCAACTTTAAGGCCGGATTCACACCTATGCGAATTGGTTGCGGCTTAAACTGCATCCAATTCGCGTAACATTATAAAATACATTGTTTTCAATGAGGCTGGTTCACATATGTGCGATGCATTCATACTGCGCATTGCCAAAAAACGTGTGCCTTTTCTAGGCAAATTCAGGCCCATTATCTTCTATGGGCACGCTTCTGATTCGCAGATATGTTCATTTAACAGCTAAAATGGAGATGATCTGCTGAACAGTTCTCTTATCTCTCTGCAGAGATAAGAGAGCTGAAATTCGCACGGCACAAGTGTGAATCCGGCCTAACGAGCATATGATGAAAAAATGCAGCAGCAGAGGTTACCTCGAATGAAAACTATGTTTAATGTATACCGCTCCTCCACCGCTCCTGCCCATTGAAGTCAATGGAGCACCGCAGCTATACCGCCAGCAAAGCCCCTCTGCAGAGGAGCTATGCAGTGGTTTTAACCCTTTCTCGGCCGCTAGCGGGGGGATAAAATCACCCTGCTAGCGGCAGAATAGCACCACAAAATTAATGGTAAAGCGCTGCTAAGAATAGCGGCACTTTACAACCGACACCGCCCCCACCCCAGTGTAAAAGGGTCCTTACCGATGTCAAATTGGGAGCAGTGGATCTGTCCATGCAACTGCTGCTTCCCAGTTGACATGAATGGGACATGGAAGACCTCTGCATCCCGTGGGGGCAAATATGGCCTTATATGTTAGTACATCCATGTGAACGAAGCAAAAACAAAAAACACGTCTATACATTTCCTTTTAAATATTTATTTATATGAACTGAAAATAGGGATGACAAGCTGGCTAGTCTCTATGTAGATTTTTATTATGTGACACTCCTCAGGAAGTACAGATAACATGAAACAATGATCAAAAGATGTAGACTATGGTTTTTGTGTTCTGAAGAGGCATTTGCTTTCCTAACCACTTCCTCTGTCTGTTTCAGGTTGTGTATATGAAGGCCGACACTATAAAGAGGGGGATGAATTTCAGCCAGAAGGGAACAAATGTCTTAAGTGCTCCTGCATCGTAAGTTGTGGTCATGAAAAAGCAACAGACAGTTTTCTGTTCTTGCTAATTTATAAAATGACATAAAGTAGAAATGTTTAACATATTAATGGAAAAGACTTGCTTCCAATAATATAAATATGAAGAAACGCAAAATACATCTCCTTGCATATTTATTCATACTGAATTGCCTGTAGATTTACCAACATCTATGTATTGAAAGAGCCTTCCAGACTGGATCTTATATTGGTAAGCCTCTGCAATAAATAGCCATTGATAAATCTAAAGGAGATAGTACGGAGATTGTATAATCAATAATTCACGTGAGTGACTTTAAAGTAGAACTGTGACCAAGGCTATGGACATATTTACATATTCTTAATAATAAATACCGTTTATACTCGAGTATAAGCTGACCCGAATATAAGCCAAGGCACCTAATTTTACCACAAAAAACTGGGAAAATGTATTGACTCGAGTATAAGCCTAGGGTGTCCATCTGCATGCCTCACTGTGTCCATGTGCTCCCCAGCCATAAGTCTCCCAGACAACAAACTTTGCACACTTGTAGAGGGGAAATGGGACTACATGTGTGGCAAGTTTGATGTCATGGGGACCTACGGCTGGCTGGTACTGGGTCCCCAGAGTCCGGGAGATCAGGCGCAAAAAAGTGAATCGAGTATAAGCATTTTCCGCACAAAAAAATGTGCTGAAAATCTTGAGTATATATGGTAAGCTTTTTTTAAAAGAAACTCACTAGCCATTGTAGCTGCAGACACTGTGAAATAAGGTAAGTGATCCTTAAAAAAGAACTCCATGAACATTTCTATTTTCTAATTTTCTAATTTTGTCTAGGAGTGAGGAGAGAGTAGATATACTTAACTAATCCACCAATCTTCCTAGCGCAAGACCCATCCCTGTTGCTCCTGCCCCCCCCCCCACACATGCGGTCTTGTGCAGTGGGTTATTCCTGACATTATGACACCCATAGCCTGGCTCTGGACGTGAGGACAGCAGGAAGAGTCCACCACTGGACATGGGGGAATGCTGCATTCTGGAGGATCAAAGGATCAGATGGGTATAGTCTTTCTGTGCGCCCCCCTGGACAAAATGAGCAGTTAACCCAGGAGTTCTGCTTTGAAGTTTACAAAAGAAGTGCCGTGGTCATTCAATTTGGATATGATCACTCTGCCTTCCCTCCCTTCCTGTGCATCTGTTCTGCATTTATGTTAAAGAATAGAATGCTAAAAAGGCTGCCAATTTACTGTTGTGGCAAAATCCAGAAACGATAGAGAGAAAGGAGTCACCGCTCCAGGTGGGATCACTAAATGGTTACAGGTGGTGCAGGATACCGAGGGTGCTGGCGGTGCACTAAGCAAAATGAAGACAAAGAAAAATGGATAGCCGCACTCCAAAACCTGATGGGTGGTCTTTTATTCAATAGACAGCATGTACAAAAATAGGGTCACAGCAGTAGAAACAAGGAACAGCCGACGCGTTTCGCACTGGATCAGTGCTTATTCATGGCTGAATAAAAGACCACCCATCAGGTTTTGGAGTGCGGCTATCCATTTTTCTTTGTCTTCATTTTACTGTTGTGGCAGCTGAGCGGCTTAAATAAAACTTCTGCTGTAAACTTTGAGGCGGCGTACACACGATCGGATATATCCGATGAAAACGGTCCGCGGACCATTTCCATCGGATATGTCCGATCGGGAGTTTGATCCGATGGCGTGTACACACCATCGGATCAAATTCCCCGCCGCCGGAAGGCGCGGTGACGTGGCGGTGACGCGGCGGTGACGTTGACGCCGCCGCGTCACCGCAACGTCACCGCACCAGGAAGTAAAACACTTCCGCGCATGCGCCGAATCCATTCGGCAGCGGCGCGGCGGCGGTGGGGGCCGACATGTCTGCTGGTAAGTGTACTAACCAGCAGACATGTCGGGCGGACAGATCCCCACCGGATAGATTTCAAAGCATGCTTTGAAATCTGTCGGGTGGACAAATCTGTCCGCTAGCCCATACACACGAGCGGAGATGTCTGCTGAAACGGTCCATCGGACCGTTTTCAGCGGACATATCCCCTCGTGTGTACGAGGCCTTAGACTAGGTTACGCCAAGGTGCTTGAAACTACAGAGTTCAATAAGGGCTTGTTAAAAAATGAATATACTACTTATCAAGAATATATTCTATAGCTTGTCCGCAGTTCTACTTAAAGGTTATAGACCGGTGTGAATATAGTGGAACGTTCTAAAAAATTGCTGTACTATAATACAAATACTGTAGTGGTGATAATAATGTAACAAACCAAAATAGGTCTTTAAAGGAGAAGTCCAGCCTAAGCTTGTTTTTCTGGGCTTCTCCTATGGAGCACAGGAGTGCAAATTGCACTCCTGTGAGTGACCCTTTTTCAGCGGAAGTCCGCTGTATGCTGACGTCACAGAAATCAGTCCAGGCACTGCATCATCGCGACAATAAAGTCTGGATCCACCAGGTGCCTAGACTGATGCCTGTCTCAGCTTCTCATTGAGCCGCTGAGAGCCTGAGACGGCTGCTCCCCACCCCTCCACGCCTCAGTCTTCCATTGAGCATGGGGGGCAGAGCAGGAGAGATGCTGATTGACAGTCAGAAGCTCTCTGCTCAAGGAGCTGTAAGAAACCGAGCCTTCGGTGCTGTTCGATCACTTGGTTCAGTGCAGAGGCGGCAGGGGACAGATGCAGACACCTAGATAAGTATAAAACAGCTAAAAAAAAAAAAAACATACTTCTCTTTTAATTATGTCTCTCAGGACATCATATACAGAAATACACAACCAAGAAAACTAATATACTACAATCTATTATTACAAATGCAATATTTTAAACGTTACTGAAAGATTTCAATGAATGCATAAAAGAACAGGGATCATGGGATACATGTATGGGATGGCGTACATCCTGACAGTACAATGTCATGTCTTAGCCTTTCATGGACAAAGCTGCATCCTTTTGGAAGTGGCTGTTGTGTTGTGGTGCCATGTATTGTAAATGGCACCCAAACACACTTTCCAAACACAGCTGCATTGCATGACACTACAAAGTGCAGTAATGCATTACCATGCATTGCAGTGCACTGCGATTAACAAACTTGTGCCGGAGCATTTTCCAGTGTTCAGTGGTGTATTTGCAGCCTATTTACATGAATGGACTTCCTTAACGCAACGCACATCAAAGTATATGTGAACGTTTACGTTGTAAAACAACCCATTCAGTTTGAAATATAAATGAATTGCAAAACATTTGTGTAATAAAAACCTTTTTCTATTTAAGTTATCGCATGACTTCTGTTCTCAGCTGCACAGGGGGCTTAGAGAGGGGGGGTGAAGAGTTCAGGGGGGGGGGCGTGTCAGCAGAAGGCAGAGAAACAGCAGTATATTGATCTTCCAAGTATCAGCACAAGTCTGACAGGCAGGCTGTGCTCCCAAGTTGAATGCAAGAAAACTGACCACACTGGGAAGGATATTCTTCCATGCTGTGGCGTAGTCCTTTTAAAATAGGAAAGTAGGGGGACTGGATCACAACGCAAAGAGAACAGGATATTTTTTTTTATATAAGTACATATATTGTATATAAGTACATGGTAACACAGCCATATGAGAAATATGAAACGTTGGGATAACATGTGCGACATAAAGAAGATTAAAAAATGTGTGTTTAGGGGGGGGGGGGGCTGCCCTGTTGTGGATAGGCTCTTATTCATGATGCTTCAGGTAACTAACTGTGAAACACTCAATAAATCTGAAAACAAATATTTCATTTCTTTCATGCTTTTTCTTTTATTTGCTATTCCTATATATTTTTCCCATTCCTCAAATGGAAAGATGTTTGTGATTACACAGCAGACCCATATATTTACTTATCTCCTTGGCCATGACATGAAGCATTTGAACTGTCTACTTACCAAAAATTTGTTTTCAGACTTAAAACAGTGAATTCTTCATAAGATGTAAAAAATAGCAGGTGAACAGATGAGTGGATATCTGGGAATGGCCTACTATCTCATAAAAGACATACCGTATAGACATGAAAAATTGTGAAAAAAAAATCAGCAGTGATTTATAATAGTTTTTGACAGTATGCGTCATATTTTTTTATTTATTTTTAAGAAAGTGCTGGGACAGGTACTTCTAAATGTTTAATGAGTGAAAGCAAACACATACTTTTCACTTTGTTTTTCATAACTGCTTAGCTGTTTTATTAAATCAAGAAATTCCATATTTATATATCAGATCCCTTTATATTCTAACCTACAGCCCCTATACTGTATATACAACATAAAAAAAAATTATAAACATTTTACTACTTAATCTTTGATAACACACAAATAAAGACACTCCTAAAAAAAGACATCGTATTACATGCCTAATTAACATACATGCAATTATGCTAATTCATATGCAAAGCAGCATTTGTATTTCTCCTATTCTTTTCTTTTACCATATTTCCAGTGGATTTAAAGTACCAAAGCAAAGTCTATTGTTAGAAAGACTTCATCAGTTTAAAGTGTTTATTTTATTTTATTTTATTACTATTTTATGAAACCCTTATAAATTCAAGTACCAGAAGTAAAGTACCAAAGCAAAGTCTATTGTTAGAAAGACTTCATCAGTTTAAAGTCTTTATTTTATTTTATTACTATTTTATGAAACCCTTATAAATTCAAGTATCAGAAGTAAAGTACCAAAGCAAAGTCTATTGTTAGAAAGACTTCATCAGTTTAAAGGGGTTGTAAAGGAATTTTTTTTTTTTCATAATAAGCATCCTTTACCTGCAGACATTCCTCTTTTCACTTCCCCATTGTTCGTTTTTGCTCAGAAGTTGCTCTATTTCTTCTCTGTTCTGTTGACTTCCTGTTTGTCTGATTGTTACTCACCACCGTGAAGGGAGGCTTTACTTAGGTGGTCAGTGACGTGCTCGCCCCCTCCTGGGAACTACATCTGTGCGGCAGGCCGCTCTTTATGTGTTAGAGACTTCAAGGAGGTGTGAATTACTGGTCGTGCCGCAATGCATACTGGAAAATGTAGTTCTTACATGAACAAGCACCCTGCAAACCAGGAAGTGAATGAGAGAACAGAAACTAGAACTTACTAGGTTTACTAGGTATTTACTAGTTTTTTAACAGAATCATTACACTATTCTGTCTGTCTACCTTGCAGACATTAATTTTAGGCAAAATTTTTTTTTCCTTTACAACTCCTTTAACCACTTGCTTACTGGGCACATATACCCCCTTCCTGACCAGGTGAAATTTCAGCTTCCGGCACTGCTTTGCTTTAACTGACAATTGCGCAGTCGTGCGACGTGGATCCCAAACAAAATTGATGTCATTATTTCCCCACAAATAGAGCTTTCTTTTGGTGGTATTTGATCACCTCTGCGGTTTTTATTTTTTGCGCTATAAACAAAAAAGTGCGACAATTTTAAAAAAAAATACAATATTTTTTACTTGTTGCTATAATAAATAGCCCAATTAAAAAAAAAAAAAAACATTTTTTTTCTCAGTCTAGGCCGATACGTATTCTTCTACATATTTTTGGTAAAAAAAAAATCACAATAAGCGACTGGTTTGCACAAAAGTTATAGCGCTTACAAAATAGGGGACAGAATTATTATTATTTTTTTTACTAGTAATGGCGGCGATCTGCGATTTTTATTGGGACTGCGACATTATGGCGGACACATCGGACACTTTTGACAAATTTTTGGCACCATTCACATTTATACTGCGATCAGTGCTATAAATATGCACTAATTACTGTATAAATGTGACTGGCATTATAGGGGTTAACACTAGGGGGTGAGGAAGGGGCTAAATGTGTACCCTGCATCGTGTTCTAACTGTGGGGAGGGGGACTGACTGGATAGGTGATCGATCTGTGTCCCTATGTACAAGGGACACAGATCGGTCTCCTCTCTCCTTGACATGACGCTGTCTCTGTGTGAGCCGGCTCACATATGTTTACATTTGAGATCATCTCTCATTGGCCGCACAGATCGCGCTGTAAATAGACGCTGTGATTGGCTATTTACCGCGATCTGTGTTTGGCTGTGTCCAAGGGACACGGCCAGCACAGCAGTTCCCTGCTGTGCACTCGGGAGCGCGCACAGGGAACGAGGATAGGGGTGGCCGTAAAAACACGGCCTCCCAGAGAAGTAGAGCCGCTTTGCGGCTGTACATAGTTGATCCGCCGCCGGCTAGTGGTTAAAGACTTTATTTTTTTTATTTTTTTTACTATTTTATGAAACCCTTATAAATTCAAGTACCAGGAGTAAAGTACCAAAGCAAAGTCTATTGTTAAAAAGACTTCATTAGTTTAATTACTTTTCTATTTTTACTTTTTTATGTAACCCTTATAAATTCATTTTTTTTTTAGGCTTTTAATTCGATTTATCGGTGTTTTTACCATTTATTTAATTTGATTTAACTTTAACTTTACATTTCAAACTCTTCCAAAGTGTGGAAACATTAGAAACAAAATAGGTTGAATAGCATTGAGACAGGTATAAATTATTTCACTGATCTATATCATGATACAACATTGGTGTTATGTATGTAGAATTAGGAATTTAGGTAGAATGAAAAATATGCTAGACATCTAGATTATTATACCAGCACCATCAAATGTAATGTACATTAAATAGACTAAACAGCTCTTTCCCTGTCAATGCGATGTCTAAAAAGTTTGATTTTATTCTTTAAACAAACGCACACATACAGATTTACTGTATGTATATACTGGGGCACATGCAACTACAGATGCGTTTTGCCTTTTTATGGTTACTGTCACGAAACACCATGCTTTGATCTGATATGCTTTGGTAAGGTAGCAGTATGCCCTTTGTAACCACAGACAAATAACAATGTCTGTAATTTTTAGCATAACTTAAAGCTTTGGTAGTTAAAAAAAAAAAAAAAAATCCAAAATGTTTGGATTTTTGTTGTGTGCATCGGTGTATTATTTATACACTGTATATTATACAGAATTGCAATATTTTTTTTTCATGTGAGTTTTGCAAGATTTTTTTCTGGATTAGACTGAGCCTCAAATTTAGTAACCATACCCTCAGTTATGACAGGAGCACTGGGTGATTATGAAAAGTTTGCAAAGCAAATCTAAATTCTAAATTTAACATGTTACTAAACCACGGACCCTGCATATCTGCTCTACAGTACACAGAACATGGAAATGCAATTATTTTAGTGAATATGTGCATTCTTTTTCGTCCGAATCCATTTTCGTCCGATTTTTGGGTATTTTTGTTATCATTTTAACAAACAAAAACGAACGTGCAGAATCCCAAATCCCAAAAGATCCGACATAAAAAAAATATATAACAGTTTGATATAGATAGAAGATTAGACATGACACTGACAATAGCAATCTGTGTCTATCGAACCTGTGGACGAATGTGCCTAACTATAACTCTATTAGTCCAAGATTATTCTACATAGAGAGGAAAGATTTGACATTATAGAGACAGTGTTGGGGTAGATCATTCGACATGAACGACGAAGATTCGACGAAACAGCAAAAAAAAAAATACAAAAGTTGAATCTGTCATTGAAGGCTTATGGTGTCTGTCAGTTGTTCTAAGAAGATTCGACAAGCAGCTAAACTGTACGACGCCGCAATTGTACATTTCCGGTCAAATGCTTGGCCCATAGGCTGTAGAAGAATTTGAATGTTATTTGACTAGTAATAATAATTTATAAATATAATTATTACTAGTGTCATACAACATTAGAATTCTTCTATAGCTTGTAGGTCGGAACATTCAACCAGAAATGTACGATTGCGGCGTCGTAAGTTTAGCTGCTCCGTCGAATCTTCTTAGAACATTCGACAGGCACCATAAGCCTTCAATGACAGATTCAACCTTAATTAATTCGGATGAATACATTTTTTTTTTAACAAAACAAAGCGAATTTCGGGAGTAACTAAATAAATTTATTTTTCGGACGAAAACTAAATTCCGAAACAAAATATTTCAGTGTGCACATGTCTAGTGAATATAAACTGCTAAATGCCTTTTTTCATTAGCAGTATATAGCAGTCTTGTGACTTCTATCAGTGTCCAGCCAAGCACTGGTTAAAGCTTGTAGGAGAAGTTTTCTGACTGTCCTATGAGACTGCAAGACCCCTGACCCTCTGTCTGGACAGTGCTAATTGGCTCTGTGCTGATCACATGCATCCTTCCAAGAAAAAAAACCTTTCTAGCAATACACACAAAAATGAGCATGTGCAGCCTGACTTTATAGACTCTGTGCTATCAGGAAATTATTAGGGGAAAGTGGAAGGAGGGGAGGATTATAGAAGCCAGAATCAAACAACCTTTATACACAATGCAGAGGATTAATCCCTTAGGTTCCAGAGTGAGTATATCAAGCATGCTTTATTGCATATACAGACTGATTTTACTGTTGTGGGTTTAGTAACACTTTAAATCTGAAAGTCATATGATGCATTCGAGAGTAAAGAAAAGAAGAGTTGTATAAAAAAGACCTGTCATCTACAAAATGCAGGTCTAGAAGCTGGCATGTTAGTGCCGCAGCTGATGTTTCAGTTTATGTGACCCAGAGTGCTAAAGGATATTTTTCCCATCGACCGTATGCTTTTACATGTTGTAACATCTAGCATCCTTTCTTAATTCCTGGCTTATGCTCGGTTCACACTGCTGCGACTTGTTGAGCGACTTAAAAGTTCATATATAGTCCGCCCCAGGATACATCCCCCTCCCTCACTACAGACCCCCCTCACCAAGTACAGACCCCCCTCCATCAATATAGACCCCCCTCAGTGCAGATCCCCTCCATCAGTGCTGACCCCCTCAGTGCAGACCCCCCTCCATCACTACAGACCCCCCTCTATCCTCCCATAGCGCCCCCCCCAGCACATGTCTATTTGCATTACATTAAACTTTACAAACCTCAGAACAGCGCGGGGTACCGCGGGGTGTCCCTTGGACTCCCTCTCACACAGTGGACCAGACCGAAGCCATCTCCCCCTCTTGTAGATGTAAACAGAGAGGAGAGGGAGGTGGCTTAGTCCGCTCCGCTGTGTGTCAGTGAGACATGAGAGATCAGTGTAGGGGTGAGGACCATGCAGCGTTAGCAGTGCAGCTGTCCACAGGTGTAACCCCTCTGCCAGGTGTCACCCGGTCCGGCCCCCCTAGTGACGCCACTGGCCTCCAGTAGTCTCCAGCAGGGGTGCGATTGACAGGGTGAGAACACAGGAGAACTATTAAGAAATGGTTGTCAACCCATAAGAGGAAGTACCCACACAAGAGTCTTCATACTGGGACCACCAGGTATTCTTTAATTAAAAGCTACATATTGACTTTCAGGAAAAATATATCACTTTTACACGGCATTGAAGGTGCCACCCTGCAAACGTCAAAGGGAGAAAAATCATTCTAGGGCCATAATAAATGTACAAACAGATACCCTTCAAAGGCATTTAAAGCATTGCCTATGAACAATTTGAGGTACCATCGTTTTTCACCATTGCATGTTCACATGCAATTATAATGTTTGACATGTTTGGTATCTATTTATTTGATGCAACCCAGTCTTATATACTACCATAACATGGGCCTTATATTGTATTTGCCTGCACAAAAATAAATATTAGTGTATTTTTACCTGAACATATGCAATGACAGTTGTGCAAATATTGTGCAACATAAAATATTCCAACTGACAGAATTTTATGTCACTGGGTCTCTGCTTTCATAGGAGACGGGCGTTAAGTAATTTCTAGCAAAAATGCAGATTTTAACATGTGTGTGAAACATTAATAAAAAATGTCCCTGATAGAAAATTTGTTGAGGTCTACCTTAACTGTTATTCACAAGATAATAATTATACCACTAAATATCTGTAATCAATACACTTTAACCACTTTAGCCCCGGACCATATTGCTGTCCAAAGACCAGAGCACTTTTTGTGATTCGGCACTGCGTCGCTTTAACTGACAATTGTCAGTTAAAGCGACGCAGTGCCGAATCACAAAAAGTGCTCTGGTCTTTGGACAGCAATATGGTCCGGGGCTAAAGTGGTTAAAGTGTATTGATTACAGATATTTAGTGGTATAATTATTATCTTGTGAATAACAGTTAAGGTAGACCTCAACAAATTTTCTATCGGGGACATTTTCGGTCATGCAACGTGGCTCCCAAACAAAATTGGCGTCCTTTTTTTCCCACAAATAGAGCTTTCTTTTGGTGGTATTTGATCATCTCTGCGGTTTTTATTTTTTGCGCTATAAACAAAAATAGAGCGACTATTTTGAAAAAAATTCAATATTTTTTACATTTTGCTATAATAAATATCCCCAAAAAAGATATAAAAAAAATTTTTTTTCCTCAGTTTAGGCCGATACGTATCCTTCTACATATTTTTCGCAATTAGCGTTTATTGATTGGTTTGCGCAAAATTTATAGCGTTTACAAAAAAGGGGGTCGTTTTATGGCATTTTTATTAATATTTTTTTTTTACTAGTAATGTCGGCGATCAGCGTTTTTTTTCGGTACTGCGATATTATGGCGGACACATCGGACACTTTTGACACATTTTTGCGACCATTGGCATTTTTATAGCGATCAATGCTATAAAAATGCATTGGATTACTATAAAAATGCCATTGGCAGTGAAGGGGTTAACACTAGGGGGCGGGGAAGGGGTTAAGTGTGTTCCTATTTGTGTTCTAACTGTATGGGGGGGGTGGACTCACTAGGGGGAATCACTGATCGGCCGCGAAAGTCCCGACGTAGAGCTACGGGCTCTCGCCCAGGAGAGCCGACCTGCCGCCGTAGAATCACGGCGGCTGGTCGGCTAGTGGTTAAGGCTTCATTTCCACTGGCGTTTTTACAGCCACTTTTCTGAGTGTTTTTTACAGCCTAAAAACGCCTGTCCATGTTTATTTTTATTTTAGAAATGTTTTATTTTTTATTTTTTGAGCTGGAGCTATAAAAACGCTGCGGCAGCGTTTTTGAGCGTTTTTGTGCGTTTTTGAGCGTTTTTTAATGTCTGGCGTTTTTACAGCTCTATTGCTGGAGCTTCAGAACGCATTGGCCCCGCATTTTTTTTGCAGCTTAAAAACGTCTCAGCCATCTACAGCTCAAAAATGTCATGGTGGGCATGAGGCCATAGACTAACATGAACAGGCGTTTTTAAGCTGCAAAAAACTCCCAGAAAAGTGGCTGTAAAAACGAGCCCTAAAAATAATTTGTATTTCTACTGGTGATACAGTTGAACTCCGGATTACGAGCATAATCCGTTCCTGGAGTATGCTCGTAATCCAAAGTACTTGCATATCAAAGCGAGTTTTCCCATTGAAGTCAATGGAAACTAAAATAATTTGTTCCGCATTGACTTCAATGGGATGCAATACCGCATGCGGCCAGAGGTGGGGGGCATCAGCGAGCACCAAAAACATCCGAAAAGGCCCAAGAACACTTTGGCTTGTTTCCTGCGCCCCCGTACCTCAGGCCAAATGAGGTACTGCAGGCCAATGTTTGTTTTTTTTCTCAGCTCCTGTGCCCCTGTACCTCAGGCCAAATGAGGTACTACAGGCCTATTTTTGGCTCTGCTCGGCTTCAGTGCCCCCATACCATAGGCCAAATTAGGTACTGCAGGCCTAATTAGCTTGAATTCTGCTCGTCTTATGAGTCAACACTCGCAAACCGAGTCAGAATAAAAAAAAAAGTTGCTTGCAAATCAAAACGCTCTCAAACCAAGTTACTCTTAAACCGAGGTTCCACTGTGCTATTATTTTTTTCAATATAAAAGCATCAATGTACAAAATAATGATATTAACCAGATAGCTATTCTTCATAACCTACATGCACGTACATATACTTTGTTTTTCATCCAAATCATGCCTGTGAATTGTCCCAATTTTTTTATCAGATGATGAAAAGATGTTTGTACATTTGTGAATAATCTTCCTATTAAAGTGAGGTTTATACCGCCTGACTTATTCCCATTACACAAAAATTTCAGCACATTTAGAGCTTTTCGAAAGTTTGTGAATGTGCAATCTTCACTGTAATTGCTTTTTTGGCATTGTTTCAATGCTTTACAGCAAGGGGAAAGCCAAGTGCTTGTAAAGGTAACTGCAGATTCCTACTTACTAATATGCCAAAACATAGACAAATATTTGCAAAACTTGTGCTGTGAAAGAGCAGTACTTGGTTAAATGCCTTGTACACCTCCTAGAAGATGTCAAAGATAAAATAGAACATTAGTCGTACTTTGTAATGCATGTTATACTTTTCTTTTTTATATGAGACAAGTAAAGCAAATAGTTTGTGTTTAATTTATTACTTAGGTATAGACATGACCATAAAAAACACCAGGAATTAAACATCGGCTATTTTTCCAACCAGCCTGCTTCGTGTCAGAGGGTTATCTGTCAGTGGAGGTTCAATGCTTACTGGGAGCAGTCAGCTTACTGTAGAGCAACAGAGATGACTTGCATGGATTTGCAAGTTGCTTAAGTTACTTAATGCTCATATTTTTCATCGTCCAATTATTCTGCTACTAAATTGGATTTAAAGTATTCAAGTCAAAATTTTTAAATCAGATAAAAATAGCGCACTTTCTTTTTGTGGCATAACATTATATGTTTTCCACTCTCAGGCCTCGTACACACGAGCAGACAGATTTGTTCAAATCTGTCTGTTCCGACCGATTTGAACAAATCTGTCTGCTGGGATTTTGGTTTGCTCGCGTGTACACACGAGCAAACCAAAATCCCCGCCAGCAGACGGCGCGCTGACGTGTCGGTGACGTGGCGGTGACGTTGACGCCGCCACGTCACCGCACCAGGAAGTAAAACACTTCCGCGCATTCGACGGCGGTGCGGGACGACATGTCTGCTGGTAAGTGTACTAACCAGCAGACATGTCGGGCGGACGGATTCCCACCCGATAGATTTCAAAGCATGCTTTGAAATCTGTCGGGTGGCCAAATCCGTCGGCTCGGCCGACCGTTTCCAGCGGACAGATTTGATCGTGTGTACGAGGCCTTAGTCTTCCAAGCGATTTGTCCTTTTTTTCAACCTTAAATCTATCTAGGTTAACCTCTTCAGCTCCGGAAGGTTTATCCCCCTTAATGACCAGGCCTTAATGACCAGGCTGGGTTATTTTAACTGGCAATTGCACGGCCGTGCAACACTGTACCCAAATAAAATGTACTGTATATACTCGAGTATAAGCCAAGTTTTTCAGCAATTTTTTTGGTGCTGAAAATGCTTATACTCGAGTCACCTTTTTCTCCCTGATCCCTGATCCCTGACCTGATCTCCCGGACTTTGGGGATCCAGTACCGGCTGGCCTTAGGTCCCCTGGACCCCAAACTTGGCACACATGTAGCCAAGCTTGTTGTCCGAGGGACCTATGGCTAGGAAGCACCGATTTTTCAATGCCGGGCACCCCTACCATAGACTCCCATGTTAAACGGTAATTTCTCTGGAGACTTTGGGTACGCGGTATCGGCCGATCATAGGTCCCCTGACTCGGAACTTGGCACATATGTAGCCCCACTTCTCCTCTACAAGTGTGCAAAGTTTGTCGGCTGGGAGCACTGATTTTTCAAAGCCGGGCACCCCTTCCATAGACTCCCATGTTAAACATCAGTCTAGTCATGGACACAGTGAGGCATGGGCACAGTGAGGCATGTGTACAGTGAGACATGGACACAGTGAGGCATGGACACAGTGAGGCATGCACATGGACACAGTGAGGCAAAGTGAGGCATGCAGATGGACACCCTAGGCTTATACTCGAGTCAGAACGTTTTCCCATTTTTTTGTGGTAAAATTGGGTGCCTCGGCTTATATTCGGGTCGGCTTATACTCAAGTATATACGGTATGTCTTTTTCCCCCACATATAGAGCTTTCTTTTGGTGGTATTTGATCACCTCTGCGGTTTTTATTTTTTGCACTATAAACAAAAAAAGACAGAGAGTTTTGAAAAATGTACTTTCAGTTATAAAACAAATTCTAATATATATATATATTTTTAAACTCAAATTTCTTTACCAGTTTAGTCCAATATGTATTCTGCTCATGTTTTTGGTAAAAAAAATCCCAATAAGCGTATATTGATAGGTTTGTGCAAAGGCTATAGCGCAGTTTTTCTTTACTAGTAATGACGGCGATTAGCAATTTTTAGCGGGACTGCGTGTGACATTGCGGCGGAAAAGTGACACGTTTTGGCTATCAGTGACACCAATACAGTGATCAGTGCTAAAAAAATGAACTGCCACTGTACTATTGGAACTGGCAGGGATGGGGTTAATGTCATGGACCATCAAAGTGCCATTAAATGTGTTCAGTGGGAGTGCTTACTAACTGTGTGGGGGTGCTTTGACTGAGGGAAGAAGGGCAGATCTGTGTTCCTGCTGCATAAACACAAAATTTCCATCTTCAAGACAGAACGGCGATCTGCCTTGTTTACATAGGCAGACCACCACCGCTGATTGGCTCCCGCTGTGTCCAAGAACAGTGGGAGTGGGTCGCCTGGTGGCGTGCATGCCTGTCCCCGACCAAAAAAGAAAAGAAAAAGACATACAGCTACATACTGTGTGGTATAAAATACTGCAACAATCTACATTTTATTCTCTAGATTCTCTGCTAAAATATATATATATATATATATATATATATAAAATGTTTGGGGGTTCTAAGTAATTTTCTAGCAAAAAATACAGGCCCAGATTCAGAGAGAATTAGATTATCGTAGCGTATCAGAAATACACTACGCCGCCGTTTTTTACCTGGCTCTACGTAGAATCCAGGTAGATTTTGTCCAGTAAACGACGGCGGCGTAGTGTATTTCTCCCGTCGCAATCCATCTACGCGAGTAGGGGGCGTGAAGCATTTAAAATAGGCGCGTTCCCGCGGCGATCGAACTGCGCATGCTCCGTTCGCAAATTTCCCGCCGTGCATTGCGTGAAATCACGTCGTTACGTCATTCGTTGTTTGAGTAGCGTCGTTTACGGACATTTCTATTCCCGAACGACTTACGTAAAAAAAAAAATTAAATTCGACGCGGGAACGACGGCCATACTTAACATGGGCTACGCACCATTAGACCAGCAAAAAGCTGGTCTAACAGTACGTAAAAAAAAATAGACGTAAGCGATTGCGAAGACCGCTCGTATCTTCGTGGATCGCCATAAAAACTCATTTGCATATCCCGACGCATCAAAACGACGCAAACTCCTCCCAGCGGCCGCAAAAATATCGCAGCGTAGATCCGAAGGCTTACGAAGACATAAGCCTCTCGGATCGAAGCCCGAAGCCGCCGTATCATGGTTTGAGGATTCAAACTAGTGATACGGCGCGCAAATTTTGAAATTACTCCTGTCTAACACCAGTTAGACAGGCGTAATTGCTCTATGAATCTGGGCCACAGATTTTAACTAGCAGGCAACAAATGTCAAAAATAGGCTTAAGCCTCGTACACACGGTACAATTGTTGGCAGGGGATTGTCTGTTGACAGACTGTTGTCCTAAAATCTGACCATTAGTACGCTCCTTTTGACAATTGTTGTCAATTTTCGGCCAACAAATGCTGGATGACGGGCTGGTAAATTTTTCGGCGGACAACGGTTTGATGTCAGATTTTCGTATCGTCAGTACACAAATCCATCACACAAAAGTCGAAAGTACAAACACGCATGCTCGGAATCAATGCTCACCAACCACAAAATTATAAGGGGCTCAAAGGTTGGCACCTAGTAGCTGAAATTCCTTGTAGTACGTCACTACGTTTGTGTTTGTGGCACGACAGTTGTGTACCTTTAGTATGCAAGACAAGATTCTGGCACACACCCTTTTGACAAAAATCAGATGCTCGGTTGGCCAACAATCGTACCGTGTGTACGAGGCTTTAGTCATGAAAGGGCTAAATCGCTCTTCATCTTGGAGAGCAGTTCTGTTCCACTATCTCCAAACTTCAGTGTATCATGAGGAAAGGATTAGCAAAATAAACATATCAAAAACTGCATATGATGATGAAATATGCTAGTAGTAGGTAGATCACTGAAAATAAATTTGATCATTTTTACCTTTTTTATTTGTTTTATGTTTTTTGTCATTTTTTTGCCTGCTGAGACCGTACTTTCCACTTTCTTTGTTGTTTTGAATGACTTTGATTACATAGTTTAAGGCGTCTGTTTCTTCATGAATTCCACGTACACATTAAACTTTTTTGTTGATACAGTGTCAAAAGGCTGTCAGCAGACCCAGTAGTATTCGGTTGTCAAGGACCACACAAGCATTACCTCTCTACAATATCATTGTACACTGCTAGGGTGTTGACTTTAAAGTTCAAAGAAAAACTTTTTTTTTTTTTTTTACTTCACTGACACAGAATATTATGTTTAAAACAACAATATATTGTCAATTGGGTTATGTAATTTGCCCAGTGGTTGCATTTTGTCTAACCAAATGTATCAGACTTTTTTGTCTTTATTTAAGTACTGCCCTTTTTTTTTTATAGAATCATGCATTGCACACTTGCATACATTTTATATACTGTACATTTTGAGATGTTTGGGGTTAAGGTTGTTTTTAGCAAAGGGTAGAGTCATCTTGGCACTTTTAAAGCTAAAATGTTATGTGTATAAAACATACTGAAAACTGAGAACTAATGCTTATGATGCTTAATTCATTGGTTTGACTTTACCTGCTGTGCTTTGTAAAAAAGCAAAATATAGACACAGGGCCGGAAGCACAAATTTGTAAAATATATACAGTATACACTATATTGTCAAAAGTATTGAGGCTTCTGCCTTTACACGCACATGAACTTTATTGGTATCCCAGTCTTAGTCTGTAGGGTTTAATATTGAGTTGGCCCACCTTTTGCCACTATAACAGCTTCAACTCTTCTGGGAAGGCTGTCCACAATGCTTAGGAGTGTTTCTATGGGAATGTTTGACCATTCTCCAGAAGCACATTTGTAAGGTCAGGCACTGATGTTGGACAAGAAGGTCTGGCTCGCAGTCTCCACTCTAATTCATCCCAAAGGTGTTCTGCCTTTATGGACCTTGCTTTGGGCACTGGTCCAAATCATTTGTTGGAGGGGGGATTCTGTCATGGGATTGTTTTTTTTTTTTTGGGCTTGACCCCTTAATTTCAGTGAAGGAAAGGAAACTAATGCCACGTACACACGATGGGTTCGTCTGATGAAAACGAACCGATGGATTTTTTAATCAGATATCCGATGAAGCTGACTTTCAACAGTCTTGCCTACACACCATCGGTTAAAAATCCGATTGTGTCCAACGCGGTGACGTAAAACACAATGACGTGCAGAGAAAAATGAAGTTCAATGCTTCGGAGCATGCGTCGACTTGATTCTGAGCATGCATGGATTTTTGACCAATGGATTTCCCCACAGATGATCGTTTTTTTCTATCGTTTTTTTCACCATACGAAAATTTTAAAACAGGTTCTATTTTTTTTCACCGATGGGAAACAAAACTGATGGGGCCCACACACAATTATTTTTTAATGTTATTGGTGTTTTCCTGGTGACGTGACAGAAAATTAGATAATATCTCAAAAGTGAGAGGAAATCCTCTTTTAGGCATTTTTTCATTTCATTAGTACAGGTGTCAACAATGGATGATTCCCCAGTTCTGGCAAAGGTGCAACATTTTTGCTTTTTTAGCTTTTAATCTTTGGTCACCAGGATAGACAGAAAAGGTGAATTTCCTCTGCAGGAAAAGACATACATTAAAAGCCTTGTGGCCCATACACACGATTGGACTTTCAGTAGAGATAAACTCTGATGGATTTTTCTGACAAAATTCCGTTCGAGCTGTCTTACACACACACACTGTCATCCCAAATTCTGACCGTCCAAAATGTAGTGACGTACAACACTACGACGAGCCGAGAAAAATAAAGTTCAGTGCTTCTGAGCATGCGTTGACTTGATTCTGAGCATGCATGTTTTTTTTCTCCGTACAGATGAACACATTTTCATTGGAAAAAAAAAAGAACACGTTCTCTTTCTAAGTCCGTCGGAATTTCCAAAGGAAAAACTCAGATGGGGCACACACACACACGGTCGGAATACCCGATTTTTCCATCGGAAATTCCGATAGTGTGTACAAGGCATTATAGAGGGTTTCATAATTTCTGGTTTTATCCAAACTTTAAAATATTTTTTTTTGTTAGACATGCACTTTAAAGTAAGCAATCTTCTCCAGATCTGATGAAAATGGTGGGGCCAGGTGACAATAAGAAATGAGTGCCCTAATCTCCTTAACCATGCTCCCATTTGTTTTGTTCTTTCCCCAGGGAAGTTTCATCAAAAGTCAATAAACATTAGTTGGGTACTTTCGTATATATATTGTCTAGGACTGCTGAATAGACTGATCCATTCACTCTCTGCATGATGCCATTCACCTCCCTAAATGCTTTGCATGCCAAAGATCCCAGGCCTATGGACCACAGAACAATAAAGTACAAAATCTTTTTTGTAATTCAAAGAGCTTAGTTATTAGTTTAAATACTGCCTTTTAACTTGTCCTTTCCCATGGCTACAATTGTCTCTACATTATTTTCCTTTCATGGCTTTCCCGGACGCACGTTACCTCTAAAGGAATTATTTATGGTTATTAGAAACAAAATCTTCTGTAATAACAGCATGTGAGGAAAAAAAAAAACTCTATTAGAAGGCTCTCTGGGGTGTCTTTCACTATTTTGCCCTAAGCAGGGTTTATTAAGGGGGAACAAATTTGTATTGCAAATTTTGTAGCGTAGAAACATCTATAGATGCAGTAATCATCTTAAACAGTAGAAATAACAATGCACTGATTCACTCAAAACTTGTATTCAGGCTACTGTCGCTCAGTATAGGTAATGCTTGCTTGGGTAATTGTATTTTAATAGTTTTGGATTGCTAAATTTGTTATTTTCGTCCACTATAATCCTTATTGTAAGGAACAATCATCTGTGTCTTTGAAACAATCTTTGCTGTACATATACATTTTAAAGAGGTTGTAAAGGTAAATTTTTTTCCTTAAATAGCTTCCTTTACCTTAGTGCAGTCCTCCTTCACTTACCTCATCCTTCGATTTTGCTTTTAAATGTCCTTATTTCTTCTGAGAAATCCTCACTTCCTGTTCTTCTGTCTGTAACTCCACACAGTAATGCAAGGCTTTCTCCCTGGTGTGGAGTGTCGTGCTCAACCCCTTCCTTGGACTACAGGAGAGTCAGGATGCTCCCTACGTTGCCGATAGAGAAAGGAGCTGTGTGTTAGTGGGTGTCCTGACACTCCTGTAGTTCAAGGGAGGGGACGAGCACGACACTCCACACCAGGGAGAAAGCCTTGCATTACTGTGTGGAGTTACAGACAGAAGAACAGGAAATTAGGATTTCTCAGAAGAAATAAGGACATTTAAAAGCAAAATCGAAGGATGAGGTAAGTGAAGGAGGACTGCACTAAGGTAAAGGAAGCTTTTTAGGAAAAACAAATTGTACCTTTACAACCCCTTTAAGATACATATACAGGGGCCAATTGTCCAAAGAAATGAAAGAGATCATTTTTTTTCTTCGTACTCCACTGTGGCATCAACATGCATGATTGTGCTAACTGAACACATAAATGTCCTGCGTAGATTCTTCCTCTTGCGTCCATATGTAGGGATAGCAATCAATTCTTCACCCAAAGACAGTTGTCTGAGAGGGTGTCTATGTAGGCTGACGTTTCGTCTGATGATTTACAGATATTTCCTCCCCTTGTTACAATGGCCTTATAATATTATGACTTTAATATGTTCTGGTTTGAGGAGCAATTATGTCAATGTGTGATCAAGATTTGGCTGAATCTTGAATAGGTAGAATGGAAAATCCCGTCTGTGTAATAACCACATCAGTCGGCTTGTGGAGTCACTTTACAACTGTTCTGTTGTTCCTCATATGAACAGAATGTTTGGCTTGGGTGCCAAATATCTTAAGATTAGAGATTTGCTGATATGATTACACTATAAAGTATTTTGAAGTGCTTCTATGGTCTTTCTTGCAAACTTTTATATGGAGAGTTAAAGCAACTGTTCACCACTTTAGTGGAAGCATACCTTAGTCTAAGGTCTAAGGCCCCATTCACACCTATGCATAGCGTTTTCAGGCAGAAAGTCGTGCAATTTTACCGTGATTTTGCCACGATTTTTGCAGAGTTTTTTACCGCGTTTTTGCCGTGATTTTGTACAGGTCAAAAGGTCACAGATGAAAAAAATTAGAAAAACGCCCAAATCTGCCTAAAAAAAGTCCCAGAACTTGTTTGACCGCTAGGCGTTTTAGAGCTTCTGGCTTCATGCATTTTGGAGTGGAGATGTGAACCATCTCCATAGAGAATAATAGATTTTTTCCCCTCCAGCGTTTTGTATCTTGAGGCTTCAAGCTACAAAACGCTCAGGTGTGAATGGGGTCTTAGTCCAATAATCAAGGTTGCTAACTAAACCATAAGCCACAGTTTTGGCCTTAATATTTATTATTTTATAGGTGACAGGTTTTATCTAGAAAGCCTAGACAGCATGCCTTTTTTGATTTATAAAAAGCCATGAGCATTATTTCCTACATAGTCTTTCTGTATTTGTATATTTTATTTACTGAACATGAATCTTTATGTGTGGGCTTAAGATATTTTAACTAGCATTTTATGTTTTGGCTACAAATCTCTTCACAGAATCCAATAATTTCACAGTGTATTTTATTAAACCTCCACCCATGCCAGCTGAACTGACTGTTTACTATTGTATTTTTATGAACCATAGAGACTATTTACATATAGACAGTAAAGTGGAAGAAGGGTGTTTACAGTTTGTGGATCATTTTATAGGACCCATGGAAATTAACTTATTGACCTGTTTCTTTCCTTCCTTTACATTTTTCTGTCTGTTTCCTGTCTGACTCTCCCCAAACTGCCTCCTAATGTATTACCAACTGGGAAAGAAAAACATGGTAACTATGTAGAAGAAAGACCCCATGGTTTCTTTAGTCTACCACTCAAAACAGAACAATTAATAAAGGGTCATTCATTATTTGACACTCACCTAGAATGTCTAGTGCTTTGAAGGGTTTTTGCTAAGTTCTTTTTTTTTTATAGAATACAATGGCCCGGTGTCTTACCGGTAAACAGGTATTATAGCGTACAAAGATTAGACTATAGCTAACTATATATTTATGCATTATATATAATAAGTAATAATGTCTACATTTATGTATACATGACTTATTCTCCAAAAAAGTAATATAGATATATCTATATATTTATAGATATATAGGGCCAGATCCACATACAAATAGATTGGCACAGTGTATCAGAGATACACTACGCCGCCGTATCTTACCTGGCTTAACTTCGAATCCTGGAAGAATTCGCGCCGTAAGTTATGGCGGCGGAATTCAAATCGGCGAGTAGGGGGCATGATTCATTTAAATGAAGCGCGTCCCCGCGGCGATCGAACTGCGAATGCTCTGTTCAGAAATTTCCCGCCGTGCATTGCGCTAAATTACGTCGCAACGACGTTATTTTTTTGACTAGCGTAAATTACGTACATTCCTATTCACGGACGACTTGCGCAAAAATGAAAAGAAATTACAATTGCGACGCGGGAACGACGGCCATACTTAACATGGCAAGTCTAACTATAGGCCGGATAAAAGCAGCTTTAACTATACGCCAGAAAAAGCCGACTAGAGACGCCGTAAGAGATTGCGACGGCCGCGCGTACGTTCGTGGATCGGCGGAAAAAGCTAATTTGCATACCCGACGCGGAAAACAACGTGAATGCCACCCAGCGGACGCCGAAGTATTGCATTTTAGATCCGAAGGCGTACGAAGACGTACACCTGTCGGATCTAACCCAGAAGCCGCCGTATCTTGGTTTGAGGATTCAAACTAAAGATACGACGCGGGAACTTTGAAAGTACGCCGGTGTATCGGTAGATACACCGGCGTACTCTCTCTGTGGATCTGGCCCATAGATAGATGGATCTATATGCATATATCTATCTATCTATCTATCTATCTATCTGTCTATATATATATATATACAGAGCTTTTTTTCCCATAAAATAGGTGCAGGAACTCAACCACGACCCCTTTCAGATTTCAAAAACAGTAGAAGGGTCTTAAAGGGGCATTAAATACCAGGATTGCATTACATACAGAGTGCAGAGTTCAGATGGTTACACACAGAGTGCAGAGCTGTCACTTGTAAACACAGAAACCAGACTTCTGTGTTTACAAGTGATTGTGGTGAGAAGGCACCAATGAGTCTGAGCCAAAGGTGGTGGAACTGAGTTCCCCCAAGTTCCCCCTGAAAAAAAGCCCTGTATATATATATATGTAGTGGGCATGTGGATACATTAAAGTGATGCGAGTGCCACGTCCTAAATGAATTTGGAAACATGGAATGACCTATGGGCAAGTCATGGACTTTAAAGGCACTATAGACTGGTAAGGATATAGTCAAAGACAAATAAAGGTTTTCTTAAAAAAAAGGGATTTATTACAAAAATTAAATAATTAATAAAAAACTCAGTTCGCTAAAAACTGTATCGAGACAAACAAACTTAGCAGCATTGTCGTGGTCACTCAACATCAACACTGATATATGTATAGATTTCTTTGTAATGTCTTCAAAGCTCGATATTTAGAAAAAAATATACACCAATACTTTTTAAGGATCAATTTTGACAGTGATGTTTTTAGACATAATAAAAGCCTTTTTTTCCCCCAAAGAAAAAGCAAAGTTTGTTTTAGGTCACTGTATGTTTTTCACAAAGCATTAATGCATAATCCATGCATTAAAGTTATTTTGTTTAAAGAGTGAAAAGCAGTCTGTTTTATTAAAACAGTGACATGTGCATTGAATAAACATAGCACAACAGCGCCTCAATATTAATATTACTTGAAACAATTTTATGGCAAAATATCAGTGTTCTGTGCTGCCGGTAAATCAAGACCCGTGTCCGTTGGAGAGTTCTTAGTCACTAGCCCCATCTAGTGTCTAAATGTCATTGCTGCTTGTATCCCAAGAGAAAGTCGTTGGCAGTTTGCCTAATCCTGCTGGGAGTCAAGTCAATACAGTTGTCAAACCAAAACTAGAAAATCTGGATAAAAAAAGAAGTGTTAATTTAAGCCTGGGATCATGTTGGAAGTTAATGGGATTGAAGTCAGAGGAGTTCAGTATTGTTCTAAAGTGGCAAGCTAATTCTTTTAAAGCACAGTAATCACAGTTCTTGTAGGGTACGTAACTTTCACATTGTAAATGCAAAGTCACATTTCTAACAAATAGCAATAGTTTGCCTGTAAGTTTCTGTCAATTTGCACCACTAAATATCTACAAGAATAGTGATAGTACTAACAACAGTATTTGGCAATACTGTGTACTGATTTAAGGTGCTGTTTCATTATTCATTATGAGGAAAGTATGTTTCTAATCACAGTTTCTTTTGTAACTTTCTGCACAACCTAATAGATGAAAGCAGGCTGCAAAAACATAATTTTTTTACGAATCTTATTTCTTAAACTGTGCTCCAATGCCAACCTAAGAGTTAGACCCTGGGAACAAAAACTTTAAAGAGAGGTAGGTTTGCATGTGCAAGGGATGGGTTGGATGGCAGAAGAACGAAAACAATGGCGTTGATTTACTATAACTGGTGAGTGAAAAATCTGGTGAAGCTGTGCATGGTAGCCAACCAGCTTCTAACTTCAGCTTGTTCAATTAAAGGGGTTGTAAAGGTTCGTCTAAATAGGTTCCTTTAAGCTGGTGCATTGTTGGTTCACTTACCTTTTCCTTTGATTTCCGTTCTAAATATTTTTTTTTGTTTTGTTTTCTTTGTCTGAATTTCTCACTTCCTGTCCCTCGTCAGTAAGCTGTCCTGGCTGACTAACCCCCAGCCAGAACAGCTAGGATGATGGGGGCAAGCTTACTGAGAAGAACAGGAAGTGAGAAATTCAGACAAAGAAAAAAACATTTAGAAGGGAAATCACAGGCAAAGGTAAGTGAACCAACAATGCACTAGCTTAAAGTGGTTGTATACCCCACTTTTTCATGTTTACCTACAGGTAAGCCTATAATAAGGCTTACCTGTAGGTATAGCGAATATCTCCTAAACCTGTATGGTTTAGGAGATATTCCCCTTGCAATGCGCCGCTGATTGCAGCGGCGCATGTGCAGGGGGGATCCTCGGCTAAAGGACCGGCAGCCGCCGGACCTCGCCGAATTGAAAACTCCCGCGCGGGAGTGACGACATGGATGCTCCAGCCAATCAGAGCGCTGGAGTGGCGATACGTGGAAGACACGCCAGGCAAGATGACATCTCGCTCAGCATGGACCAGGTAAGTTCCTCTCACCTCGTTCCGAGGTAAGTATTTCATAATGAGCTAATATGCGGTGCATATAAGCTCATTATGGCTTTTGCCTTGCAGGTGTAAAAAAAAAAAATGTATATGCGGGTATACAACCGCTTTAAAGGAACCTATTTAGAAACTAAAAAACAAACTTTAACAACCTCTTTAAGCTTTGACAAAAAAAAAATGGAAGCTGCACCAGATTTTGTACTGTCCAGTTTAAGTAAACCAACCCCAATGGGTAATGTACTTGCATCCCCCACCCTAGGATAGAGTATCTTTTAGGCCAGTGCTGGAATACTATTTAAACAGAAAGAACCATTTTTCATAAAATGCAAGGTTTTATTGCAGTCTGTTTTGATCTATTAAGAAGCGATAAAAGACACAATTGGACTTTATAACTACTTTTTATGTTTAGTGACTTTTCATTGTGTGCTTCATATGTAGCTAAATACCTGAAAACTGGTTATTGTGCATTTTTATGTGCACATTTTCACAATCACTATGAACATACAAAATTTAGATGTTCTCAACTGTATCTAGCATTCTTGCTAAATAACCATTGTGAGAGCATTGATTAAAAGAAAAAAAAAACATCTGGAGAGTATATTTTCTTACAGATTTTTGGATATGACTAAAGAAGTAGAACATTTTCACTTTGAATGTTCTGCAGAATAAAAAATAAATAAAAAAACAACAAAAAAGAAAATATATAAGCAGCAATTCAGTGAATTAGGTATTAAAAGTAAAGTTTAGTGAGTAAACATTCTGTAATGTTTCACTAAATTGGCCACATTGAAACTCACACACCAATGCTTTGAAAGTCATCTGAACATTTTCATACCTAAAAGCCGATATTCTGGTAAATAGTATTGCAGCTGTTTACATATACTGGACAAAACTATGCTCTATCAAAAACATTTAAATATAGTCCTAGCAACACCTTTCTGGCAGTATAGTACTTTAAAATGGCCTGGCCCAGATTAAAAAAATAATTGCCGCCTGTGTTCGGTAGCCTTGCTGACATGTATAGCAGATTCAGTTAGTTATTACTAGTGCCATTACAGTGCCACTATTATTGCACCAAATGCAAAAAAAAAAAAATACCTTCAATTCATAGATAATGAAACTGGAGATAACTCTAAGTTGATGCATGGGCACAGGCACAGGCAGAGTGCCCATCTTTGTATGTTGTGTAGCAGAGTGGCATATTTTCCACCATAATCCCCCCCCCCCCATTTCTGTCACTGGTTGTTAAGAACAATGTTAGCTAGCAACCAGTGATGCTGATAGAGTGCAGAACATGATGGGGAAGCTGAGACACTAGTTCCCCATCATATATCTCCCCCTTTGATTGACAGCAGACAGTGGGCAGATTCTATAGCCTATAGCAGGCTGTGTATTGGCTAAGGATACACCTACTGCCTGCTGTCAATCAAAAGCTCAGCTTTCGGGAGGACAGAAAGTCTGCATGGACACTATAGTCTCAGTGCGCCTCTGCATTCGGTGCGTGCCCCAGATTCACATACCTTTTTACAACATGTACATGAATGTGTTGCACGCACAGACATTTTCCTTCAGAGGTATGTTAGAATTATAATGAGTGTCTTAGGCACTCATTATGAATTACCCTAAGGCCTCGTACACACGATCGGACATATCCGATGAAAACGGTCCGCGGACCATTTCCATCGGATATGTCCGATCGGGAGTTTGATCCGATGGCGTGTACACACCATTGGATCAAATTCCCCGCCGCCGGACGGCGCGGTGATGTGGCGGTGACGTTGACGCCGCCACGTCACCGCCACGTCACCGCACCAGGAAGTTAAACACTTCCGCGCATGCGCCGAATCCATTCGGCGGCGGCGCGGCGGCGGTGGGGGACGACATGTCTGCTGGTAAGTGTACTAACCAGCAGACATGTCGGGCGGACAGATTCCCACCGGATAGATTTCAAAGCATGCTTTGAAATCTGTTGGGTGGAGAAATCTGTCCGCTAGCCCATACACACGAGCGGAGATGTCTGCTGAAACGGTCCATCGGACCGTTTTCAGCGGACATATCCCCTCGTGTGTACGAGGCCTAACAGTCTAAGATAATGCTCCTGAAAGCATTATGGAAAAGAAACCACCCATTTCACTACCGTTTCCTATCTTTTCTGATGCAGATAAGTAGATGCACCAGTTCCTACGATGTTCTGTTGAAACAACATTCCAGTAGTGTTTTACATGAAACAGGTGGAAAACATTATGCCAGGTCTCTGGACTTCAATTGGTTAACAAAGCAAAACGTAATTTAGTTAAGTGCCTAAAGAAAAAGTGCTGGCAGACCAGAAAGGCTCCGTCATAGTCCTCCACCACAGGGACTTAGTAATTCAAGACCAGCAATAAATCCTTGTTAAAAGGATTTCATATCATTCAGAAAATGTCTGAATCCATAAAATCAAGCAAAAGTTAGCCGAACAGACTCGGTGTTTGAGTACCTACATCCTGTTCATGAAATGCTAACATTGCCAAGAGCTCAACTGTGGGCTTAAGCCTTAGGCCCCTTTTCAGTCTGTAGTCATAAGACATTGAGATCTGTCCAGAGGAATGGCTTTAAATGACTTTAACCAGGAAGAATCCAGCCTGCAGTGCCCAAAATAGATTTTTAAGCATATGTATTACATAGTCCTTCAATGGTATGTATGCGTGTGTACACATTAGATTTGCAGTTACTTACCCTCTCAGACTTGCTTATTATCTGACTTTGGTTGCTTTGGGTAACTGCAGTTTTTGAAGCATCTTTGATATTCATCCATTACTGAATTAAACCTTATTTGTCTACTAACTCTGTGTAGTATAGAAACGATGGATCATAAGGAAAGCTGTGTACATTCTAAATATTATCTATTTTTGTACAATTTTAACTTTGCCAGCTTTCAAACTGAAAATGTGTTCTACATATAACTACAGTAGCAGCTCAGTAATGCCGCGTACACACGATCAGTCCATCCAATGAGAATGGTCTGATGGACCCTTTTCATCAGTTAACCGATGAAGCTGATTGATGATCCGTCGTGCCTACACACCATTGGTGTCAGAACACGGTGACGTAAAACACAACAACAAGCTGAAAAAAATGAAGTTCAATGCTTCCAAGCATGCGTCGACTTGATTCTGAGCATGAGTGGATTTTTAACCGATGGTCGTGCCTACTAATGATCGTTTTTTTTCTACCGGTTAGGAATCCATCGGTTAAATTTAAAGCAAGTTGGCCACTGTTATAACTATTAGAAAGTCTGGCCAAAGCTGTAATGTGCAACTAATGCTACTGTGATGACATGTAAAGAGGACGTGGATGAAAAAGCAAATAAAAAAAATATAGCACATACAATTGCAACACGAGTAATTAAATAAAAACAATAGATGATCAGGACAGCCGCACTCAAATCCAACGTAACTTTATTGTCAAAAACTGGAAACAGGCACTACAAGTCACAGCAACGGAACCTAGGACAGCTGACGCGTTTCACACTAACTTCAGTGTTTACTCATAGCTGATTTTTCATAAAATGAACCTCTAATACATATATCAATCCTGTCCAGACATGTGATCAAAAACAGGTGAAATTGAAAATGCAATTAAGGACTGCCAAAGCAATCCAATCAGTACTAATTAAAACCTGCTATAGTGGAGGTCATGAAGACCTTCTATTTTATAGAACAGGTCACAGGTGATCAAAATGTATTAACCTCCCTGGCGGTATGATTATTTCTGGTTTTAGGTGCTGAAAGCAGTACAATTATTTTGCATGAAAATTTGGCGTTTTACATAATGTCTGTAATTCTTAGGCCCCGTACACACGAGGAGATATATCCGATGAAAACTGTCTGACAGACCGTTTTCATCGGACATGTCTCCTGGGAGATTTTGGTTTGATCTGTGTACACACGATCAAACCAAAATCCCAGCGGACAGACAGCGGACCAAACCAGGAAGTAAAATACTTCCACGCATGCATCAAATCCATTCGACGCATGCAGGAGATTTCGGTCCGCTGGTTAGGCGTACTAACCAGCGGACATATCCGACAGACGGCTTTCCAGCAGACAAGTTTTAATGCATGCTTTAAAACTTTTGTCTGCTGGAAACCTGTCTGCTAGCCCATACACACGATCAAATCTGTCCGCTGAAACTGGTCTGCAGACCAGTTTCAGCAGATATATTCGATCCTGTGTACGCAGCCTTAGGAATAACTCACTTAAATCTGTCCAAACAAGAGTCTAGTAGACATCCCGGGTATGATAAAATTTGAAAAACAAAATCATAAATTATAATATAATAAATAACTATAAATAATTATAACAAATAATAATATAATTATAATAAAAATTATTCAATAATGTAATCAAATCAAAAACACTGAAATTTGCTCAGTTGCAGTTTTATTTTTTATGACGAATTTCACCACAAATCGCTCTCGCTCAATTCTGCAAGTGATTATAATTTATTATCGCTGTTTTCTAGATGCTCTAAAACCACTTTTGATATAAAGGGACACTTTTTGGTTGCTATGACCAATCTATTAACTGGTTGCGGACCGCCGCATGTATATTTACGTCAGCAGAATGGCACAGGCAGGCATAGTATAGTATAGTATATACAGGCAGGTATATATATGTGCCTGCCTTGCCGTGGGTCGGGGGTCCGATTGGGACCCCCCCCCGGTACATGCGACAGTCCGTTTTGCTGGCCGAGCCCCTCCGGATCGCTCCCAGCCAATCCGCGCGCTCCCCCACCCTGTCACTTCCTCCTGTAAACACAGGAAGGGGGAAGTGATGTGATCTCTCCACTCTGCGTTTTTTTCAACCACCGCTGAGGAGAGATCACATGTCACAGTAAGTGTACACAACACTACACTGACACACAGACACATAGGCACATTTAACCCCGCGATCGCTAACTAACATTTAACTCCCGCTAGGTAGCTATTTTTTTTTATTGCGATTTTTTTTTACTAAAGACATGTGGCTAAATAAATTTTGGCCTAAATGTTTGACTAAAATTTAGTTTATTTGATTTTTCTTATAACAAAAAGTAAAAAATATAGATTTTTTTTCAAAAATGTTGCTTTATTTTTGTATATAGCGCAAAAAATTAAAATCGCAGAGGTGATCAAATACCACCAAAAGAAAGCTATATTTGTGGGAAGAAAAGGACGCAAATTTTGTTTGGGAGCCACGTCGCACGACCGCGCAATTGTCTGTTAAAGCGATGCAGTGCCGAATCGCAAAAAGGGGCCTGTTAATTTACCTGCATTTTGGTCCGGGTCTTAAGTGGTTAAACAAAAGTACATGCAGAACACTAGGGACAAAGTGTGTGTGTATTTTTTACATACAGTACTGTAATCTGTAAGAACAGTATACTGTATATAATGTGTTTATTAACTTTTTTGAATTTGGCGCCGTTCTCCGCCCCCGTGCGTCGTAACGTCGCAGGGAACAGAGATCGGCGGCACACAGGCACTGTGTGAATTGACCAAGGACGCCGCTTGCTCACACATCGGGGAGGCATCGCAGGATCCAGGGACAAGGTAAGTAACTTTGCCTGTGGCTGCTGCGAGGCGATCCCGAGTCTGGCTTGGGGATACTGCTTTTGGTACTGAAATCTAACCCCAAGCCAGACTCGGGAATACCACCAGGGGGGTTAAAAGAAATAGACTAAGGTTTTTAATAATGAAAACACAATGCAAAAATACATATATATTACATATAAATTAATACAGGCAACCACAAAAATAATTAAATACATACATAAAGTAAGTTTGAAAATAAATATGGTTTGTGAATACAGGTAGGGGTTTCCCCACTACTTATTAAGTGTCAAACGCCATTATGTGATAAACAACAGTATGTATCCTGCTTAATTGAATATCATGTGTGTATATCTATCGTGACTAATAAGTAGCCATAGCCAATGGCACATGTAGTGGTAATTAAACCTGAATAGTCTAAAAAGTGCAAAAAGAAAAAAGAAATGGGGAAAAAACATGTCTGGACAGGATTGATATATGTATTAGAGGTTCATTTTATGAAAAATCAGCTATGAGTAAACATTGAAGTTAATGTGAAACGCGTCAGTTGTCTTAGGTTCCATTGCTGTGACATGTAGTGCCTGTTTCCAGTTTTTAACATTAAAGTTACGTTGGATTGGAGTGCGGCTGTCCTGATCATCTTTTGTTCTTATTTGCCATGTGCATTGCTAGCACCCTCAGTTCCCGAGAAGAAGATTTGTACCCAACAAGACCTGCCTGGAGCGGCAATCTCTGCCTCTTACAAGTAATTCAATTTTATTATAAATGATCTTTCCTTTTCAATCTGCAGTGCAAATGGAGTGCAGTATGGCAATGTGGAGGTGTTCTGTATGCAGATGGTGTACAGAACGCCCCCCAAAATTCTCATTTTCTGTTTGTGTGATTGTCTTATTGATTATTCCCCAGCAATCTGCATTAAGATACAAGTCAGATTTTGGATATCCCCTGCCACAAAATTGCCATTTTTGGTGAGATACTCCCAAAGTTAAATTACATCTAAAGGGATGCAAACGTTGTCACTTTCCTCCTTGCATTTGCAGCAACTGATTGACAATCATAAAATCATACCCATGCAGATTCATTCTGACTTGGACACATACAGACAAACAGCTATTTCTTCAGAATAACAAAAGGTAGGAATCTGCAATAAAAGTTGTTATCATCTCTGCAATGTTAATGATCACCCAGAGGGGAGTGTGTTTTTCTCAACGAAAGTGGAGTTACTCTTTAAAGTTGTGTAGACAGTGAACTCACATGAGAGAAATGTGAAGCCCAGGAGGAGGAGGGGGTGTAATTTGAAGTAATTTAGCAGCTGAGCTCACAGGAGTGATGGGTGATCCTCAGGACCAAGAATGGAGTAGTATCAAAAGGATGAGCACCTTAGAAGTCATTCCAATTGAAAAAAATTAAGTAAGCCCCAAGACCAGGGGGGGGATATCAGTATGCAACTTTAAGGTCAGATAGAAGTCACTGGGTGGCTTTCCATCTACCCAACTCCATAAGTTTTCCATAAGTGAGAAATGTTGGTTGTTGAGTTTTAAATCAGACCCCTGACTGCTATTGATACCATGAGTATCACGGCCAGGGTTTTTTTTTGCCTTCCTCTGGACCAAGCCAGGAGAGAGGAATTAGCCAATTCCTCTCCCCATCGCCCCTGAAAACTCCCCCCCCCCTGGTGACTGGCGATCATGGAATATCGGCAATATTCTGCCGAAACCATTTGGAGTTTGAGGCAATTCGCCGCAATACTACCAGCCATCACCAAAAAAGCCTTAAGAATTGAGCGACTATTGAGAATCGATCAACGATCAACTGTCAGATATTTCAGCCATTTACTCCAGCCTAAGCACATATCATGTGCTTTGATCAACACAATATCGGCAGAAAAACACAGACTGATAATCCGTGACCTCATTCTACAAAGCGATCTAGACTGCCTCTTTATTACAGAGAGCTGGCTTACAGCCGACTGTAATACTATTCTAGGAGAACTGATGCCAGAAAACTACCATATTATAATGGAAAACAGAATAGGGCAAAGAGGAGGAGGACTGGCGGTGATCCACAAGACTCACCTTGCGATCACTAAACCAGTACTTCAAAACCCTCTTCCATTCATGGAAACCCTTACTCTGCAGCTGCAAACAAATTCAAAGGAAACCATCCACGTGCTTCTCTGCTATAGGCCACCCGGCCCAAAATCGCAGCTGCTACCATCATTGACGGAGCTCATCTCCACTTACACCCTTAACAGCAAACACCTTTTGCTGCTTGGGTATTTCAACCTCTGGGCCAACTCCTCACAAGACCCCGTTGCCGATGCCTGTATTGACCACCTGGAAGGTTTAGGGCTACAGCAACTAGTATGTGGGCCCACACATGCTTCAGGTCACACACTTGATCTTATTTTCAGACAAGATCTGGAAATAAAAATTTTGGAAAATGAACCATTGCCATGGACTGATCACCATGCAATTAAATTCATTATTTCCAAAATCCCCCCCGCAACAAAAACATCTAGACCAGTGACAAAACACTGGACTAGATGTCAGAAGAAGCTCCATTCGGAACTCTTCAAAACCACATTAAGGAAAAAAATAAAAACAATTCAGCCACATCAAACGGCTGTAGAAACACTGGGTGCCATAAACTCAGCCCTGCTACAGTCAGCCGACTTAGTAGCGCCGAAACGTAGAACCCGCATCTGGAAAAACAACTGCAGCTGGTTTAACAACCAGCTGTCATTACTGAAGCAAGAACGCAGAAGGGCGGAAGCCGCCTGGAAAAGAAGCTCTTCAGAGGTAAACCTCTCCATCTACAAAGCAACAACAAGAAAATACCACAAAGAAATCTTCCAAGCCAAGAAAAATTATTTTTCCGAGGCTATCAATAGCGCCCTAAACCTACCACGCAAACTCTTCAAGATGGTCACTCAGACCATGAAACCAGGATGTCTTGAAGCCCCCAATTCAGACACACAAGAATTTTGCAATGAATTATCGGATTACTTCATTAATAAAATCGGGGCAATCCGTTAAAGCATTCAGTAAAACAATTTCCCCCTCAGCCCCCCCCCGCAATTTTTCACACAATACCCACATTAATTCTCCTCTATCAGGTAAGTTCACCCTGGAACCCATCTCCATCGATGCCACAAAAATATCATTGGTACTTTGCGTAATGGTACAGCGCCAAATGATACTATCCCCACAAAACTGCTGAAGGAATGCGCCGACATCCTGGCACCCAACATCACGCAGCTTATCAACCAGTCTTTCAAGGAAGGCATAGTGCGCTCACAGTTGAAAGAGGGCATAATCCAACCCATCCTGAAGAAACCCACCCTTGACCCCAAGGACCCACTCCACCGCCAACCCATAACAGGCCTAAATGTACTCTCAAAGGTAATGGAAAAAGTAGTGGTACAACAGCTGCAACAGCATCTAGATACCCACAAGCTACTTGATCCTTTTCAATCGGGTTTCCGTCCCGGACACGAGACTAAAACCGCGCTGCTCAAAATATGGGACAACGCTCTCGAGGCTGCAGACGAAGGAGAATCTTGTCTTCTGGTTCTGTTGGACCTAAGTGCAGCTTTCGACACTGTAGACCACATACTTTTATTGACACGGCTAGCTTAAGTAGCCAGAGTCTTTTTTGGAAAACCAATCGCAAACAGTGAAGTTAGGACCTTTCACATCTGAGAAACACACAGTATCATGCGGAGTGCCTCAAGGATCGCCTATGTCACCGGTGCTGTTTAACATCTATCTTCGCCCTCTTTTTGAGATTATTAGCAGCCAAAAACTGCTTTACCACTCATATGCAGACGACACGCAACTGTATTTCTGCATTGGCAACAAAAAGGATCACCAAATCAATCTAGAGACATGCCTCTCTTTGATAGAGGACTGGATGACAAAGAGTTATCTCAAACTCAACGGAGCGAAAACAGAACTTTTCCTGTTTCACGCCAAGCATAGGAATCAACCTGCAACAGCATGGACACCCCGCCTATTTTGGGCAAATCATCTCCTCTAGCGCCAAAGTCAAAAGTCTAGGGGTCATTTTTGACTCCTATATGACAATGGACGCACAAATAGGGGCAGTAGTCAGCAGATCACACCATCTGCTGTGCCTACTACGCAGACTTACTCCTTTCATCCCCAAAGAAGATTTAGCGGTCGTGGTGGGAGCAATTGTTAACTCCAGACTGGACTATGCAAATGCCCTTTACCTCAGACTCCCCAAGTACCAAATCGCTTGTCTGCAAGTCGTTAAAAACACGGCCGCCAGAGTTGCGACTGGGAAAAAACCCTGGGAATCCATCTCACCTTCACTCAGAGCCCTTCACTGGCTGCCAGTTAAAGACATAATTGCTTTTAAAGCACTCTGTCTTACGCATAGATGTGTCCATGGGAATGCCCCCCATTATTTATGCGGAAAAATAAAAGCCCACATACCCAATCGCGTTCTGCGATCCACCAATCAAAACCTGCTCCAGATTCCGAAAGCCAACTACAAGTCCAAAGGAGAAAGAAGATTCGAGATCCAAGGTCCCAGACTAATGAACGCTTTACCAACCAGCATTTGGTTGGAGGAGAATCATTTAGCGTTCAGAAGAAAGATCAAGACTCATCTCTTTTGATATCAAAGGAGACAGGAACAACAAGCGCCCAGAGGCGATTTAGTTCGCATGTGCCGCGCTATATAAGTTATTATTCATTCATTCATTCATGAGTATGTTTTAAGATCTTGGCTGCCCTGCCATAGGAAGAATTCAAATCTATGCAGTCTAGATCATTAGATCACTCTGGATGGAGTTTCACATCATTAGAGACTACAAAGAATTGATTGTTTTTAGTAAAACACACCCTGTCAGTTGAATAGGCAGTAAGCAAAACTTGTATATGTAAGACTTAGGGCCGGATTCAGATACAAATTTGTATCTTTCCGGTGGCGTAGCATTTCCTCATTACGCTACGCCTCCACAAATATTATGGGCAAGTGCCTTATTCAGAAAGCACTTACTCCATAGGTTGCGGCGGCGTACCGTAAAGTGCCCGGCGTAAGGCCGCGCAATTCAAATGTTGAGGATGACGTTCTTTCTGAACGGTGCATGCGCCGTCCATGGACGAATCCCATTGCGAATGCGTCAAATCACGTCGCTATTTGTCAATGTAAACAACGTTAACGTAACTTACGTCGAGCCCCATTCCCGTACAATTTACGCAAACTACAATACGACGCTGTCCCGACGTCCATACTTAACATTGGCATACGCCTACTATAGCAGGGGTAAGTTTACGCAGGAAAAAGCCTTACTCAAACAACGTAAAATACGACGCCCGGCCGCAAGTACGTTCGGGAATTGCCGTAACTCCCTAATTTGCATATTTAACGCGTAAAACGACGGAAGCGCCACCTAGCGGCCAGCGTAAAACTGCAACTAATATACGACAGTGTAACAGACTTACGTCACTCGCATATTAGCAGAATTCCGGCGTATCTTCTTTTCTGAATACCAAAAATAGATACGCCGGCTATTCTTAGTATTTACGCGGCGTATCTCTAGATATGCCGACGTAAATACTTTCTAAATCTGGCCCATAGAATACAAATACAGCTGGTACTACATTGTGTGTATTAGTGTAGGGGGCTGGTGCTGGAGAGAATAGAAGAATAGGCTCAGAGAATAGGACCCTGTAAAGAAATGTGGATTGGTATTAACTGCCAAATGTAACCTCAGATTGCTCTTTTGAACAGTGGAGTTAACCAAAGCCCAGTTTAAACTCCTGCTCCAAATAATTATAGCTGTTAGGCAAATGATTGCCAGACCTTAGAAAATGCCCACACTTACGCAAGAGATACTACATGTTAAGATTGAGGCTACCTTGCAGGGTGGAGTTTGCAGGTAAACAAACTTTTAGCAGCCGTGGGTTGATGAGTTCCTTCCCCCAGGCCTTCATGGATCTCTCTTGGAGCCTTAATTCCTGGAGTCATTTTGTTCAGCCTTCCACTCTGGTCTTTGCTGCTACCTGGACGGCCCCTGGAACCTCTCCTTCTCTCCCTTCTTCCCTACTTTCTTGAGTTCTATTGTTTCCATTAATGGTTCCAATGGATCTACCGTCAACCCTGAACTATGGCTGGGGAAACAACTTTCGCTACCTCTTTAATCCCATTGATCCTTTAAATTTTATGTACACATTTTGGTTTAACTCCCTTTTGTTGTTCATTTCGAGGAATTTCTTTCTTGGTATTCCATCAAGCAGTTGTTTAGATGTGGCCAATTTGTCTTTGTATCTGTTACTCATTGTTCCTCCCTGCGTAGAGGTCATTTTGACCATGCATACTCCATGATGATGTGTATGTAAATCCTTCTATAAAACTTGTGAATAAGAAAAAGAAAATTAAGATTATATATTGTATATTCTAGTAGGGTAAACATTTATTTATTTATTTTTGCCAGCCTAGAGTTCAGCTTTACACTGATCTCTTTCACATGTATAAAAAACATAGATGATAGATAAGGTTTTATGTATAAATAGTCAAGGTTTTATATAGCAAAGTCTTTATAGTTCACGATATGCTACTAAACCACTTCCACTACAAGCCACATGTTGATAATAAATAATTGAATTCCACAGGCATTGTTAGCCCTTTTCTGCTTAATTACATTCCTTTGACCTGCTACTGCCTCATTCAGCTGCCCATCAAGATGAACTAGTAGAGGTGACTGTATGCAGTTGAGAACCAGGGTTGCATAAAGCACCCACAGTTGCACGGATGTATACACCAAATGCAGATAGTGTGTGCATGTGGGTAGTTTATGCAATGCCTGGCACTTATAGCTACCATTTCTAATGCTTTCAATGGGCAGCTGTACATGGTGGCAGTGTGTGTTTGGAATGTCATCACATAATTACAAGTTTAAAAAAAGTCCATCTAATTCATTCAATAGAAACAAAGCCTCCATAATCCTATAACCACAGTTGGATTCCAGAGGAAGGCAAAACAATTCAATAAAATTCAATCAATAGAAACAAAACCTCCATAATACTATACCCACAGTTAGATTCCAGAGGACGGTAAAAACAAAACCTATAAAGCGTAATCCAATTTACTCCAGAGGAATCCAATTTGATCCCCCAGGAGACAATAGAGTATTCCCTGGATCAACAGTCCCTGGTGTTATTGCCTATATATGTTAATATTTAATAGTTCTATAGTCATTATGTAGGCTTTAAGCCTTTAAATGACCACGTTCATGAAGTTCTATAGTCTCAGATTTTTCAGTTGTTCATAGTGTGGATTAAAATGCTCATCCCAGACCATTAGTTCATCTTTGCATCTCTAACATCTCCTCTACTTATGGGAGAAGAAACAAGATGTTCTTGTTTCCAAGTTACTTGCTACATCACAAACAGTGCAAACACTTTACAAGAGCAGACTGTTTATGCTATAACCCAAATTTAGCACTATAACAGCATATAAATGTATGTGGACATGGATGATACAATATAAATCACTGTCAGAGCAGATGTTTTTATTCTGCTGAATTAAACAAGGACATTTTAACAAGGAAATTCCATTTACAATAGTCAAGTGTGGATAAAAGTATTCCACAAGAAGTAAATTCTCAAATAAACCACTGTATTAATGCTGAAGACTCACAGATAAGCAATGTTTCCCATTTTGCCGTTCTTGGTAATACTGATAACAAAAGCCAAATTTAGATTGAAAGAAAACCTAATAAAAAGCATTAGAATTTGGAACATAAGTGCATGACTTGTTTTCCATTTAATACTTTTAGATCTGGGGATCTTAAATTACATGTCACTTAGGGTGAATTCATCGTTGACATCCGCTCATACAGAATGGAACAGTTAAAGTAGAATTCCAGCTTTCTTTGACATTAAAAAGTTTATTTGTGCCAAACTGGCCTTAAACAAACAATTTCCATTACTTTACAATGCGGCTGCTGTGTGCTCTCTATTATTCTGTTGTAGCATTAGCAACATTCAGTATGCTGTTCCATCAACAGTACGGGTGACTTCCTGTCTCCTGCTGGATCGAAACTGCTGGATTAAAATCTTGTTGTACCGAGGGGTACTTATGCCCTTTTAGGGTTTTTTTCCTACGATTTTGTTATGGTGCCAACATTTAAAGGAAGACAATTTTTTATTTCCTCCTTTTTGTGGTTCATTATCTATATCCAAAAATAAAGTAAAGGTAAATAAAGAGGAGGAAACTGGAAAAAGAAAACTAATCAGCTACCACACCTATTAATTGGTGATCTAGTTTAGTACATTTTTTGTGGAGTTTAAAACCATTTAAACGTACAAGTAAAGCTAGCTATGGATGATACAATTTTCTTTCCTGCAACCCAAGAAAATTGCTTGTTCCCCCATCAGTCAGTGTTTATGGGGGAATTCCTCTTGTGAAGCTATTGTGTTGTACCAGCAGAGGGGGTCCTCAGGTCTCCCAAAAATGAGATTCATCCCGGGAACATGGCCATAAACATCAGCTGTGCTCTACTGCCAACTAGCAATGTTGTATCTGATACTTAAAACTCTTAGCTAAATGCAAAAGGTCAACCAGAGAGCCTCCACTACCAAAAGAATAAGACAATTGGAATACAATGGTGTAGTGCCACTTGATATCTCAATAAAGAGTTTTTTGGATTGGATAGCAGTATGTGATTTCCTTTTCATCTTAGTCTATAGACGATAATCAGAGAGGAGCTTATGTAACCAGCACACAGGATCCACAATAAGTGAGAGGAGATAGAGCAGTCAATTAAAAATGTGACACATTGACGCAGTGGAACACACAAAAAACACACACACACACTTGGACGCACGTCCTGGTGTGAACAAGCCCTCAGATTGTGCCTCTCCACTTTAAGTCAATGGAAATGCAGCACCTTGAAGCAGTTCAAAAGGCAATCAGAAGGAGATAAGAAACAACCTTTAAAAGAACTCAGAATCTAAAATGCAAACTACATACACCTGAAAGCATGCTTCATTTGCTTTAATACACAAGCGCTTACATTTTTCACGGCCCGGTCATATCAGGTCCACTTGTAAGTTTTTTAGACGGACTGGTATGGAATGTTTAATGCATTCCTAAGGGCAGGTGGGTATAAACAGGCCTGTGTCTGTTTACACCCACCTACCTCTGGGTCTTAACCTGACCACTAAAAAAATATAGTAGGCAATCCATCCCCCTCTGTCTAGGCATATTGGATGTGAGGGTAGTCAGGTGTAAATTGACAATGTAGTCCATGTATTCCCGGCCCACCCATAGCACAGAATGGGTGGTGAGTGGACACAGATGTGTCATTCGACCATTCTGCTGTGATCAGCAGGGAATCTATGATCTGATCCCCTGCAAATCGGAACGGAATACACCCCATTTGATAGGGGCCTAAATTAGTAAAACAAAAAGTTATTGTTATTTAGTTAGGATCAACATTTTTGTAAGTCCAAATTGTCAACATAGCTTCACATTAACTTTATTTATTAAATTAGGTGAATAGGCTCTACTGCTATATTTTAAAATGTTGCCATATAGACATTGCAATAGGCCTTCAGTGTTAAAATGTTGATGATTTTTTGTAACATCCAGCAAACCTTCTTTGAGGGCAGTTTTTAAAGGCTTCAACAGGAATGTAACACTCCATGGCTTTGCAGATGTTATACACTCACTGAACATTTAGACTAAAACTTCTAAGCTTTTGAACTTCTTATAAAGAAATAAAAAAACCTTACACTACATTTTTAATATGTCATATGTTTTCTGGAAGATTGTTAAAATTGTAGAGGGCAAATGGTCAGATCTATTTATTGGGAACTGTAAAGAAACAAATAACCAGGTTCTCTTCTCTCTGTTTTGTTTTTCTGGCAAATCTACTAAAGTATAATTCTGTTAATGAGTGCCTGCAGACTAGTAATTTTATATAATTAATGCATAGTCTATTCAAAATTGTAAATATTATTTTAAGAATGTAATTAATGCAGAGTACAATGAAAACTAATATGGAAAATTAAATTGATCATCTGAAGTACATCACATGAAGTATTTTAATTTTTACGACTCAAATGTTCTGTGTGTACTCCACATAATTGATTACATGCTTTTATTATCTAAAATTTGTACTTCCAACAAATTAATTAAGTTTTTATTGCTTTAAACAAAGGCAGTTCGCATGACTTTAAACCCAAGATGTCTTGTACCTCTTTATTCTGATAATTTAAACTGATTTGTTCTAAGTAATTATGACTATTAAATAAGAACGTTGCTTAAACTTCTGTCGCATTAGCAGTTTACAAGTTTTTAGATTTTTTGAGGTTTAGGTGTTTTATGTTTTTGTATATTATAATTAACAAAAAAGAAATGCAAAACCCTCCAAAGATAAAATATGATGAACCCATCAAATTAATATCTCTGGGTCTGATTGTCCAAATGAGCAATCCTTAAACGGGTTTACTTCCTCTTTGTTTCCCCTGCAAAGGTAAAGCATACTGGGCTACTAAAGCATAATGGGCTACCGCCCCAGTGTGAAAGAGGCAGATACAAAGTGCATGTATAAGTAGGGGTATGGCGATTAGTCCATTAGAAATAATAGTAACAGGCAATTCAATGGTTAAAAATACAGGTGATGTGGCTGTTCAATGGCAGCTGCTGTCCTCAGAGACCTGACTCTGTGGTAAACAAAAGAGGGGTAGAGAAAGGAAGCACCACCTAAGTGCAGTATTAAATAGGTTCTTTAAATGACACATTATACAAAACACACTTACAAGAAGGTAAGGAAAGAAGGCTCATCTGTAACATCCTGCAGTCCTCATCCCGGATCCATGGGCTGCTTATAAGTGAAGATAGCAGATGTGTGGAGTCTTCAGGCATGTCCTGTGGCCATCAGGATTAAGCCTGGTCTAGCCTCACGGGTCACGTGACAGGTCACGTGATTACTTCCGGGGAACACTTCTGGGAGGAGGGTCAGACAGGGAGAACACAGGCTCATTGGGCCAATAGCTGAGAAAGCTGACCGTAGTGTTCTAGCGGGGGGCCATCCTCTTGTCAGAACACAGTAACACAGCAGGGGAGGTCACTGTACTAATTTTTAGATTGTTAGTACAGTGGCTCTGACCTGCGCTGTCAGTTTATTTTTCGTTCAACTTGCTGGGTTAAATAAAAATAAAATAGTGGTGTACACAAGGCTTAAGTTTGAGATTTTTGAGAAAAGAGCAAGTAATGCATTTTTTGGTCTGATGCATTCTGGGTCCCATGCTGAGCAGCTGATCTGATGCATTCTGGGTCCCATGCCGGGTAACTGGCCTGCAGCATTTTTGACACAGAAGTTATCTGCTCAACATGGGCTCCATTCAGAGAGTGCTTTGCATTTTCTGAATAAATGCAGTGTTCTTAGATTGCTTTGCATTCATTCAGAAAATGCAAAGCATTCTTTGAATCATGCCCATGCAGAGCAGCCAACCTTCTGTGTACAGAAAGCTGCAGGCCAGTCGCGCAGGATGGGACCTGGAAACAAATGGAGATCACTGTAGTAGCGATGTCTACTTTGGGGACTTCTGACTTCCAGGAGCATCACTCAGTTATGATATATGCATAGTTATATTGGTCCAAGCAAACCTATGTAAAAATATACCATATCTGGAATTCATGTTTAAGGGTAGTTCACCCCTTAATGCCACCTCTGCTTCTTGGTGTGCTCTCTGCCTGCACCTCCATAAATCATTTTACAGTGTGTCAGACATTTCCGATTTCCTTTAGTTCTCATCCCAACATATGGCAGAAAAAGCACCATGCGCCCTTTGCACCTGCAGTCAAAAGTAATTCATTTGATATGTAGATGTTTGCTACTTTCATTATAAGTCTAAGCCTGACCTCTGTCTCACACCTACCAGTGGAATATGCAAGCCTCTCCATATTGAGAGTCAAAACAAAGGCAGGCATACATCCAGCCACAGGACAGAAAAATAAATCTTCTGCTGGAACACTTAATCTCCTCACATTCTCCAATGAAACATTTCCCCTTCTTTGAGTTGCAGATGAGAGCTCGTGAATCTGGAAGAGATTGCAGACTCACAACTTCCATAGGAATGAAGGGCATATTTTGGAATGAAATCTCCATGACATAGCCTCGGTTTTTATTTTTTTCTCTCTTGTTAATGTTGTGCGTGAGCCTCAAAAGCACAGAGTTCCGGCTATAGTTACAGAACACATCAGTAGCCCAGTGAATTCGGTCTGCTTTGTACTAGTCAGCTGTAAGGCTATAAAATAAGGAGCACATTTGTCTTTCTTCTGTTAATTCGAAACACATATTACAAATTCTTTGTAATTCTCACCAGATGATGGAGTTGTGTGTCTCAGCACTGCTGTATAAACAGAGCACCAAGCCACCTAAATGCACAAATCCTACAATAAATGAGCCTATGTGAGTGACTATAACTAATTCAAGGAAAGGAATAGAATACTTGGCAGGGTGCATGAAATCAGCATCTTTCCGGGACTAAGACGGTGGAAAATGAAAAATAAATACTTGAGTGATAGACTGAAGTTATTTAGCCCAAAACGAATGTTGATCTGTATAAAATATGACCTGTTTTTTTTTTTTTTTTATAAAATGGATAAGAATATAAAGTATACTTCAAATTAATATGCATGAGTCAAAACTCTATGTTTCATTGCCCTTATTCAGTTTCTTGTCGGTTTAAGTATTATTCTCACAAATCCATATGCTGCCCGGATTTCTAAGATAAGGTGAACCTTGAATACAGTATGTTAAAGGCCAACCAAATTTTCAGTTTTATCCACTTCAGCTCCAGAAGGTTTAACCCCCTTCATGGCCAGGCCATTTTTGCTGTTTGGCACTGCGCTACATTAACTGACAATTGCGCTATCATGCAACGCAGTACCCAAACAAAGATGTAGCTTTCTTTTGGTAGTATTTGATCACCACTGTTTTTTTTCTTCTATTTTATTATATAAACAAAAAAAGACAGACAATTAAAAAATATCTAAAAAAAATATATATTTATTACTTTCTGCTTTACAACATATCCCATAAAAAATATAATCTCTTAATTCATTTTGGCCAAAACATATTCTGCTTCATGTCTTTGGTAAAAAAAAAAAAAAAAAATCCCAATATGTGTATATTGCTTGGTCTGTGTAAGGTTATGACATCAATATCTGTATTGTTTTTACTCATTCCCAACCTCACAATGCAACCATGGCAAGATAAAGGAATACAATACACCTCATACATTTACTCTAAGGCCCCTTTCACACTGCTGTGGTTTACAGTCCTGCTAACCGCATCTTTGGAGCGGTGAGGGGAGCGGTGTGTTTACCGCTCCTTCCCATTGAAAGCAATGGGAAACCGCGGCTATACCGACGGCAATGCGCCGGTGCATTTCGGCAAGTATTAACCCTTTTTTGGCCGTTAGCGGGGGTTAAAACCGCACTGCTAGTGGCCAAATACGCCACAATTTCCGACGGTATAGCTACCGCCACCGCACCAACCTCCTTAGATCCTTCACATCCTTACAAAACTCTTTGCTCCTTAACATGACAGACTACTACCAATACATAGAATTTGGACACAAGAGATACAAATAGTGGTGCAAAAACAATCAGTAGTATGTAGCAGCTAAAAAGTCCGCTATTTTTTAAGGAAGTCCTTCATAGAGACAAAATATTAAAAAATTATATATGTGAGGATAAAAAGGACCTGTAGATGAAAAGTGGAAACATGGAGGAGTGAATGCTGATTCTGTTTAAAGCTGATGGTCCTGGTCATTGTCCCAAGGCAGGCCTTCACAGATGGGGGAGACAAAAGCCCAGACTCCAGGATATATAGAAAGAAAAAAAGGAAAGAGGGCGCCAGGGGGTTAAACGACAGATAGCTTTAATTGGTTTTTAGAACACAGCATCCACTTACATATAAAAGATTGAAAGTCCAGTATGTAGATCATGTGTACAAGTCTTTATTGTGGCGTTCTTCCGCGCTGGTTGTTGGCTGAGAGTGGATGCTGTGTTCTAAAAAACAATTAAAGCTATCTGTCGTTTAACCCCCTGGCTCCCTCTTTCCTTTTTTTCTTTCAATACATACAATTTACTCATTGTCTGATGCGCAACCCTCATTTACACATAGATGTGCACCCACTAGTATGGAAGTACGTCTTCTCAACCAATACAACTTCAAAGGACATCATTTACTAGGAGACAAGCTTTCCTTTATTAAAACTCTACTTTTCCGGAAATGGCTACTAGCCTTTAAAATCAGCTTCAGCCCTACTAGGTCTTCAACTCTTTGGGAACTAGTTCACAAAACTACCCTGAGATGTTAAATCACCCTGTCTATGATCCACACATTCGACCCAGCCACTCAGCCCCCATGCTCGAGACAATGTAGAAAGGTGGGGAATCTGTACCACCTCCTATGGCGCTGTACCCAGATATCTAATATCTGGCATGCCGTGTTCCAGATTCTTTAAGCAGTAACAGATTTAACATTCACCCCCTCCCCAGAGTTTTTTAGTTACTAGGCATTGGAATGGAAAATATTCCCTTTTGCTTCCACACTGTGTCCACTGTATTCATATTACTGGCCGCCAGATTAACTGTTATATGCCACTGGAAAACCCCTTACATCCCAACTAAGCATGAATTAATCACCTTGGTACATACTCATGGGTCTCATGAGCGAATGTTCGTTACCTGTGAGGGTCGCTTACCCTTTTTTAGGATCCTTTTTAAGTTACAGCTGTACGAAATGCAGGTTTAAAGGAAATAAAATAAATAAATAAATACTGTATCATTTTGCAAAGCATGTGGTACCTAAATTGTAAATAATTTGTATTTGTTATTTTTTTATAAGCTTTTCATAGACACAGATAGAAATATTGAGGCCCAAATGTTGCTTTGTGTGTTCTAAACAGGATGCTCAACAAATGAACAGCATGACTGAATGCATGAACATATACAAGTAGAAATAAGATCCATAAATTGTGTCCATATATTTTACTCAGAAAAAAAGGTATTTTATTGTGTCAAAAGAATAAAACATACAGCACATATCCGTATCATAAGCAGTTGTCATAGCCGGAGATCATACACATTGTATTAAGGAGAGAACAATCGTGCCAAAGAACCCACCATAACATAATGTGACACACAAAAGGGAAATAAAAATAGAAATAAGGGGAAAACAAAACAAAACAGGGGGGAGAGGAAGGGAGAAAGAAAAGCTATGTCGGGTGAGCAGGAATGAACCCACCAACCCCACACAGTGGAACAAAAGGCCAACAGGCCAACATTGAGTAAACAAAGCCCACGATTCACCTGCATATACAGAGCTTTTTCTTCTTTCCCCTTCTTTCCGTCAACAGCAGATAAATGCAAAAAATACCTTATCCAGACATATAAAAACACTGTCAGCTTGGATGAGAATACAATCATAATTAGCACATTTGTAGCAGTCGATGTAGAATTAAACTAGAGGGTGCTAGCCCTGGGTTTCCAGCCACGCCTGCCAAATAAAGTAGAACTTTCTGAGTACATTTCTATGCTGATATGTATAATGCTCCCTGACAAGAACCTGATTGACCTGCTCCACCCACTGTTTACCAGTTGGGACATGCGGAGATAGCCAGAACCTAGCCACCAGCTTACGAGCCAAGTATAATAGTCTAATCACAGCTATGTGTACCGGGGGAGTATACTTCTCTTCATCTACCGCTCCCAAAACACATATCAAGGGGTCCAAAGGGACCTCAACTTGAAAAACTGAGGAAATAGTCCCAGTGACCTCCCCCCAGTACCTATGCAATTTGGGACAACGCCATATCAGGTGGATGAGAGATCCCTCGTCCCCACAACATTTGGGGCATATAGAGGGATCTCGTCTTCCCCAGCGATGCAGTTGTATAGGCGTACGATAGGCCCTATGCAAAAGAAATAAGTGGGACAGCCTTTGTGACTGAGAGACAGAGGTAATGGGTCCAGCTTGTAAACACACATTCCAGAGCTCATCAGAGATCTCACCTAGGTCCTGAGTCCAGCCCTTTCTACACGGCAGTGAAGCTGAGTTTTGAGTGGAGCACAGTAAGCTAGAATATATGTGGGAAATTAAGCCCTTCTTCTGCAGTGCATAAAAAACATCTTTGATAAGGGGATGCTTGGTAAGTGAGAGAGTGGAAGTCCGACCCTGTGCCTGAAGGGCGTGCCTTAGTTGTAGGTACCTATAGAAATGTGAAGGAAATAAATAGTGTCTATATAAGTAGACAAAAAACAAACATATTCAATATAATCATAATTATGAACAAAATAAATTATATCAAAGTGAATAGTAACAAAGTGAATACATCGAGTCCATACGGGCTAAATAAAAATAAAAATAAAATAAAATTATAAAATCTCTAATAGTCCTTCTAATAGGGTAATGAGAAAAAATAGCAGCTTTCCAAGTTGAATGACAAAGGTGATAGCTGTAGATTGTGAAGGTCCTGTATAAGTTCACCATCAGTTACACAATATTACTTCCAATATGGTAAGGTAAATAGGGTGTACTCTTACCAGATATAAGGGGGATTCAGGCATGTCACTCCCAATACGTCTGGAGTAGGACGCTTCCGGATCTTCCACACTGGGTTGATGCGATCTCCACTGGACCAGCAGGTATTCAGCAACTGCAATAAGCTGCGACAGTGAGCGGGAACCGCCGTCGAAGAGCACGAACGAAGAAGCCGAAATGCACCTGCGATCAAATGGCAGGACTCACAAAGGTTAGCTGGGAAGAGTCAGCCCAGTGATGTGTGGTATCGCTCACAGGAAACCCTGTGAGCGATACCACACATCACTGGGCTGACTCTTCCCAGCTAACCTTTGTGAGTCCTGCCATTTGATCGCAGGTGCATTTCGGCTTCTTCGTTCGTGCTCTTCGACGGCGGTTCCCGCTCACTGTCGCAGCTTATTGCAGTTGCTGAATACCTGCTGGTCCAGTGGAGATCGCATCAACCCAGTGTGGAAGATCCGGAAGCGTCCTACTCCAGACGTATTGGGAGTGACATGCCTGAATCCCCCTTATATCTGGTAAGAGTACACCCTATTTACCTTACCATATTGGAAGTAATATTGTGTAACTGATGGTGAACTTATACAGGACCTTCACAATCTACAGCTATCACCTTTGTCATTCAACTTGGAAAGCTGCTATTTTTTCTCATTACCCTATTAGAAGGACTATTAGAGATTTTATAATTTTATTTTATTTTTATTTTTATTTAGCCCGTATGGACTCGATTTATTCACTTTGTTACTATTCACTTTGATATAATTTATTTTGTTCATAATTATGATTATATTGAATATGTTTGTTTTTTGTCTACTTATATAGACACTATTTATTTCCTTCACAATATCACATTGTGCCTCTAAGCGCAACCTTGTTGTTTTTAATTTCTGCTTTGTATGTATATCACATATTTTTGTGTTGCTGCTGGATATCACCTAATTTAATTTATTTATTTATTTACTTCATTATATTTATTTTCAATTAATATTTAATTCAATCTATTGTTGTTAGTGCGAGGAGTTTTTCCCCTTTGGATTGAACACCTATAGAAATGTGATCTAGGAATATTAAATTTCTGTTGCAGATCCAGGAATGATTTAAGTATACCTTGGCTATATAGCTGAGAAATATAGAAAATACCAGCCAATTTCCACGACTGAAAACCCTCTAATCGGTAAACTTCTTGCAAACTGGGATTATTCCACAGTGGGGTCTCTTCCAAAAAACCCTGAATCCTCATACTAGACCGAACAGTTGCCCAGAGTTTCTTAAGAAGTATAACAGTGGGAGCCGATTGAGGTAGCTGAGGAAACCCTGCTTCTTTGTCAACACAGAGGTGGAATATGTCCCAGTTCGCAACAGGCCTTCTATGGAATCAGACTCACCTATTCGCCCTAAACCACACAAATGTTGGAGCTGAGAAGCATAAAAATAGAGCTTGGGGTTAGGAACAGCTGCTCCTCCCTGATCTTTGACATATTGCAGGGTGGACAGACTTATTCTGGCCACCCTTTTTTTTCCAAATCAAGGACCTAAACAAAGTATCAATGCGGGCGAACCACCTACGGGGTATCCATTGCGGAGAATTGTGCATGATGTAAAGCAACTGCAGGCACCAAACCATTTTGATAAGATTTATCCTTCCTATAACTGACAACGGTAGTTTACACCATACATTACACGTCGCTTGGAGTTTTTTAAACAAGGGCAATAGATTATCCTCTAGGTAGGTCAGTGGATTCGCTGAAATTTGCACCCCCAGATATCTAAGGGAAAAAACGACTTTGAGGGACTCCGCAACAACCGGTAATGAAATTACTTGACCATCCAAGGGTAAAAGTACAGATTTGCTCCAGTTGATGGAGAATCCTGACAAAGAGCCAAAATGTTGAATCAGCTCCATGACGCTGATGAGGGATCCAGCCGTATCTCCCAAATATAGTAAGGCATCGTCTGAATAGAGAGATATTTTCTCAGTTCCCTGCTCTCTACAAAACGCCACGATAGACGGGGACAGACGGATATTGGCGGCCAACGGTTCAAGGGCTAGGGCGAATAATAGGGGTGACAATGGACACCCCTGTCTCTAACCCCGAAAGAGAGGAAAGGGATCCGAAATGTCCCCATTCACACGAATTTGAGCCATGGGGGCAGCGTAAAGTAGTTTAACCCATTTAATAACATTATCACCAAGGCCAAAACGCTTCAGGACTTCCGATAGATAAGGCCACTCTAAACTATCGAATGCCTTGGATGCGTCCAGAGAAAAAATCGCTCTCTGACCTGGGTTATCAACGGGAATCTGAAGATTTAGAAAAAGGCGCCTAATATTGAGGGCCGTGGATCTTGAGGGGATGAACCCTGATTGGTCATTATGTACTAGCTTGTGAATAACTTTAGCCAACCTAGTAGCCAGGACCCTCGCCAATAATTTTACATCTGTGGTTAACAAAGAGATGGGCCTATAGGAGTCCGGAAGGTGTGCATCCTTGCCAGGCTTCAATAGCAATACGATTATCGCCTCGTTCATAGACTGAGGGAGACTGCCCCCCTCCAAAGCCTCCACCAAGACATCCCACAAACGAGGCAACAGTGTATCAACGTATCTTTTGTATACCTCCATCGGCAAGCCATCTGAGCCCGGAGACTTGCCAGGCGAGGAAAGAGCTAACGCCTCTATCAGCTCGTCAACCGTGAGGGGAGCATTCAGCTGCTCCACATCTGACGTTGGCAGCTGCGGGACCTGACAGTGATCGAGGAACAGGCCAATCTCACTCAAAGTAGGTGATACCTTAGAGGAGTACACATCAGCATAGAAATCTTTAAAGCCTGATACAATACCTGAGTGCGTAGTAACTAAATCTCCTAAGGGGTCGGTTATTGCCTCTATGTGAGACAAGCCCTTCTGTGAACGTACCATCATGGCCAGCATATGACCCGTGCCCTCCCCTTCTTCAAAGTACTTCTGCTGAAGAAAAAACCTCTTCTTCTCTGCCTTCCATAGAACCACATGCCTAGCTATATTCTGAGCTTCCCGCCAAGATCGCTCAGTCCACTCAGAGGAAGAATCAATAAAAGCCGACTCGGCCCTCTCAGCCTCTATAAGCACGGAGTTCTCCCATGACTTGGTCTCGGTCTTAATGGCATTAATGGAACAAATTAATTGTCCTCTCAAAAAGGCTTTCAACGAGTCCCAAAAAATATTGGAACTAGCCGAAGGTCTGTTAATACTTATAAAATAAATTAAACTTTCAGAAATAGGATCAGGAACTGGAAAAAGCGACAACCAAAACGGATTCAGCTTCCAACAGACCCTCTTAGAGACGTGTCAATATATTTTAGGTGATCATCTTAAATTTCACAGAGGATGGAATTTTTTTTTTTTTTTTACAAAAACTTTCTAAACAGTAGCACTAAAACAGAAATAACATTTTATATAATTGCTATATTAGGCCAAACTTACTGGGAGACACCTCTCTTCTCAATATTATTTTTATGTGAGTGAAGTTAAAATCTTCTAGGTCATCATACAATTTTATGATTACTCATGAATGTACAAACAGTTCGATACCAGTCTCTGAACATTGGTTGGACAATTCTTGATTTGTACATAACCCAAATATTCTTTCCAGTATTGGAAACATGGTCTTGTTAGAAATACTGTAGAGAAAGAGTTTACTCCCAGAAAATGACACAGGCCGAGATTAAAGTGATTTTAAAGACTTGTTTTTTTTTTCAATAAAAATAACAAACATGTTATACTTACCTGCCCTGTGTAGTGGATTTGCACAGAGCAGCCCATATCTTCCTCTTCTTGGGTCCCTTTTTGGTGCTCCTGGTCCCTCCCTCCTGTTGAATGCCTCCACAGCAAGCAGCACCCGAGCTCCCTGTGTCTATTCAGACACAAAGCTGTGGCCCGGTTCTGCCCCTCTCTCTTCTGATTGGCTGACTGATTTTGATTGACAGCCGGGGGAGCCAATGGCGCCGCTGCTGTGTCTTAACCAATCAGGAGGGAGAGTCTCAGACAGGCGAGACACTCATGGATATCGCTGGACAGAGATGAGGCTCAGGTAAATGTTAGGGGGGCTGAGGGGGGCTGCTGCACACAAAATACTTTTTATCTTAATGCATAGAATGACTTTATAACCCTTTTCAACTGAATTGTACAGGTCATACATGATTGGTTGTAACCATACAGCCATCTTTTCCCAAGTTGGATCTGGTCCATACAAGTGGAATTCTTTCACCCACCAATACTTTTGCTGATTTTTTTTAAGATGTATACAAGAACAAACTACGCAATGTGCACCAGATGTACAAGGTGACTCCCAAACTATTAATCATAATATTTACATTTTTTTGCTAATATAAATCCAGATGTGAGACCAGGTTTCATGTCAGTAATGTTATGCAATATACAGTAGATGATTTATATAATCTCAAATGGAAGATTAATATATTTATGCAATTTTAATTTCTGTTCCCCTGCTTTCATATATGTAAATTTAGGCAAAATTAGCTACATTTGGTGACAAAGGTAAAAAGCAATTAACCACCAAAAAAAAGTGTTTGCTGGAGGCTGGAGTTTGGCTTTAAATTGTTAATCAAGCCCAGTAGCAAATCTGCTAGTGCATCCAACACTACCCTTTCCACAGGTTGGCAGTGCCGCTGTCCACATTTAGAGAAGTAGTAAACCCTCTTTTTTATTTAAAAACACGATGCAAGACAAAGGCATAATGAGCTAGTATGCATAGTACTTACTTGAGATCGAAGCCCCCACAGCGGTGCTTGTTGCCCTCCTCCGTCGGCGCCATCTCTCCAGGAGTGGCTTCCGCATATCGCAGCTCCGGCGCTGTGACTGTCCGGAGCCGCGATGACGTCACTCCTGCGCATGTGCGTGGGTGCCGCCACTAACGGCATCATTGCCGTTAGAAGCGGCACACTCAGTGCGCCTGCGCGCTGCTGCGCCATACACATCAGTGCTTTTCTGTTGCAAATATCTTCTAAACCGTGTAGGTTTACGAGATATTTGTTGCACCTACATGTAAGCCTTAATCTAGGCTTACCTGTAGGTTAAAGTGGTCTGTAAGGGTTTACAAACACTTTAAGGATTGGTAAGCGGCAATATATTTATTCTTTGTCTTTGGGTTTAATGCTGCTTTTAAAGTGTTACTAAACCCACAGCAGTAACATCAGCCTGTATATATAGTAAAGCATGCTTGTTATACTCACTGTGGAACCAAAGGGGTTAATCATCTGCATTGTGTAAAAAGGCTGTTTCATCCTGTCTTCTCTGATCCTCCACTTATTCTACAGTTCCCATTGCGTCTCCTGATAGGAGCCTTTGAAATCACTCTGCACATGCTCATTTTGTTGAGTATTGCTAGAGAGTTTTCTTTTTTTTTCTTGGGAGGGTGCATGTGATCAGCACAGGGCCAATCAGCACTGTCCAGACAGAGGGTCAGGGGTCATGCAGCCTCATTGAACAGCCAGAGTAGAATGAAAACTCTTCCCACAAGCTTTTTCCAGACACTGATAGAATTTGCAAAACTGCTGTATACTGCTGATGAGAAAAGGTATTTAGCAGTTTATACTTACTAAAATAATTGAATTTCCATGTTCTGCGAACTGTGGGAGACTGGATATAGTGAATGCAAGCTCATGGGGTTAGTGAAACTTTAAATATATCTCCATGTCACCAAATTGGGATAGCACCTGCTCTACATCGCCTTGAAAACATATTCATACCCCTTGAAATTTCCCACATTTTGTCATGTTACAACCAAAAACGTAATGTATTTTATTGGGACTTTATGTCATAGAACCACACAAAGTGGCACATAATAAATGTTTTTTTTTTACAAATAAATATCTGAAAAGTGTGGTGTGCATTTGTATTCAGCCCCTTTTACTCTGATACCCCTAACTAAAATCTAGTGCAACCAATTCCTTCATAAGTCACCTAGACACTAAATAGAGTCCACCTGTGTGTAATTTAATCTTAGTATAAATAAAGCTGTTCTATGAAGCCCTCAGATGTTTGTTAGAGAACCTTAGTAAACAAACAGCTTTAGGAAGGCCAAGGAACACACCAGACAAGTCAGGGATACAGTTGTGGAGAAGTTTAAATCAGGGTTAGGTTATAAAAAAAATATCCCAAGCTTTGAACATCTCACAGAGCACTGAATAATCTATCATCTGAAAATGGAAAGAGTATGGCACAACTACAAACCTACCAAGACATGGCCAACCACCTACATGCTGGGCAAGGAGAGCATTATTCAAAGAAACAGCCAATAGGCCCATAGTAAATCTAGAGGGGCTGCAGAGATCCACAGATCAGGTGGAAGGCCTTTATAGAAGAGTGGCAATAGGAAAGCCATTGTTGAAAGAAAGCCATAAGAATGTCTTAATACAAATGGATGCCACACTTTTCACATATTTATTTGAAAAAAAAAAAAAAAAAAAAACATTTAACATTGTCCTTCTTTTTCACAATTATGTGCCACTTTGTGTTGGTCTATCACATACAATCTCAATAAAAACATATACCGGTTTGGTTGTAAGATGACAAATGTGGAAAATGTCAAAAAAAATTCAAGGCACTGTATATGTTCTCATTCACATAGCATAACTTAAAAAAATCCAATAGTTTAAGCTCTTTTGATGCACTTTTTTCTGGAAACTCTACTACTGAAAAATCCTACTAGTTCTCTTTGTTTATGAGGGGACTGGGTAGCTGTGGTTTAAATAAATAACCCTGTCTTTACTGTGCAAGCAAACCTTCATTATGAGTTGTAAACTAGATTTGAACACTGTGGGGTTGATTTACTAAAATTGGACAGTGTAAAATATGGTGCAGCTGTACATGGTAGCCAATCAGCTTCTAAATGAATCTTGTCCAATTAAACTTTGCTAAAAAAAAAACTGGAAGCTGATTGGATTCTATGCAGAGCTGCACCAGATTTTGTGCACTCTCCAGTTTTAGTAATTAAACCCTTTTTAGGCCTAACAAAAAAAATATTTAGAAGCTGTTCTTCTCCATTGTATGTTAAAGAAGACAAACTTAGGACAGACTCACCCTCACATTTCTCAGAAATACATGCAGTCAGCCATGAGGCATTCTCGAGAGAAACATCTAAAAGGTAAGAAATATTAAAATAAAAATTAGGGATGCTGTGTGAATGGGAGCACACACCAAACATATCATGGGATTTTCTCAAATTTGACGGCAAAGTGGAAATAAGCTTTAAGTTCCCTTCTTCCCAGGTTCAAAATCCCAAGTTCAAAATCTCTTTTGAATTAAGCTATATTGCAGCAAACAGAGCATTTGGTCAGTAAACATATATTAATATTCAAATTGTATTGTGTAATAAATAAGGCCACCTATATGAGTTACAGTAAATTGTAAAAATACAAATCTGATTACTTTTCAGTAGCTGTTCATGCAGAAACCACAATTATTTTACCAAAAATGTATTTCCGACTTTAATTGGCAGGTAGGTTTGAAATGGAGTAGAGTGCTGTTATGGTCACAAATCATACTAGGATACTTAATATTCCATTTTACTTTGAAAATACCTTCTGGGGAGTATTACATTTTGCACGTGTACAGGTTTGAATTTAACCAGATATAGTCAATATGTAATTTAAATTGTTGATGTACGACTCAAATACAAATGTGGCCAACATACTCTCCAAGTATACAGCAATTTACAAGTAGAACTGTTGATGGGTGGTCACACTAAAACAGATGTAGCTTGCAAAGGTTTTTAGGGGTTGTCTATGGCCACACACGGATCCCCCATAGACTATTAATTTTTATAGCATCCTTTCTGTAAGAATGCACTTATACATGTATGCATGTGACCCATCTGGTGAAAAATATGCATAAGATGACTTGTTTTTAAAATGTGATTACTTATTTGCTCTCTCTCTCTATACTGTATATATTAATTACGTATTAAAGTTATCAAGCTAGATGTGGTAGTACAGCATAGCAATTTTTCAGCAAGTAGGGAATTATTATCAGTCATAATTGTAAAATATCTTTAATTTAATTATATAACTGAAATCCCTTTCTTCAAGTTCTTCTAGCCATTAACATTACTGTTTCACATGGACGATATCCAGCATTTTTCATAAAACCAAAGTTATGTCAGTTATGTATTAAAATACATAAAGCTGTCATAACTTTCCTGAAAGTTAATTCTCACTGTTGGATGGAACCTGTTTACTACAAGAGTTGGCTAATTTATAGGTTTGCTACCACCTGTTCTTCCACTCAATCAAAAGACTAGAGGGACTATCTGTTACTGAGTGGGGAACTCGGGAGACTTCAAATTCTTCCTGATCGTGATTCTGGCTACTGAAAGTCAATGTTTTACCCTGTGATATATTTGAGGTTGGAATAAAGTTTCAGGTTGGCTTATTTCAAATTTTCTCAGTCTGCATGAAAAATATGCAGCAAATCAAAGCCAAATCAAAAGACTCTGATATAGTAACTTTTTTATGGTCCATGGTGTCTTTAGTGCTAACAGTCTTGAAATGTATTAGTGGGAAATACTAATTGTGGGAAAGAGAAGGATTTTTCCTGCTCTGCTTGTCATCTATATAATAAAATATTTTAATGTATTAAAGTATAACTGTAGTCCAATACAGTATTTAAATTAAAGCCAAAAGTCTTCAGTACTATGAAATCCAATTATAATGTACTTAATGGTTACATCATATTTCCACTAGTACTTTTAAGAATGAATAAACTTTTTGTTGCCGCTGCACACGAGAGCTGAAGCAATTTTTGATTTTCCATCTTGCCTCTCTTCCTGGTGTCAAATATGCCCAGCTATGTCTCATGAAAATACTGGAAATGCGCAAAAAAACACCGCTCTACATAAGGTATAATGTTATGTGATTTGTATTGGTCTGGATTGAAAACAATGTCAGCCTGCCTTCATTTAACAACTGAATTTTTTATTTTATTTTTCCCCCAGCTCACCCCCACGCAGTTATTACCTTTTGTTCCACTTGCCCAAATCTATTCAATTGTAAGCTCTCAGGAGCATGGCCCTGCTAGCCTTCTTGCATTGAATTGTATTATAACTGTACTGTTTCCCTTTATAACAGTATACAGTAAAGCTTTGGTTTTTATTTCTTAAAAATAATCAAAATGTCATACTCACCTGCTCTGTTCAATGATTTTGCACAAAGCATCCCCAATCCTTCTTTTCTGGGGTCCCCTGCTGGCACTCCTGGCTCCTTCCTCCGCCAAGTGCCCCCATGGGAAGCCACTTCCCATGGGGGCACTTGTACAGGCTGTGACAGACTCACCCAGGACAGAGGCTTTTGGAGGGCACTGAATGTTAGCCTCTTGCCTACCGACTATGGGCCCTAGCATTTTAGGGAGCTACAAGCATTTAGGAAGATGTTCTGTTATGCAATGCAAAAGGACATTATTAAAAAGGCCATGATAGTCTCTGCCAGCTGGGGACTCATAGCTGATGTTGATGTCATCAGCAAACCACCTGTCTGGGGCCCCCTGCCATAATGTGTTTATTGTAAGTAGGTCTCCTGCTATTGTCTGAAGGTGTTCTGTATTTATATTCATGTTAATGTGTATTGTACCTTCTGAGCTTGAAGTTGGCAAGTCTAACCGGCAATGAGACAACTGAGACATCAAGGTGTCTAATTAAAGTATAAGTCAGTCTTTGTAATTATTTTCCTGTGTGCAGTCTGTATTGTTAGGGTTATATGATCAAGATGGGGAATTGTCCTTCTCAAGTGTATAAAAGCCTGTATTCTTGTTCAAATAAACAGTTCTTATTCTGGTTTACTCCAACACTGGTGTTGCCTAGTTCTTAGGTTATCTATAGCCAGATTCACTGGTCTCGTGTTCCAGAGCTAGAATAGTATCCAGTCCAGGTGTCTGGAGTCTGTCACACAGGCTAGCTCCCAAACTGGGCTATATGTATCTATTCAGACACACGACCCAGCTTGGTCCCCTGCTCTATGCTCACAGGGTTTGACTGCGAGCAGCAGGAGCCAATGGCTCCCGCTGCTCTCAGCTAAGCCTGCAAGAGCAGGAAGAGGGGAGATGAGGCGCAGCAAATGGGCACAGCGCTAGATCCAGATTGGGTTTAGGAGAGTATTTAGGGGGGGCTAGGGAGTATAATGCCATTAAAAGGCAAAGTGACATTCACAATTCAGCATACCAAGTATACTAAGAATGCTGGCTGTGCGTTACACTTTACCCCTACAAAAACTTGTTGTTTGATATTTTAGGAAGATTTTACTACACATTTGAAGCATGTAGACTATCAGCCTACAGTTCAGTTTAAATCCCTAGAATATTTAATATTTAGTATTACAAAACTCAGTTCATTCAGAGAGTTCATTCAGTTTACCTCCATCTTGTTTCTCGGTTCTCCACTGCCATATAAATCCAGATCGCAGCTCACAGGGGCCCTGGCAAGGTCCTCCATCACATTTATAATTAGACTATCAGAGGTGCTACACAGCAAGGGGCGTGCAGTGGGGATCACTTACATTACTGACAAAAGAGCCTGGGTTAATGCTCTACACCAATGCCAGAACGAAACACAGAAATGCTCAGCAGGTAGACTGTCCTGCCTGCATGTGTCTTAAAGCCTAATTTTCAGTTATGAGAGCAGTGACAATTTATAACACAGAATTCTATAAATACTAGGGTTGTCCCGATACCACTTTTTTAGGACTGAGTACAAGTTCCGATACTTTTTTTCAAGTACTCGCCGATACCGAATACCGATACTTTTTTTAAATGTCCCCCACAAATGCAGCCGTGTCCCCCACATATGCAGCCATGTCACCCACGAATGCAGCCATGTCACCCATATGTGCAGCCATGTCACCCATATGTGTAGCCATGTCCCCCACATATGCAGCCGTGTCCCCCACAAATGCAGCCATGTCCCCCACATATGCAGCCATGTCCCCCACATATGCAGCCATGTCACCCACGAATGCAGCCATGTCACCCAAATGTGCAATCATGTCACCCACAAATGCAGCCATGTCACCCATATATGCAGCCATGTCCCCCACATATGCAGCCATGTCCCCCACATATGCAGCCATGTCCCCCCAGCCATGTCCCCCACATATGCAGCCATGTCTCCCACAAATGCAGCCATGTCACCCATATGTGCAGCCATGTCACCCACAAATGCAGCCATGTCACCCACAAATGCAGCCATGTCACCCACAAATGCAGCGATGTCACCCATATATGCAGCCATGTCCCCCACATATGCAGCCATGTCCCCCACAAATGCAGCCATGTCCCCCCAGGCATGTCCCCCACAAATACAGCCATGTCACCCATATGTGCAGCCATGTCACCCATAAATGCAGCCATGTCACCCACAAATGCAGCCATGTCACCCATATATGCAGCCATGTCACCCCTACCTAGCCACCGCCGCCCGGGGAACATCACAGCTTTCATTTGAATAGCTGTAGTGTTCCCGCCCGTATAGACACTCCCCCTTGCTCGGGATTGGACTGATCAGGATCACCCATCCAATCCCGAGCAAGGGGGAGTGTCTATACGGGCGGGAACACTACAGCTATTCAAATGAATGCTGTGATGTTCCCGCACGATGTTTAACCCATGCGGCGGCGGGTTTCGATGCGGCGGTGGCGTTCCGCGGCAGCGGCGGGGGGGGGGGGGCTGAATAAGTATTCTATTCTGGTATCGGGGGTATTTGCGGGAATACAAGTACTCCCGCAAATACTCGGTATCGGTCCCGATACCGATACTGGTATCGGTATTGGGACAACCCTAATAAATACCATTAAAAGCTTACCCTCAATAAAAAATACACATATTGGGCCAGATTCACAAAGACTTACGCCAACGTATCTATTGATACGCCGTCGTAAGTCCAAATGTGCGCCGTCGTATCTATGCGCTGATTCTTTAAATCAGATGCGCCTGAATTTTGCCAAGATACGACCGACGTAGGTCTCCTACGCCGTCGTATCTTGGGTGCATATTTACGCTGGACGCATTCGGCGTTCCCATTATAAATATGGAAATGAGCAAGATACGCTGATTCACGTAAATATAAACCACCAAAAAGGTGGCGCATCCCATGCAAAGGTATGGACGTCGCAACAGCCGTCGTTTTTACGTTGTTTACGTAAGTCGTTCGTGAATGGGGCTGTGACGTTCACATCGTAGGCAGTGACATGATTCTGAGCATGTGCACTGGGATACGTCAACGGACGGCGCATGCGCTGTTCGTTCGGCCCATCATTTGCATGGGGTTACGGTTCATTACAATACAACACACACACTGCCTTGCTACTTTGAATTACGCGGGCTTACGCCGGCCCATTTACGCTACGCTGCTGTAACTTAGGGAGCAAGTGCTTTGTGAATCCAGCACTTGCCTCTCTAAGTTGCGGCGGCGTAGCGTAAAGAAAATACGCTACGCCCGCACAAAGATACGGCGCTGTACCTGAATCTGGCTCATTAAATATATGTCAGAATCTTTTACCTGCTAAATGATTTGTATTTCTGTCAGTTCGGGATTTACACATATCTGCTACACATTTTCACTTACAGGTCCCCTTCCTATCTGCACCCTGGACTGGACAGTAAAGCCTCGTACACACGATCAGATTTCTGATGGAATCAAATCCGATGGATTTTTTCATCAGATATCCGATGAAGCTGACTTTCATCAGTCTTGCATACACACTATCAGACTAAATTCCGACCGTGCCAAAAACATGGTCACGTAAAACACTACGACGAGCCGAAAAAAATTAAGTTCAAAGCTTCCGAGCATGCGTCGACTTGATTCTGAGCGTGCGTGGATTTTTCTCCGATGGAGTTCCACACAGACAATTGGAATTTCCTATCGGTTTTTTATCCATAGGAAAAATGTAAAACATGTTTAAAACCGATCGTGTTTACACGGCTTAAAAGAAAAATCACATCACAGTGGTGAGCTCATCTCTCTGCCACTCTGCTTTCTCCTTCTGCCAGCATGGTCTTGGCACTGCAGCACACTTGATTGGTCCTTAACCCCTTGAGTTCACAGTAAATTGCATGAGGCAGATATCAAGTCAAATTCAATTACTTATGCTGGTTACATAAAAACAATAACCCTATGGTAAAGATGTATACTGGGGACGACGTCACCTGATGACGAAATGCATAGAGAGAAGCTGGAGACGCGAATGCATGCTTGGACTCAGTGGCCATTTTGTTGTTTGAAAAATGCCAGTCATTTCCTTATGCATGTTTTTTACTATGAGCATGTGAATTTTACTCTATTACTTTATTTAAATTGCAATTTTCGGATGTCTGCGCAATGAGCATTATTTTGTTTGTATTTGAGTGTTCCAATGCTGTGGTGGGATCTTCTATTTGGCTTTCTTGGTGGTCGTTGGTGGAGCTCACTTCTCAAATGATATCTATATCTTTCTATCAGGATCAGTACACTCTGAGGAGGAGGCAATTCTGTTGCAGTTAAGGATCGCTGAGATTACTATTGTGCTTACCTACTGTGCATACATTTTTACCCTAGGGTAAGAGTCAGTGTCATCTGGTGTTGGTGGCAGCTTTCATCTATCTACCATTACTCACTCCAGGATCATCACTTTGAATACTTATGAACTTATGTTTGTTACATACAAACTTTATTTAGCAAAGCGTTGCACCATTTCTATCAATAAGAGCCGGTTCACACTGAGGCGATCTGCTATACGACTTCAGGTCGCCTCAAGTCTTCCCAAGTCGTGCAGTCCAGAAAAGCAATGGAAGTGAATGGGAGCCATCTTAATACACACTACTGAGGTCGCTCTGACTTCAGAAGAGGTTCCTGTACTACTTCAATCAGACTTCTAGGCGATTTGTACCCATTGATTTCAATGCAAGTTGTCTCCAAGTCTGATCCCTGTTCATAGTGAGGCAACTTAGAGGCAACTTTGCAGGAAGCAGAGAGGAATTTACCCAGAAGCACCCAGGTACTCCCCTGTCCCCAGGCAACCCCCACCTTCCTAGACACCAATTACTTTCAGTTTAGACTTTGTCTCTGTATACTTCTATACACCATGTCTACCAGAGCCAGGGAATAGAAGAGAGGCTGTGGATAATGAGTCTCTTATAAGGTTCATCAAGGAGAGACCATTAGCTAGATTCAGAAAGACTTACAATGGCGTATCAGTAGATACGCCGTCGTTAGTCCAAATGCGCACCTTCGTATGTTTAAGCGTATTCTGGAAACCAGGTACGCTTACATTTTGCCAAGATACGCCCGGCGTAAATCTCCTACGCTGTCGTATCTTAGGTGCTTGTACATTGATTTACGTCTAGAATATGTAAATGAGCAAGATACACCTATTCACGAACGTACGCATGGCCGTTGCAGTAAGATACGCCGTTTATGTAAGGCGTTTTTCAGACGTAAAGATAAAGCACCAAAAAGATGGCGCAGCCAATGTTAAGTATGGACGTCGGAACAGCTGTCGAATTTCAAGTCGTTTACGTCGTTTGCGTAAGCCGATTCAGAATGGGGCTGGGCGTAGGTTACGTTCACATCGAAAGCATTGACTATTTGCGATGTGATTTTGAGAATGCGCACTGGGATACGTCCACGCACGGCTCATGCGCCGTTCGTTTGGCGCCTCATTTACATGGGGTCACGGTTCATTATAATAAAACACGCCCACTGCAACCTACTTACGCTTACGCCGGCCCATTTACGCTATGCCGTCGTAACTTAGGGAGCAAGTGCTTTGTGAATACAGCACTTGCCTCTAATTTATGGCGGCGTAGAGTATCTGAGATACGCTACGCCCGCGCAAACTTACGCCAGTCTACCTGAATCTGGCTACATGTGTGTATGACAAGACAGACAGACATTACAAGCACCATCTAAAGAGGGACAATGCCTGGCTGAATATTTCTCACCTGTCCTTTGAGGATTTTGATGTCCCAGACTGACCGCACTGACAAATGTAAGTTTAACCTTTATTATATGTCTGTTTTCCTTGACTAGACATGATGGTTGTAGTTCCATACAGGCCACTTGTTTTCAAAGAGAATGGGTGCATGAACTCCCCCTTGTCTACATCCCTACCCAGCTCTGAGCACCATGCCTTGGTTCCAACCCCTACTCACCTTCAAAGACTACCCCTTCTGGCCATTTGTGGTACTAAGACAAGCAGTATAATAGATACCTTGCATACAGCAACAATATAACACACCAGCAACAGTAGATCCCCTGCCAGCAATAGTAGATCCCTGCCAGGAACAATAGATCCCTGACAAACGTAGATCCCCGACAGGAACAACAGATCCCCATACAGCAGTAGATCACTAACAGTAACACTATTTCACATGACAACAACAATAGATCATTGACAACAGTATATCCCTACCAGGATCAATAGATCCCCTTACAACATCAGTAGATTCCTGACAGGAACAGCAGACCCATTGACAACAGTAGATCCCCTTAGAACAACAGTAGATCCCTAGTAGGAACACTAGTTCCCCTGACAATAGTAGATCCCTGACAGGAACAACAAGTCCCCCTTCCAACATCAGTAGATCCCTGACTGGAACAACAGATCCACTGACAACAAAAATAGATCACTGAAAACAGTAGATCTCTGACAGGAACAATTCATCCCCTTACAACAACAGTAGATCCCTAACAGGAACACTAGCTCCCCTTACAACAACAATAGATCCCAGACAAGAGTAGATCCCTGACAGGAACAATAGATCCATGACATGAACAATAGATCCACTTACAACAGTAGATACCTAACAGGAACACTAGTTTCCCTAACAACAACAGTAGATCTCTGAAAGGAACAATAGATCCCTGACAACAACAATAGATCCATGACAATAGTAGATCCCTGACAGGAACAATAGTTCCTGTGACAACAACAATAGATCCCCGATAACAGTAGATCCCCAACAGGAACACTAGTTCCCCTGACAACAACAATAGATCCCTGACAGGAACAATAGTTTCTGTGACAACAACAATGGATCCCTGACAACAGTAGATCCCTAACAGGAACACTAGTTCCCCTGACAACAACAATAGATCCATAACAACAGTATATTTCTGGCAGGATCAATAGATCAATACTGCCAAACCAGCTGATATGACAGCTGACATTACGTAATGCACAGAGAGCATTTTGGACACAGAAAAACAGGGAACAGGGAAGAAGATTTGAAACAGGAAGTAGAATGATGTCAAAAGAGCTTAGAAGCTCTGATTGGCCACTTCTAACATTCCCTGTCCTGGAGACGACTTCAAGTAGTGTTGTAAATCGCCCTGTGGCTCATGCTGAAGTCGTGTTGGAGTTGCCTCTGAAAGTCGCGCTGGAAGTCGTGTAGCCCCAGTGTGAACCGACTCTTACCCTCTATGTTTTCCATACATTTTGTGCTAGCTGCTACACGTTAGGTTTTTGATTATAGCCCAAGCACAATAGATTTTTTTTTTTTTTATGTATATATGCCAAATATAAGTACATTTACAACGGAAAAAAACTTCAGATTTGAATGCATTACATACATTAGGACGTGAAAACACAATAGAAACAGAGAAACAGCTTGGTATGTTGTCATTTCTAGGAATGGTTTATGTATAACTGTTACACTATAAATTGCTAGGGTAGTGGATTTATTGGTGTACTGGTAAATGGGTGAGCTAAGTTAACCTTTGTACTCACATGCACCCTGGCCCATGTACTATGTTGATTTGATGGTGCTACATAAAAACAACTACTAACAATTTTGTGTTTGGCCCTCATAAATTCATGTGATAAGCTAGCTCTGTTCTTTTACTAACAAACACTGAGTGAACCTACTATTCACCCAAAAGTCATTACTTCATAGTTATTATAATAGATTACAGCTATCCATAATAACTATGGAATACATGACAAACATTGTTTCTCATGCCCTTGACTAAGTTTATTTGTTCATAGACTGAATGGAGACTCTCCCTAGCCCTTCCTTCTCTTTTAAACCTATCATGTTTATAGAGGACATAGCATTCTCTGATGCATAAACAAGAGTCCGCCTTATTTAGACTAAGCTAGTCCCAATAGCGCTAGTGTTTATTGTAATAGAGTTTTGTAGGTGTCATCTTAATTTGTTTCAGGTCAGCCCTTAGTTAAGCCTCCCAGATGTATCCCATCTTGGGAAGATAGCTGTCATATCCTATTAATAATACTTATGTTTCATCTAAGAAACACATAAGTCCTTTCTGTAGCTGTACAAAGCAGTCAGTGTGTTAATTAAGATAAGTGCTTTGCTGCTGCTCTTAGAGAAGTTATAATGACTAGGAGGTTCTGATTATTAACTCTTAGATCCATCAACATCTGGTCTTTCTCAACTTTGCCTTCAAGTTTCGCACCTCATTTTTCACCAATTTCAATGAAAGTTCAGTGTTGTTTCATGACAGCTTTATGAGGGCTTTGCCGAAACTTCATGTATTACATTTAGGTAGTTGTGGAAGTACTGCTAGCCTTGGTTGAGGTTCAAGCTCTTCTAAATTAGTGACATTTAGAAATTGTCATGTGTTTCTCATTATCCATTCTAGACTTTTGTTAACATACAAGTCAGTATAGAATTCTTTATGATGTCATACCACACACTACAACAGTGTAATGTGTGATTAAACTTCAGTCCAACTTTCTTTGCAAGAGGACAGGCAGTTTTAAATAGCAATATTTGTATGTGATGTTTCTCAATTATACAATTTAGAAAGGCGTTTTCGGGAAGTTTATAGCTTGTGTTATATTTGTTGATCTTAAATTTTATATCTGGTTCATAATACAAGAAAATTATCAGTTAATTATTAAACCTTTGTGAACTGTAAAGTACAGCTGCAAGTTGTATTTTTTTTTTTTTTGTTACAGGTGGGTTCTATTGGGTTTACTTTTAATTGTGTACTTAGCACTTTCTCTACACTCTTTATTCTTGCATGCCCAGAAGATAAAATCAGCTAGCCTATTTTTACATCATCATTTCAAAGTTCTGTGTCTGCATTAGGTCTAGTTTAGTTCTACTCTACATATGCAATATTTACTCACTCAATAGAACCGCTAAAATCACAAATGATTTGATGCTTTGAACAGCACACAATTAGAAAATCACTTTAACCACTTTAGCCCCTCACAGCTCTCGTCCCCTGCTCTGTAACGAACGAGCGCGCGTGCCCGGCGACGATCGCGCCCGCCGGGCACGCACGCGGGACTCGGGGGCGAGCGATGGGCGTGCACGGGCCGCCGCCGGCGCGCACGCGCCCCCTAGCGGCCGCGAAAGTCCCGACGTAGAGCTACAGGCTCTCGCCCAGGAGAGCCGACCTGCCGCCGTAGAACCACGGCAGCTGGTCGGCTAGTGGTTAACTAAAGATCGCAATAAACTAGTATATTTTTGAAGGAACATTCGTACAAATATTTGTGTAAACATTTGTACAAAAATTCTCTAGACATTCAGTGAAGAATGTTGTTCAAAATTACCTTTAAGAAATGTTTATTTTCAGCATTCTATTAGTGTAGAGAATTAACTTTCCTTTCCTAAAGGAAAACCATATACTGTTAGAAATCTGTTGGTTCAAGAAAAACTTTCTATACTGCAAATTTTCTTGTTACTGCAGTTAAAAATGAACATCGATTTGACCCCACTAACAATTAGAAAATTAAACAAACGTTCCTAAAATAAAAACGTTCAACCAAATTTCTATCAATATGTGACCAGGTAAACTATTGCCTGATAAGGCAGCAAAACATGAATCTATTCCCGACAAACAGCAAGGCAATGATAAACAGAAGTGCTGAGAAAAATGTGAGAATTTTATTTTTAATTATACAGGATTTACACTGCTCAAAAAAATGAAAGAAACACTTTTGAATCAGAACTCCTGGGATATTGCTCTGGTCAGTTAAGTAGCAGAGGGGGAGGGGTGTATACAGAGGGGGTTGTTCATCAGTTTCAGCTGCTTTGCTGTTAATTGAAATTAACAACAGGTGCACTAGATGGGCAAAAATGAGAAGACCTCCAAAACAGGAATGCTTTTTTCAGGTGGAGGTGTCTGACATTTTTTCCGCTACTCATCTTTTTTCACTGTTTTTCACTAGTTTTGAATTTGGCTAGGGTCAGTGTCACTACTGGTAGCACAAGGCAATACTTGGACCCTAAAAAGGTTGCACAGGCAGTCAAACTCCTCCAGAATGGCACATCAATACATGTCATTGCCAGAAGGTTTGCCGTGTCTCCCAGCACAGTCTCAAGAGCATGGAGGAGATTCCAGGAGACAGGCAGTTACTCTAGAACAGTGTTTTTCAACTGCCGTCCTCAAGGCACACCAACAGGTCAAGTTTTCAGGATTTCCCTGAGATGAAATGGCTGTGGTGATTACTAAGGCAGTGAAACTGATCAAATCACCTGTGCAAAATAATGGAAAGGACTGGAGTTGAAAAACACTGCTCTAGAAGAGCTGGACAGAGCTGTAGAAGGTCCTTAAACCATCAGCAGGACCGGTATCTGCTCCTTTGTGCAAGGAGGAACAGGATGAGTACTGCCAGAGCCCTACAAAATGAACTCCAGCAGGCCACTGGCGTGAATGTCTCTGACTAAACAATCAGAAACAGACCTTATGGGGGTGGCCTGAGGCCCCGACGTCCTCTAGTGTGCTCTGTGCTCACTGCCGGACACTGTGGAGCTCGATTGGCATTTTCCATTGAACACCAGTATTGGCAGGTCCGTCACTGGTGCCCCATGCTTTTCACAGATGAGAGCAGGTTCACCCTGAGAATATGTAACAGACGTGAAAGGGTCTGGAGAAGCCACAGAGAACTTTATGCTGCCTGTGACATCGTTCAGCATGACCAGTTTGGTAGTGGGACAGTAATGGTCTGGGGAGGCATATCCATGGAGGGACACACAGACCTCTACAAGCTACACAATGGCACCCTGACTGCCGTTAGGTATCAGGAGGAAATACTTGGACCCATTGTCAGACCCTACGCTGGTGCAGTAGGTCCTGGGTTCCTCCTGGTGCATGACAATGCCTGGCCTCATGTGGCGAGAGCATGCAGCCAGTTCCTGAAGGATGAAGAAATTGATACCATTGAATGGCCCCCAAGCTCACCTGACCTAAATCCAAAAGAACACCTCTGGGACATTATGTTTCGGTCCATCCGGTGCCACCAGGTTGCACCTCAGTCTGTTCAGGAGCAAAGTGATGCTCTGGTCCAGATCTGGGAGGAAATACCCTAGGACACCATCTGTCATCTCATTAGGAGCATGCCCTGATGTTGTCAGGTATGCATACAAGCTCAGTAGGCCATACAAACTACTGAGGACCATTTTGAATTGTTGCAATGAAATTTCAGCAAAATGGACTAGCTTGCTGCATAATTTTTTCACTTTGATTTTTGGGGTGTCTTTAAATCCAGCCCTCTGTAGGTATATAATTTTAATTTCCATCAAAGGATGTGCCATCCTTTCATTCCTAACACATTACCCAGTTCATATCAGTATAGATATCCAGCATGAGATTTTTGCCCGTTGAGATCTGATAAGTTTTCAAAGTGTTCCTTTAATTTTTTTGAGCAGTGTCAATTGTGTCAACAGTTAATGCAGCGTTTTACAATATAAAAAAGAGACAGGACAGTTACAATACAATACAATAAAATACAAGAGGGTTAACAGGGCCCTGCTCATAAGAGATTACAATATAATAGGGTGGGGCAAGTGGTACCAAAGGTTGTAGCTGTGGCGGATGAGTTGATGGAGGTGATACAAGATTATTTGGAGATCTGATAGGCTTTCCTGAAGAGATGAGTTTTCAGGGATCACCTAAAATCAGCCAGAGTAAGAGATAGGGACAGATTGAGGTAGAGAGTTTCAGAAGATTGGAGAGGCTCTGGAGAAGCCCGGGAGACGAGCATGAGAGGAGGACATAAGGGACCTTGAAAGCAGGAGGTCTTGAGAGGAGCAGAGAGGACAGTTTGGGTGATATTTGGAGACAAGTTTGGTGATGTAGCTTGGGGTGGAGTTGTAAATGGTTTTGTATGTTGTTGTTAGTATTTTCAGTTTAATTTGCTGGGCAATTGGAAGTCAGTGTAGGGATTATTATAGTTGGGCAGCTTCATTTATAAATTCCTCCAAGAGCTCCTTTGATGTAGCACTGCAACAAAATAAAACCTATCCCTGAGCAATTCTTAGGCCTCGTTCACATGGGCCATATATAACTGTACCCCCGTGGAAGGCCATGTTTACCCACACAAGAACGCACAGGTGTTCCATGCATCCCAGTACATGCAGTTCCATTTCTGTCAGTTGGGATACAGTGGCTTCAAGGACACAGCCACTGCTCCATGAAGGGGTACGGTTATGGATGCCCTGTGTGAACAAGGCCTTAACTGTGTATGTGTATTGAGTGATTTTTTTTCACATGGGCCATATATAACTGTACCCCCGTGGAAGGCCATGTTTACCCACACAAGAACGCACAGGTGTTCCATGCATCCCCGTACATGCAGTTCCATTTCTGTCAGTTGGGATACAGTGGCTTCATGGACACAGCCACTGCTCCATGAAGGGGTACGGTTATGGATGCCCTGTGTGAACAAGGCCTTAACTGTGTATGTGTATTGAGTGATTTTTTTTCTCTTTTAAATGAAAATCTCTAGTGCTAATTCTCTTTCATATCTGTGCAAAATTGTCTTAATATTCTGCCCAGGATTGCAGGTGCAGCAGTTGCAAATAAACATACAACCTTTTGCATAAACTTTCCTAACTAATAGGCAGCCTGATTTTTGCCTGATCTTGTTGCTAATTTGCTTGATACATGTCCCCCAATGTGTTACCACCCATTCAGTGTTTACAGAGGCTTGCACGCTGCTTGCCATAAGCCCCCTATAGTTAAGTACATCCTTCATGTAATACCAAAGGCTTCCATTCATCCTGTAGTTGGAATTATGCTCAAAAGAAACATTTGTGTACAACACAAGTGATGTAGTGTGCTAACACATATTAATATTAAAGCTGTTATTAAAAAGGGGATGAAATTATTTTGCATAGTAATCATCTATATTTTAAAGCCAATATGAACCTATGAATTGAATTTCCAAATATTTGACTTCATTTTTTTTAATTGCCTTAAACACTGCGGTAATATATTCTCACGTTGCTTAATCAACATAGGATTTATATGTTGCAACAACATTAAAAACCCTAACATATGACAATATGTTGACTGTGACTCCAAGACTGTAATCCCCAGTAATAAAATTTCTGTGGAAATTTCAGGGTAATGTTTATGTAATAATAATATATATAATAGTTACTGGCAGAGGCCACCAGGTTGTTTGGATACAGATAACTAAAAGCAGATTGAATTTGGTTTTATAGCCTATCATGTAAAATGGAGAAATATCATTTCTTTGTATGCTTACGGGAGGGTAGCCATGTTGTTAGAGTTTTTTCAGCTAACGTTTTGTTACTAGGTTAGACAACCAGTTAGGGGTACAATATTTATTTTTTCTAACCTCACCTATTTTCCTTTAGGGAGGCAGGACACAATGCATAAAGGAGGTCTGCCCTATTCTGTCATGCCCCCAGCATCTCAGTCATGTTCCTACTGGACAGTGTTGCCCAAAATGTATAGGTGAGTGAACATATTTTATATTTTTTATATGCCTGCGTGGAATTAAAGGTTCATGTTGGGCCCCACAAATTTATTTAATATATGATAATTCTCATGAATAAAAACACAGATAAGGGAAAGATTGAAAGTACATCTATAGAGATATTTACTGATTAATTGGGTTTAAGAACACCTGCATTTTGTTGCCTGCATTTTCCTGTTTTTTTGTTTACACATGATGCCCATAGAAGCAGGCCAAACAGGCATATGGCTTTGTTTGATGCCTAAATCTAGGCATGTTTTGCTGCTTCAGGGTTCTGTTATATACAGCAAGTTGGATTGACACAATTGTTTTCTTTTACATTATGCTGTTCAGACTACCCCACTGGACCTCCAGTACTTTCTTAGCTTTAAGTGTAGCTTGACATTAACCATTTGTCTACCTTTATTAAAAGACAAATGGCTAAGGTGTTGAATAAAGCAAAACCCAAGTGATTAAAAAGCTGAAATGTTTCACAGAGACCTAGGCATCACTCACACGCACATGCTGACATCTTTCAAGAGACAAGCCCTCTTCCTCCCACTTTACTTTGCGTCAGAATGTTCTTTTAAGTGATGCCATTTGGATTTTTTTTAAGTACCGAGGCAGATCTTGGTCTCAGCATTTCCTTAGCGCGTTGGTGTCAGTACTTTGGATGATTCTTTTCCACCTTTGTACGTCCATCAATGGTAGATTGGTGGCCTATTATTTACCCAGTGTTTTATATAAGCAGCAATACATAAATATTCATTGCTCATCGATCCACCCAGAAAATGCCTGGTTCTGAGCTGCCATTAGATAGCTCAGTACACAGAGACGCTTTACCATTCCAATCCAAGGGGCAGGGTACCATGTGTTCACTGTCACTGGTCATCACAATGACCATATGGTACTGTTTACAGTAGTGATCTCTCCCCTTCACCTTACAACAGGGGATGAAGAGAAATCAAGTATTTATGAATAGGTACAGAATGAATGGATCTGATGCAGATTAGTTTCTTCTGTTTCGCTGACACAGGGGTAATTTTTATCCACTCGTTCATGCCCCCCCCCCCCTCTGCTACACATACTAGCTCCATGTTGTCTCCATGTAACCTATATATAAAGTCTTTCATCTCCCTTATTCAGCACATCTAAACTGTAACCCCTTAATCTCCATCCTGCCACTGTATGTGACTAGTATGTTAACCCCTTCACTTCTTCCTTTCTTCCTCTGTATATGGCTTGTATGTTATAATAACTAGTGCACCATTCTCAAGCTCTGTGTTTGATCCCTTCAGTACCAGCATGTTTTTTTATTTCTACAGAATTTGGGTAAAATAATGAGATCACCTTGGGGTGCCTATTTTTCAAAAAAGGGTTATTTCATACAATTCTGGCATTTTGTTTGGTTTAAATTCTTTTTTTTATATATTTAGAAAAAAGAAAAGTTCAAAAAATGATACACCACAAGAAAAACCTAGACATCATTCATAAAAAACAGACGGAAAAATAAGAAAACATTTAGATCTTATACACACAATAACATATATACTATTACGAACATGTACCGTATTTATCGGCATATAACACGCACCCTAACTTTAAAAGGGAAGTATCAGGAAAACAACTTTACACAGCCCCTTGCGTATAACACGCAGGCAGTTTGCCCTCTATTTTCAGGGTAAAAAAGTGAGTGTTATACGCCAATAAATACAGTATATAAAATCTGTATCTCCTAGGAACTTATCATAGCGACCCTGTATATTATATGGCATTTTAATTTGACAGAAAGTAAGGGACATTTTTTTTTTCTTCACTTTTTTTTTTTGAAAGCTATTTTTTTTTTCTTTTTAATGACAGTTTTTAATACCACAAAAAGAAAGCACTATCTATTTAGTGCATTGTCTTTTAACAAAATAATTATCAAAATACTTCCTGAAAATTGAAAAATGGCCTGGTAATAATAGGGAATTATAGGCTGGTACTCAAGTGGTTAAGACCTCTTTCACATGGGCAGCAAAAGAGCAGTAAAAACAGGCAATTGGTCCATATTTTTACTGCTCCCAACTGGCCACCTAAAGCCTACCATAGCAGCCAGAGGGGGTGTTACTCATATCACTGCTGTAATGCCTTACTTTGCGACCCCCTAAAAATTAACTCAGCTTATCAAGTTTGACAGGTGTCTTTATCTGGGTGTATGTAGGCAGTTACATCTTTAATGGCTATAGATGCTCTTTCTTGAAATGACCAATATGTAGAATCCTTCTGTGACTTTTTCTCCATATTCATGTAACATTACATGTGGCATATGTGCAACAGCGTGACAAATTCAAGTTGTCCTAATAATAACTACATGCAGTAGTGTAGGGACAAGTAGTAGTGTACCCTGTGTCAGTGGATCGTTACTTACTGACATTTTCTATAAATAATTCTTCTTCTTGTGTTTCCATAAGGAAAGGGCATTTTGCTGTGCATGCAGTCTGTCATACTAGAGACTTTATTGCTGCGTATACACGATCGGTTCAAATGGACTTAAGTCCAGTTTCATCGGTCCAAACCGCCCGTGTGTATGGCCCATCGGTCCGTCGTCCGTCGAAACAAAGTTTTGAAACTTGCTTTAAAATCTGACCGATGGACGCCTGACCATCGGTCCAAACCGATGGTTAGTACGCAAAATCATCGGTCCAAAAACCTGCGCATGCTCAGAATCAAGTCGACGCATGCTTGGAATCATTGAACTTCTTTTTTTCAGCACGTCTTTGTGTTCTACGCCACCGCGTTCTGACCCGATCGGATTTTGGACTGATGGTGTGTACGCACATCAGACCATCAGGCCACTTCAGCGGTGAACCGATGAAAACGGTCTATCGGACCATTCTCATCGGTTTGAACCGATCGTGTGTACGCGGCCTTAATGTCATTGTGCTATATTTAAAAAAAATAAAAAAATATATATATAAAGATTCAGTCTCTCTCTGTTTTTTTGGGTGACCGATTTCACTGTAATTGAAAGTGTCAATCCTAAGCATATTTTATAATATGAAAGACCTTGAGCAATGTCTCTAACCCCTTTGCGCCTTGTGCCCTGTACACATGATCAGATTGTCCGATGGGGTAAAATCAAATGGAATGTTCCGTTGGAATTCTGTTCAATGTTGTTTTGCATACACACTGTCAGACTAAATTCCGACCGTCCAAAACGCTGTGACGTAAAAAACAGTACGACCAGTCGAGAAAATTAAGTTCAATGCTTTCAAGCATGCGCGGCTTGATTCTGAGCAGGCGGTTTTTGCTCCGTCGGAGTTCCACACAGACGATCGAAAAAAATAAAACATGTTCTATTTCTAAACTCCAATGGAAAAAAGTCTGATGGGGCCCACACACGGTTGGAATATCCAGTATCGGAAATTACGAACGTGTGTACAAGGCATAAGGGTAAAACAAATCTTAATGCCTAAGCCCAATTTTGCAACTTTGACATGTGTTGGTAAAATCGTACATATCATCACAACTACTTTGTGCATCCAGGTGGATTATACCGTTTTTTGGGTTTTCATTTGGTGGTAAAAAGTTACGGATATCTCCATTTTTTAATTATTATTATTTAGGGAAAATTGGCCAAAAATAGTAATTAAAAAAACACTATTTTTTATTTATTATTTAACTTTATATTTCTTGCTACTACCTAAGAACAACTCAAAATAAATTCTCCTGCTCCAATACCACCTATGTGTATTTTAGTTTTTGTTTGTACCCGCAGTGCAGCCCACAAAAAAATAGTGTGTATTTTGCTTGTTTTTATTATTGATACCTAAAACACACCGATACTAACACCGATACTAATTAAAAAAAAAAATCCTGCCCAAACACTAACCCTGGGCATGACCTATATCAAACTTTTTTTAATTTGTATTATTATTATTTTTTTTTTTATATACACACACTTTTTTTCTATCTCTGCAAGGACAGAGATAGATACAACATATCTGCCTTGTCTATTCACAGAGACAGAAGACACGGGACAGGCTTTAGAGTCACTGATCACTGTGATAAAGAGATGGGTAAAGTAGTTATTCCTGCACTACAGTGGGAACTATGTGTGCAGAGGATAAAGGGGTGGCAACTACCATATGGGCCAACCACTACCCACAGTGAGACATGAACAAAATCAAGAGATGGTGTTGCAATCCAATAGCAAAGAATGGTGTAAGGCCTTGTACACACGATAGGTTAAACAGAGGACAACGGTCTGATGGACCGTTTTCATCAGTCAAAACCGATCGTGTGTGGGCCCCATAGGTTATTTAACCATCAGTTAGAAAAAGCCAACTTGCTTTAAATTTAACCAAAGGATTCCTAACTGATGGGTCAAAACCGATCAGTAGTAGTAGCGACCATTGGTTAAAATTTAATGCATGCTCAGAATCAAGTCGACGCATGCTTGGAAGCATTGAACTTCATTTTTTTCTGCACGTCTTTGTGTTTTACGTCACCGCGTTCTGACACGATCGGTTATTTAACCGATGGTGTGTGGGCGCGACGGACCATCAGTCAGCTTCATCGGTTAACCGTTCTCATCGGATGGACTGATAGTGTGCACACGGCTTCAGTGGTAAAATGTATAAATAACCAAAATAGTATAATTGTGAAATGAATGTGCAAATATGCAATATTTGCACTTTCATTTATCAATTATACTATTTTGGTTATTTATACATTTTACCACTTACACCATTCTATGCTATTGAAGCGCAACACCACCTCTTGATTTTTTCCATAATCACTGTGATAGCCAATTAGAGGCTCTCACAGAATCGGATGTTCCAGCTCCCAATCATTAGAACGGGGCCCGGGCCCTTTTGGTGGGTCTCCAAGCACAAAAGGAGATATGCAAATATGCAGCCCCATGGAAAAAAGCCCAGTGCAGTGAGGCTGCATATTTGCGTACGGTCGGCGTTAAGGGGTTAATGTTGTAAAAATTGCTACTGGGGCAGTCAGATTTGTTGCAACCAATAAGGCCGTGTACACACGATCGGTCCAAACCAATGAAAATGGACTTAAGCCCAGTTTCATCGGTCCAAACCGACCGTGTGTACGGCCCATCGGTCCGTCGTCCGTCGGACCAAAGTTTTAAAACTTGTTTTAAAATCGGACCGATGGACGCCTGACCATCGGTCCAAACCGATGGTTAGTACGCAAAAGCATCGGTCCAAAAACCTGCGCATGCTCAGAATCAAGTCGGCGCATGCTTGGAAGCATTGAACTTCATTTTTTTTAGCACGTCGTCATGTGTACACGGCCTCAAAAGATAAAGAACATTTAAAGGTGTCAGGCACAATTCCTGAGTTTGCCTTCAGTCTATATAGCAATAGAACATTTTCTGGCCATATATGGATCCAATTATTTGCAAGACTTTGATTTATCTTCCCTTCACTCAGCATTTAATCCCCGTGGTCAGTGTATTTTGGGCAATCTCCCCATTAAAACCTATGTCGTTTAAGTTTTTTCTTCATCTCTGATTTATCATCATACATTAATGGGAAATTTTATATTGTACAAAAATCCCACCACTACCTTTACATACATGTTTTAACTACATAGATATATTATTATAATATTATTTTAAACATTTTTGTTAAAGCTTAACTCCAGGGAAATTAAAAAAACAAACCTTGCAGTGGGCTCAAGAGTTAAATGCTTGTTTTTGCCTATCTTACCATTAAAAAAGCCGTTTTACTTACCCTATTAATTGCTCCCCAGATTTCAGCTTTAAACAGCAAAGGGAATTGAACAGAAATGTTGATTTTAGCTCTGAATGACAGTATACCTGCTGTGCAACATATTTCTCTAGGTATATCATTTTATTGGGGTATTTTGTAAGAAAGCTTTATGGACTGTGTCACTCTTTAAGTAAGGACCATATATGGCATCGTTGCTTATTCATGGTCAATTTACAACTTGTCTTTTAGAAGGTTTATTTTATTTACATAAAAGCTTCACACAACGATTCCTAAAAATAAATATCACATAATCACATTGGCCTGATCTAGTGCTACTAATTAACTTATATTGTAGTGATATGACATGCCATTAATAAACTGTATCGCAGACCTGAATAACAAACATTGATACTAACATCACTGAAGATTACTGGCTACGAGTCAATGTCAAACAGACTTACTGATAAGAATAAATAATCTATATGAGATCTGATCCTTGTAAATACTCTGTGTGTGTTTTATGAACATTTCTTTCCTATCCTTGTGTTTGTCTTGTAATTTACAAGCTGTTGAGAAATACAAATACCGTATAGTGGAATGGACTCGTATTTGCATTCTGTAAAGTTTTAGAATTCTTTTAAAGATAAAAAAATACGGGGAACCAACATTTTATGGACCAGTGTTTCTTTGTTTTAATTTGAAACACTGTTTTGAAATAATGAATCACGTATACTGTATCTGTCAAATGAATAGTATCCCTAAACTTAGTGGACCGTTAATGGTCATATATAAACTGACTCATATGAGTTTAACAAATGTTTATTTAAATGTTACTTTATTCCAATCACACATATTTTACAGTGTAGTTTGTTATGTTCTTTAAAGTAAATGGAAGCCTAATGACAACCTTCTCTTGTTTTCTCGATTTTGACATTTAAATATATGGTTGCATTTTTTTTTCATATACATTAGAAAAAGTTTAAATACATATACTGTATGAACTATTAATCATGACAGAAATCTACTGAGCTGATCATGTACGGGTCTCTCTGCTTGTGCTACACTGTTATGCCGCGTACACACAACCGTTTTTCATGTCATGGAAAAAAACATTGGGCCAGATTCAGGTACACGTACATTTGCGCAGCGTATCCAAGATACGCTACGCAGCCGTATTTTACCAGGCTCTACAACGAATTCTGGTAGATTTTTGCCCGTACGATACGGCGGCGTAGTCTATTTCTCGCCGCGTAATCGTAATACGCGATTAGGGGGCGTGAAGCATTTAAATTAGGCGCGTCCCCGCGGCAATCGAACTGCGCTTGCTCCGTTCAGAAATTTCCCGCCGTGCATTGCGCGAAATAACGTCGATACGTCATTCATTGTTTGAGTAGCGTCGTTTACGGACATTCCTATTCCCGGATGTTTTACGTCAAAAATAAAAAAAGACGTCGGGAAAACGTTGATATTTGACGCGGGAACGACGGCCATACTTAACATGGGCTGTCTAATATTAGATCAGCAAAAAGCTGGTATAGTTTTACGCAGCGAAAAGATGACTAAAGATGCCGTAAGAGATTGCGATTGAAGATCGTAATTTCGGGGATCGACGGCAAAAGCTAATTTGCATACCCCGACGCGGAAAACGACGGGAAGTCCACCCAGCGGCCGCAATTTTATTGCAGCGTAGATCCGAAGTCGTACGAACATGTAAGCCAGTCGGATTGAAGCGCGAAGCCGTCTATTCATGGTTTGAGGTTTCAAACTAGTGAAAAAACGCGCGTAATTAGAAAGTACTCTGGTCTAACACCAGTTAGACAGGAGTTACGGCTCTGTGAATCTGGCCCATTGTTTTTCTCAACGTGATTCCTCTCAAGCCTGCCTTGCATACACACGATCGTGATAAAAAATGCTCGAGCAAAGCGCGGTGATGTACAACACGTACAATGGCACTATAAAGGGGATGTTCGATGTGAATGGCGCCACCCTTTGGGCTGATTATGCTAATTTCCGTCTCATAACTTGCTTCTGAGCATGCGTGTTTTTTTCCCCGTCGTTAAAGCGTACACACGACCGTTTTTCACGACGAGAAAAACATCGACATGAAAAACAATGATAAAAAATAGAGCATGTTAATGGCCATTTTTCTCATCAAGACCGTTTTTCACAACCAGCTCAAAAAAATAGCATTTTCATGAAAAACGGTTGTGTGTACGCGGCATTATTATTTAGAAATTCTCCATGTGGGCTTTAGATCATATCACCCTTATCTCGTGAAGAAGAGAAGAGGGGGAGATGTCTGTAGTCCATATCAGGAGAGCATCCCAGGGTGACAAGGCTGGAGCGTTGTCACCCTTGAACAGGATCACAAGGTGGAACTAAAAGAATAAAAGCCTAAAGCAGCTACCACATTTAAAAGCTGCAATATATTTTTTTTTTGCGGGTTTTACATACACTTTAATGCAAGCTCACCGTATTATTATATTAGCAGTCTGTTTCAGAATATTATTGATTGTAGTACATGATAGATCAATATTGTTTTCCATAAACCATACTGATACAGTATAGAACTCAAAGCCAGCATTTTTTAAACCACCCTGTAACCCCCCCATGATCCTCCATTACCCCTTCCCTGCAGCACTGCTGCCAGCTTCCCTCCACCTCCTCCGGCCTTCAGCTACTGCAGGGGAGCCCAAGGGGATGTCAAACTCTATCCAACTATACCTGTACCCCCCCCATGGAAATCTGACATGGAACACCACCCCCCCCCACCTCCAGCAGCATTGATTTCCCAAAAACTCTGAAAGCTGTAAGTAAAAAATATAACCTCCAAATTATTAGAATAAAGTTGTTGTTATTACTGGGATTTGATAACACTGTATTTTGGGTATAGGAACATAGTTTTGTTGTGTTTTTGTCTACTAACAGTTATGATAGTGTATTTTTAGGGAAAATATAATTTTAATAAACATTTTCACAAATATCATGGGACCTAAAAAAATCAGTAGCATCTTCTTTTTACTCTACTGGTCCGTCATATGCTTTCTTATTCATTCATATAATGTATGGTTTGGTAGGTCTTTAACAAACTCTGAAAGCTGCAAGTGAAAAATGAAAAAGCAAAAAACAAAAGAAAATTAAAAAAAAGTTGTCTGGCCATCTAATGCCGCGTACACACGACCGTTTTTCAGGTTGTAAAAATAACGTTTTTTTTTTTAATGTCATTAAAAACGATAGTGTGTGGGCTCCAGAGCATTCACGATCAAAATGGCCATAAAAATTTTCGAACATGCTCTAATTTTTCACTGCGTTTTTAACGTTGTCCTTTTTAACGTCGTAAAAAATGGTCATGTGTGGGCTTTAACGACGTGAAAAAACTGTGCATGCTCAGAAGCAAGTTATAAGACGGGAGCACTCGTTCTGGTAAAACTAGCATTCGTAATGTAGTAAGCACATTCATCACATTGTAACAGACTGAAAAGCGCAAATCATCTTTTACTAACAATAAATCAGCAAAAGCAGCCCAAAGGGTGGCGCCATCCGAATGGAACTTCCCCCCTAATAGTGCCGCCGTACGTGTTGTACGTCACCATGCTTTGCTAGAGCATTTTTTTTAACAATCGTGTGTAGGTAAGGCCGTTTTAACGATCGGGTTGAAAAAAAGTGCAGCGAAAAGTACAGTGCCAACCACCAGTGCTTTACTTTTTTTTGTTTCTTGTTTGTCTTTTCTCTAGTGCTGGGCAGTACCCAATGAAGCAGAGAATTTCACTATCTGAAAAACATCAGTGCAGTTTTTTGAGTGTAGAATGTCATGAAAATGCACCTCCAGGGTTGAAGCTCACAACCTGAAAATGAGAAGTATAAATATAAGAAACACTATACATTCATCCCCCCCCCCCTTTTTAAAAGTGATCCCATGGCTTCTGTTTTCAGCTGCATAAGAGCTGGAGGAGGAGAAGCTGCAGCACACTGATCTTTCCAGTGAAAGGCTGTGCTGGGGGAGTGTGTCAGGACAAATCTCATCATTTGAAAAGTTCCCAGGCTGAGTTACCAGCCAAGCTAGAGAGTTGACCACACTTTGCTCATATGCCTCGTGTGGTCAGTATTTAATAGGAAAGAAGAGGGACTGGCAGGGACACCAGGAATTTCACACAAAGGAAGTAATACAAGTAATACAAATAAAAAGAGAACAGGATACTTTTTCATACAAGTACATGGAACTGCAGGAACATATCACAAATATGAATTGTTGGGTTTACATACACTTTTAATATTGCATTTGCCTTTAGTAAATAAATACACCTGAATCTAAGAATGATAGCACTGGAGAGTAGGCGAGTATTGCAATGAGAGCTTTTTTCTTAGCCGGTGAGGGACCAAAAAAACAAAACTTTGGGGTTTATTTTTCAGACATCCAAATATGTGAAGGGCTAAATCCCTTTCTTTAATTCTACATGATTGAGTATTAGAGAATATTTATTTTGCCTAATAAATATTATCTACTGTTTTAGTAAATCAACACCTTTAAATCCATTCCGTTGATGTTATTTTTTTTTTCATTCAACAGAAAACAGTTCTTTGAACTTCACAGTCTAAATGGCATTGAATTATGGCATTCTCTCATGCACATCTGTAATGATTCTTGTGATTTATGGATATGGTTTAATAGTTGCAGTTAAGATTTGGTTTGTTTAGAAACAGGGGCTCAGGATTTATATCAAAGCTGTGTACAAGCTTTTACTTTCTTGTTTAACACTATTTTTGATTTCTTTGTGGCGTTGTTTTTTAATTGGTTGGTTTATTTGTTTTGGCTGATTTTGTTGGTGGTCTTCTCTTGATCTAGCACTTCCGGTACAAACTGTGGAATTCAGTTATGCACATAATGCTTTCATTTTTTTTTTAGTTCTTGTATACAGAATAACTTGCAGTTTTGCAAGTTAAAAACCATGACCAACTGACACCCACTGGGTGCCTCTACCCATTACAAGCAATCCCATTACATACAAAGAAAAAAAAACAGCTTCTTTATCATGTTGCCTAGGAATCAGTACAATGCAGCATAACAGAAATTGTGGTTTATTTGCTAAAACTGGAGAGTGCAAAATATGGTGCAGCTGTGCATGGCAGCCAATCTAACTTTAGTTTTTTTCCACAAAAAATGGAAGCTGATTGATTGCTCTGCAGCACTGCACCAGATTTTACACTCTACAGTTTTAGGTTTTAGTAAATCAACTCCATTGCGTCTAACCATGTCCCAATTTGAGGCTAAAGGTGGGTGTAAGATACAAAGCCGTGGCATGTGAACAGTGCCCAAACCTGTATAGACTGGACAGTAAAGCAAATAGCTAAAAAAAAACTTTATGTAGATCCTTTGAAGCAAATCTGAAAGTTATCACAAAATGTATCTAGTCCCCACTCATTTAGCAGAAATATACCTGGCTTACTCACCACAAGGATCCAAGAATTTCGTAATAGGATTTTTGCTCTATGAGTGGACAGGTGATCTCCTGGGACCTGTCACGTGTCCCAGGAGATCGCCTAAAGGGAGGGGCCGCCTAAGGCGAGAGAAGGAGTCACCTAGGCAGTCCCTGGGCGGAAGGAGGAAGTGGGAGAGGAAGTCCCACTCCTACCGAAACCGCCACTCCCCCCCCCAAAAATGACATGCCAAATGTGGCATGTAAGGGGTGATGAGTGCTTAAAGTGGAGGTTCCACTTTTGTGTGGAACTCCGCTCTAAGAGTGCTTTCTCAGGGCTGGCTGGACAACTCTGATACGCATTAACCTGTTACTGCTCTAAGCTCTTCTGTCTGTTTTTTTTTTAAATTTGTCTCTTCTTATTCTTTCCTCCGTTTCTGTATATATTGCATAATTAACTTGGGATCCCATATAACCCTTCAGGGCTAGGGTCCTTTATCAAGCTCTTTTATGGTGGCAGATCTTGGTGGGATGGTTGCTTTTGGTCTCTATGCTATATCATCAGATTTATGATAAAGAACATTTCACATACTGCGAATGTTGTGATTTTTTTTTTCCACAAAGAATTTTATTGAGAGAAAGCTCAAAAGAGAATACAATGAAATACATTCAAATTAACATAAAAAAGAAAAGAAAAACCCAAGCCTGGGCGACAAAATAGAATGCTACAAGTCATAGGCAATCTAAAATACAGGAAAGGGCAAATGTTGAAGTTATTCAGTACTCATTGTTAACAGCCAAGTAAAGACTCGTATTGGAACTTTAACCATGGGCATGACTGGTAGGTACAGGCCTCTATCCCCTGACAAACCCTTTGGTCAAAAGAAGCCACATCACTAGGACCGAACATGGCAGGTCACAACAAAGACTTAACCAGTGCTGGTGGGGTACGCCTACTTCAAGTGTTAAGGGATAAGATAGACAGTGATAGGTTCAGAAGCCTAGTCAGTGCCAGGAATAGAAAGGAAACGAGGAGTGAGAAAAGGGGAGAAAGGAGAACCATAAAAGGGGGGGCAGAAGGGGAGGGGGAGGAAGGGGTAGGGGAAAGGAACCGCTCTCCAATCCTGACTCCCCCTCGGGACACGATTAAGGAATAATCTAGTAAGTCATTCAAGTGCCCACATCCATAGTTGGGAAGTAGGATTTGTTTACGCCGGTAGATTTAAAATTTTAGCAGACGTTCCTGGGAGAGGTGGATCAATTCCTCCATCTCCTCAATTTTAGAGACCCTGATCAGCCATTCTCTAATAGATTGAACATGTTGTTATTTTTTTTATTTTATTTCTTCTATGTCTCCCCTGTAATAAGTCTCAGACTTATCTGAATGTACTTTACCATGGTTTGATGCTTTGTATGCTGCCTTTATATCTGTATTGCATATTACTTACTTTAATAAAAAAGAATGAACTTAAAAACATTATGTAGATCCTAATAGATAAAGTTATTCATTGAAGCATTACCGCTTTGGAAATGTAATTTGTTTACTTGGACAACACCATGGGAGCCCTAAATAAAAGAAAACCGTAACCAGAACCTACATGATCACTGTAAGGCCTGCCCTTCCAACTGGCCAAAAAATAGTGATAGGTGACCTCCCTAGCCCATAGTTTTGGACAGTTGGCATGTGGGCTCTGGTTGTAAATTTATTTATAGAGCATCTTGACAACTAAGCTTCTGGGGGCACTTTGGAAAGAAGTTATGAAAGTGGGCAACAGGAAGGTACCTACTGACAGCGTATAAAGACAAAAGTCAAGGGGTTTGCTTTAAAGAAATTTACAAATCAGGGCTCTTTCACATGGGCAGACTGTTCAGATCTGCCTGCCAGTTTTTTAGGCGGACCTGAACGGGCGCTCCGTGCACCTATATGGAGTCACAGATGTCAGCGGTGACATGCCCGCTGATATCCGACCCGCTCGACCTGCCAAAGTGTGACGGAGGAAAAACCTACTTTTTCATTCGTCTGGCGGATCGGGTGAACACAGACAGACGGTCCGTGTTCATCCGATCCCCCCATAGGGGAGAGCGGAGAAAAGACAGCGCGGTCCCTGCACAGTGTGCGGGGACCACCCTGTCATCCGAAGGCTTAGCTGGGATCTACGATCCCCGCTGAGTAGGTTCACGGGGCGGATAATTACTGATCCGCCCCATGTGAAAGGGGCCTTAGCCTATAAATAAAACAAAATATTTACCTTTCCTTTCGCCTCTGCTGCTGAACACTGCTTAGATTTTTCGCCCAAATCCTCCTGCTGAACTTTACATCACTACCGTGTCCTGTTGTGATGTGGAGGTCAGCGGGAGGATTCACAGTAAATATGTATTTTTAGGATTTTTGTGTGGCAAAGTCTTTTTAAATTCCTAAACATAGAGTAAAACTACAGCACCATATGAAAGGTTTCCAGGGAACAATGAGCATGCATAGTGAAAGAGTGAAATATTCCTAGTTGTCAGATATTCACTATCAAGGACCCAACACATTAGACTGAAGAAAAGCAATGCAGCTACTAGAACAGCAGCATATAAATCTGCATTTGCTGTTTACTTTACAGAAAATCTGAAGGATATCATTGCTAAACTCACCTTTTGATCATTTCATGGCTGTAATGCAAGTCAGGATGGCAGCCCTGTGAGCTGCACCTTTAAACCAAGTTATAGAATATTTTTAGTGCTTATAGGTTACCTTTAAAGTATAGCACAGTGCTGATATTAATGTGACTGTGCTAAAAAAAAAAGAAAAATGGTCTTATAGGAGAAATAATAATGACTAAATTGCTTGCCTTTTATGTGGCTTTTTAAACCACATTGCTAATGTTTTGAACTGGATTTTATTAGAGAATATTTTTTGCTTGCACTGTATTTTAGGCCAAAGAAAAGTGTTTGACCTGCCTTCTGGCAGCTGCCTGTTTCGAAGTGATGTCTACGACAACCATTCCAGTTTTATGCACGACAGCTGTACAACGTGCACCTGCAGGGTAAGTAAAGCACCTGCAACCATATATGAGCTTTCCCTGTGGATCCCTTTCTCACATCTGTCACTTATCCAGATATACAAAAAGCTAGTAACACACTGAACCTGTGAGTAACATCTGATTACAGTGTTTAATTCATAAATATAACTGTGATTTTATTGTGTACTTATATTTTATGATTTGGTCAAATGTGGACCAAATGAAATGGCACTATGTCAGTCAGAAAGCTAGCTTTTTATGGAATGAATACTGGCACACTGTCATCTTAAAAACATTATGACTGTAGAAAACGTGTCTGTTTTTTCAAAAGGGGACATTTTAAGGACACGTTTTTTATGTTCTCAGTATTCTATTCTATGTTTTCTTTATTATTTCATGACTAAAAATAAACAATGGAAAATACTATATGTCTATATTTTTTTTAGTTGGGTCAACATTAAATATTTCCTATTTACAATTTCCAGCCATCGGGTGGAGCTCTATGTTCTATTCCAGATTTTAACAAGCTTAACTTAACTTTATTCTTAACTGCTCTGCCTATTTTTACTAAATAAAATTACACACACAGTGAATGCATTACAGGAGTGTCTCATACCCCATCCTTCCTCCCTCTCCTCTCCCTCTCTGCTCTGAGACACTATCAGAATTTTCGTTATAAAACATAGCATGGCCTTGGTTGCTTTTTTACAAACCACTCTCACATACAACTTCCACGGGAATAAGTCTATCTCACACAATAATAAAACACGTACCACCCTTCTATATCCGCTACCCCAGCCGTGGTGCACCACAAATCACATTTTACTCATTGGCCTATAGACTTTAGCACTAATACTATCCAATGAGGTCTGTTGTTTTTCCATCTGTTTTAGATTTAAACTCTCCAACATGACCTCTTACACCACTGCAAAACCATAGCTGTGAATTGATTGACTCATGAGAAGGATGTTTTTAGCTTAGGTTAGTTAATTTGAAATGAAGTGATCTGTAGCCCATCTTATGGAGCAGAGTAGGGGCTCAGGTCGACATTTGGGAACTTTACAGAATAACTTTTAGTACTTTAAGTAAACTTTAAGTAATCCTCAAAATAAGCATTCCTCCTACCAACAAGCCCCCAAAGTCTTAGGCTGGATACACACAAAATGAAAAGTGTCCGAAAACGCTTGGTTCGACAGGAATTATGCAGCAGGCTAGTCCATTTTGCTTAAATTTCATTGCAGCAACTCAAAATGGTACTCAGTAGTTTGTATGCCCCCCACGTGCTTGTATGCATGCCTGACAATGTCAGGTCATGCTCCTAATGAGACGACGAATGGTGTCATGGGGTATTTTCTCCCAGATCTGCACCAGAGCATAATTGAGCTCCTAAAAATACTGAGGTGCAACCATCCGGGATTCGAAACATAATTTCCCAGAGATGTTCTATTGGATTTAGGTCAGACGAGCATGGGGGCCATTCAATGGTATCAATTGCTTCATCCTCCAGGAACTGGCTGCATACTCTTGCCACATGAGGCCGGGCATTGTCATGCACCAGGATAAACCCAGGATCCACTGCTCCAGCATAGGGTCTGACAATTTCATCCCGATATATAATGGCAGTCAGGGTGCCATGGTCTAGCCTGTAGAGGTCTGTGTCCCTCCGTGGATATGCCTCCCCAGATCACGACTGACCCACCACCAAACCAGTCATGCTAAATGATGTTATAAGCAGCATAACATTTTCCACAGCTTCTCCAGACCCTTTCACGTCTGTCACATGTGCTCAGGGTGAACTTGCTCTCATTTGTGAGCAGCACTGGGCGCCAGCGGCGGACCTGTCAATTCTGGTGTTCAATCGCAAATGCCAATTGAGCTTCACAGTGCTGTGCAGTGAGCACAGGGCCCACTAGAGGAATTTGGGCCCTCAGGACACCCTCATGAAGTCTGTCTCTGATTGTTTGGTCACAAACATTCACACTAGTGGCCTGCTGGAGGTCATTTTGTAGAAATGGTGCATAAACGTGTAGATACTGGTCCTGCTGATGGCTCCAGGACCTTCTGTTTCCCTGTCCAGCTCTCCTAGTGTAACTGCCTGTCTCCTGGAATTTCCTCTATGCTCTTGAGACTGTGCTAAGAGACACAGCAAAACCTTCTGACAATGGCACATATTGATGTGCCATCCTGGAGAAGTTGGACTGCCTGTGTAACCTCTATAAGGTCCAGGTATCGCCTCATGCTACTAGTAATGACACAAACCCTAGCCAAATGCAAAATTAGTAAAAAACTGTTATAAAAGATGAGTGTGGAAAAACAATGTCAGTGACCTTCAATGGTAAAACCATTCCTGTTTTGGAGGTTGTCTCGTTGTTACCCATCTAGTGCACCTGTTGTAAATTTCATTAACACCAAAACAGCTGAAACTGATTAACTACCCCCTCCCTCTGCTACCTAACTGACCAGATCAATATCACAGGAATTGATGCTATACTCTGATTAAAAAGTGTTCCTTGAATTTTTTGGAGCAGTGTATACTAGTTCTATGCGTACTATTTTCTTTATTATGATCATGACCCAAAAAAAGTAATGTTTTGCAGTTATCTTTAAAGGCAAGAGAGGGAGCTTTAGGTTCCCTTTTACAGACTTTTGCAAACTCTGCTTCTCTGATAAAAATATCAGGTTTTTTTTTGCAGAACTTAATAGCTCAGGCTGAAGTTTATATACACAAGTGCATTACTAATCAGTATACACATTTCTTTTTGGAGGGGTCAATATAAAGTTTCTTTCAAAGTGATGCATTATTGAAGGTTTCTTCTTCTGTGCTGTCTCATTAGCAAACCCACAATGCTCGTGGAATTCTTTTTCATGTAATAAATGTTCAATTGTAAAACAAAGATTGTAAACAGTACATATAGTAAAAAAAATATATAAAAAAGCAGCACATATACAGTTTTAAGAACAAAACAACATATTTAAAACTGACCTAAAATTATACAAGTTTTCATATAAGAACATGTGTTTGACATCCTCATGGGATATAAAATTGGAATACTTCACAAAAACCAAAAGAAGAGGCAATGTGATGTCTTACACACAGGAAAATATTAAAACCAAGGTTGTTTCTTACTGTTTTAGTGTAACTTCCCTCAAATTTTTAAGTATGAGGCCCATTATTGCGTAAACCATAAAAAAATAAATTTAAAGGGACATGGAAAGGATGCATTCAATATCATGACGGGGATTCAAGAAGTAGAGTGGTACACGCAACTGAGCTAAAATTGTATAACACTAAACCTGAAAATTGTCCAACTCAACCTGTGGTAAAATTAAGATACATTTTTTTAAATATGTCCAAATATGTGCAATTTGCACTTGTTACATACTTATAGGCTGTTCACTTTTTTTCATAGCTAATTGAATGTGTTGAAAATGAACTTTGCAAGAATAGCCAATCATATGCATGTAAAAAAAAAATATGTTATTCCTTCCAAATGATTGAATGATAGAAGTCAGCATAGCTTCATTCACAAAACTACAATAAACAGCCTTTTTGCTCTTAGAAAATCAACTCCAATGTGCCCAAAAACTCTGACATTTTGTTTTTAGAGTGGGTGCCTATTAATTAAATTGAATTATAATTCCTGAAAGGATGTTAATCTGTGTAATATTCTAGAAGGCAACTACCTAAAAGAAAAAAAATCTTCAAATTATGTGTCCTTAATTATTACGTTTTTTGTTAAATTGTGGTTTCTCTAGGACTCAACTGTAGTGTGTAGAAGGAAGTGTTCTCCGGCTGGAACATGCAAAAATGGGCAAGAGCAATGCTGTGATGAGTGTGTCTCCTATGTGCCTGCTGAAGAAGTAAAGGTCTGCAAGTCAGGAAACAAAATATTCAGGGTAAACACAGTTAAACAATTAAATAATTTATTAAATAAAATAAGTCATGAGAGAAATATGGACACTAAGAATTCTGAGCTCACCTTAAAAATGTGTTTACCTGGCTGCTGAAAAGCCAAGGCATAAAAGTTACATAGAAAATATTATCCTGACGGGGAGGGGCACATGTGATAAAGGACCTTGCACAAATATTTATTCTGAAACAGCATGGATTGGAAATGGCAAGGTCATAAATTTAGTGAATTTCAAAACCATACAAGGAGAATTTCAGTAAACACAGATCACCAGATTGAATAAAGCAGAAGTAGGGAGATCCTTGCACTACAGGTATTTAGGTTCCGCTTTTCCTCCATCAAGGAGAATATTGCACAGCAATAACATCACAAACAATCATTCCAAATCATGAGAGACCAGCAGTCAGATGCAACAGTGCCTAAGATGAGCTTACACTGCAGGCATGCAGCTAGACTGCTCAATGCATGGAGAGTTTTTAGATATTTCCTATAGATAATAAATCTTTATTAGCTGAGTTTAGGTCCAGTGTAAATAATGGCTTGCATTTACCTAACTGTAACACTCTATTATATTAAACTGTGATCATAAGAAAATATCATAATTTAATAAAACCTTGTTTGTATAAAGCTCCGTACACACGGCGACCAGCCCGTCGGGAAAGGCGACCAGCCATTCATCCCGACGGGCCGTCGAGCAAATAGAGAACCTGCTCTCTATTTGCTCGACGGGTTTCCCGACGTGCTGGGCACGGCAAATCCGTACACACGGCCGAGGTTCTCGGCAGAATGAGGATCCCAGTGAGGTTCTCGCTGGTTTCTGCCGAGAACCTCGGCCGTGTGTACGGGGCTTAAGAAGCATATGTTTCTATAAAATGAATCAGTGAGATTAGAAATACGGGAGCTGGGGCTGCTACTACATAATAAGAGAATGACCTGAAAAAGGCACATGTCTAGTAAAGTGCGAACCTCCATCTTGTATGCTTGTTCTAGTTTAGGGACTTACTAGATATTGACACTAAAATTAGCATGATGGTTCTAAAGCCTAAGGCCCGGATTCACATACATTGGTGCATATATATGCCGGCGTAGCGTATCTTATTTACGCTATGCCGGCACAACACAGAGAGGGAAGCATGTAATTCACAAAGCAAATGCTCCCACCGTTGCGCCGGCGTAGCGTATATTCCTCGGCGTAAGCCAACGTAAGTCAAAGTAGGTGGAAGTGGGCTGGAAGTGGGCGTGATACATTTAAATGAAGCGTGACCCCATGCAAATGATGGCCTGAGCTTCAGATAAGTACTTAAAATGTGCATCCCAGTGCGCATGCTCACAATCACGTCAAAATAACTGCCTAAGATACGTCGAGACACTGCCTACGACGTGAACGTAACCTACGCCCAGCCCTATTCACGTACTACGTAAACGACGTATACATCAACGGCGTTCGTTCCCTGGTCCATACCTTTGCATGAGTTGCACCTCCAATATGGGTAATAACTTTACGCCGGACGTAAACCTTACGCAAATCACTTAAAACATGCCCCAGGTGCACGTACGTTCGTGAATCTCGAGATACTTTGGCGTAAGTGCTTTGTGAATCCGGGCCTATATGTTTAAAAACAAATTAGAAATATCAGCTGTCATGTTTTCTCTATGTGCAGGCTCTCTATGTGAGGCTGGGTTGACACTATTGCAAATTGAATGCGGATTACCCACATCAAATTCGCAATAGTAGGAGATTTTGACTGGCTCTCTATGGAGCCAATTCACATATCTCCGGTGCAAATTTACACAGGAGCCCTGTTCGTCTTTTGGTCCATTTCAGGTCAAAATTCAGTCAAAAATTCGGGCTGAAACCAGACCTCAAACAATGAATGAAACGCACCAGGCCCCTGCTGTGAGCCACATGTAAAAACAGTGTGAACCCAGCCTAAATTACAGTTCCATATCCTATCTCACTCTTGAGCATGAACCCATGCGTGTGAATTTTTATTTTCCTTATGAAAACTTGGTGCAAGCCTAATGTCAATACCATGCCATGTTTTAATGCTGCATGAAGTCACTGTAGGCCTGTTCAAAGTCAAAATTGGGTTACAAAAGTTTAGAAGTATACAAAACACATACAAGTCTATCAAATAGAGGCATTTAGTAGATGCATCTATTGTCCCAAAGAAGACTAAACCTAAATGGTATATTGAGCTAAATAGTGCTTGCTATTCCATTTACTTAGGTGTTTGACACCTGCCATACAGCCCCCCTTCTCCGTTCAGCTGGTACAGGGGACTAAAAACTCACGTGCCGCTCTTGTATATACCTGGCATAAAAGTCAATCTTGCATCCTGGCCTAGGCCAACGAGGCCCAGGCCTAGGGCAGCACTTTGCAGGGGGCAGCATGGAAAGAGTCCCCGCTGGCTTCCACTACAATGTTAGTGTATCGCTAGTCTTATGGGGCACACTGTGCTGAGAGACAAATTAGTCTAGTACCCCCATAAAGTGGCCGCACCACTCCGGTATGCAGACAGCGGGCATTCCGCAACTGTGGGAGGGCGCTGCTTCTAATTTTGACTGTCCTATCATCTTGGACCACAAACCTTCCTCACTTTACTATATGTTTTCTGCTGCACCATTGACATGATTATATCTTCTTATTTCTCTCCATAAAATTCTCAGACATTTGTGCTTAAAGTAGAACTATAGGCAACACTTTAAAAAAAATTGGATAGAGTAAGGGAGGGTTATAGCCCCTGTCAGTTAATTTTTTTCCATCCCTGTCCCATTGCAGAGATTGGCCCCATAGCCAAACAGGAAGTGAGAGGAAATCTATGCAATCTAAGGGAATCCATCTCCCCAGGCCCTGCAAATAAGTGTCCCCTTTGCAGGAAAGGGTGGGTCATAATTAAATTAGGGGGTTCAGGAGTTTATTCTGGCCTAGGGCAGCACAAAACTACTACTAAAATACACTACTGATAAAAGTATTTATGAAAATTACAGATAAGAGTAGACTTTGTGTACCTGGGATTCAAGTCCCTTTGTTTAATTTTCACAGTAACTAATATTGAATGGTAGATGCAAAGTGATTACCAATATTTTTCTTAACGTGAATGTGTGCTTTGTCTATGAAGAGCAACGCAACAGGTCAGCTTTAATGCAGACCTTCACAGATGTGTTAACTTACTTTCTTTTCCTTCCCTTTGATCTGTTCAGCCTATGAGTAAAAGCAATTCCCTGTGTGAGCTAAAAGTCACTGGAATAGCTCATAGGACTATGGACCTCCCTTATGACAATACTGATTAGCCTGTGCTGTCACATAGTCGTCCATACAATGAAGCTGCATTGAGCAGTGGGGGGAACGAAGGAAAGATGTATACTGCTGGGGATGAGGGATTAAAGCAAACCTTTTACTTTGCCCATTCAGCTTGCTATAAACCAGACTTGGGTCTGGTATACATTGTTCTTTGCTAGACATGTTTAAGAACACATCACTGGGGCTATTGTTTTTCTTCAGGCAAAACTTTTAAAGATGTTTTTTTCACAACTCATAATTTATTTTATACACTGATACAAGCCCACTGGGGATGAAATGATTATTTTTCTCCTGTAGTTTGATACATGACCAGGATCATTTGCTGTTGAAAGCCACAGCTGATGGCTGCGTTTTTGTTTTTTTGGCTTTTCTGCAGGATGGAGAGATGTGGTCCTCTGTCAACTGCACCATCTGTTCTTGTGTGAAAGGCAAGATGGAGTGTCGCAAGAAACAATGCATTCCAGTCCACAGCTGCCCCCAAGTAAGTATTCCTGTGTTCCTGTTTTGCTGTGTCATTTCACAAGTCTGTGCACTTAAATTACTAATTGAGGCAAACTTCAGTAACCTTTCTGTGTAACCATGTACAGTTATTTCTAATAATCCTTTATGACAATTGAGTCTTTAACTTTCATGGATAGTGAAAGTGGAATTAAGATCATAATAAAAAAATGTAATATATTGCAAATTACAAATCTTTAGATATGTTGGCTGCATTTGTTTTCTTTTCTTAGGGTTTTTCCATCTGTGTTCACCTGACGATCTGACCAATAACACACCTCCTGCATTAGCATGCCTCCACTCTGTATGAAAGAGCACAGGGACACGGCAGATAACAACATTATTACAATCGTCTGCGGGGAAATCTATTGGTCAAAAATCCATGCATGCTCAGAATAAAGTCGACGCATGTTTGGAAGCATTGAACTTCATTTTTCTCAGCAAATAGTTGTGTTTTACGTCACCACGTTGGACACGATCGGATTTTTAACCGATGGTGTGTAGGCAAGACTGATGAGAGTCAGCTTCATCGGATATCTGATGAAAAAATCCATCGGTCTGTTTTCATTGGACGAACCGATCGTGTGTACAGGGCATTAGTTTGCAGAAAATATATTTGAAAGCCAATAGCATCATGTGAGTTTTTTGTTCAGTACACGTTAAGTTACATGGACAAAGATTTTCTTTTAGGATCAATATGTATTTTTCTGTCCTTACAGAACATTTTTGTTCTTGGGTTTATACTTTAAAGCCTGGGGTACCAGACCCACAAACTCTACTTGTTGGCTGCAAAAAAAGTAAATATAATGTTTCATATTTATATGACTAAAACTAATTAAAACATTCAATAATTGTATATTTTTCTCTAGACCATAAGTACATAAGTAAAGATGGAAACCCCCAAATAGGGATGAGCTTCGCGTTCGAAACAAACGTATGTTTGACTCGAACATCGTCCGTTCGATCGTTCGTCGAATTTCGAACAAAAACGATCGTTCGCGGCAAATTCGAGTGAAACGAAACGACCGTTTTTAAAACTTTTTTCCCATTGATACTACTATCAATGGAAAAAAATGTTTTAAAAACGGTCGTATTTTCAGGAGTCCTGCTCCTGAAAAAACAACAGTTTTTAAGACTTTTTTCCATTGATACATGTTCCCTGGGGCAAGAACCGGGCTCTGAAAGACGTTTTCCAACAATAACTTGAAAATTGGTCTTTAAAATGATCGTTTTTGAATTCGAACGTTCGAGTCCCATAGACTTCAATGGGGTTCTAAATGTTCGTGCGAACGATCGGACTGTTCGACGGTTCTGGTGCGAACCGAACGCGGGGGTGTTCGGCTCATCCCTACCCCCAAATAGCAATATTTTTTCAGCCTTATGCCACGTACACACTATGTCATGGAAAAAACATTGTTTTTCTCAACGTGATTCTTGTCAAGTCTGACTTGTAAAGCAAAGCGGCGACACATGCGATGGCACTATAAAGAGGACGTTCCATTCGATTGGCGACACCCTTTGGGCTGATTATGCAAATTTCCCTTCTCAGAGCCTGCTTTTGAGCATGCACATTTTTTCCCCCCATCGTTAAAGTCTACACACGACCGTTTTTCAAGACGTGAAAAAGGACGAGAAAAAATAGAGCGTGTTCTTAATTTTTAATGCCCTCACGTCAAGAAAAATGCTCTGGGGCCTACACACAGTGATTTTTAATGACTATAAAAAACGGTTGTGTGTATGCGGCCTTAATCGGTGAAGGACAATTCTTCTAACATTGTCAGAAGCACATTGGTTATACAGTACAACTAGATGCTAGATACACACTAGCTACACATTATAGTAACACATTTAAAAAGTTTTTAAAAGGACAGCCAAATACAAAGCCAGTTTTCATTAATTCAAATCATATAAAGGTTGGTAATAAAACGGAGATTACAAAAACAGGATGTGTGCACTCCAAATGCCCACATGTGCTGAGAGATAGAAGAATCTGAGCACTTCTATTGTGACTCAAAATCTCTATTAAAATCACTAGATTACACAGTTCTTTCCAACTTCTAGGTTGAAGAGGTTGTAAAAGCAGAAGGTTTTTTATCTTTATACATTCTATACATGATATGATAAATAAAAAGTTTGTGTGTAGCAGACTCTAATAACCTATCTGAGCTCCATCTCTCTCCAGCGATGTCTACAAGTGTCTAAGCCACCTGGGAGTAAAATTACAGCTCACACATACAAAAATGTCAATTAAAATCCTACAAGGCTATTTAAAGCACCTGAACATAATAAGCAAATATGGGGATTTGGTCACACCAAATGGCCATACGATGCTTAAGCCCACTACTGCATCAAAATTAAATAACTGATCGTGTCAGAACGCAGTGACGTAAAACACAACAACGTGCTGAGAAAAATGAAGTTCAATGCTTCCAAGCATGCGTCGACTTGATTCTGAGCATGCGTGGATTTTTAACCTATGGTCGTGCCTACTAACGATCGGTTTTGACCTATCGGTTATGAATCCATTGGTTAAATTTAAAACAAGTTCCCTTTTTTTTAACCGATGGATAACTAACCGGTGGCGCCCACACACGATCGGTTTGGTCCGATGAAAACGGTCCATCAGACCTATCATGTGTATCCGGCCTTAGCGTTTAGAGGCAGAAAAAAAAACTTCTGGATTTCGTCAGAAAAAAAGCCCAATGCTTATGAGCACTACTGAGCCCTGGTTCACACTGGGCTGCGGGAGTGAAATCGTGCAAATTCAGCTGAACTCGCACAATTTCACTCCCGCTGGCAGTCCTGATTTCAACCGCGATTTCAAAGTCATCTGTGCAGGTTTCTGCACAGATGTCAATGTAAATCATGGCCCGAAATCGCAAAAAGTAGTACAGGAACTACTTTTTGAAATCGGTGCAGCGTCGCAGATACGGCGTCGCACCGATTAGGACGGTGCCATTGCTGGCAAATGCCACCGATTTTGAGATGCGATTCGACATCTCAAATCGCTTCTGTGAACCAGGCCTCAATGTTCCTAAATGCTGAGTCTAGGAATGTTTGTGTTTTTAAGTGTACATTGAAAAAAAAAAAAAAAACACCTGTAAAAGCAAATGCCCAAAAACACCCCTAAACCCTTGTGCAATATGAGCTACCATGAGCATTTTTTTAGAGAAGCACTACAAGGACTTGTTTAGAGAAGATTTACTTACCTCCTTCTCCAATTGTCTGAACTGCTAGACCTGTCCTTGCAGTGTCTTCTCCCCTATGCTCTATTGATCCAAGGTCCTGACATCATCAAGATCCATGCAGGCTTCATAATATGGGATCAGGTAAGTAAAAATGTTTCTCCTCTCCCCTAGACTAAATGAGCAACTAACACTTGCATTAGTGGTCCAGTCCCACTGCAAGGAATGATTTTTTAAGTTTCCTGGAGTTGGGCTTTAAGTGCAATCTATTGGTGATGTCAGGAGCCACAGATGAGGACTCCTATCCATAGTAAGTTGACCACAACTTGCCTAAACACATTCCATTAGGCCCTGTACACACAATCAGACCGGTCCGATAAGAATGGTCCGACGGACCGTTTTCATCGGGTCACCGCTGAAGTGGCCTGATGATCTGATGTGCGTACACACCATCAGTCCAAAATCCAATCGGGTCAGAACGCGGTGACGTAGAACACAACGACGTGCTGAAAAAAGAAGTTCAATGCTTCCAGGCATGCGTCGACTTGATTCTGAGCATGCACGGGTTTTTGGTCCGATGCTTTTGCGTACTGAATAGAAAAACAAAAAGTGTAGCGCTGAAATTATGTAAGAAATAACCATATAACACTGCAAAGCATCATATAGACTTGGAATGAAATAATATGTATAATACGTGAAGCAACACATAAACTAATCACCAAGTGTTCAAAATGATCATATCAATTAGATATGAATAAGAGATAAGTCTAAAAATTATTTGAATGATTTGAATCAAATCATTTTTAGACTTATCTCTTATTCATATCTAATTGATATGATCATTTTGAACACTTGGGCCCAGATTCACAGAGCAATTACGCCTGTCTAACTGGTGTTAGACAGGAGTAATTTCAAATTTTGCGCGCCGTATCACTAGTTTGAATCCTCAAACCATGATACGGCGGCTTCGGGCTTCGATCCGAGAGGCTTACGTCCTCGTAAGCCTTCGGATCTACACTGCGATATTTTTGCGGCCGCTGGGAGGAGTTCGCGTCGTTTTCATGTGTCGGGATATGCAAACGGTGATCCACGAAGGTACGAGTGTCCCTCGCAATCGCCTACGTCATTTTTTGGCTACGTAATGTTAGAGGAGCTTTTTTCTGGTCTAACAGTGCGTAACCCATGTAAAGTATGGCCGTCGTTCCCGCGTCGATTTGAAAATATATATATATTTTTTTAATGTAACTCGTTCGGGAATAGGAATGTACGTAAACGACACTACTACGACGTGACAACGTGTTTTCGCGCAATGCACGGCGGGAAATTTGCGAACGGAGAATGCGCAGTTCGATCGCTGCTGGAACGCGCCTATTTTAAATGCTTCACGCCCCCTACTCACGCAGATGGATTGCGACGGGAGAAATACACTACGCCGCCGTCGTTTACTGGACAAAATCTACCTGGATTCCACGTAGAGCCAGGTAAAAAACGGCGGCGTAGTGTATTTCTGATACACTACGAGAATCGAATTCTCTGTGAATCTGCCCCTTGGTGATTAGTTTATGTGTTGCTTCACGTATTATACATATTATTTCATTCCAAGTCTATATGATGCTTTGCAGTGTTGTATGGTTATTTCTTACATAATTTCAGCGCTACACTTTTTGTTTTTCTATTTGTTTCCTGTTGCAGAATTAATCCAATTCTGTGGTGTTGGCAGCTATTTTATGTTTAGTTAGGTAGCGCGGTGTTATATGCACTTTTGTATATATATTTTCACGATGCTTTTGCGTACTAACCATCGTTTTGGTCCGATGGTCAGGCGTCGATCGGACCGATTTTAAAGCAAGTTTTAAAACTTTGGTCCGATGGACAATGGTCCGATGGGCCGTACACACAATCAATTTGGTCTGATCGTGTGTACGCACGTGGCCTTAGAGTGAATACAGGTGATACCTGAAAAAATAGGATACTAGTTATGTTTCCAGAATGCATGTTTTCTTACTTTACATCAGTCTAGAAAGACAAACTTCATTAAAAGAGAAGTATTGGATTCACTAACCCCAAAAAAGAAATTATACACACCTAGGTGGATGCAGCATTGGTTCAATGTTTCATCTGTCCCCCGGCTGCCTCTACGACCGAGAACTGAGTGATCAAACATCGCATAGCTCTTGATCTTTAGCCTGCAGAGAGTTGGTGACTGTGAGTCATCGGCTCTCTGCTGTGCCCCTCTGCTGTCGGCAGAAAACGGGTGCATAAAAAAACACTCCTGTGATCCATAGGAGAAGTACAGCCAAAAAAGCTTAGGTTCTACTTCACCCTTAAGGTAAAGTGTATATAGGATATATCACACCCATCCTTGCTTAGTTATGGGTTCCTAATCATGCAGTAAAACTTCAATGTACCTGCATGTACTATTAAGTGCCAGTTCACAAAGGGGCAGCACAACTTCCAGATTGACTTTGCGTAAATACTTCAGCGCGACTTGGAGCAACTTACAACGCGACTTCAAGTTGCCTCCAGGACAGGTGACTTTGCCAGTGGCCAATCAAACAATAATTAGCTCTGTGGGAGGGAGGGGTTTGCCTGAGAAAAAGATTTTCTCTTCCTGTAAAGTTGCTTCAGTTAAGACAGTGATCCGACATTGGAGGCAACTTCCATTGAAATCAGTGGGTACAAGTTGCCTACAAATTGCCTACAAGTTGCCCTGAGATAGTATAGGAACCTTTTCTGAAGTCGGAGCGACTTCAGTAGTGTACATTAAGACGGCTCTCATTCACTTCAATGGAATTTCTCATGTCGCGAGACTTGGGGCGATCCCAAGTCGCTGTAGTGTGAACCGGCACTTAAGGTAGTTACATACAGTATATTTTGTAAACAGCAGCTGCTCTATTACCAGAGAAAATAAATTGCAACATTGCAAAAACAACTTGCGCATTTAGCTCTTATTTTGAGTTCAGCAATAGAGCAGCCTATGTGTACTGTATACAGCATACAGAACCATCAAAAAAGAGGGCTGTAAATATGTGGAGCATAGCTGCAGATTGCCCTATTTTCAGGTTCCAATACAGGAGTAAAGGGGCCCCTTTGTACTCATACAGCAATGCAAACTTTTAATTTAGTATCTTCAGCACAAGAGGATTTTGACTACTTCTCAGTAACACATGTTTCATACTTTGCTAGTTGTAAAGTCGATAATTGCAGCTTTTCAACTTTTCAAAAAAAATGTCTGTTTTATACTAAGGTCAAAATAATAAAATATAGTAAAAGCAGAAAGGTAACTGATTTAACTAGATTCCACTAAGCTCAATGAAGACACACAAAGTATTTTTTTTCTGCATATTAATAGCAGATTTCAATGTTTTTTTTTTTCCCCAGCCACTTTAGATCTATACGAGAACTTGACACTCATAAAAAAATGTGGGCTTATTGGAAACATTCACAGAAAAACATGAAATGCTATCACTTATTAGTCATCGACTAAAATACATTGTCCTAGATAAAAAAAAATAAAAAATAAACACAGGGTTTTAACAGCAGGTTCTAAATGACTATTAAGTTGATCCATCAGGTTTTTATAGCTAAGTCCTCAGGATGGCTATGAATGCAGCCAAACCAAAAAGTTGTGATGTAAAATACACATCTGTACATTATTACAAATCAAAAGTTGCCTTTTTAAATTTGGTGCCAAATGAGGCACAAAAAAACAAAACAACAGCTGTTTCTGTTGCACAACCAAACAAAAGCCTAATTAGTCTTGCCTGAAATATTTTCAGACATAAAACTAAAAGGCTCATAAAACTGAAAAGTCTGAAACTTGGTCTGATTAGAAAGACTCTAAAGACTTTTCTAAGAAAAAAAAATTGGATTATATCACTTATTGCGCTCCTTGGGGATTCTTCCTTATTGACTAACATTTGCAACATATTTGATATAATAATGGCTACCTCCTTCTTTTGATTGATTATATGCTCCTTCCTAAATCTGGCACCAGAAGATACATTGGGTCAACTCACTGGGCAGTCAATACATGATTAAATGTGAGGGGAGCAATACAATCCTGGTATGAAGGCCACATTCACTGACAATGAAGGTACAACTTAATAGAACGTTTCTTAGCTGTTGTCACTCCACACAAGCAGGGTGATTGTCTGTATATTGGGACAACATTTTCCAAATTCTGTCATGCCCCGTACACACGATGGACTTTTTCCATCGGAAATTCTGACCATGTGTATGCCCCATCAGTGTAATTCCATCGGAAATTCCGATGAATTCCATTGGAGTTTACATAGAGAACATGTTCTCTTTTCCTCCGCTGGAATTCTGTCGGAATTCAGATGTGAATTTGGTCGGACAAAGGTCCAATCATGTGTACAGGGCATTAGACATTTTTGTGTACAATAAATGTACTAACTTTATTGAAAGCCAAAATATTTTTTTGTTTTGGATAGGGTAGAGAAGTTTTAATACCCGTTTTAAATTTGTATTGCTGTCTATGTCCCTGCTAATGGGTAAAGCCTCTCTGATTCTCCTGGTGCCTATTAAGTGATTGGTAATCTGAAATAATGCCGTTCCTACCGGAGCAGAAATTAAGCGAAAGTCTTCCACTGAGGACAACTTTTCTGGTGGCAATTGTCTAAGGCTGAGTACACACGATCAAATCTATCTGCTGGAAACGGTCAGCCCGACCGTCCCAGCAGACAGATTCGACCGTGTGTACGGGCGAGCCGACGGATTTGGCCACAGACAGATTTCAAAGCATGCTTTGAAATCTGTCGGCTGGGAACCCGTCCGCCCGACATGTCTGCTGGTTAGTACGCTAACCAGCAGACCTGTCTTCTCGCACATGCGCCGAATGGTTTCGGCGCATGCGCGGAAGTGTTTTACTTCCTGGTGCGGTGACGTGGCGGCGTCAACGTCACCGCCACGTCACCTTGCCGTCTGGCGGCGGGGATTTTGGTTTGATCGTGTGTACACGATCAAACCAATATGTCCCTAGCAGACAGATTTGTTCAAATCGGTCGGCCCGACCGATTTGAACAAATCTGTCTGCTCGTGTGTACGCGGCCTTACAGCAGATTTTCTCTCTCTTTGGAGATATTTACTCTAATTTCCTGCTGTATTTTTAGAACAGGAAGCTTTAATAAAAGTCAGGGGGACACTCTAAAAAGTATCAAACGCATTTTGGGGTCCAAGAGCACCGCCTTCATCAGGGCTTGAATGTCAAAAATGTGAATAGACTAGAATGTTATTTTTTCAAGATTGCAAGCATAGGTCTTAAAATCAGCTGGTTTTGTATTATAATTTATTTGCTTATTCAATCAATAAAATACTAAATCAGCTGGTTTGGCAGCAACCCTTGTCTGTTGCTTTATTGTGGGGCTTCACCTTTTGAAAATAATTCCCCCCCCAAAGAGATTCTTACTGACTCTTGTGCTTTGTTTCTGTGTGTTACAGGGCAAAATGCTAAATAGAAAAGGCTGCTGTCCTATTTGCACTGAAAGTGAGTAAGTTAATTTTTACTTTTTTTATTCATTGTGACTTTTTAGAATTTTACATTGCACCAGCAACTTACATCTTGGGATGGAATTGGTTGATGTAGTTGTTGTTACATATTTGCATGAGGTTGTTGGAGGCAAACTCCAAGCCATTCTGTCAGGAAAAGTCACTGTACACCATGTTATCACCAAAGCTTGACTTTCTCTTACTACTTTCTGTACACTCGTTATTTATTATCAATTTACGCAGCGCTTACATGTTGTACATTCACATTAGTCCCTACCCTCAAGGAGCTTACACACTAAGGTCCCTAACTTATATTCATACATACACATACTAGAAACAATTTAGACAGGATAAAATTAGTCTACCAGCATGTCTTTGGAGTTATGGCCAGTGAGGTTACCCATTATAGTAATGAGCCAATACTATTGTCTGAAGACATATTTATGTGGTTAGCTCTGTCACTGTTGAAACTTTGCCTATTACAAAGACCTGGGATTTCCTTTAAGAGGAAGATTTTCAAGGCTGGTGTAGGTTTTATAATGTACCTCTATGTGTCTGCAATTCATATTTGCAGCAGTTTTTCCCTCTTAGCCCAATGAAAAAAAATCGCAATAAGCCTATGTTGATTAGTTTGCGCAAAAGTAGCGTTTACAAAATAGGGGATACATTTATGGCATTTTTTTTATTGTTATTTTTTTTTTTACTAGTAATGGTGGCGATCTGCGATTTTTATCATGACTGCTATATTGCGGCTGACACTTTTTTGGACCATTCAAATATATACAGAGATCACAGCTATAAAAATGTATTGATTGCTGTGTAAATGTGACTGGCAGGGAAGGGGTTAACACTAGGGGGCGATCAAGGGGTTAAGTGTGTGTCCTGGGAAGTGATTCTAACTGTAGGGGGAGGGGACTCACAAGGGGGGGTGACTGATCGGTGTTCCTCTGTACTGGAAACACACATCGGTCTCCTCTCCTCTGACAGGACGTGGATCTGTGTGTTTACACACACAGATCCACGATCCTGCTGTGTTCACAGGCAATCGCGCATGCCCGGCGGACATCGCAGCAGCCGGGCATGCGCATTGAGTGCCGAGTGATTCGGCACCCAAGAAGAAAGAAGAAAAAGACGTTATATGTAAAGATTTCCTGCCGCCATCATATCACGATGCGCGGTAGGGAAGTGGTTAAGGGAGTTGTAAAGACAGAAGCTTTTTTATCCTAATGCATTCTGTGCATTAAGATAAAAAAACTTCTGTATGTAGCAGCCTACCCAGCAACCCCCAATTACGTACCTGAGCTCCTTCTCTCTCCAGCGATGTCCAGGATCCCCTCAGCCATCATGTACACTCCTCCTGATAGGCTGAGACAGACAGGTGCTTTTGGCTTCCGCGGCTTTTAATGAAAGTCAGTCAGCCAATCAGGGAATAAGGGGGTGGGGACAGGTCGGGGCTCCATGTCTGAATGAATACACGGAGCTCTGACTCAGCTTGGGTTATCCCTGTAGCAGGCTGCTGGCTGACTAGCATTTAAAGGAGAGAGGGACTAGGAGCAGCAAAGAGGGAACCAAGAAGAGGAGGATGCAGGCTGCTCTGTGCAAAACCAACTACACAGAGGAGGTAAGTATAACATGTTTGTTATTTAAAAAAAATAAAAAACTTTAATGCATTCCTTGCATTAAAGTAAAAAATGTTTAGGCGTCAGCATCGCCCCCCTTTACTGACCTAATTCGATCCAGCGCCATGCACATCTGTCAATATTTTCTCCTCTCACTACCGCGCCTCGCTGGCTTTGCTGGGGCACTGGGAACCATTGGCTCCCAGTGCTGTCATTAAAAGCCAGTGACGAGGAAGCAGGGGGCAGGGCCGAGTCCCGCTCTCTGTGTCAATGGACACAGTAGAGGGGCTCTGGTGCAAGCACGCACAAGAGTACCCTCATGTGGTTTTCCATCGGGGCACTGGCCAAAGAGGATGGGCCAGAAGCACCGATGGGGACCCTAAAAGAGAAGGTTCCTGGCCACTCTTTGTGATTCCATTGCACAGAGTAGGTAGGTAAGTATAGACATGTTTGTTATTCAAAAAAAAAAAAAAAGTTTAACTTTACAACTCCTTTAACCACTTCCATACCGGGCACTTACGTACCTTCCCGCCCAAGCCAATTTTCAGCTTTCAGCACTGTCGCATTTTGAATGACAATTGCGCGGTCATGCTACACTGTACCCAAACAAAATTGGCATCCTTTTTTCCCCACAAATAGAGCTTTCTTTTGGTGGTATTTGATCACCTCTGCGGTTTTTATTTTTTGTGCTATAAACAAAAATAGAGCGACAATTTTGAAAAAAAAAAATTTTCTGTTAACTTTTTTGTTTTGTTTTTTGTTTTTATCCTGATTTTTTTTTTTTCGTTTTTTTTTTTTTTTGCCCTGCCAGTGTGGGCATTCCCTGGTGGTCTAGTGTGGGCATCCAAGGGGGGGGGGCTGTGCTGATAAACGATCAGCGCGAACCCCCCCTGTCAGGAGAGCCGCCGATCGGCTCTCCTGTACTCGCGTCTGTTAGACGCGAGTGAGGAAGAGCCATCTACGACTCTTACTGTTTACATCGTGATCAGCCGTGATTGGACATGGCTGATCACGTGGTAGCGAGCCTCCGCCAGAGATTCGTTACCGAGATCGGAGGTGCAGGGTGTCAGACTGACACCCCGCATCACCGATCGCCGCGCTGCGCTCCACCACGGCCGCGCGCGGCATGAAATCCTGCAGGACGTTGGACAACGTCCAGTCACGATTTCATAACCACTTCCCGGCCGTCAATCTCCTATTGACTGGGCGGGAAGTGGTTAAGTTAGGTTGAGGGTTAGGGCCATGTTAAGTGGTAAGATTATATTGCCCTTGTGGCCAAAATATGGAAAATAATGCGTTTGTGTTTACTTATTCTTAACCAGTTTCTGCCCGACCTACAGGAAAATGATGGACAGGCGGGACATTTGTCTTATCGGTTATATGATAATTAATTGCACACAATGAATGGCTTTGATTCGTGCCTTTTTTGGTGTAAAATTGTGTAGATATCTGTGATTGGTCACATTGATGACATGGTACAGACAGGGCCAATCACAACCTATTTATAGCATGTGATTAGCTGTGGTTGGATCACAGCTAACCACAATAGTAAACACTGAAATCCGCTGGTATAAGCAATCACAATTTCTAAAAAATAAAAAATAAAAAAATAACTTCCCCATAAAAATAACTGTTACTATGGTAACACTGTATTGCCCTGGGCGCAGTGTGTTTAAAAAAATGTAAATAAGAATCGTAAAAATATAATAAAACAAAAAAAAAAATATTACATTTTTTTTTTCTTTTTAACATACTGTCACCAGTCAGTTTCCCTGATCGCCGCCACACCATTTATATGATGATGCTGTACTGCATGGGTGACAGTATGTAAAATATATATTTTTTTCTTTATTTTCCAAAAATGTTTAAAAAACTTGCCATACCTCTTACTAAATACCTTGGACTGTATACTTACCAAAAATGGGTCATTTGGGTGACATTTTTACTGTCCTGCTATTTTCGGGCCTCAAGAATTGAAATAGGTCATCAGTAAATCAGGAGTGATCAATTTTCAGATATACATTTTTTTACAAAAGTGTGTACACCCCTCACATTTTTGTAAATATTTTACTATATCTTTCCATGTGACAACACAGAAGAAATCAAGCTTTGCTACAATGTAAATTTGCGAGTGTACAGCTTGTATAACAGTGTAAATTTGCTGTCCCCTCAAAATAACACACCGCCATTAATGTCTAAACCGCTGGCAACAAAAGTGAAAATTTCCAAATTGGGCCCAAAATGTCAATATTTTGTGTGGCCACCATTATTTTCCAGCACTGCTTTAACCCTCTTGGGCAAGCAGTTCACTAGAGCTTTCCAGGTTGCCACTGGAGTCCTCTTCAACTCCTCCATGACGACATCACACTGATGTATGTTAGAGACCTTGCGCTCCTCCATCTTCCGTTTGAGGATGCCGCACAGATGCTCAATAGGGTTTAGGTCTGAAGACATGATTGGCCAGTTCATCACCTTTACCCTCAGCTTGTTTAGCAAAGCAATGGTCACCTTGGATGTGTGTTTGGGTGGTTATTATGTTGGAATACTGCACTGTGACCCAGTCTTCAAAGGGAGGGGATCATGCTCTGCTTCAGTATGTCACAGTATATGTTGGAACTCATGATTCCCTCAATGAACTGTAGCTCCCCGCTGCCAGCAGTACTCATGCAGCCCCAGACCATGACACTTCGACTACCATGCTTGACTGTAGGCAAGATACACTTGTCTTTGTACTCCTCATCTGGTTGCCACCACACATGCTTGACAATATCTGAACCAAATAAGTTGATCCTGGTCTCAGCAGACCACAGGCCAAGGTACCAGTAATCCATGTTCTTAGTCTGCTTGTCTTCAGCAAACTATTTGCAGGCTTTCATATGCATCATCTACAGGCTTCCTTCTGGGACGACAGCCATGAAGGTTTTTCACCTTAATGCATAAAATGCATTAAGGTGAAAAACCTTAAAGTGTTACTAAACCCAGTAATACAAAAATAGTTCATCTGCCCCTCCACAGTGCCCATGGCTTATAAATCTTATTTTCTAATGTTCTTCATTAAAATACTGCCACTATATACCTTTGTGGCTGATCTGTATACCACAATCAGTGATAAACTGCACAGTTTCTCCAGTGCTGAGAGATCAGGAAGGTGGAGATTTCCACTGCAGCCCGTATACACGCATACATGTGTGAGGCCAATATCATGTGACCTGGCTAGCTCTGATCAACAAGTAATTATTCTCTCCATCACAACTGAGCATGTGCAGGTCGGCTATTCTGCCTGTGTTATCTGGCTTTCACCAGATAGACCATGCAGGAAGGGGAGGATCTGTGCATACAGGTTAAAAACAGTCTTTTAACACAATGCAGAGGATTAACCCCTTAAGTTCCACAGTGAGTATAACACGCATTAAATCATAGACTTCTATGGAGGCTTGAAGATGCTTTGAAGCACCCCTAAAGCGACATTGGGTATAATTTTTGAAGTGAAGCAAATTAAACACAAGGTGTAAACAGGACTGTAATCTAACATATTTATTTAGTGACACAGGATTTGACTAGCGTTGAGAGAGCTTTAAAAAAGCGTGTCCTAAGCCATGTTTTGAAGCAAGTGTAAACGATCCCTAAGGCCCGACCGTCCCAGCAGACAGATTTGATCGTGTGTACGGGCGAGCCGACGGATTTGGCCACCCGACAGATTTCAAAGCATGCTTTGAAATCTGTCGGCTGGGAACCCGTCGGCCCGACATGTCTGCTGGTTAGTACGCTAACCAGCAGACATGTCTTCTCGCACACGCGTCGAATGGTTTCGACGCAAGCGCTGAAGTGTTTTACTCCCTGGTGCGGTGACGTGGCGGCGGCAACGTCACCGCCTCTTCACCGACACGTCAGTGCGCTGTCTGCTGGCGGGGATTTTGGTTTGATCGTGATCAAACCAAAACGGCAGCAGACATATTTGTTTAAATCGGTCGGCCCGACCGATTTGAACAAATCTATTTGGTCGTGTGTACGCGGCCTAAGGGTTATGTTGGGTTTCAAATTCCTTTATTCCAAGAAGAGATATCTATGTGAACAGAAATAGCTTGTATTTCTCAAACTCATGGCATGATATATATAGAAAAGTATTAAGAACCTTAAGAAATTCATGGGCAAGTGCCTATGTCAGCATGAATATGTCTTCATAAATACTATTGTAACAAACCTCCAGAGTTCACATTCATTTGTCTTTTTAGCTAGATCAGTACTTTTAAGCCCCGTACACACAATCAGAATTTCCGATGGAAAAAGTCTGAATTACATTTTCCTTTGGAAATTCCGACCGAGTGTGTGCCCCATCAGAGTTTTTCCATCGGATATTCTGAGGAATTCCATCAGAGTTTAGATAGCGATTATGTTCTCTTTTACTCCAATGGAATTCCGTTGGAATTCTGATGTGAGTTTGGACGGGCAAAAGTCCGATCATGTGAACGGGCATAACACTCCTTGAGATCTGTACCATGGAAAAATATGTTTTGTTCTGTTTCGGTTTCGTTTGCCAAGTAAATAATTTTGTTTCGTCATAAGCGTTATGTTAGAATGATTCATTTTTGTAACGTTTTCATTATTTTCGGGAGAGTATATATTCACTTTTCCGAATCGATTAGTATTTTCAGAAGTTCTGTTATTCTTTTCTGTTGTTTTGGGAGATTACCTATACACTCTGGGCCAGATTCACAGAGCGATTACGCCGGCGTTACAGGAGATGCGCGGCGTAAGTCTAAATTTGCGCATGCATTTCGATGCGCCGCATCCCCAAAACGAGATACGCAAGAAATCTACTTTTTTTGACCGGCGTAATTTCGATAGACAGGCGCATCCGTCCGCGCAAAACTGCGCTAGACACACCATTGATTTGCTATTCAAATATGCAAATGAGGGAGTTACGGGGATCCACAAAAGATTGTTGTTGCAGCGCAGGCTACGCGCTGTGCGCAACAGCTGCACGTCCTGTCTAAAATTAGACCATATAAAAGGTGGTATAAAATTAGACAATCCGTCTACATGTCAGAGAAAGCAACACTGTTAGTGAGGAGCTGAGCAGTCACACTTGCTGCACAACAATCTGTATGCCAACATGCCAGGGACATCCTTGCTTATAGCTATACTACTGACTTTAGAGGAGCAAAGAAGGAGGAGGGCACAGAGGAGGGCACGGGAGAGGATATACCGCACACGCATAGACATCTTTGGCATGAGTGATTCTGAGGTGTATCGCATCTTCAGATTCACCCCTCATGCCATCCTGGAATTAACCACAACCTTGCAGGAGGACATCACCAGCCCAACACACCGCTCACATGCAGTGCAGCCACTGGTCAAGGTCTTGGCAACACTCCATTTCCTTGCCAGTGGCTCTTTTCAAAGAACAAGTGGAGTGGTGGCTGGGATGTTACAATCCTCCATGAGCAGATGTGTGCACCAGGTTGTCCCTGCAATCCTCAGATGCATGGCCAACCAAATCATCAAACCCACCACTGAGGAGCTGCGGCTGAAGGCAATGACAGATTTCTACAGAATTGCCAGATTCCCACGCACCGTGGGGGCCATTGATTGCACACATGTGGCACTCCAGCCCCCCCATGAGACAGAGCACATATACCGCAATCGGAAGCATTGGAATTCCATCAACGTACAGGTGATAGTCGATGCCCAAGGCCTCATATGGCACGTCCGTGCCAAACACCCCGGATCCAGCCATGACAGCTACATCTACAATCAGAGCCCCATCCGAATGGAATTCGAACAGAACGTGTATGGGGACACCTGTCTGGTTGGTGAGTGACATGGGTGGCAGGCATGACTGTCCCCCCCCATGATGCACACATCACAAGGGGCACATGCATGACTAACATCCTCCTGACTTTTCCCTTACAGGTGACTCTGCATATGCACTGGGACCCCATCTCATGACTCCTATCCGGAACCCCCAAACATCAGGAGAGGAAAGATACAATGAAGCCCACGCCCAAACACGTGCAGTGGTGGAGCGCACCTTTGGCCTCCTGAAGTCACGTTTCCGATGCCTGGATAAGTCTGTGTGCCAGATCATCGGTGCATGTTGCCTGCTGCACAACTTCGCAGTAAGAAAGGGCCTGCAGATTGACATACGTGATGACCTGACACCTGAACCAGACAATCCCCCCTAACCGAGGCTACCCCGTCTTCTGAGGGAAGAGCAGCCAGGAGACACCTCACATTGGGCATCTTTGCACGTTAAACACACACATTAATCATGGCACAATGAGAATGCATGCATGCACACCACTGTGGTCCCTAGCACACAAACCCCACATCCTCATCAAATTGGATTGGCACAAGCCCACCATGCAGGACTTGTGAGCAGCAATGCCACGCCACAGCTCCAATTATGTCACTGTACATTCATACACTATTCACACGGACATGGGGATCACTTCTCCCTGGTCCTGGGGAACCCTTCTCCACCAAAACTGAGGGTGACACCCCTTTTCCAGCAGGAATATCACCCCCACATTCCAAAATCATTCACAACACAAAAAAAAATGTCTAGCAAAAAAATAAAAAATTCCAGAAAAAAAAGCCAAAAAAATATAAAAATCATGGAAAAAAAAGAAGGGGGAAAACAAATTAATGCCGCTGGCGTGAACCACGCCTGGGGCGCCCACGGCCACGGCCCCAGCTCCTCAGGGGAGACTCATGGGGGGGTATTCCGGGGAAGGAGGAGCAACCCCTGGTCTCTGCCTACCTGGCGGCCTGCCCTCCAAGGCCACGGCAATTCTGTTCAGGCCAGCACTTAGTGATGCCGTATTGGCCTGGATAGCCTGGGTGAGGGCCCTCACATCCTGTCCAACGTCTGCTGTTGTAGTCTGCAGTTCGTTTAGGCAGTTTGTAAGAGCCCGGGAGTGGCAGTCCAGGTCCCCAAGCGTATCCTTTATGGAGAACAGGCTCTCCTCCATCCGCACCAAAGTCTGGCTGAGCTGTCCCAGATGGTGGGTCTGAAGGGCCTGGTCCCTTCTCAGATTGGCGGGCAGAACCTCGGCCACCCCCTGGTCTTCTGGGACGACTTCCTGCCTCCAGCTGAGGCTTGTGGCCCAGGAGAAGGGGAGCCCCTTGGGAGGGGAGCCCTGTTGGGGGAGGAGTGGGAGGGGCTAGCCCTTATGGAGGGCTGGCTGCTGCCAGCCAGAGAGGAAGACTCCTCCAAAAACAACAATCCACTGGCTGACATGACATCCTCCTCCTCCTCAAACTCCTCCTCCTCAACCGAGGACTCCGGCATTGTCTGGGGGTCCTCATCAGGCTGCTGTCCTGGGGATGGTGCGGTCAGGCCAGATGGCCCAGCACCCCCCTTCACATCTGTGGATGACACAAAACATTCACAGGTTGGAGGATCCATACACAAATATTCCCTCCCCCCCCCCCACACACATGCTACACACCTGATAGGGCAAAAAAACATTACCTGGCATCACGGCATCATGACTGGAGTCATAGCCAGGCAGGCCCTCCACCTGTTGTCTATTAAAGGTGTGGGCCACCGCATGCTCCTTCGCTGTAAGCCTAAAAGGGCATGGTGGGCCCCCTCCAGTGCCCCTGGCATGGGCTGCCATCTGCCCCAGCTTCTTTCGGACCAAACACCGGAGATCATTGATTTTCTTTTCTTTTCGATCCCTCACGTGTCCGGGTCTCCCCCCCCCCCGCTGAATTTACCTGGTCGGTAATGTGCTGCAAAATCTCCCACCTCCTGGCCGGGGTGGTGTTGGCACTCTCCGGGCCGTGGAGGAAACGCCCATATTGGGTAATGGGCCGGGCAATTATTTGTTTCTCCCCCAAAGAAAAATTCAACTTACGCTTCCTCTCAGTCATACTCATACAACAACTCTCTCCCAAACAATCACCAAAAATCACTCACAAAAACAAGCAGGAAAAATCAAGCAACAAAACAAACAAACCAAAATCTATCAACCAAAAAGTCTCACAACAAGTCACCAAAAAACACTTTCAAATATATTCTACAAAACACTAGATCAAGGGGGCGTGGCTTGCACGCGAGCTGAATGGCCGCATAAACTGAGAGCTCCTGCCAGCCGGTCTAAAGCGACGACAAACAGGCAGGTTTACCGACCCATCGAAACACCCAAGCCAGCGGGTACCACTCAGCGGAGCTCGGGGAACGATGTCCCGCAAACGGAAGGACGAGCGGTACCTTCAAAAGCTCACAGCCTTCTCATTCCAGCCGTCACGGAGGAGCCTAGTCCAAGATGGCGCTGGCGGCACCGCGAGGAAGACACCCACGGCCTACACAGACCTCCCCAGCAGCGATCCGGGAGAAACAGAGGGTGGATCGTCCTCACCTGCACGCACCGGCTCCCCACCGCTATCCCCTGACACCCGGAGCCCAGCGAAAGCGCGGATGCGCCTAGACCCCGCGCACCAGGCCGGAACTGTGAGTACACATCTCCATAACCCTGACGCCATCTCCTCTCTGCAGACATCCATTGCGGCCTTCCCCACATCAGGACAACCTGTCCTAGATACAACGATGAAGGACATGCTAGTACTATTACAGTCCTCACTAATGTCCAACCTATCCTCCCTTATGCAGCAATTCTCCTCAGACATGCAGCATATGGGTGATAGAGTGTCATATATTGAGGACAAAATGGAGGAGTGCACAGTGACTGTAAACGACCTGGTTGACACATGTATGGCCCAGCAAGATGACACCGATTGGATCAAATCAAAATTAGCGGACCTCGAGGACAGGTCCAGACGCAATAATATCAAAATTAGGGGGGTGTCTGAGTCTGTCCTACCTGCCGACCTACGCTCATTTGCGGCTACCCTTTTCTCCACACTACTGCCTGATTTGTCACCCATTGAGCTGACAATCGACCGCATTCACAGGATCCCCAAACCGCGGCACCTGGCAGACACGGTCCCAAGAGATGTGCTCCTGAGGGTCCACTTCTACCAGGCTAAAGAGCAAATTCTGTACAAAGCACGCACTCTCCAGACCCTCCCTGCCCCATACGCTGACATTCAAATGTTCGCGGACCTGTCCCAACACACGCTTCAGATGAGGAGGCAGCTGAAATCTGTGACCAAAGCCCTCACAAATCACAAAATAACGTACAAATGGCGCCACCCGGCAACTATCCTGGTGACCCACAATGGGATACCTCACACCATCTCTACGACGGAAGGCGGCACCAAACTACTGCTGTCCTGGGGCATCATCCCGGAGCTCCCACAATCCTATGAAGACAAACTGGGAAGACCCTCTCCTCCACATAAAAATGCCATTTCCGCTGGCCACCATCCTACCAAACCCCGGTAATCAATCCTGCCTGTCCATATCCTGGTCCACAGTACAGACTACACCGGTTGGCAGTTCGTTTTGTTATTGTTCTTACAGCTTGCTTTTCGTTCTTTGAGCCTGAACTCTGCCCCACAAGTTGTTCAGCAGTCGGACCTGGTCTGCTCTGCTGATTGATATCGCTGTAGTTGGACGTTGTCTTTCCTTACTACACTTGATATTTGTGCTCTTCTTTTTATTTTTATTTCATTATTTTATTTTATTTTCTTTATCTTGTTTAATCGTTGCCTTTCTTCTACCTGCTCAATAGTTCTCGTATAGGAGCTTGCACTCCTCGGCATACCCTGAATCTACCCCACATCCAACCGGCACTGGACTTTGATTGCGGAGTACTCTCATACTGTGCCCTCATCTATTGCAACTTTGACTGAGGTCTGAGAATCATCTGTCCGCCCACTGCTAACTGTGAGTCTCCTTCCACACACACAGATCCTCTATCTAACCACCATGTCATTCTCCATTCTATCATTGAACGCAAAAGGACTGAATCATCCAGTCAAACGCTCTTCCTTGTGGAAATCAGCCTTATCACTTAACTGTGATATTCTCTGCGTCCAGGAGACCCACCTGACACAACAATCGCACCCCCGCTGCCAACACCGGCAATTCCCCCATATCTTCACTTCGTCTTATACGAAGAAGCAGAGGGGAGTGTTAATTGCTATCCGAGACTCCATCTCTTTCCAATTGCAAGATAGTATTCTAGACCCGGAGGGACGTTTTATCATTTTAATATGTTTGATTAACAATGTTCAGTACACTCTGGTTTCACTATATGCACCCAATGAACGTCAATTACCATTTCTTAAATCCGTTATGAAAAAAGTCAAGGGCTCCCAGAGGGGTCACCTCCTAATATGCGGTGACTTTAACCTTGTCCCAGAGGGATTATACCTTCCTCTCCCCGCGTCACAACACCTACTCGCGGATAGACCTGTTTTTGTCAGACAGGTCGTTACTCCAAAGAATCACTACCTCAACGATCCACCCCACCACCTGGTCGGACCATGCCCCTGTTAGCATCACCATTGATTCCCAGATCTCCCCATCAAATTCTTACCTCTGGAGGGCTAACAACTCTCTCATTCGAGATCCGCACACTGCTAATCTTATACAGCAACACCTGGAGGAATACTTCTCCCTAAATTCCCACTCCGTGTCTGACCCGGTGGTGCTGTGGGCTGCCCACAAGGCGGTAATCAGAGGAGTATTCATACAACTAGGAGCTAGAGCGAAACGAAATAGAGCGCGGAAAATAGATCAACTGATGGCTGACATAGAGCTCGTCGACTCCCAAAACAAAATTAAGTCCTCTCCCACTCTGCAGGCTAAAATCTTTTCTCTTCGTCACGAGTTGCGATCATTACTTCTAGAATCATTTGAAAAAGCCTGTACAAAAGTAAGGGCTACGACCTACGCAACAGGGAATAAGGCAGGCAGGATGTTGGCATTAAAGATACGAGGTCATAGACTCAAATCAAAAATCCCTTACATTTATCACCCCCACACCAAAGAGAAACTGCTGAAACCCCACGACATTTCAAATGCATTTAGTAAATACTATGAGGACCTTTACAACCTAAAGAATGATAATTACACCACCCATCCATCCCTACAAGAAATAGCAACTTTCCTGGACCGAATTAGCCTTCCTTCACTATCTGAAACACAACTAGAAACACTTAATGCCCCTTTCACGACCATAGAGCTGAAACATGCAATCGCCAATCTACCTAACGCTAAGTCACCAGGACCAGATGGCTTCACCGGGGAATATTACAAAAAGTTCCAACATGTCCTAACCCCCACCCTCTCTGAAGTTTTTAACTCAGCGGCGACGTCCTCATCCTTCCCCCCAGACATGCTGTCTGCGATTGTAGTAACTCTCCCTAAACCGGGTAAAGAACCGACCTCGCCCCAAAACTTTCGCCCTATATCCCTCCTCAATGTAGACACTAAATTGTACGCCAAACTGATAGCTAATAGAATGAACGATATCCTCCCCACACTTATACACACGGACCAATCAGGCTTCACAAAAGGACGGCAGGCATCGGATGCCACACGGCGGATGATAAATGTTATCCACCAAGCAGGAACATCTGGGACCCCCTCTGTACTCTTGTCCCTAGACGCTGAAAAAGCATTCGACAGAGTACATTGGGGGTTCCTATCTTCGGTTCTCACCAAATTCGGGTTCACAGGCCCCATCCATGGCGCAATCATGGCATTATACTCTAACCCATCAGCCAGAGTGTATTCTGCTGACTCACTATCTTCCCCTTTCACCATTACCAATGGGACCAGACAGGGGTGCCCTCTGTCCCCCCTGATTTTTAATCTGTTAATGGAAACACTAGCCCAATCCATCCGTGCTAATCCATGCATATCGGGCATATTGGTAGGGGGCCAAGAGCAAAAGATCAGCCTATTCGCTGACGACGTCATCCTCATGCTATCTGACCCGCCCTCGTCACTCCCTGCAGTCCAGGAGGCGCTAGCCTGTTTTAGTAAAGTCTCCTACTACAAAATCAATGAAAATAAGTGCCATGTCCTGAACTTAGGAATTAACCCCACCACCACCCTTTTATTGCAACAACTATACCCGTACTCATGGGCAGACCATAGCATCACTTACCTTGGCATCCAACTTACAAAGTCTACCAGCCAGTTATTTAGCTACAGCTATATCCCCTTCCGTAGTAAACTCCAGACCGATCTACACAGGCTGGCATCTCAGGAACTGTCCTGGACGGGCCGCTTAGCGGCCTTCAAAATGTTCCACCTACCACAGCTTCTGTATCTATACAGAACCCTACCAATCATCATACCGACCCAATACTTCAAATCCCTTCAATCCATTTTTTCCTCCTACATATGGCAGGGAAAGAGGGCTAGAAGTGCACACTCCACCCTTATTAAGCACCGCAAAGCAGGAGGCACGGGATACGTGGACTTTTACCATTATTACCTGTCCTCGGTCCTTACCCAATCCAGAGAGTGGTTTCTTCCGGAGCCACAAACTCAGTGGGGCAGGTTGGAATCCGCTCTCCTCCCTAATTCCTCTCTTGCCCCCTGGTTGCTCTCTACCACTTCTAAGACTAAACTCCCCTCCTTCATCTCCCCCACTATGTCAGCTACGGCACATGCATGGAACAATTTTATCCGCATCTGTCAAGGTTACCCCGAAAACGCCCCCTTAAAAATCCCGATCGAAACTCTACAATTTAATATAGACATGATATCCTACAAAAGTTGGCGTGAAAGAGGCATTCTATTTATCAATGATCTTTTCACAAATGGTAAGGCTAAGTCGTTCCCCACCCTGCGACGAGAATTCAACCTACCCAACTCTGACATGTATCTCTACATTAGAACTCGACATTTCCTGACTGCCTCTCCCCATTGGGAGCGTAGCATACCTGTGTCCACCTGGTCCTTTCTCAAACACCCCTCGCCCTCCCGAAAGGGCATATCGCTCTTCTACAATACACTCCAACAGAAGACTACTTTTTCCAAATAACCCGCCCTGCTCAAATGGGAAATTGACTTAGGTAGTCCATACACCACCCAACAATGGGCTACAGCCTGCACAGCCACACTCAGGGTCACTAGTTGCTCTACCCTCTGGGAACTTTCCACCAAAATAAATCAGAGGTGGTACCTGACTCCTGAGAGGTTATCCAAATTTGGTGGGACTCAGAGTGATAGGTGCTGGAGAGGATGTGGACACCGAGGGACACTACTTCATACTCTTTGGAGTTGCCCTAGTTTATCCCAATTCTGGACTTCGGTTTTCCGCATTCTCTCCGAAGCCTCTCACTCTATGATCACTCCCCATCCGGGACTAGCGCTCCTGTCGCTCAACCTGGACCAAGTTCCGGTTCAGGCCAGGCACACTGTCCTACATATACTGTTATCTGCCAGGCTCAGCATTACAAGGAAATGGAAAAATACTTTACCTCCCACTATAGGAGATGTCATACAAACGACCCAATTGCACTGCACCTATGAGAAAGTACTGGCATTCAGGGATAAGAGCAGGGTTGAAACAACCAAGAAGTGGCAGCTATGGTCGTCATGGTATGAAGGTAATAGCTTAAGCCCACTTGCCCTACCATGAGACCTCTGGATCCTTTTTTTTTTTTTTTTTTTCTCTTCATTTAGAAACTTGAAGGGGATCCGCCTCGGGGCTCGGGACACAGTCTTGAACCCAGCTGGGGGTGTCTGGAGCTAGAGACGGCCCTCCCCTGGAACACACATCTCAAAGATACCCTAACTTATTCCCTGCTGCTACAAGGCGGCTTCTATCGAGAACGAAACCCAGTTGTAGATAATAGATTGGTTAAAACCTGTTTAAAAGCCCATGGTGTTGTTTGACCACCATGCTTGTTCTTACGTTGCATTAAGTTTATACCTGTCATGATGTTAAACTTGACGAAACTGCTCCGACTATAATGTATCTCACTGCTTTGAACTGCACTGTATTGCAATATGTTGCATTGTTATGTGAAAACCTTAATAAAAATCTAATGATGAAAAACACTAGATCAAACAGTCAACAAATATCACAAAGACAAGTCACAACGCAACAAACAGAACAAAAGCACCTTGCTGTATAGGAAGGGATACAAGGGGATGTACTTTTGCAAAGGAAGTGCGTTTGTGTCTGTCTATTTATGCTGTCTGCGTAGTTCACTAAGTTGCCCGGGGCCACTTCCAATTTCACTGATTGCGCCGTTCCCGAGTTGTGAGCATGTGCAGAGAGGTGCTGACCATGGTCTGCTTCATGTGCGCATGCGCGATCCGGCCGGCCTTTCATTTGCATGGGGTCACGGCTCATTTCAATGTAACACGCCCACGTCCTTCCCAATTTGAATTACTCCACCTTACGCCTCTGAAATTACGTTGCACCGGCGCTAATTTCTGCGCAAATCAAACGAGAATACGGTGATTGCGCCGCTACATTGCGCCGGTCTAACATAAAGGAGGTGCGCTACGCCGGTTTAAAAAAATGCGCCGATGTACGTGAATCTGGCCCTCTGAGTCTACTCTGCTAGTCCAACCCACAAATGTTATGATTCAGAGATTCTGATCTATCTACCTCCATCCAACCCAAACACAATAAGTAGGAATCATCTTATTTCACTTTAATACCTTACTTATTGCAACATGTTTTCATTTCATACGTGTTGCTTTTTTGTAATAATGTCGAAAAACTACCACACTGCTTTCAGTCAAATAAAATTAATGAATATGTACGTAATATGTATTCATTCCTTATGTTATAAAGTTGAATTATTTTTCCCATTCCCAACTGACTTTGTTTGTTGGGCCACGCACAAATTAAACTAATGGTCTCGTTTTTAACCCCAATACAAAAAGAACCTCATTAGCATATATACGCTATGCTCACCAGGATAAAAATGAATGTATCCAAATCAATTTGGATCGTTCATTATGCTGTTACATTATTTCGGATGCTTCAAACATTAACAAAAAAAATCAAACTCACATTGTGTCATCCAAATGAAAGGAATGAATTAATTGTTTTTGTTATAATTTGTTTTGGATTAGTTGAAATGTGTTATTATTGTGATTCAAAGATTTAAATACATCTGAGGCCGTGTACACACGGCAGAGAACCTCGACGGGCAGAAAACATCGTTCCGCCCGTTGAGGGTCCCTGCCGGCCGTCGAAATCGGCGACCCGCCCGTCGGGAATGGCAACCAGCCATTCTTCCAGGCTGGCCGTCGAGCAAATAGAGACTGTGCTCTCTATTTCTGCTCGACAGGCTTCCCGACGGAAGCTCGCCGAGAGCGTACACACGGCCGAGGTCCTCGCTGGAATGCAGCTTCCAGCGAGGTTCTCGCTGGTTTCCAGCGAGAACCTCGGTCGTGTGTACACGGCCTGAATCACACAAAATTGCGATTTGCGATCCATAAGAAAACACATCACATATGTCTACTTGTCATATACTTGTTTGCCTTTGTTTACTCTCAAATTTTTAAACAATTTTGCAGAACAATATGATAAACACAAACGGGTCCGCAGTTTGGCTACCCTAAAATGCAGGTTTTAATGATCCCATTTCAACTCAGCAGACAATTCTGCCAGTGGTTTAAATATAAATCTACATACAGTGCAGGTTCAAATCCTGCCAGTGCATTTTGCTCTCTCTTCATCTCTGTGATTTTGCATAGTGCAAATGTTTTGGTGGAGAACAACATTTTCAAAACCAGATATCTTATATAAAGCTAGAATTGGTTTCCCCTCCATTGGATTGTTCCCATACAATAGGTGCCCAGCAGGGTTGTAGATATTTGTTTCCTGGGGGTGTGTTCAGCTCTCTCAAACTGCAAGAGCGAGACAAGATGGTGCCCCTTGAACCTGCTTAATAAGGTTGGCTATGGGGGTGTTTTTTAAAACAGTGGGTCTGCGTGCAAGATCATATGTCTCCTGCATGTGTAAAAGAAAGTGCGGCTTGCACAGCATGCAATGGCAAATATCAGATGTAATTCTTATTGCACTGAATATTGGCTGTGGCTTTAAAAGACACAGAGCTCAGGGGTCAGTAGTAAGTGATGCAGAATTCAGAGGACTGTAGTAAATGAGGCAGATTTCAGGGGTCAGTATTAAAGGGGGGGGGTATTGATTATGGTTAGACACGATTTCCACTTTAAGAACAAATTAAAGATACCAAACACATAGGGAGTGTGTTGTGTCCAAATGAGTCAACATTTCCTGTGTGACCAGCAGGGTGGAATGAGGTACGTGTAGGGTACTTTGACCGGAGAGGACGTTTTATGTGGGTAGGGGAGAGGTGGAATGAGGAGGAGGGTGGGTGGGAGTTGCTGTAACCTGGAGGGGGGTTGGTGGGTGACAGGGAGGCACAGTGATTAAGAAGAGATGTAGGGAGGTGTTATAGCTGGAGAAAAGAAGGTGGAGTGGTATAGGGGGAGGTGAGGTGGTATGGGGGTAGGTATAGTGTTGTGGGGGAAATATGAGGTGGTATGAGGGGGGTAGTTAAAGTGGTATTGGGGTCGGTGAGGTAGTATGAGGGGTAGATGTGGGGTATGGGAGGATAGATGAGTGGATGGCAGGGTAGGTGAGGCGGTATGGGGGAAGTGAGGTGATATGGGGGTATCTGGCCTGGTATGATGGGTAGGTGAGGTGGTATTGGTGGGTATTTGAGGCAGTTTGGGGAAAAGGTGAGGTGGTGGTTGTGGTAGGAAGACATTTTTACAGTTACTGCCACCAGCAGGATATTCAGCTCACCTGAGTTCCTCAATGCCGCTGTTCTGTCTGGATAATACCTGCACTCAGTGTCCCAGTATCCTGTCTGCAGTGATATCACTTCCAGAAAGATCTTGTCTTTTGAAAATACTATAATTATATTATGTGATAACAAAACACTATGCACATTAATTATAATTTATTTCTGAACACAGAGCCTGGTGTTTGTACTGTATTTGGAGACCCCCATTACAATACTTTCGACGGACGGACATTCAATTTTCAAGGAACTTGTCAATATATTTTAACCAAAGATTGTTCATCTTCTACCTCGCCTTTTGAAGTTATAGTAAAAAATGATGCTCGCCGCACACACTCTTTTTCATGGACAAAAACCGTGGACCTAGTGATAGAAGGAAGCATCGTTAGTCTTCAACAGCATCTTACAGTTAAATGGAATGGAACAAGAATATCATTGCCCTATGAAACACCTCAATTTCATATAGACTTAGATGGTTACCTTTTAAAAGTCACCACAAAAGCAGGTAAGATTTATATATTATCTGTAACTATTGTATGCTCTGGACCAACTTACTAAAGAAGTTGAGATCTGTCACTGAAAAAAATTGAGTATTCACTTCAGTTATCCAATCATGTGCAAATCATCTGCACACATGATTGAGTATTCAAAGTGAACAATAATTCGTTTTTTCCCATGATTGGATAATTGAGGTGAATATTCACACAATGTTTGCCAGTTATAAAAAAATAAAAAAAATCTTCTTTACAGAATGAGTCTCTAAGCCTGAGAAATGAGTAACTATGAAATCTAATATTTTTTTTCTTGCTAAGACAGATTTTTTTTTAAGAGTGACAATGCTAAAGAATGATTCACTGATTCTTTTCAGCCTTTTTTTTAACAAAATGTCACTCAATATAATTTTTGCTTTATTGTTTTCTTGACTGTCTAAAACGTTAATTAGAAGGGGATAACTTTACAATCCAGCAAGACCGCAAATTAATTTAATTACACACATAGGAGGTAATTAAGTAAATGTTCTATCATATTTCCACTTCAAATAGCTAATTCTTTTGAGCAGACAAAAGCAGTTTTACCATGATTCAACTTGCAGTTTTAAGCTCAGACTCTAATATGAGAAAATCAGTCAGTGTTGATGGGAGCCATTAAAAGTGCAGTTTTAAGTACTTATGGAATTATAAGTATATTTTTTTTTGGGGGGGGTTTGACTGCATTATTTTGTTCCATTTATCCTACAGTATTTGATGGAACAGCCTTAAGAAGTTTGAAGTTGTTCCACTGTTCCACTGAATTGTAAACAAAAACTTTACTCAGCACAGTGGCAAAGTGGTTGGCACTTCTGCCTAGCAGCACTAGGGTCATCAGTATGAATCCCAACCAGGACGTTACCTGCATGGAATTTTCATGTTCTCCCAGTGTCTGCGTGGGTTTCATCCCACACTCCAAAGGCATGCTGGTAGGTTAATTAGCTCCTGCCTAAATTGGGCCTAGAGCCCCTGTTCACGTCGGCACAATTTGACATGTCAAATCGCAGCCTATTACTGGCAACGGCACTGTCCCAATTGGTTCAATTCCAGATTTGCAACGCCACACCGATTTCCAAAAGAAGTTCCTGCACTACTTTTGTTGACTTTGGCGGTGATTTCAATAGACATCTGTGCATGAACTTGCACAAATGTCTTGCAAATGGCCCCCAAAGTCACACTGAAATGCAGAATCATGAGCTTTGTGGTTTTATTGGTTGGAAAGTAGTTTATTTATTGGTTGGGATGTAGTTTGGAGGTGTTGCAGAGGTTGAGGCGGCAAGCTTTGGAAATTGATTGGATGTGGGGCCAAAAGGAGAGTTCAGAGTCCAGGATTACACCTCGCACCCTGGCATGTGGGGATGGGTGGATGGTTGTTCCATTGCTCTTGACAGAGAAATCAAGGTAAGAGGCATGTGGGAAACGCTGTATCCTGGCCTAGGCCAACAAGGCCCAGGCCTAGGGCAGCACTTTGCAGGGGGGCAGCACGGAAAGTGGCCCTGCTGGCTTGTGCTACACTGTTGGTGCAAGCTGTTTCTAATTTTGACTGTCCTATCATCCTGGACCACTAACCTTCCTCACTGTGCTATATGTTTTCTGCTGTACCATTGGCATGGTTATATCTTCTTAGTCCTCTCCATAAAATTATCAGAAATTTGTGGTTAAAGTAGAACTATAGGCAACACTTTTTTTTCCATTTCGGATAGAGTAAGGGAGGGTTATAGCCCCTGTCAATATTTTTTTTTTACCATCCCTGTCCCATTGCAGAGATTTCCCTTCACTCTCTGCCCCATAGCTAATCAGGAAGTGATAGGAAATCTATGCAAATTAAGGGAATCCATTCCCCCCCACCCAGACATTGAGAACTAGTGTCCCCACTCGAAAATGTCAGTGTAGTTCTTAAACAGAAAGGGGTGTGGCCTTGACAGGAAGGGGGTGGGTCATATTTAAAGGGGGTGCAGGAATTTAGTCAGGTCTAGGGCAGCACTAAACCTAAATACACCACTGCATGTGGGGGAGGAAATATTACGAGCGCGGTTTTTTTTGGACAAGTTGAGCTTGACGAAATGCTGTGACATCTAGACAGATATGTTTGTTAGTAAGTAATTGATGCGTGAGGGGACTGATGGAGTGAGCTGAGGAGTGGATAGATAGATTTGGGTGTCATCAGCCCATAAATGATATTGAAAGCCATGGAGCCATGGGGCCTCCCTGGGTCAGCATCAGCTGACCCAGGGAGGAGGTGTAGATTCAAAATAGGAGAGGTCCAAGAACAGAACCTTGGGGGACCCCAATGGAAAAAGAAAGAGGAGAGGAGGAAGTAGAATTGTAAGTGAAACTGGAGATAGGTAGGATGAGAACCAGCAAAGAGCACAGTCACAGAGACTAAAGGAGTAAAGTTTTTGAGGAGGAGGAATTGGTCAACCGTATCAAAGGCAGGCAAAAGGTCCAGAAGTAGGAGTACAGAATAGTGTTCTTGCTGTTAGTAAGTCATTTGTGAGTTTTAAAAGAGAGGTTTCTGTGGATTTATGAGAGTTAAATCCAGACTGAAGGGGACCAAGAAGGTTACTCTTAATAAAATGGTAACTCAGTTGTTTAGAGAAAAAAGGGAGCAAGGAGATAGGGAGTAGATTGTTAAGATTGGTAGGGTCAAAGGACGACTTTTTAAGTATTGGGTCACCAGTGCATGTTTTAGAGCAGTGTTTTTCAACTCCAGTCCTCAAGGCACACCAACGGGTCATGTTTTCAGGCTTTCCATTATTTTGCACAGGTGATTTGATCAGTTTCACTGCCTTAGTAATCACCACAGCCATTTCATCTGAGGGAAATCCTGAAAACTTGACCTGTTGGTGTGTCTTGAGGACTGGAGTTGAAAAACACTGTTTTAGAGCGTTGGGGAAGATGCCAAAAGAGAGGGGGAGATTAAAGATGTGGGTTATAGAGTGTAGGATAGAATCAAGGGGTGACTGTAGTATTTGAGAGGGAATAGGGTATAGGGGAAAGGTGGTTAGGCAGGAGTTAGAAATTAGTTTAGAAACATTGTCTATAGTAACAGATTTCAATAAGGGCATTGTTAATTGTACCAGTTGACATGGGGTGTTAAGTGGGGGAGATAAATGTAGAGTGGAGATTTCATCACACATTGAATCAATCTTATTTTTGAAGTGGCCAGCGATCTCATGGGCAGTGAGTAAGTTAGTTGGGGGAGGCAGTGGAGGACAAAGTAGAGATTTAAAGGTAGAGAAGAGTCACCTTCCCTGACTGATCCAATTTCACCTTCATTTCTGTCTCACATTCCTCTTCCCAGACACAAACTAGATGAGAAGGTGTTAATGAAAGTGATAAAATAGGTCTGCTTGGCAGTGTGGAGGTAAGCTTTTTATTTTTGGAGGGCAGATATGTATTGGCTGAATTTTTTGAGAGACTTAGGCCGCGTACACACAATCTAATTTATCTGCTGAAACTGACCGTTTCAGCAGACATCTCCGATCATGTGTACGGGCTAGCAGACAGGTTTTTCCAGCAGACAAGTTTTAAAGCATGCTTTAAAACTTGTCTGCTGGAAACCCATTCGTCTGACATGTCCGCTGGTTAGGACGCCTAACCAGCGGACAAAAATCTCCCGCATGTGTCGAATAGATTCGACGCATGCGTGGAAGTATTTGACTTTGTGGAGTGGTGACGTGGCGGTGTCAACATCACCGCCACGTCATCGCGTCCTCAGCCCGAGGGGATTTTGGTCCGATGGTGTGTACACACCATCGGACCAAAATCCGATGAGACATGTCCGCTGCAAACGGTCCGTCGGACATGTTTGAGTGGACATGTCTCATCGTGTGTACGCGGCCTTAGACTTATGCCACAGATGTTTAAGAACATGGCTACTTTTTAGAGATTTATGGTGTCATCTATTTGCCAGGGTTGTAGGGGTCAAAGCCTCATCTGCCTGTAGTGAGAGAGGTAAGCTCGTCCAGGGTTGAGGACAGGGATTTATAAGCCGATGTGATCAGCTGTGATTGGTCACAGCTGATCACGTGCTTAAGAGGCTCTTTACCACGATCAGAGATGCGGTGTGTCGGAGTGACACACAGTACCACCAATCGCCACGATGCATGCCCCCTGGAGCGCGCATGAGTAGCTGATCCTGCTTGACATCCTATGATGCCCGGTCAGGATAAAGGAGCCACCTTATGGACGTCAATCAATTATAGGCCGGTAAAATGGTTAAGATGATATACAAAATGTCTAGCCAGGATGTATCTTTTTAGTCTAATATTGAAAGTGAGAGTGGGGCATGGTACCTCAATTCCTACATCTAAGATTCCCACTGTTTCCCTCAAGGACACTCAGCCCATTTGGAAAGCCATAAGGTGGGGTAAAGCGAGGTATAGACAGATGGAACTTGAGAAAGAAGGAAGGGAAAAATGTGGTGGGTATATGCCTAGTTACTATGGTCCAAGCTGGACCAGTGTAAATATGTATAAAATGTCCATACCTGAAATTAATCTTTAACTACTTCAGAGCCGCGCTACCGTCAAATGACGGCAACAGCGCGGGTCTGAATAGCCAACATGCCGTCTTTTGACGGCCGCCCCTTTGGGCGTTCCCAGCGCGTGCTGTAGAGCGCGCTGCGGGGAAGCCCTGTGTTGTCCGTGTCCCTTGGACACGGGCAATCACGGCGAGTGGCCAGTCAGAGTGGCCCCGTTTGCGATGCGATCTGTGGGCGAATGAGAGATGATCTCATAGATCATCTCTCATTGCCGTTTTACACAGAGACAGCGTCCTGTCTCTGGAGGGGAGGAGCCCGATCTGTGTTCCTTGTACATAGGGACACAGATCGGTCACCCCCCCAGTCACCCCCCCTCCCCCCACAGTTAGAACACACCTAGGATACACATTTAACCCCTTCCTCACCCCCTAGTGTTAACCCCTTCAATGCCAGTCACATTTATACTGTAATTAGTGCATATTTATAGCACTGATCGCAGTATATGTGAATGGCGACAAAAATGTGTCAAAAGTGTCTGATGTGTCCGCCATAACATCGCAGTACCAATAAAGATCAAAGATCGCCGCCATTTCTGGTAAAAAAAAAATAATAAAAAATAATAATTCTCTCCCCTATTTTGTAAGCGCTATAACTTTTGCGCAAACCAGTCGCTTATTGCGATTTTTTTTTTTACCAAAAATATGTAGAAGAATACGTATCGCCCTAAACTGAGAATTTTTTTTTTTTTTTATTGGGATATTTATTATAGCAACAAGTAAAAAATATTGGGCCAGATTCTCAGAGGCGTTACGACGGAGTATCTCAGATACCCCGTCGTATCGCCTTTTTTTTTTAGTCGTATCTATGCGTGTGATGCTGTGCATCACTTTTGCATAGATACGCTTCTACATCCGACAAGTGTAATCCAATTACACTTTCGGATCGTAGGTGTAATGACAACTCCGGCCACTAGGTGGCCTTTACGTTGTTTTTTCATTTGCATATGCAAATGAAGTAGTACGCCGATTCTCGATCGCTTTTACGCCGCCCCGTCGTCGCGTACGTCGTTTTCGTTCGCGTAAGGTTACCCCAGCTTCTATGTGGAGTAACCTTACGAGGTCCCGTCGGATGCCGTCGTGTCCCGTCGGATGCCATGTTAAGTATGGCCTCGGGACCGCGTCGTGTTGTGCGTCGTTTACGTCATTTGCGTACGTCGATTCTCAATGGGGCTGGCGTACGCTGCGATTACGTCGTTTACATTGAGAAAATGTGACGTCCTTTGGAGCATGCGCACTGGGCTTTTTCCCCGGCCAGCGCATGCGCAGTTCGTTCGACGCGGGGGCGCGCTTAATTTAAATACAAGCCGCCCCATTTGAATTGCGCGGGTTTACGCTGCGCGATTTACGCGACGTAAGCGAAACCTACGGAGCAAGTGCTTAGAGAATAAAGCACTTGCTCCAGTACGATGCGGCGGCGTAGTGTAACTGGCTTACGCTACGCCGCCGGAATTCTTAGAGAATCTGGCCCATTGTATTTTTCTTCAAAATTGTCGCACTTTATTGTTTATAGCGCAAAAAATAAAAACCGCACATGCGATCAAATACCACCAAAAGAAAGCTCTACTTGTGGGGAAAAAAAGATGCCAATTTTGTTTGGGAGCCACGTCGCACGACCGCGCAATTGTCAGTTAAAGCGACGCAGTGCCGGAAGCTGAAATTTCACCTGGGCAGGAGGGGGGTGTATGTGCCCAGTAAGCAAGTGGTTAAGGACCCACAGCAGAAGAATCAAATCATAAGAGTCTTTATTAACAACACTAATGGTTAGTTTCTGTGCACATATATATCAAGTCACTAGACTGAATCCTCTGGGCATGGTGTCCTAAGTTCATGATACTGAGAGGAGTTCATGGACTGAATGATCTATGGCAGTCAGGTATTTGTAAACTTCTCTTCTGTGTTTGGAGGGAGACTGTCTGTTCTTGCAGTTGCCTATTGTCTTGTACCCTCCTAAGCAATCAAATTGTAGAAGTAGAGGTGACCTCAGTGCAGTATTTTAAAGAAGTGTGAAATTATTTGGTCGTCTTTCAACGTTTTAAATCAATTATTTTTATATTATAATACAATTTCCAGATTTTCAGGAAGAAGAGTCTGAACTAAAAAGAGTTTTGATGCATAGCTGAAAAGTTGGCATTTTAATGAAGTAAATGGGGTAGTTCCTATGAATGGTTGGAGCAGACAAGTTTTTGTTGGAGAGTTTGTTGGATATGGGAACAAGTAACGCTAAGAACATCTGGTAAATTTCCTGGACAGGCTCAATACTGAACAGACATGCAGGTCCACAGAATCCTAGAAGATGTGTTAAGAGCTTAAATTTGTTTTGACAAAACTGATTTGGGACTGTAATATCCTGGTTGTAGATAAACACCAGGTGAATACTGAGAAACTTCTTATTAACATGTGTCAGATACATAGTGAGGATTCCTCTGAGATTTGGTCTGCACAGTGCATTACTGTTCCAGACAAATATTATTTACTGTTAAATGAATTAAACAGCAAGTAAAATTAATGAGCCAATTTTTTCATGTAACGTGATCATTTTTAAGTCACAGGGAACAATTATATAGTATTATGGTTCTATAGCAAATATTGAATTTCATAAAGAATACTGTTCCTGTTTCTGCTCCCTTGGTTACCACAGTAATTCCACAACCTCCTAAGTCAAATGAAGATCATACCCTGTGACCTGGGGTTGTGGTATATTTATATAAGACTGGAAATATGTTATTCTCTTGTTCAAGATCCTAAATCAGTTTCTGACATGGTGATTGGGTGATCAAACACAAATTCATCAACAATCACTTTACAAAATGTGCACGGAATTTCAGAATACAGCTCTAAAATTGTTAATATAAACTGAATTCCTTTAAGTAAGAGTAGCAAAAACACACATTGGTTTACAACATATACAGTTCCCTTTTAAAATTCTTAGCATACACTTGTAGAATGTTTAGTGAACAAAACATAAAACTTTCTGCATTTTCAATGCATGAAATTATGAAATTATCTGGAATTTAAATGTCAGGAAGGAAGCTAATATTTGTCAGTGATATTTATGTGGTGGATAATGGCTGATTATTCCCACAGAAAAATCTTGTGTATTTTATGGCTTAACCATTGATCTGGTCCCTTGAGACCTTCTACGTTTTAGTTAGGTATGAGACTTTCATTGTCCATTTTATTTAAAGGCATAGTAAAAATTATGAAAATAGGGATGCAAACCGTAGTTTAGACTATCAGTTCTATGGAAAATTACAGCTTTATATCCATACTGGTCCTCTTAAAGATGTGACTTTATTATACATTTAATTAAAGAAATCCCTCCCAAAAAATGACCAAAAAAGCAACAGGTTTTGACAGGTTACTTTTGGCTGGACGATGTGATTAACTGTGAATTTACATTGTAAGGCATTTTTTTTAAAGGACGTTATTTCCTTTGTTTTTTAAATGCGTAAGAGTACCATATACTGTATGCACCCCTAATTCATGTGGAGAGCAGTGTCTGGAGGCCTCCTTATCATATTTGGATAAGACCTCCACAACCACTGGGCCAGGATTCCTCATCAACATGAGGACAAGTGGACAAGTGTTAATAATAAGGCTGTTTTTTGACACAAGAATGGATTTAGGATAGTAGAAATGAGCTTCTGTAACCCGCAGGGGCCATTTAATACGAAATTGACCCTTTAAAAACCACATACATCACTTTCATTCCACTATCCTCATTGATTTAATTGTATGTTCCCAAACTAGTTGCTGTATTATTATACTGCCCGAGCCAGAAGAAAATCTATCAAACACTAAACTAACTTTTATTTAGATACAATGTGAAAATGTACAGCCTTTAGCCATTATCCTTCAGACCTTTTTTTTGAACATAGAGATTTAGCCCCAGTTGCACATAAGATATGGGCCTGTTGGTTCGCCTTTACTTTCTCCTCTAAGTATGCTGAACTCACTTCTCAACTCACCTGACCATGGCCACTCCACATAAAAGGTTTTCTTATTGTCGCTTATGACTACTGCATGAGCCTTCCACCCCATTCCCCCATTCCCTGCCTGTACAGACCTTTTCTCTTATTTCTCTTTCATCTTTCTCTTACTTCTCCCATATGGAGACATGTTCTTATATACCTGTAATTAGTGATGCCTTTAACACCTACTGACTGGTCAATAACTTACAGAATTGTCAAGAATTGTTTTGACATCTGTAACTTCTGCCTGTGTTACTCTAAACAGTTGTATGTATAACATTTTATAACATTTTATTTTATGTTGTCTCATACTTTGTTAATATTCTTATTTCAATAAAAACATATTGAATACATAAGAGGGTTGAGGTGGCAATACAGGTACTGGATTTTTTTTTTACCTTAGTACATGGAATGCATTAGGTAAAACATGTTTAGGCTTTGGAACCAATTTAAAGAGCAGCAAAAACTGATAAGGCCACCCATTACCACTCATAAGTGCTGTTGTATAGGGGATTGCAAAAGACTGACACCAAATCATATTCAGGTACTTACACTAGATGCATTAGAAAAGTACATTTTATGATTTATTTATGAATACAGAGCTGTTGTAATGTTTGTCTGTTATATCTGTCTGGAGATTAGCTTTAAGTTTAGTACAAGCTAGTTTGAGGTATTCTGCCTGAAAAAATGCACTATCCACATATGGCATTTGAATAACTATGTGAAACATTTCTGCATGCTCAAGAAAAGCTTGTTACCTTTATCATCTCTGCTCAAGCCTTGAGGGTCGCCCCCAGTCTGTTTTATAGCCTGACCTGTACTGTGGACACAAACTGTTAAAGACAGCGTTAAAACACTATAGCAGATGTCAGTGAAATGGGCTCTGTAAACACAAAGGAACCTTTGAGCTCTTGTAATAAAGGATGTGGAATCCCTTGCACTTTTGGCAAGATATCATGACCAAGTCTGGGTCAGACCTATAGACAGTTTTATACAGAGTTGTACCTGTTTTATTTTGGAAAAGTGATAGTAATAAGCACTTATGTTGTCATTTTGATTTACAACATGTAAAATGCAAACAGTATATGTATTTTTGGCTGAATTCTGACCTGAAATGGACCAAAACATTCACAGAGCTCCTGTGCAAGTTCACACCAGAGCAGCAGCGGAGATATGTAAACTGGCTCCATAGAGAGTCAAAATCTCGTGCTATTTAGAATTGGATGTGGGGAACCCGAATCCAATTCGCAATGGCGTGAACCCCAGCCTTGGTGTTTTATTTGTTTAGTTTTATTAAAGTATTTAACATTTTTAGAATCATAACATAGCACACTGGGAAAGGTTTGCTCGATTTACGATTTAGGTTATGTTCCTTAATGCCTAATTGCAGCCAAAATAAAAATGAAATATCAGCACAAGTCTGTGTGAAATCCTGAAGAGTGTAGAGTACGCGTCACTGGTATCCGGATGGTGTCAACCAGGGTGGGGGGGGGGGGCAATGGGTCCAGTATTCCTCAGCTGAAGGTTGATCCAGTGTTAATATCCCAACCATATGAGTGGCTAGGACAAATGGAGAGACTCAAAAAGCTTTCATCCACAAAACATGAAACTAAAGAAAGAATAGGGGCTCCGATGGTGCAGGTCAAAAGGGTAGATTTTAATAATAAAAACCGACATACAGGATAAAAGTGATCACCGTTCAATAAAAAAAGGGGGCAATATGGGGAGCGGTGTACCTGGGCCAGCTCTGGTCTTTGGCCAGTCAAATGGTCCAGGGGCTTAAGAGGTTAACACAAGACACAATACACATTTCAGAAATATGAACACTTGCAATGTGGGGGAGTGGGGCACTACTAAAGTAATTTAATTTTTCCTGGAGTTCGGCTTTGATTTACTTACAGCGCCGTTGAGGATATATAATATTGTTGCTTCATCCAAATGTTTAAACTGTTTTCAGTGATTAAATTATATTACCCCCTAATTGTGTTTATCGGTTGTTTTATTATTTTTAATGTTAGCAAAGGCCAGCAAAAAGGGACTTTGGGACAAAAATTACTAAAGCAACAATGACCTAAGATCATGTAGCGAAGCCAAAAAGAGTCAAGTTACTTCCAAATTTGCATTGCCATTTAGAAATTAGCTTTATGATGTGTTTTAAAACCGCTTTCAAAAGCATCAATCATTAAGATGTGTCATTGGCAACAAAGCACATTTGTCTTAAACAGTAGAAATTCTTCCAAGGGCCTTATTAATTAATTTACTGTAATAGCCACAAAGCCAGACTCCTGCCAGTGGCTTTAATAATAGATTTTCATGAGCCTCAGTGGGACCCACAGCTTCTTAAATAGGACCCTAGAAATTGACATAACTGGAATACCTACAACATTACCAGCGTTCTAGTAACCAAGCATTTAATCTTTTTCCACTTCTTCAAGTAGATTATTAAATATGCCCAGCGAGAGTGCTGATAGACTTTAGAATAATACTTTACATAAACAAATGATTATGCCTTTTATCTTATAATCAAATTCAGCAGCTGAATGTTTGTTATTAAAAACAGCATCATTTTATTTTGGAACAATCCACATTGTCGTGCATGAGAAACATCTGTGTGTTCTGGCCTTATGTATACAGTACAGCTCTTAGCATTTCTACAAAGAGATGTCTGTTGGAGTCTATAAGGATGTAATAAGTGCATGTAAAGACATTTGTACTGAAGATTTATTATTATTTGCTGGCAAATTGTTACAGTTAAAGTATTTGATTTACTTATTAAAAAAAAAATTGCTGTAGTACATTCCAAGCCTTGGTAAAACTGCAGTTTTAAAAATAATTTGACTGGGCAATGTATATTCTCTCAATCACACACAAAATATTTGTACAGCAGCAAGAGAAATCTCTTAAAAACATAGAAGGTAGATCTTGATTTTACAGTAGAAGACACAGGCTGAGTATTCATACCTTCAGGTGATTGGACACTGCCATTTTTCAGCTCTTTAGCTCCACCCTTTGGGCAACTTCTGCTAACGTTGGGTTATGGTGAGCATTGCCTCTGAGCATGCGTATTTGTTCTTTTGAGTTTTGTCCGATAAACTTGTGTACACACGATCGGAAAATACGACAACACAATTGTTGGTAGACAATTTTAAAGCATGCTACCCCACACTTCTCTGTGGAACATACAAATGGTGGGATTTTCCGCCAACAGCCTGTCATCATACAATTTCTGTTGGATAATCTAATTGTGTGTATGAGGCTTTAGCCTGAAGTGGAACAATAATCAGCTCCAGCAATGTGGCGTCCCTGAGCTCCCTGCCCATCCGCTGACATATTCATGCGGCTGATTTCCAGGACAGGACTGTTTGGAACCTGCATGTTTCATAACAGTGACAACAGCGAAGATATTGCTTACTAAACACATTTAAACCTGCCTAAATAGAGTGCATATACGATTCAGTCTATGGAAAAAGTGAAAAATTACATACAAATGGCATGATAAAATAAAAACAATAATATTGGTCAATGTGGGTCAGTAATAAAAATCTTCAAGATCCAATTGTCACAGGGACAGAAAGTGAGATGAACTCTTCTGAACGGGGCACATATTGCTAAACGAACCTTACAGGGGTGTTAACCCTTTTCTATGCTATCCACAAAACATAAAAATTATCGGAATCGGATTATTGGATTCTTTAATAAGGGGGCCCCCAGATCTCAGCCCCCCACCCTATGTGAATGAGTATGGTGTACATCGTATCCTTACCCATTCACCTGGAGGAAAAAAGTGTCAACACACTACACAGGTTTTTAAAGTAATTTATTAGGCAGCTTCGGGGGTCTTCTGACTTCGGGGGTCTTCTTCCAACTTCTGGGGTCTTCTTCCGACTCTCTTCCCACTCTCCACTCTTTTCACCTGCTCAAATGTGCCTTCCCCGTGCTCTCCGGTGCTTTCTGCCTTCTGCCTGGCTCTTCCGCTATCTTCTTCCAGCTCTTTTACTAGTGGGGGCCCGGTCTTCTCCGTCGTCTTCTTCCTTCTTATTTTGTCCTGATGTTGACACAACGATCTCTCTCGATATAATGCCGTGTGTGCGGTGCACAATGATTTATATAGGCACGGGGCGTGGTCACAGGGTGATGTCACCCGGTGACCCCGTCCCATAGGACGTCACAGTCCCATGAAATGATGGGACTGTGACGTCCTATGGGGTGGGGGCGGCCTGGTACGACTCAGGAGGGGGGCGCTCACTCGTCCCCTCCCCCTTTCCTGACCGGCCGGGCTGGTGCTCAGATAAGTGTCTGGTATGGATTTTGACGTTTTTTTGACATGGGGGTTCCCCTTAAAATCCAAACCTGACTTATGGGCCCGTTATGCTCATGAAGAGGGAACCCATGCCGTTTAAAAAAAAAAAAATTGCCGTGGAGTTCTCCTTCATGCACATGTCATGTAGAAGTCTCATGCCAAAGTCGGATCTGTTAATACGGAATCCGACTTTGACCCGACTTCAGAAGAAAAGTAGTGCAGGAACTGCTTTGAAGTTGGCACGACTTAAAGTCGTGTCAATATGAATGGTAGTCATTGGAAATGATGGAGAATGACTCGTCATACGATTTTGCCATCCAAAATCGTGGTACAAGTCATATAAGTGTGAAAGGGGACTAAGGATGTCCTGAGTTGAATCATCTTATGTATAGAAAGGCAAATATTCTATGTAAGAACCCCAAGAGTTAATAGAATGGGTAAAATGATTTCTTGTGACTCCTCCAATGAAAGCAGGTATTTAATGACTAGGTCATCTGCTTTATGGGTGAGCCAGTTATAACATCCAATCACCTTTTGGTCTGCCATCATTATGTTATTTTATATGAATGATGAAAAGCCTAAAGCTAAATTCCAGGATGACATAAAAGACCCAAATTTATACAGGGCCATATTAAAACATCCATATATGCATTTGTAAGTGCAAGCACTGTAAGTACCTGCATCTGCCTCTTGCAATCCCCTGCACAGTAGAGTTCAGAAAAGAGCAGTAGCACAAAGAGCCAATTCTGCAGTGCAAAGTGAGTTTGACAGTGTGCTGCTTCTCCTTTCACTGTCCAGTCACAAGCTGGATGAGGTACAAGACTTGTAAATTTTACTTAACGGCAGCAGTGAAAAATAAGGTCTCCTACCCTGCCAAACAGAGCTGTGCAATGTGACAGAGCTGTGTAAATCTCAGAACTTGAAGTATAGTAAAACAAAAAATTTGGTGAGTATAATAGCTCTCATATATGCAGTTTATCTGTGTAATTAGCTGTTGTTTGGGACTTCAGCTTCAATTTTATTATAAAACTCTGTGAAAACGCATGACAGTTTCTATAATATCGATAATTGACCTAATTTGAAGCCAATAGATTTATGCCATTTCCATGTTTGTATGTTAGGGCTGGAAATTTCCTGGGATGGAGACAGCTTTGTAGAAGTGATGGCCGCACCTCATCTAAAAGGGAAGCTCTGTGGTCTTTGTGGCAACTACAATGGACACAAGCGGGATGATCTCATAGGTAGTGATGGAAACTTCAAGTTTGATGTGGATGACTTTGGAGATTCCTGGAGAGTCGAATCTAATGAATTCTGTAACCGCCCTCGTAGGAAGACTGTGCCAGAGCTGTGCCAAGGGACCGTTAAGGTGAAACTTCGTGCTCACAGAGAATGCCAGAAGTTAAAGTCCTGGGACTTTCAAAACTGTCACTCTACTGTTGACTATGCTGTTTTCTATAAGTAAGTGTTATACTAAGCAATATTTTTTTCTATGCCTTATACACATTATACATGTTATACTTATATACTTTATATACAGTAATATTGTGTTGTAGCGGTTATTATTAAGTCCAAATCAAACTTTCAGTTAATATCAACTAAATATTTAATGTCCTCCAAAACAAAAGGTATGCAAAGTCTTAGGCCCTGTACACACGATCAGACATGTCTGATGAGACTTGTCTGACGGACCGTTTTAATCAGACAACTCTGAACTTGACTGATGGTCTGATGTGCGTACACACCATCGGACCAAATTCCTATCAGACCAGAACGTGGTGACGTAGAACACAACGACGTGATGAAAAAATGAAGTTCAATGCTTCCAAGCATGCGTCGACTTGATTCTGAGCATGCGCAGGTTTTTGGTCCGATGCTTTTGTGTACTAACCATCGAACCTGTCCGACGGACAGGTTCCATCAGACAGGCATCAGACAGGTTTTAAAGCATGTTTTAAAACTTTGGTCTTACGGACAACGGTCTGATGGGCCGTACACACCATCAAACTGGTCTGATGAAACTGGTCTGCCTTACAGTCGTTCTTATTTAAAAAGCCGCCATATCCTAAATATAAAAACCTGTTCTATGCCATCTCTGTGTGGAAGTAGTGGTCTCTCTGCAGAGGTCTGGCATTCCACCTAGTGACTCAGACCTATGGTAATGCTATCAGCGAATCTCATGCTCACTGCTTATTGTAGACATCTGGCTCTGACTTAGCAAGGGACATACTGGAAACTCTGCAGTAAGACAAATGCTTCCACATAGAGAAGGTGTTTCTCTGAAGCTTGTATGTGGGAGGGGCATGCATTTCTACTAAGGTTGTTCAACTGGGCTTTAATAACAGTAATATCCCCTGTGTCACTGTACACCAGGGATATGTAATTAGTGGACCTCCAGCTGTTGCAAAACTACAAGTCCCATCATGCCTCTGCCTCATGGTGTCATGCTTGTGGCTGTCAGGGCCTTGGTATGCCTCATGGGACTTGTAGTTCTGCAACAGCTGGAGGTCCGCTACTTGCATATCCCTGCTGTACACTGTAGGGCAGTGATGGCGAACCTTGGCACCACAGATGTTCTGGAACTACATTTCCTTTGATGCTCATTCACGCTGCAGTGTAGTGAGGCATCATGGGACATGTAGTTTCAAAACATCTGGGGTGCCAAGGTTCACCATCACTGCTATATTAAAATACAGAGCAGAAATCAACATTTTTCACAAACTCCCTCTTATGCACACTGTGACATACCCCATTCATAAAATTGGCCAGTGTTGTGTAGCTCAGTGGAGTAATTTCTGTTCAATGCAGCACAGAGTTCCATAATTGGACGAGAATCAGCCTTGTGACTTTTTTTTTTTTTTCATACATTTTTACTGTTCTCAGCCGATTTCAGAGTCCCAAAGTCACGAAGCACAAAGCACATTTGTAAAGAACATCACCATGGTTTATACATATGCAGAGTTTTTTTTTTTTTAACCATATGACTGCTTTTAAAATGAGACCCTATGTAAAATGAGCAGTTAACAGTAGGAAAATAAAGTATTTCAACAAACACTATTCACCAGACACAAAAGCCTTGTTTAGGTAAGTGTACAATCTAAAGATGCAATGTCACTTTTACATGGGAGTTTACGTATATTGGTAATTTTTCCAACATTGAAGAGATCTTAGCACAATGTGACAGGTTTCATGACATTTATTTTGTTATACTGTATTTTTCTTGTCCTAAAGTCACTTTAATAACTTTGAAAAGACCTATTTAAAATAGGATTTTTCAAAGTTCTTGCAAAGCCTTTGCTACTTTTTTGTTAAACGTGCTTTGTTCGAGTCTTCTGTCAATTTTTCAAACAGAGCAATTTAATATCAGTGATCAATCTGCTGAAAGGCACGGAACAGTGTATCATATTGCTTCTAACCCAATAGGTATTTATTGTATCACTTCTCCTAGAAATACATCCTTGTTTCTATATTCACGTTACTTGGCCACAGTCACCGTGCATTTAAATCACTGGCACCATCTAGTTTTTCCTCTATTGCCTAAAAAGAAAAGACATCCCTGACTTTCCTGCAGCAAAATACTGATGGATAAATAAAAGCCACTATGTTTTTCTTTTTTTTTAATAAACCACACGGTATAGGAAGAATGTGTTTCAAAAACAGAACCTTGCAGATGTTATATGAAATAATGCAATTCATCTGTTGATCTAAACCTTTTAAAGTGGATCTATCATTACAATTTGAATGGTACATAAATTAGCAGGTCATGCATCTGCATTACCAAGTTACATAATTATTTCAAGTCCCTTGACATAAATAAAAAATGTATACTGTTTTCAATCAGACAGACCCAGTTTGAGAGACTTGAAATGAGAGAAGAGGATTAAGAAGGCACAACTATAGATACAGATAATTACAACCTATACATTGAAATAGATTTATAGTGCATTAGCAAAGACTGACAAATAATTTCAAGTAAATCTGTCATTTAAAAATAAACTTGTTTCATGTATAAAGTACAGGTGTGCTTCAACCTCCAGCAGCCTGGGCCATTCTTATAGGGCGAAGTTCAAAATCCAGCATCAAAGCCCTGCCTCATGCACACTCCTACTGGCCAATGTGATGGGCTAAAAGGAAAGTGAGGAAGGGATAGAGCAAGCTTTGGCATAACCAGTTTGCCTAATCACAACTTACCAGAACTTTTAGTCTAGATTAATATTATACTTTACACTTTTTTCCGTAAATTATTAATTATGAATAAAGAAGCTGAAGTTTATATTTTTTACAAACAGTATACAGTACTATATAGTAAAAAAAAAAAGAGATTACAATTCCCATTTAAAGTCCAACTCTGGCCAAAACCAATTTTATATTTGTATAGGGATCCTTTATATAGGTATTGCAGTTTATTCATGTTGGGAAAATTTTACCTCAATTCCTGTCCTGACCACACCCTTAAATATATGGTATCACAATTATAGTAAAGTGACGTATGATCCCCACGATGGGGACACATCAACAAAAACCTAGTTCTAGCCTTTCTTACTAAGTTTTGGCTGGAGTTGGGGTTTATGTCAGCAGTGCATAAAACATGGTATCACTTTATGCCGTTGATGAATGTTTTTATATTCTTCAGGGAGTGAAATTTTAAAAGTGTATTTGTTATAACTGCTTCCTTCAATAAAATGTAGCAATCCTTCCAAAACAAGCTAGGTACTGTCGGCCATTTCCGTTAAGTATGTGCAGTATTTTCAAAACTGAAGCACGCATCTGGTATGTCTCAAAATATTACATGTGACGGCACTGTTTCTGTATTTTATGCATTTAAAGGGAAAAATTACTTTACCATTACCTGTTTTTATTGGGTGCCTCAACTGCCCTGTATTCTGAGCTTACTGTTGGATAGGACATTTATAGGTGTATTTAGTGCAGAATAAATCTACATTTTCTCCACTCTACCTACATCTAAATGTACTGTCTAACTACAAGCATGGAATCTTGCTAATAAAACCTCCTGTGTGCTTCATTTGAGATGACTGTATTTTGACTTTACTTTGTTTCTCAAGTTGGTTTTTGAGGCCTGGCAACCTGTCCCATCAATCCATCAACTTCCTGTCCAGTATGAGGTGGATGGTTCGTACACACTATCAGTTCAAAAACCGATCGTGTCAGAACACGGTGACGTTAAAACACAATGACTGGCAGAAAAAAATGAAGTTCAATGTTTTTGAACCAATGCTTTTGCGTACTAACCATCGGTTTTGACCAATCGGTAGGCGTCCATCGGTCCAATTTTAAAGCAAGTTCTAAATTTTTGGACTGAAGAACAACAGACTGATGGGGCGTACACACAGTTGGTTTGGACTGATGAAACTGAACTTCAGTCTGTTTTCATCAGTTTGGACTGATCGTGTGTACAGGGCCTAAGATTCTCTTCTGAGACTGAATGAATACCATTTTTGTTAAAGGGGCCTTAGAGGAAATGTACCCATACTCATATATTTATTCACACTTCTTGTGTCTGTGAGGGAATCTGACCAGTGGGACACAGAAATAAAATAAAATCTTCCTGGGATTTTACCCTTTTCTACTCTCCCCATACCTTAACTAAATATTTTCACTTTAGATATAATTTAATGAATTTGTTATACAGCCACAAAAAGGGATATAACAAAAGACCAGTAACTCGTAGCAACTTTTAAAGATACACCTACAGTAAAATGGAAAGTAATTGGTTGCTGTGGGTTGCTTCAGGTAAAAAAAACATGCAAAGTTGCTTGCATTATATATTATATACATTTTTTTTTTGTACAGCCAAAGATTTATCTTCTGAAAAATGTCACAAGAGTAATGTAGCTTGAATAACTAAACACATCCTCTGAATTCTGATACATGAACCAGTCATGATAACCCTTCACTTACACGGTTCCTCTTTAAGTGTTACCATATAAAGTATAACCAAGTACAACTAGTGCCATTTTAAATCATCAACATCAAATGGTAAATGATCTGTGGAAACTTTTTCTAGTTGGATGTAAAACACGACCAGATAATTCAAGATGTATGTGATATTTGTATTCTCAGTTGTTAGTTTTTTCCCTCTGACTAGACTGTATTTCAGTCTCTTTTGTACCTGTGTCACTTCCACATAACTCTCCTGCTGAAATAATATAAGTATCTGTAACACATTACTATAGGTATAAAGTATGCATGCATGATTTCATGTGACCATGTTTAGTGCTGTATTTCACTTCTGTTCTCTAATGCAAACATGTAATGTTTTAGTAGACACATGGGAAGAAAAGAAACAGCTGCTGCTTTTTTCCCCCCACTAAAGTATGTTTCTCTATCGCAGTACTTGTAAAGATGTTATAAAAGCTTGTACTTTACCATATGGGAACAGATAGTTAAACGTGACAGAGAATCAATGGAAATAGCCAAAAACATATGGACACTTATGATGTAGCCTGACTGTATCACACTTAGCACAAAATGGATTTTATATCGATAGTGAAGGATCTATAAAAAACAACTTACAGCATGAAAATAATAAAAACACAACAACTTAGTAATGCATTAGGCCAGAACGTTTGATGCTACTCTTTAGTAAAAGCAATATTCACAATGGAGCATAAAGGTCAGTTTCAGCCAAAGCTTTCCCTAGAGATGGGAAAGGCTAGAACTTCTGTTGAGTTTTTATACCTTTCTGTTTGCATCGCTTTCCTGCTTCTTTATTTCCCATTTAGAGGAATGCGGGATAGGTACATTACTTTTCCATTGCTGCATGAGCTGTTGGACACAGGTATCACATGAATCAGTAGGAAGGTAATGTACCCTCGACCCTCGCCTAGGTGAGGAATTTGGAATACCTATTTGGTTATGGTTTCTGACACCCATGTAATCCCCCAACTTATGAGGCTCAAGTTGCTGAAAACGTGATCTCCATCTGTGTATACGCGAGATCTGGGTGCTGGCTGCAAGAATCACAAGGATAAATCTGCCTCCTGATGACATCAGACTGAAAATACTCTATGCTCCAAATGCTCCTTTCCATCACCAATTGAACCCCACTTTTGGCGGAAGCAAACTGTGCTGTTCACTCTTACCGACCAGAAGTAAAAAAAAAAACATGCCGTACACCTGATAGATGACAAATGTCCTGGTTTATTGTGTAAACCGTCCACAAACATGGCAGTGACAGTCTTGGTCATTATGACTAAAGCCTCATTGGGTGAAATACAGCCAGTCCTAGGGTGGCGACTGTCACTGCCATGTTTGTAGATGGTTTACACAATAAGCATGGATGTTTGTTATCCATCTGGCATGTGGCAACTTTTTTCTACTTCTGGCTCTCAATGACATACAGGACATAGAAGTCAACACTGAATAGGGCCTTCAGTGGGGAATAGGGAGGAGGGAAAAATAGGGAGAAAGAAGAGGACAGATCTGGATTTGCTTGGTTGGGTTGGTATATATATTTTTGCAGCATAAGCAAGCACAAAAGGGAATGGACAAATTAAGGATTATTTTAATTGGGAGGTGGAAGGTCCACTTAGAATAGGGGCTTGGTTAGCCATCACTGAATCCCAAAGCAAGCTTATGACTATATAGGTGGTTGAACCTCTTTACCACTAAAATACTTCACAGTTTATTGTCTGATGATCTTTTTAAATCCTTTGCCAGGCTTTTAAGCACCCACAACTTTCTTTCTGAGGGCCTTAAAAAGCTATATTGACCTTTGACTGATGTGACCACAGATGTCAATCGCAAAGGGAACACCAGACCTTAGAGCCAAACTTTAAATAAGATGGATCCACCAGCATTCTACATTAAGAGGCTCTATTCATTGGAACCTAACCTGGAACACCTGGTTCTAATTGAAATGACTTTCCACATGACAGTTGTGCACTTATATTAATTTAAAATTTGAGAACAAATACACCATGCCAATTGTATGTGTAATTTGTTCAAGTATATCACCTTTATCTGTAGGCAATTTTTAAATGAAAGTCCAATGTTTGCTTGTTCAAATATGTAAAAAAAAAGTCAAAGATTCCCTGGGATGGACTTATTTTTCATATAGCTTTAGATATTTGTAGTACTCTTCTAATCTATAATTAGAAAGTTGGATATTACATATAGCCAATAACGTGCCTGTTCCTTATGAGATCCAGCATATACTGTATATATTCAGGCTTTGAACATACCAAATTTTTTGTTTCATGTCCTACAAAATGTAAGTTTAATTTATGAACCAGTACACTGTCGATTTGATTTACAGAATCTACAGTTGTATGATTTAGGTAAGGAGCAAGTTTAGCTGCTCAGTAACTATGAAAAAATATACAAATACTTTTTCTTTCTATTGCCACAACTTGATGAAATACAGAACCACAAACCTAAGTGATGTGTTTATATAATTTCCCAAAAGACTACAAGGAACTGCCAAAAAGAACAATTACATCAATTTATAGCCTTCTGATTAACATGCTGGTACCCACATTGTTTTTTGGTTGCCAAAGCCCATTTCTATATGTATGCAGAATCAGCAGATAAAGAAGCAAAGTAAACCAAAACTGACAGGAGATGTAAGTGCATATTTAGTTACTTTAAATACATTTGGAAACTTTCTTCATTTCACCTTCCGACAAGAGTGAGAGCATCTAAACTCATAATTTCCTTTCATTGGCTACCAGTGACACTGATCACTAGAAGATGACAATGCTTTTTTCTTTTATTATTATTTTAGATGGCCAAAATCAGTTACTGGAGACCATTGTTTAAAGGAGGAGTCTGGTTAGGATTTGAAAAATGTTTTACCATTGCATGGGTGAGCTTCTCTGTTGTATAGGGGGAAACAATTAAGGTAATATACTGACTTTTCCTCTTGCTTTAATGGCAGCTGCCATTTTTCTCTCCTCTTTCACACTCTGGGTTGTAGGTGAGTCCTTGGCGGCCTTATATACAATGTACAACTTGCTGGTAGATCTAGAGATTAAGACAAGCTTTGCATTCGCATTTAGCTAGCCCAACTGAACTGCCTATGTTTTTGACAGGTTTACATTAATGCTTTATACAGTATGCTGGTTTTGTTTAGTTTGCCTGTAGATGTGCAAGTACTAGGTTTAGTCAGTATAGTTTCTGAGATCCATCCATCGTCTTACCCACTAAACATAGCTCAAACAATTCTTGTTTGTGTAGCACCCAAGTGCTCATTATTGATAGTTTTTTTTTAAATACTTTTCCATTGATGGCTGAATCATTTGAATTAATAACACAAATTAGGCCACTCACAGACAACCTTCACTGTGCAGGTAACATTTCACTATGCAAGGGAATTTTCCCCAGAGCTTAGTGAATATGGTTAAATTTACTTAAATAATGAACAGTCTATTTGCCTTTATTAAACCTTTCATTTACTTTAAACTTTAATTTCTTTAGGCTCTGTTCACACATGCTGTGGTCCACGGCTCACAGCATGGGGACTGGTGCGTCCCTGTTCACCAATTCAGGTGAACTGGACCAGAAGACGCACAGGGCCCTTTCACAGACCACAGCCACCCCAGAGCTGTGTGAACCGGCTCCATTTAAGAGTTGGTCTTACTGTCATGCGAATTGGATGCAGGGAAAACCTGCATCCAATTCCCATTTATGTTAACCGGCCCCAAATTTGCCCACAGTTAATGTTGGTATATATTGTGTAGAAACAATGTCCACTTACATCAGATCCTGATGCTCCTGTACACTGTTGCCAAATGCCTTATATATTCAAACTTTTTAATGCAATAATCCTAAAAGAAGGTTATGTGCTTCCTATCAGTGTACACATTGTATACCTTTTGTCGATAATCTAACTTATTCAAATATATTGTTCTGTCCCCTGTAAAGTTCAGAATGCAAAATCTGTTGTGTATTGTGGTCATAGCTACAACTCATCCCCAGTCCTACACACTACATTAGTCTATTCATCTATGATGTATCGAGGGAGATTGTTATACTCCCTTCACCACAGTAATGGAAGATGATTTTATTGTCCATGACACACACACATGTAAATCACTGCCAGAAGAATATTCTCAGACTTGTGATGAGAAGTCTTGGATGGGAATTCAAAGTAGAAAGCCTTGCTTTGAATGTGAACCTGGTTCTTAGCAAGACCTGTTGACCTAAGCAAGTCTGTTTCCCCCAGTCTTCCACACACTTGTGTGTGTTCACAGAATGTCTTCCAGCAGCCTGGGACCAAATTTGAAACACATAATTCTCTTTGTATCAAGAGTTATCACAGCTGTAATATACTGACCCATTGCCAGAGAAATCACAGATGTGTCTTCTTCCCTCTGGGTATAGCATGAAGTAAGAAATAAGGTTGGAAGGAGATTTTCACAAGAATCTGACCAGGCTATGGTCTTGGACAATGATGTGTTCACCTGGGATAGCCTCTGGCTTTCCTCCAGTCTTTGCTGTGTAGGATTCTTCTCCGACCCACTCTCTTATTTTCTTTGATTTCCTATATAAGAAACCGATGGCTTCTCATTTTGTAATGTTTGATAGAAAAAACATATGAACTGGCATTCTCTCTTCTAATATTGGTCAAAAAATCATTTCACAGTAGTATCCATGGAATGCTTTTAAAACCTTTGTTCTGCATCCTTTAGAGAAGATTGAGTTTACATTCACTGGATTTATATAATATATTCCAGAGCAGCTATGATAAAATAGCCATCTTGTAGTTAGCATTTGGGATAAGCTTTGCATTCTTACATTTTTGGCGTAGTAAGGACTGTAATTATGGTGCACCTGCACCAATACATTAAAAACTGCAGAGTTGCTTCTGTCTAGGTGGCAAGAGCTTCAGCGGTGCATTCCTAATGTAAGCTAATAAAGTAAACAGGAGATTTTTAAATCATGCAGCAGATAGCAGACATCAATATAAGACAGAAGTGGAAAAAAAAAATATTTTTGAAACCATAACATTTACATTTTTAATGAAAGCTATCATAACAGATATTGACAATATTGGACATCACTTTAAAGAATTGATCCTAATACTTGTTCGACACATATTGTGAGAAGGAACAAAACAATGTACAACAGAAGAATCAAGTATTAATATCTAATTGTTAGTCAGACCCCGCTTACTCCAGATGGGATCAAACTGTAAGGAGGGGTTGACCAACAATTTATTATTATCAACAAGGATAAAGAACTTAGTAATTAATAATGAACTACATCTAAATCTCATATACTAAGAAAGGTTATATCAAACTCACCAGTACTATTAAGGGTTACATTTTTGTAGGTATTTAGAAGCTCTAGGATAAGATAGCCAGGCTTACCATTTATTTTTAAAGGTAGTAGTGGAGTAATTTTTTTATGCTAGCATTATTTGAATTGAGCTTGCGTGTTGAATCTAGAGATTACATTCGAAAGATTGGCTGCTTTAGTGGATTTCCATAAACTGGTTATAGTAAGCCTTACCACTATTAATATATGAGCCACAACGGTTCTGGGGTAAATATCAAGATTTATACCTGATAAGGCCATAGCAGGAGTAAGTTTAGTTAGGTTGCCTGTGAGGTTGGACACGAAGGTGGATACAGATTTTCAAAAACTGTGAAGGTTTTTGCAACTCCATAAAGTGTGGAGGAGGTTGCCAACATGTTTGTTGCATCTCCAGCATATAGGGAAGGAGGTAGGGTATATTTTTGGTAATTTATATGGTGTGAAGTACCGTCTGTTTAGAAGTGGAAACATTTTAAGCTGTGTTCGGCTTAGATGATTTTGTTGTTTTTTTTTGCTAAATTTGTCTACATGTGTTATATTTCTGTGATATCAGAGACAGCCTATTATGAGCATAATGCTTATTATAGTTAAACTCCAGGCAGATAAAAAATAAAAAAAATAAAAACACAAATTATTCTAATTATGTGTTAATTAAAAATGATGACTTTGATTTCTTAAAGAGAACTAGTGTATGTGACTGAATTAGACCTGGTATCAACCTCCTGTAAGTAGGGGTAGAGCTACTAGACATTAAGGTATGCATGCACATGAGATGAAAATAAATATGCTTGTACTAGAGCAGTGTTTCTCAACTCCAGTCCTCAAGGCACCCCAACAGGCTATGTTTTAAGGATTTCCCTCAGATGAAACAGCTGTGGTATATACTAAGGCAGTGAAACTGATCAAATTACCTGTGCAAAATAATGGGAAGCCTAAAAACATGACCTTTTGGGGGGCCTTGAGGACTGGAGTTGAGAAACACTGTATTAGAGTATGACCAAATAGCTTTGATTTGGTTCCTACAGGACCACAGAACTCTCAGCTGACTTCAGAGTCTACTAGATGACTCCTGACAACCTGTAGGTGAGGGGAGATGTCATATGAGTTTTAGTTGTTGGCTTTTTTCACTCTCTCATAAAGCTCCATCTTATGAAAGGCTTGGGTGACAGTTGTCATAGCGTAGTCTTTCCAATCTCAATCTTGGTGGCTTATAACTTCTCCAGAATAGTTCTAAATCTCTTTTGGCACATTGTGCTTTTCATAGAGGTGCTTGGTGTGTTCTTTTTTATGGTCTAGGTTAGGCTATAATATTGGCTTACCAGAAGTTGAACCTTCCAGACCCCTATGTATTTAAACTATAGCTACTTGATACCCCTTGATTACAAAAAGGTAGTTTGCTTTAAATAATTATTGGAAAATAATTGGTCACACTAGTGATAGTGTAGGTGTGGTATATCAAAGGGGACATATATTTATTTATATAGGTATTTTTTGTTTTTAATTTGTTTCTACTTTAAAATGAATAGTCTTTTTATGTTGCTCAGTATAGAAAAGAAGAAGAAAACTAATTTGTATCCACAGTAATTCAATGTTTAAGGACAATAAAACATTAACACTTCTGAGTGGGAAGGGGGTCAATACTTTTAATAGGCACTGTATGTGACCCATAAGGTAACATTTCATGTGTTTTGTAGTTAAATGGCCTTCCCATTTTATATGTTTGAGTTGTTTTCTGTGTCTAGTGGCAGAGACAGCAAATATTATGAGTCATATTGCAATGGTATGTAATGAATGAGTATAGAGAATATGCAGGGATAAATCCAAAGGTCAGCCATTGCCTATTGTACTCCTGATAATTTTGCAGCTGTGTTGACAGTATGTCGGGTTCCCAAGTGTGACATTTGTGGTATATGCCGAGTTTTAATTTTATGAGTTTAGTCTGACATTCTTTTCTTTCAGATTTTAAAGTCTACATGTGTTAGGTGTCACAAATCTTTAAAAAAAAATGACTTTTTGGGTTATATACATGAAATCTGGGTGCTGATGCATGTTCATAACTCATTTTTCAAAAAGCTACATCAGTGTCTCTGCTAAACATTTTGATGATCTAAGGCTCACTGAAAAGAGCCATTAAAGTAGTTGTTAAGGTAAGAAGGGGTTTCATCTTAATGCATTCTATGCACTAAGATAGAAAACAAGCATGACTCCCTCAGGCAGAGGCATAATGGGACTTGTAGTTCCACAACAGCTGGAGGGCCACCAGTTTGAGACCCTTGCTTTAGATGGTAGTGAAGAGTTTAAAGAGACATTTTCTCAAAAGTTAAATTGTGCATAAAACATGATACCCATAAAGAAGTAAGTGAATATTTACCTCTAATGCTTCCAACATGGCAAACCAGAATATATTAATCTAACTTTCTCCTGCTGCTTTCAGTGGTTCCTACTACAAATCTGCCATTCACTACAGAACACTGTAGTCACATGGTGGTCTGAAAAAGAATGCCACTGAGTGCTGCTGGGGACCAGGAGATTGACACTATTTGGGAACTGTCAGTGTCTGCAAAAGACCTCAGACCTCCTCCTAAACTTTTGTAGTCCTGTGCAAAAGTGGGGATATCAGGGTGGCTTCTAGGATAGCCTACATGACAGCGGAGCCATCCTAAATGTGAATAGATCAGGGACATATGCCTAGTACACACAATGTGAATATCAGAAAGAAAATTGAGTGACCCAGATCTTGCATGCTCAGAAATGAAAGAATAGATTACAATACAATACATTACATCACTTCTGAAGTTCTATTCTGTTGTACGAGAATTGAGAGATTCTCACACAACATGTAATGTAATGAGATAAGCATGCAAAAATAAATAAAAAATGAACGATAATTTGTCCAATATTCTCATCGTGTGTATGTGGCTAAAGACATTATTTGAAGATTGTGCTGCAAACACAGGCTACAGAGACAAAGGAGACATCATCAATAGAAGTATATGAGATATGGTGCTACGTAAAAGAATTTAATAACACTTAAAGTGTTAATTGTTCAATTAATGGAGGGTCAGTTGTTGTAGAGCGTGGGAATCTAGTGTTAAATGTAAGTGATTGTATATATTCATAACATATCTGCCTGTTTATGACTAGAATCATTTTTAAGGGAATTTATTTACATTTTTCCCCCTCTGATTCCTTCTTCAATGAGAAGGAGATGCAGTGCTGCAGTCAGAGGGTATCAAATTCCAAACATTCTGTTTGATCACCATGACTAGCTAGTCCCAGGGAGTCTAGAGTGCTTGAGACAGTGGTCTTTATTACAGAGCCCAGTCAATGGCAAGATACTCTATATTACCAAAAGTATTGGGACACCTGTCTTTACACACAGATGAACTTTAATAGCATCCCAGCTTCAACTCTTGTGGGAAGGCTGTCCACAAGGTTTAGGAGTGTGTCTATGGGAATTTTTGACCATTCTTCCAGAAGCGCATTTGTGATGTCATGCACTGATGTGGGCAAGAAGGCCTGGCTTGCAGTTTCAGCTCTAATTCATCCCAACGATGTTCTATCGGGTTGAGGTCGGGACTCTTTGCAGGCCTGTTCAGTGCCCCCACAACAAGCAGCTTGCTATGGGGGTACCCTGACCCGGCCCCGCCCCCTAACTCCCCTGATTGGCTAACTGGCTTTAATTGACAGCAGCGGGAGGCAATGTTCCCACCGCTGTGTCTCAGCCAATCAGACGGCTGAGACACGTGTGGACAGCAAGATCATTATATAGTGGCTAAACAACCACTTTAAAGCTAGTTGAACCCAGTTGATTAGCATATTAGCCAGACAACTAACATATTCAGAAGGGGTTTGTCGTTGGCAACCCCATATGTCCCTTAGGAAAGGTTTACATAGTACTGTCTTTAAAACGATTTACTCAAGTAAGGAATTGAGCAAGTTGTGTTTTGTAAAAATGTCACTTGCTTTTCACAAACTTTACTCAAGGATTGAATGGACATTTTTCCCCAATGTATAAGTATAGAGATAATTGTTTTGCTTACAAAGCAGAACTATTGGGAGAAGCAAACCTATAGTTTTTGGTCTACTTCTTCTGATCGCGGGAATACCACACAGTGCTTTTCTTGCTGTATGGGTTTCTTTTAGTGCCTAGAGTGACCAATGTCCATTCTTACTCTAGATAACATTTACATGACTGCAAAAGCTTGACTATTCTAGGTGTGTGTAATCGGGTTTATTAATTTTACAAATAAATATAATAATTGCACATTTTAGAACTATTTCCACCTAAAATAATATTGTGTAACTTAGTCTAAAATCCATATTTATAAACAACTTGGCGCTTAATGTCCCCATGGTTTTAGGAATTTCTGCCAAACTGTGTGTGTGCAGACGGAGGTCCTTCAGGAGCTCTGGCTAAGCTAAGTCAACAGACCTCAAGTATTTCATGTGTTTTGTCATTTGGATTTGGATTTAGGTTTTAAGGAAGTTAAGTGAAAACATGATACACCTCCAGGTGCTTTTCCTTCCTATTGTTAAAATGGTGTTGCTAACAGAAGTACATCATTGTTATAAAAATACATTTGCAAAAAAAACTAAGAATCTGAAATATAACTATTTTTTAAACAAAGTTAATATTGGTTAAAGTTGGTAAATGCAGTGGTAATCATGCTTTATGATCTCATTGTTTTTAATAAAGTAAAGCAACAACTAACAAAGCGTATAATGGTTGCAATGTATGCACTGTATATCTTTATAGTGAATGTTGGCACAGACAATGACTCTTCACTTACAAGGAGAGACTGGAATGGAAATAATACCAATCACAGAGCTTTTTGGATCTCTGCGGAGAGATCATTGGTCTCCCACATACAACAAGGGCCTCACTCTGCACCATGATGACAGGGAAGAGGCTTTTATACTTAGGCTAAAGCTGCAAGATAAAGAAAATAAACTATGCATTTACAGCTGAGCAGAGTGAAATTCAGGCATTTTCAGGTCTAATGTATAGTACACACCACTGGTTTTTCCATCAGATAAAAAACTGACGGTTTTCCGACAGAATTCCTCTCAGCCTGCCTTGCATACACACGCTCAGACAAAAGTCCGCCTGTCCAAAGTGCGGTGACATACAACACGTACAACGGCACTATAAAGAGGAAGTTCCATTCCAACGGCCCCACCCTTTGGGCTGCTTTTGCTGATCCTCGTGTTAATAAAAGTTTGGTGAGAGACGATTCTCACTTTTCAGTCTTCGTGTTTTTCAGTCCGTTACAGCGTGACGAATGTGATATCTCCATGAAGAACGCTCGTTTTACCAGAAAGAGCGCTCCCGTCTCATACTTGATTCTGAGCATGCACGTTTTTTTGCCCGTCGAAAGACCATACAGACAAACGGTTGTCCCGCCAGGATTTTTTCCTGCTCTCTTTTTTTGTTTGGCAGTTTGCCCGATGGACAAACCGCGATGGAGCATGCACACGGCCAGGATTCCCGATGAAACGCTCTCAGCAGTTTTTCCGTCGGAAAAGACGGTCATGTGTACGAAGCATCAGGAGCTTTTGCACATGTCATTTGAAGGCATATCTCAATTATCTTATGTAACGGAATGACCCGTGATACTCTGAGACTTTTGAAGGATGCAGTGTACTCCTGTGCCAGCTTCACCAATGACTGAATTATATGAGATGGGACATTACTGATAATTCATGTATTGCAGGATATCTTGAAATATTACAAGTTGTTCCTTATGAACAGGTCAATAGACTGTTGAGGTGTTAATTGAGTCAGGCTCCCAAGATATTTTGTATTGTCCATTGTGTGATGCTAATACTGTTTTGTGTCTATTGTACTAATTAAGTCTGTAAAGGTCAGATGTCTAACTTTGAGGCGTTAATTGAGTCTGGCTTCTGAAAGACCTTTCATTGTAAATGGTAATGACACTGTATTGTGTGAAAGTTCTATTGATGATAGATATGTGTTGGCAGTCTGACTTCTCAGGTGTAGTAATTAATTCATGTTAATTAGGTCAGACCGGTGCCGAAAAGTCTGTGGGATGTGTATTGGAGACTTGTTAGCCCCCCCCCATTGTGTGATGTTTTGGGTGGAGTGTTTCATTGTCCCTGTGATTACTGCAGCATGCTTTTTAACTGTATATAACCAGCTCAGGTTACCATTAAAACATTCATTCATTTTGAAACCAGAACCAGAGCTTGTGTCTTGGCTATTCTGGGAAATGGAATGGGTCGTGTCTGCCGGATTGTGGCGTGTCGGATAAGCTGTCTTGGGTCGGTGCAATGGAAATCGTAAACGGTGGTGACCGTTACAGCTTACATGTGTATTCATGCTTCAGGCATTTTTGTTTTAGCCAATAAAAAGCACTAGGGTTGGAGGCCAGTTCTAAGAGGCTACAAATCTCCTGAATTATGCCAGAAAAAAATGCTAGAAAGTGCTTGATTTGAGCATTTAAAGGTGTTCCCGATGAAGTCTATGGGACCAAAATTGCCCACATCTAAGGTAGTTCATATAGCTCTGGAAGCATCAGACAGTGAGCTACAGTCACTTAAGCGCTCATATGGAAATAGCCACCATCAAATTCCCACCATGGGATTTGGTTTGTTGAGAACTTTGCTACAAAAAGTACAAGCTACAAGCTACAAAACCCTCTGATGTCAATGGGGCCTAAGACATTAAATTCCTTTTATTTTGATACACCTGGAATGTAATCGTACAAGTTAAACTGAAAGTTCAGTTGAGCTTTAATCAAATACATACCAGATTATATAAAGACAGACTATTATCCTACAACCCTAGGCATTGTGGTTGAGTAGCAGAAATCAAAAACTAATAACATATTGGACTGTCTATAAATCCTAAATAAGCTAAGCAAACAGCATTCTAAAAAATATAATCAGGTAACTATAACTTATCAGAATATAATTATTATTATTATTAGTAGTATTTTACAGGATTTATGTAGCATCAACAGTTTGCACAGTGCTTTGAGGACAGGAAGTACAGGTACATTACAATTCAATACAAGAGGAATCAGAGGGTCTTGCTCGTCAGAGCTTACAATCTAAAAGACAGTATTTTATAACAAATATTTTCTTCAGGTTTTAGATTTATACATACTGGTATAAATAGAAGACCAAAATATTAAGCCTAGGGCTCTATGGTCCTTCAGGCAGCTCTCTGGCAATGATATGTTTTTGTTACTGAGAGATTTAAAGCTTTACCTTCAGTCATGTGCAGTTGTAAGGTCTCCTCTCCTGTACTGAAACTAACTGTACTGAAACTAACACGTAGAGAGCGTCCTGACACAAAGATGTAGTTCCCAGGAGGGGGCCGAGCACGTCACTGACCACCGCAGTAAAGCCTCCCTTCACGGTGGTCAGTAACAGTCAGACAAGCAGGAAGTGAACAGAACAGAGAAGAAATAGAGCAACTTCTGAGCAAAAACGAACAATGAGGAAGTGAAAAGTGGAATGTCTGCAGGTAAAGGATGCTTATTATGACATTTTTATTTTTCCTTTACAACCCCTTTAAGTTATTAGATTGCTGTTCTTTCAGTGATTGAGGCTCAGCATGACATGTGGGTGTTATCTAGGGCAGTCTACATGCAGATACGTTTAGCTAAGAATGCCCACTACATCAGAATAACATCCACTCTTTAAAGCAGGGAAATGCAATTAGTAGACCTCCATCTGTTGCAAAACTAGTCACATCACCTCTGTGTGTCATGCTTGTGGTTGTCAGAGTCTTGCCGTGCCTCATGAGACTTGTAGTTCTGCAACAGCTGGAGGTCCGCTAATTGCATATTCCTGCTTTAAAGCATTTTAATATTTTCACAATTCTTCTCAAGAGCCATCCCACAGCTGGCACCAGGGCTGAGGGCTACAAAAAGAGTACAGAGGCAAGGTGCTGTGATGTTTTCAGGAAGCTATGCATAACACACTGCCAGCCCGTCCCACCAGCCATTATGTACCAGCATTGCATAGAAAAGCATAGAGACTCAGTGATGATGTCAGTATGTCTAAAATAGTGTAATGAAAGGCAAAGGTATTTTAAGCTTCATTAGCATGTTAATGGAAGGGAGTGATTGGGAAGGCAAAATCATTTTTTTTCTTAAACTGCAGCTTTAATTACACGCTGTCCACAATCTCATTATTAGCACGCTGATTTTAATTGTTTCGCAAATACGTTTACCGTGAATGAGCAGGTTAATATTTCAGTAGGAGAGAGATTTGAATTTCCATTGTAGCCTTAGCAAGTCCTGGGGCTGGCTGGCCTCAGGGTGCTGGCTGACTGGTCAATCTATATATATAAATATATATTATAGCAGGGTACAAAAAGTGTCAGTGTGTCAGGGCAGAGTGCGTGTGACGGTGTGAGGAGAGGAGACACAGGCTCCGATGTCACATGTGTGACTCCGATGTCACATGCAAATGGCCGCGTACTGAAGGACAGGTGTCAGGCGAGGTCGGAGCCTGGAGGAGGAGCTCCGAGTCTGCTCGGCTCAGTTCGCCTGCCCCTGACAGTAACTGCTGGGCATCGCCGCTTAATGAAGGATTGGCTCGGACGGCTCGGCTGTTCGAGGCTGCTCTAATCCTGCAAAGGAGACGGCATTCCTGTTGTGAAATAAGTTCAGGGACTACGTTCCCAAGCGTTCCCGCAGGATTCAAGCCTTGCCTCAAAGACCAAAACAATGGCATTTTGGGAATAGTTATATAAAAATGTGCCTTCTAAGGAAAATCATAAGCTACATGCACCTGAAGATATTGAACTCTAAAAGCCCATACACACGATCAATGGTCCTACGGACTTGTTTGATCGGACAATCCAACCATGTGTATGCTCCATCGGACAATTTTTTTCGCTTTTTCATCGGACAAATGTTCGCTGTGAATACTCTCAAACTTTTCAACAACAAATGTCCGATGGAGCATATTCCGATCATGTGTACACAAGTCCCTCGGACTTAAGTCCAAAGTACAAACATGCATGCTCAGAACCAATGCTAAAGATCAGACAACAATTGCAGACGTTGCCCAAAGGGTGGCAGTAAAGAGCTGAAAAACCAGGTGATTTGGTGAAAGTTGGCTGGAAAAGTCCTGCCGTGTGTATGCAGAACAAGTACATGGCCAATGCCCATTCAGAGCAAAATCCACGGAAAAGTCAGATGGAAGTCTGATCGTGCGTATGAGGCTTAAGAGGACAGAACTAAACTGTACCATACAAGTATTTCTGCTTTCTCTGATGGAGCTAAGGTCTGGGAACCTTGCTCATTGGCATAAATCCACTAGTCAAGGTGTTTTCTTCTTTCTTGATGAAAATGGAAATCCCTTTAAAACCTTTAATTAAGTTTTCCATGAAAGGTTTGTTACATTGCTACCTCTGTGAAAAGTATTTCACAATCAAGGAAATGACTACTGCTTGTTTCTTGGCTAAGACTTGAGTATGAATATATTTATTTCTTAAATTTAGAAAGTCTGTTTCTATTTTTATAACATATGATGTCATCCTCTACATATAAAAACATATACTCAACAAGAAACTTTTGGCCCTGAAGAAACACTTTATGAGAAACCACTGCTGGGAGGAACTCGTATGATTTGGCTGAGCAGGGTCCAGACATTCATTGACCAGATTACTAGGTTTATTATTACACCACAGAACTCCCAAAAACACACACCATGAATCCTCATCATAACATTCAGCTGTTTTTTCGTATTGTTTCATCCTGTCCTCTTTCTTCCTTTCTTGTAAAAATATATATTGTGCTTCATCTCTGTTGTCTACTTCTGACCTTTTTGATATCCGGCAATGAGCAAGAGCGTATCTCAGGCGGCACGTTCCCTACAGAGTTCATTGCAGATGCTTGTTAAGTCCTTCCTAGTTTTGACAGATACATATAATATATACATCTCTTGAGGCGCCTGGCAACACATTTCAAAATAAGTCATAGGCATTTAAATTGATTAGGAAGTGTGTTACTCCAGAGGTGGTCTTCATACCAGCTTTCTATATTGTTAAAAAAAAAAAGGAAACCAACATATGGTGAATAGCCTGTTTGTAATACAGTATTAATACTGAATAGGCGAAAATATTGAATATTCCTTTTAATTAAAAAATGAATACATTTCAGTCTGCAAGCCCTTAAATCTAGCACTGCAGCCTTGCAACACTTGTGTATAACCCCCATATACATGTTTTTGAATGTACATGTACTCTTTTTTGTGAGTTTCCTCTTCTTGCTTCAGTTTCCAAGCATGTGGTATGGTAGCCAGTTTTTGACTTATTGTGCCGTGTACCTATGTCACTACTGTGGGCACTTCCAGTGGGGCAGGGATGTGAATTGTGAAATATATGATAAGCATTGTGTTGCTCAACATCTTATTAGCTCACTGATTGTAATATGTTGTTAAGCATTAAAGGGTTAAAGGGGTTGTAAAGGATACAATTTGTTTCCCCTAAATAGCTTCCTTTACCTCAGTGCAGTCCTCCTTTACTTACCTCACCCTTTGATTTTGCTTTTAAGGCCAGATTCACACCTATGCGAATTGGTTGCGGCTTAAACCGCATCTAATACGCAGAACATTTCTAAATACATTGTTTTCAATGAGGCTGGTTCACATATTCTGCGCATTGCAGAAAAAACGTGTGCGGATTTTATGCCTTGCGGTGCGGCTCAGGTGCGAATTTAAGCCCATTATCTTCTATGGGTAAGCAGCTGATTCGCAGATGTGTTAATTTCTCTTCAGGAATTTCTCTCATTCAGCTCAATACACTTCTCCCCCACTCTCCTCTTCCCTGTAACTTCTCCCAGGTCTCCAAATTCGCATCTAAAACATTGCTAATCTGCTGAACACTTCTGTAATCTCTCTGCAAAGATAAGAGAGCTGAAATTCGCACCGCACAAGTGTGATTCCGGCCTTAATGTCCTTATTTCTTCTGAGAAATCCTCACTTCCTGTTCTTCTGTCTGTAACTCCACGCCATAATGCAAGGCTTTCTCCCTGGTGTGGAGTGTCGTGCTCGCCCCCTCCCTTGGACCACAGGAGAGTGAGGACACTCTCTACGTTGCAGATAGAGAAAGGAGCTGTGTGTTAGTGGGCGTCTTGACTCTCCTGTAGTCCAAGGGAGGGGGCGAGCACGACACTCCACACCAGGGAGAAAGTCTTGCATTACTGGGTGGAGTTAAAGACAGAAGAACAGGAAGTGAGGATTTCTCAGAAGAAATAAGGACATTTAAAAGCAAAATCGAAGGATAAGGAAAGTGAAGGAGGACTGCACTAAGGTAAAGGAAGCTATTTAGGGAAAAAAATTGTACTTTCACAACCCCTTTAAATGTCCAATGTTATTCTGCTTTTTCCATTTATACAGTCCATTGGTTTGACAGAAACATTCAGAAATGAGTGTAAAACAATTCTGAAGTCTAGGGTGTCCAAATTCAGGCCTACGTCCAATCAAGTGGTCTGCTTTGATTAACTTTAAGCTAATAGCTTATTTCACATAAAACAGTTTTGATAAATGAAAGATCTGCATTGACGTGTTTATACAATGACTTTTAAAAAGTCTGTCTTATATTATGTTTGGAAGTCCAGTTCCAGTGGTCATTACAATAAATTTTTGTCACCAGTAAAAAGAGACCCCACAGAGAAAGGAAAAATCCCTCATTAACTATATAGTCACTTAAGGGCCAATATGATGAAATGTAAGATTTTCATATCCTCTCTGGGAGTGTGGAACCGAGTAATGCTGGCAGCCGTGGAGTTTGAATGGGATGGAAGGCTAAGTGGGTGGTCTTGTAGAACGTTCTAATGGATCTTGCCTGCACTGTCCTCTCAGTGGAAGTATACAATGTTCATAGCTCATTTTTATTTAGTGTAGTCACCAATACCTCCTGTTTTCACTCCTAAGTAAAGTGATGATGTAATTATTTTTCTTATAACTTAAAAAGGAAATGAAAGCTTAAATAATGGAACTTCCCACATTAAAATATTAAACATAGTGTATTTTTATATAGAAGTGCTTTCTTCTCATTTTAGGGCTCAGTTGAGGTTCCAGCCCATTCAAACCTCAATAATATACAGTGGGAGCTGCATACAGTATTTATATAATGCACAAACAATTCTCAAATATGTCAATGCAGAAACTAAAATATACAAAAAATGCACTATATATTTTTTAAAACACTTACAGTGCCTTGAAAAAGTATTCATACCCCTTGAAATTTTCCAAATTGTGTCATGTTACAACCAAACACGTAAATGTATTTTATTGATATTTTATGTGATAAACCAACACAAAGTGGCAAGTGAAGTGGAAGGAAAATTATAAATGATTTATCATTTTTTTTTTTACAAATAAATATGTGAAAAGTTTGACGGGCATTTGTATTCACCCCCCTTTACTCTAATACCTCTAACTAAATCTATTGGAACCAATGGCCTTCAGAAGTCACCTAATTAGTAAATAGAGTCCATCTGTGTATAATACAGTGTATACAGTGTAATACTGTGTATAAATACAATACTGTTTTGTGAAGCCCTCAGAGGTTTGTTAGAGAACCTTAGTGAACAAACAGCATCATGAAGGCCAAGGAACACACCAGACAGGTCATATATAAATTTGGGATAAAGTTGTGAAAAAGTTTAAAGCAGGGTTAGGTTATAAAAAAATATCCCAAGCTTTGAACATCTCACAGAGCAATGTTCAATCAATCACCAAAAATGGAAAGAGTATGGCACAACTGCAAACTTACCAAGACATTGCCATCCACCTAAACTGACAGGCCTAGCAATAAGAGCATTATTCAGAGAAGCAGCCAAGAGGCCCATGGTAATGCTGGAGGAGCTGCAGAGATCCACAGCTCAGGTGGGAGAATATGCCTACAGGACAGCTGTTAATTGTGCACTCCACAAGTCTGACCTTTATGGAAGAGTGGCAAGAAGAAAGCCATTGTTGAAAGAAAGATATAAGAAGTCACATTTGAAGTTTGTGAGAGGCCATGTGGGGGACACAGCAAACATGTGGAAGAAGGTGCTCTGGTCAGATAAGACCAAAATGTAACTTTTGGTCCTAAAAGCAAAACGTTATGTGTGACGGAAAACTAACACTGCACATCACCCTGATCCCCACTGCTTTAACAGCTCCTGGTCTTGTACTAAAGATCGTGAGCTGGGAGGATCGTCTCTCGAGCACATGATCACTGTGATAGCCTATGATTGGCTGTCACAGTGGTCAGTAACTCCACAACTTGCCTCTGTTTTCTTTCTCCCCTTGAATGGAGAGAAAAATACATTGCATCTTTTTTCTCCTTGCTGGAGGAAAAGTCTGTCAAAAAAAAAGGGTTGTGCAAAATAAAATAATTTTGGAAAAAATAAAATATATAAATAAAATAAAATGCAAATAAAATACCTAGATCAGGATTTGGTCAAGGCCAGGGTCAAGTTAAGCTTAGAGTCAGGGTCAAAGCCAGTGGGGTTTATTTACTAAAGGCAAATAGCCTGTGCACTTTGCAAGTGCAGTTGCGCCAGAAGTTAGTAAATGAGGGGAAACTCTTCTGACTTCCATCATCCAACCATGTATTTCTCTTGCATGTGATTGGATATCATTTGCAAAGTGAAGCTTTACCACCTTTTTGAAACCTCAGAGCAACTGCACTTGCAAATCGTCTATATTTGTCTTTAGTAAATTAGTAAATCCGGTCCAGTGTTTTTTAACTAGGAAAAAAAAAACATATTTAGTGTCATTGTGGTTTAGCTGAGATTCAAAAATAAAACAAAATGCACGCTATTTATTCAATTTTTCTATTACAGGTTCAAACAAACACATGATATACACATATGTGGTGTCGCTGTGATCATAAGTAGTAGGGGAATTTGTTTTAGGTTGTTCTTTGGTGGTGGGTCATGATAATGGCAAGACATATACAGCTAAATTACAACAAAAGATATTTGTGTTACTATTTTGGGTTGCTTTAATAATAAGAAAAACCAGGAGATGTTTATTGTCATTTATCCCAAAATGAAACCCCATTTTTTACCTTTCATCACGAAGGAGTTAAATAACATTCTTATAGTATTTAGCAAGAAGGTCACACAGAAGTGGTTTTTAATTTTGGATTTTTTCAGCTACGACTTTTCTTTAATGTAACTCTTTATAGAATAACCCTAGCAAGTACCTAAAATGGTCACTAGAGGGAAGCAGTTACTGATGTTTGCATAGATCCACATTCTCAGGTTGGACTTGTACCTTGGCTTTTTATTTTTCTATACTGTTCCTTTTTTATTGTATCATTATACATTTATTTTAATCTTCTATCCGTTCGTTTAAACAAATACAAGAAATTCCTTACAGCTGCAATGTATAGTGCAAGCCATCCCCTGTACCTGCATATCATAACACTGTACCATGCCCTAAGTATAAGCTATGTCCCTCTGGTGTGTTATTTTTACTATAGAGAAGTCAAATTTAACCACGAATCTGGATTGACATTATGTTATGTCATACATAGGTTATCATCTCTGCATTCGAGTTGCTCTGGTTGTTTTGCACAGACATACTGTACATGAAACTGCTACTGTCTAATATTAGTACCTGCAATGTTTGAGAAAGAATGACTGCTAGGATTGGAACATCCTTATCATTACATGGGCTAGAGTCTAATATAATCATTATGTCAAATTAAAGAGACACTGTTGCACACATTTCTCTGAGGGCACCTGGCAGAAGGGAGGAGCCAGGAACGACGGCAGGGAACCCAAGAAATAGAGGATCTGGACTGCTCTTTGCAAAGCCACTGCACAGATCAGGTGTATAACATGTTTGTTTTAAAAAAAAAAAAAACAAGGCTTTAAAACATCCGGGAAAAATAAATAAAAGCCAGCAGCTACACATACTGCAGCTGCTGGCTTTTAATAAATGGACACTTACCTGTCCTGCAGTCCCTTGATGTCAGCACCGCAGCTGATGTTTCTATCAGCTGTCGGGTGCTGCCGCCGCCATTGCGGGTAAGGGAACCTGGCAGTGTAGCCTTCCGGCTTCACGCCGGGAACCCTATTGCGCATGCACGAGGCCCGGCTTCTCTCTCCTATTAGCCTGGCGGCCAGGGGAGGAGGAGGAGGTAGCCACGCAGTGACGCCACTGCCGCGTCACGGCCGTGGCCGGACTCCCAGAAGTGGGAAAGGATACCTGTCCCCCCTTCCCCCCGAAAAGGTGCCAATTGTGGCACTGAAGGGGGGAGGAATCCGATGAGCGTCAGTTCCACTTTAGGGTGGATCTCTGATTTAATATCTCTGTAAAGTTCCCAAACACGTCCCAGGTCTTTTACAATACTAGCAACACCACAGCCACATTGAAAACCATGCCTCCTCTTTGTCACAGTGCACAAATAATGGCACTGTAAGGCCCAGCTTATAATTTTGCACACAGGCCCGCTGACTTCATAAAACGCCCCTGGTTTGCCTTGAGTTAAGGCTTAAAACCATGTACCTCCTTATCCCTTAACTGACACTTGTTATAACCGTTTTCCTTCATTCAGTCTGTAACATAAAAAATAAAAAAGCTTTATATTCTGAAATTGTATTTTTCCCAAATAATCCCAGCTGCCCCATGCAAATGTAAATATCCTGTATATACAGTACTATAGTAATGTGGAATTTGCTATTATAATTACATATTATTATTTCATTTAAATAATTGTTGATAATTCTGCTGTCCATGACTCACTGGGATCACATCCTTAGCAACAAACTGTTATTACATGAATTGCAGTATCATATGAATTTCTCTTAGGCAAATGGGTCTCAGTGCATGCAAAGAGTGGACCATTACTGACATTTTCAAATTGTGCTTTTATCCCAAATGGCTATAAATGTCTTTGGGGGTTTAGTTTAGCAACAGCTGGCTGTTAGTGTGAAATTAGTCTGGTAACATGTTGTGAATCAGAAGCTTAAAGAAGAGTTCCAGCCTGTATAAAAAAATCTAAAATAGAAGTCACAACTATTGTAGCTGGTGGCTTTTAATATAAGGACACTTACCTGTCCAGGTATGCCACAATGTCGGCACCCCTAGCCGATTCGTTATCGGCTTCAGGTACAGGCGCTGGCATTCTTACTTTGATTGGTCACGCTGTATGCTGTGTGTCTCACAGAAGGCAGTGGGGGAGGGAAGAAGGGCTGGAAATTTTATAGATCATCAAAATCGTTGTGCGGCAATCTTACCCGGAAGTGGGAGTGTGTACCTGATTTGACAGGTATTCCCCCCCCCCCCCCCAAAAAAAAAGTGCCAAATGTGGCAGCGGAGAAGGGGGGGTGAGGAGGGTAAGGACACTATATGTGGCGCCTCCGCTTTTGGGTGAAGATCCGCTTTAAAGAAAAGTTTCATTCAGCTTTAAAAAAAAAAAAACAATATAGGAGTGAGCAAATACACATACTGTAGCTGCTATGACATGTCCCAGGAGATTGCGGGCAGCAATAGGGGAGGTAAGTGGAAGTGGGAGTGGGTTCCTGTTAAAACAAGTAACCCCCCGCCCAGAAAAAAAAAACTATTTCACAATAAGGAGGCGGAGAAGAGAAAGATAAGCAGAACTTCCCTTTTTAGGTCTAGTTCTGTTTTAATATTTTAATAATGAACCTATAGAATTATTGCAAGGTTTGTTTTCTCTCTAATGCAATTGAAATTGCTGATGAACAAAATCAGATGGATTTTTTTCATCAGATATTCTGACCGTGTGTATGCCCCATCGGACTTTTTCAGTCGGAAAGTCTGACCAAATTAGAAAGAGAACATTTTTTTTTTTTTTCGGAAATTCCGTTTGTCTGTATGGAACTCTGAAACACGCATGCTAGGAAACAAGTCAACGCATGCTCGGAAGCATTGAACTTCATTTTTCTAGGCTCATCGTAGTGCTGTACGTCACCACGTTTTGGACGGTTTGGAATTCGGTGTGTCCCTGTGTATGCAAGACAGCTTAAGCGGAAAAACCCGCCAGAGTTTATGCCAACGGAAATAATGATCGTATGCACGGGGCATAAGTACTATTTCAGTTATGCATTGTGGCTCAGTTTGGTTTCAATGTGTCTTTATTGAAGAAAACAGGAAGAAATGTAAAGGCCGTAGCAGTTTAGACAATATGGTGTGGTAGATTTACTAAAACTGAAAAGTATCAAATCTGATGCAACTCTGCATAGGAACCAAGCAGCTTCCAGGTTTTATTGCCAAAGGTATATTGAACAAGCTGAAGTTAGAAGCTGATTGGCTACCATGCACAGCAGGACCAGATTCTGAGTGCGCCAGTTTTAGTAAATCTGCCCTTATATGACTATATGTTAAGGCCTTGTTCATACCTATGCATTTTTTAGTGCGTTTCAGTTTTGCAGAAAAACACTACAGTCCATTTAACTTCTTAAGGACCGCCTCCTGCACATATACGTCTGCAGAATGGCATGGCTGGGCACATCCACGTATATTTACGTTGGCTCTAGTACCCAGCCGCTGGAGTGCAGCGATCGGTCCCCGGAGCTGAAGAACGGGGAGAGCCATGTGTAAACACGGCTTCCCCGTGCTTCACTGTGGCGGCAGCATCGATTGCGTCATCCCTTTTATAGGGGGGACGCGATCGATGATGTCACACCTACAGCCACACCCCCCTACAATTGTAAACACACACAGGGAACACATAACCCCTACAGCGCCCCCTTGTGGTTAACTCCTAAACTGCAACTGTCATTTTCACAGTAAACAATGCAATTTAAATGCATTTTTTTGCTGTGAAAATGACAATTGTCCCAAAAATGTGTCAAAATTGTCTGAAGTGTCCGCCATAATGTCGCAGTCACGAAAAAATCGCTGATCGCCGCCATTAGTAGTAAAAAAAAAAAAATTATAAAAATGCAATAAAACTATCCCTTATTTTGTAAACGCTATATATTTTGCGAAAACCAACCGATAAACGCTTTTTGTGTTTTTTTTTATACCAAAAATAGGTAGAAGAATACGTATTGGCCTAAACTGAGGAAAAAAAATGTTATATATTTTTTGGGGGGATATTTATTATAGCAAAAATTAAAAAATATTGCATTTTTTTCAAAATTGTCGCTCTATTTTTGTTTATTTAAAATTTTGTTTATTTAAAATAAAAACCGCAGAGGTGATCAAATACCACCAAAAGAAAGCTCTATTTGTGGGGAAAAAAGGACGCCAATTTTGTTTGGGAGCCACGTCACACGACCGCGCAATTGTCAGTTAAAACGACGCAGTGCCGAATCGCAAAAAGGGGCAAGGACCTTTAGCAGCATTTTGGTCCGGGTCTTAAGTGGTTAACATGGTTTCCTCTGGGTAATGTTCACATACTGTATATGCATTTTATGGAAAGGGCCAGGGACTTTGTTCTGTTTTTTGGTTCCATAGACTTCAATAGATCAAAAACACATATTGAAAAACGTAAAATGCACCTGGATTATGCAAACTGCAACCAACATGGGTGTGAACCATGCCTTAGGCCATGGCGATTGAGCTCACTAGAGGGGTCGAAACATGTCTGTGGAACCATTCCTGGGTGGGGAGCAGAGCTGAAGCCATCCCATACTACCTGGTTCAGTTTCAGTCACAGTGAGTTGGCACCCTGAGTGCGATTGGCCACCATTTTTCTGTAGCATACTAAGGCCTGGCCTTTTTTTTTTTTTTTAAACCTGCACTGGTTTATAACATGTCATGTCGGTTGATATCGTTGATAGGATATTTAGAGCAGTGCTTTTTTATGTTTTGGTAAACATGGAGTTAGGCTTTTATTCTGGGTCATTACCCACTTTCCTCTTTACATTTCTCAACATGTTCATTGGTAACACATGTGTACTGAACTAAATCTAAAGGGATCTTAGTACTGGCCCTCATCCAGCCTCTGTACTTAGGAGGCTGATGTTATAACAATTTTAGTTGCATTTAAATTACATTTAAGCTTCATGTACACTAGCCTACACTGGCAGCTCCTAAACTTTTAAAGATTTTGGCATTTTTTTGTCAAAGCTCCCAAACTCAGCTCCATAAAAGCCTATGTATTAATGTACACACAGGTTTTTAGCAGAGTTTAGGAGCTGCCACGTTTTTCATTTTCCTGCAGCTGTGGTAAATATAAGCATATAGCCATATAGTCTACATGAAGCCTTAACGCGTATCTATACCCAAGAACAAAATGTAATGTATTGCAGCTTACCAGTCCTTAGATATGGTGTCTGCAATTTTTTTTTATGAGGCATTTATTTCTTTATTTTTTTCTTGTGATCCTGTCAGTGGGGTGACAACACTTAAGCCTTGTACACACGCTTGGTTTACTCAGCAAGAACTAGCAAGAAAACTGCTGGCAGAACTTTCTTTCCGAGTATACCGAGCGTGTGTACGAGGCTTTCAGGTTTCTCGACAAGAAAACTGCCCAGAAACTAGACGAGAAAAATAGAGAACATGTTCTCTATTTTTCTCGTTGTGAGATTCTCGGCAGTTTTCCTGCCAAGAAACCCGAGAGTGTGTATACTTATCTGTTGCCGTGGAAACCCGCGCATGCTCGAAATGACTTTGACGCATGCGCGGTAGCTTCCTAGGCATAGGTGGAGTGCAGGAAGGTGCCGGAGACGGCATCGAATGTGACGAGTGCATGCTCGTCATACGTGATGACGCCTCCGGGTTCTTGCCTTTCAAGAAAACCGCGGTTCTTTTGAAAGAGACTCTGTACACTCAGGCGGCAAGAGATTCCTGCCAAGAATCTCGTCAGAGAAAACATTTTTTTCCTGACGAGATTCTTGCACATGTGTACAGGGCTTAACTCTCTGTACTGTATCTATGAAGAAGCATTGTTGCCACCCTAAAAAAGGGCTACAGAACATTTCCTACTCTCATTATTTCCATAACAAGGTGGGTATGTGTCCTCCCCATTTTTCTTTTTTCTTTATTTTCAATTGAAATAACAAACATGTTATACTTACCTGCTCTGTGCTATGGTATTGCACAGAGCAACCCCGAAAGCCCTGCCCGTGCTGTCTGCTCCTCCTCTTCTCTGAGTCCCCCATTGCAAACTGCTTGTTATTGGGGTACCCATACAGGTGTGCTTCAATAGACGCACACACAGCACAGCTTGGCCTTGCCCTCAATCCCTCTTCACATTATTTGACTGACAGCAGCAGGAGCCAGTTGCTTCCTCTGCTCTCAGTAAAGCCTGTGAACGCAGGGAGAAAGCAGTGCGGTGCTGACGATGGGAACATTGCTTTATCGAGAGAGATATCAGGTAAGTGTTTAGGGAGGGGCACAGACATTGGAAGTTTTCTTTTACCTTAATCCAGAGAATGCATTAAGGTGAAAAAATATTTTGCCTATAGAACCACGTTACATACACTTTAATCATTTGTAATGAATATATTACCATGGCGATCTGTATTTTTATTTATTTTTTATATATGTCTGATGTTCAGCTTTATATCTGGTTGCATTCTTTTCTTATTCTCTTACCTTCTGTTAGTTAAAGTGATACGCTATTAAAATGCTTTAAACTAAACCCTGTGTAATGCCTGGTCTGCCTCAAGAACACGCCTGGAAAGTCTCTGCAAACCTCCATGTACAATCTGTGCAAAAAAGTGAGAAAGGCAGGTGCTATGGAAGTCAGCTAAAACATTGTTTTATTAATGCAGATGAACAACAGTCAAAAAAGACAATGCGTTTCAGCCATCATTAAGCCATGATTAAGGCCTGATGACTGAAATGCATTGCATTTTTTGACAAATGTTCACCTGCATTAATAAAACGATGTTTTAGCCAACTTCCATGGCACCAGCCTTTCACCCTTTTTTGCATAAACCCTTTGCAGGTATATGCCAACAGACGTATCTGTCAAAATGTGCCTTACAGTACTGGACTGTTACTGATCTATTGGGTCCCATACGCTTCTTTTTTAATCTTCGTTCCGTTTTCTTGGTCACTTGAATGGCGGCCCGCGATGCCATCACTCCCACGCATGTGACTGCAAGTGTGTGGGAATTTTAGCATCTCCATACTCTCTTTGGGCATGCGATATTATCTAAGTTAGAGCTTTTATAAAACTGAGTAAAATTGGCAACCTGTAGTAAATTTAGATGAGAGAGACTTCAGCTAATTTATACATTCACAGCTCTTCCAGATCATTCTTATATAATACCAGATGTGTACATTATTAAGAGAGATGGGAATTTACATTTGCACTCTTTCAAACTGACAGATAGCTGACTCTTGTTTATTGTGTTTTATCATATGCTGCATGATATGAAATCTAATAAAGCATCTAACTGTGGTACTTGCTATTGTCAATTTACACCTATCATTACACAATTGAGCAGTATCCTGTTTGCACTTGTAAAAAAATATAACTGTTGTAATCGATGAACATTATTCTGATTTGAATTTCTCTTGTATTTTTAAGATCATGTGTGACAGATATGTGCGAATGCCCAGTTCATAAAAACTGCTACTGTGAATCATTAATAGCTTATGCCAGAGCATGTCTAAGAGAAGGCGTGAAGGTTCACTGGAAACCAGAAAACAGCTGTGCAGGTATGTGAATCACGAGTGAGCAATCACTCACTAATATGTAATCATCATTATGCTTCCAATATATTACAGTAACCCAGGGTCGTATAACGTGGAACATATTAGAGATGAACTACATACAGTGTTGCTGTGTTATTCCAAAAGCTTATTAATACGGAAAGGTTGTGTTTACATACTCTAATGTAATTTTTTCTACATGTAGAGTACTACTTAATAAGAAATAACACCTAACACAGTTTCCACAATTCGTCATTAAAAATTCAAGGATGAAATATGACTTGTTCCTTAGTGTTAACCAACATGTCTCCAAGGCAGTTCCAATTTTCCTTAAAAGAAATTAGCGTGCCAGAATGTTTATCTTAGTCATAGTCTCCAGAATGTAGAATTGCTTCTTTTTCATAACACATGCTTTTAAAGAAATTTTCAATTTCAACAGAAATCAGGAAAACCTTCCCTTTGCTGCCTAATAGAGAGTGGAAGATCCATGGGTGATCATCTGTCCTTAGACTTAAAAAAATATAGCTACCATATTTATCTTCCTATAACGCACACCGACGTATAGCGCGCACCCCCAACCTAAAAGGGAGATTTCAGGAAAAAAAAAATACTTACAGTTTGAATGCCCCTCGTCGGTGTCTTGCCGGAGTCCATTGGCGGCCTTGTCCGGTCCAGCGTCCATCTGCAGCCTTGGTGGTGTTCTCCTGGCTTCTCCTGTCCTGTTTTTGAGCCGATCACCGCTTCCCGTGCTGTGTTTGAATGCTGCCGCCGACATATACTGAGCGCAGTACACTCGGTCACACTCGGCCACGCTTGGCTCCTCTCGCATTAAAAGGCTAGGAGGCAGCACAGGGTGTGACCGCAAGCGGAGCCGAGCCTGGCCGAGTGTACCCGAGTGTACTGCACTCGGTATATGTCGGTGGCGGCGTTCAAACATAGCGCAGGAAGCAGGGATCGGCGTATAACGTGCACCCATGATTATAAGGGGAAAAAAGTGTGTGTTATACGCCGATAAATACGGTACATTCGGGGGGTAGATGTAGCCAGATGCACGACTTGTGAGATCTTCCAAAAATCCAACCTATTATCCTGTGAAAATGATTGTTGACACCCTTTACATGTACTTTGAGTGCTTGCTGAACCTCTGGGCTACCTACAGCTGTGCTCCCTGAACACCGCAAAGATGTCTAAGTGCAGCCCTACTACTCGCCTGACTCCAGACCATGCAGGCCAAGATGGCGGTTTGCCACCAAGATCTGCGAAAGAGATATACAAAGAGGCGGCTCAGAAGTTATTTGCCAAGCCGGCGGCAAAAGACTCCTCTGCACTGCCTGTGGACATGCAGGACGATCACAATGGTCTGAATCTGATAACACAGTGCCACTTGATGATCCGATGGCCACATTAATTGCATGAGGCACAATGTTTACTTCCCCGCCACAATAACAGCACATATGGCCATAACCTCAGACCCCGATGGGTCAGAACCCACGCTGTGCGATATTTTCTTGGCAGGTACCTCGTGCAAATCCTCTCAGCACTTGCATTGGAGGTTAAAGGGGTGAAAATTTAAATAACATTCCTCTGTCGGCATATGCAAAAACTTCAGGACTGCACCTCAGCTATTGAAGGGAGCCTCAGTACACTGGTGGATTATTGGGCCCCCATACAAAAGGAATCTCATGCTCAACAACTGCTGGTGGCTAAACATTCTGCTTGGCTTGGAGATTTAGAAACCAGGCTCTGCAGAAATAATGTTAGGGCCATAGATATTCCTGAAAAGATAGAGGGAAAAAAACATGTGCATTTTATTGAAGAGGGGTGCTGGCTACATTTGGGAAATACGCCTTCTCACCAATGTTCGCAGTGGAGCATTCACACTGTGTCCCCACTAGACCCTTACTTCTCGGCGGAGGTACAAAAACAAAAGGCTCTGTTTACGGAGGTGAAAAAACACCTTTGCTCCTTGGAATTGCAGTACACCATGCTTTACTCGGCACACCTACGAGTGCTGGCCAAAAACAAAGTCCATGTTTTGGAAAAGCCAGCATTGGCAGCACTATGGCTGGACAGGGAGGAGTGTTCACTGCAGGAATAGTTGGTTTAGATACTGGAGGGCAACCTGATTGCTTCTAACCATTCCTTTTGCTTACCAGTACTGGTTTGTTCCCGTTTTCTCCACATTATTTCTTCAAAGGCCGTTAACTGTTTATATAAGTCGCTCTACTTCAAGTTGTGCCTTTTGATCAGGCACATGACATCTCATCTGTTGGCGTCTCTGTGCCAGTTCTTAAACTCAGCCCCCTGGTTGCTAGTCCCTCGTGGACATCACCTGACTACTAAAAATTGTTGGACCCTCTTGGTCAGTGTGTTTTCTACTTACCTATACCTTTTCTTTGTAGCAGTGAAATGTATGGTCACAAACTGTCCTATAACTCATGAGATTAAATACACTCTTATATGCTTGCCCTATTATGTTGCAACCCAAATTCAAACCCAGCCTTTTAGACGCTTATGTTTTCATGTGTTAGTTTTATTTATACATTTTATTGTTTTGAAGCTTCATGGCTAAGCACAATATGATCACAAGTTGGAATGTCAGAGGTTTGGGAGACAGGGAGAAAAGATTGTCTGTCTCTCACATGGTTAATAGTGTTGCTCACGAATATTCGCATTGCGAATATTCGCTACGAATATTGCATATTCGAGTATTCGCGAATAACTCGAATATCGCGGCGAATATTCGCTATTTCGAATATTCGTATTTTTCAAATTTCGCAATAAATTTCGCATTAAATTTCGCATTGAATTTTTTTATTTTATAAAATATAGCGAATATTCGTAAATATCGAATATTCGTGATATTTTATCCAAAAAAAATAGCGAAATTTCGCAATCATTTTCGCTTTCGCATATGCGAAATTTCGCTATTTTTTTTTTATAAAATATAGCGAATATTCGATATTAACGAATATTTGCGAATATTCTTCGAAATATTCGCGAAATATCGCGAAATCGAATATGGCGTATTCCGCTCATCACTAATGGTTAAGCGCCTGGTCTTCTCTCTGGTGTGTTTATAAGAGACTCATATGTCTTACACCCAGGCCTCTCCTTTCTCCACTCATGTGTTCAGAACCCAATTTCACTCTGTTTTCTCTTCCTACTCCAGAGGGGTTAGCGTATTGGTTTGTCCGAATGTTCCCGTCTCATGCTCTGCATCACTCATTGACCCAAATGGTCGCTATATTTTTTTACTGTGTAATTTAGATGGTCTAGTCTGCATCATAGCTAACATACACATCCCTCTTCCCTTCTATACAGAAGTCATTAAACTTCTTGCTAATTTCCTAGCGCATCACCCAAAATATTCATTCACTTGTTGTGGTGGATTTCAATAATTATCATTATGCAGTCCTCGACAAATTTTCTAATAAAGTTCCACAGCAAAGATCTGGAGGTGGGGGGTCCAACCACCTTTGCTAGGCTTCTGTCAGAGCTGGGTCTAAGGGATTCATGGAAGACCAAATACACCCTGGTTAAGTGTTATTCATGTTGATCGCTAATGCATGGCAGACTTTCCAGGGTTGATCTTGGACTGGGCAATGAGGAAATGCTCTCCCTAGTATCCCCTTCACGATATGAAGTGAGAACTGTCTCTGACCATTCTTCCCTATGGATCCAGATTCTCATATAGCATATATATATATATATATATATATATATATATATATATATATATATATATATATATATTCATTCTAACTTGTGTTGTATGACAATTGGCACAATAAAAGTAAATTCTGATAAAAACAATAGAATAAATTTGCTGCATTTAAAGGTGCTTTGGCATTTTAAAGTACACACTGGGCAGTCTTGGAAACCTTTAACATGGTATTATAGCTTAGAGATACACTGTGCTGAACAATTTAAAACAAGCCCCAAGCTTTGCAGCAGCCTGGAATTGTTGGCTTTCAAGTGAAAAAGATCTAAAACTGTCCATATAAGAGGAGGCAAAGGATTTCTACTTTATTGGAAAACTTTCTTAAACCAAGGCAACACACACAATAGAGCCTGCTAATATTGGATATGCAGCATTGACACCAACACCTTTTGTGTTATCTTCTTAAAGTGCCTGAACAAATATTTGCAGCAGTCTTAAAGGGAAGCTAAACTCTGGAAACAGAGGGCAAAGTATTACGCACAAGTGTTGCCTGTAGTCTTCCAGCAATGAAAGTTATCTTCATGCCTTGTTCAGGAGTGTGCCACTGTGGCCATCCTGGTAAAGGCAGGGGTTTGCTTCTGTATGTCAGAGCCTTTAGCAAGGAGAACCATGAGTAACATAGTAGTGACATCATCAGATCTCGCTCCAAATCTCCTAAAACTATCAATCAATAACAGCAGTGCCTTGGATCTCACACGGCAGATATACACAGCCGATATAGCTTGCAAAGAATATAAGGGGGATAATAAAAGCGATGGAGAAATTTTGTTTGGGGGACCTTATCATCAATTACCATTTCTAATTGGTATCTATAACATAACAAACCCTAATTTTTGAGTTTTATTCCACTTTAAAGGAAAAGTTCACTTTTTAGAAAAAAATTATAAATGCACATTTTGTTGCAGGTAAAAATAATTGTATTGTACCAGTGATATATCCCATATGGGCAAGCAGAAACAGTCTGACAGGAGGAGACGGTGAACTACCATGGTGCTCCACAGCCGACCTTGTAGTTTTCCATTCACAGTGAATGAATGATGTGCCACGTTTTTTTTTTTTATTGTGACAGCTAGCAGGGGGGGAGATACCGCTTGCAAAATCATATCGGGGAGGTGTGGCAGCTGGTCCATTTGTAACATGTTACACCCTGATTATGAGTGTAACATGTAATGCCGCATACACACGATCAAAATTTCCAATAGAAAAAGTGAGAAGGACTTTTTTCATCAGAAATTCAGACCATGTGTATGCCCCATGAGAGAAATTCCATATTAATTCCAATGAATTCCATCAGAGTTTAACCACTTACCTACTGTGCACCTACACCCCCTTCCTGCCCAGACAAAATATAAGCTTCCGGCACTGTGTCGCTTTAACTGACAATTGCGCGGTCGTGCGACGTGGCTCCCAAACAAAATTGGCGTCCTTTTTTTCCCACAAATAGAGCTTTCTTTTGGTGGTATTTGATCACCTCTGCGGTTTTTATTTTTTGCGCTATAAACAAAAATAGAGCGTCAATTTTTAAAAAAATGCAATATTTTTTCCTTTTTGCTATAATAAATAACCCAAAAAATATATAAAAAAAATATTTTTTCCCTCAGTTTAGGCCGATACGTATTCTTCTACATATTTTTGTTAAAAAAAAAAATGCAATAAGCGTTTATCGATTGGTTTGCGCAAAATTTATAGCGTTTACAAAATAGGGGATAGTTTATGTCATTTTTTTTTTTTACTATTAATGGCGGCGATCTGCGATTTTTTTATTGGGACTGCGACGTTATGGCGGACATTTCGGACACTTTTCTGACATTTTTGGGACCATTTACATTTATACAGTGAAAAATGCTATAAATATGCATTGATTACTGTATAAATGTGACTGGCAGTGAAGGGGTTAACCACTAGGGGGCGGGGAAGGGGTTAAATGTGTGTCCTATGAGTGTTCTAACTGTAGGGGGAGGGGGGGTGACTGGGGGAGGTGACCGATTGTGTCCCTATGTACAAGGGACACAATCGATCTCCTCTCTCCCTGACAGGGACGTGCAGCTCTGTGTTTACACACAGAGCTGCACGTCCCAGCTCAGTTACTGAGCAATCGCGTGTGCCCGGCGGCATTCGTTGCCGCCGGGCACTCGCACGGGATCCCCGCAGAGCGGCGGGTGCGCGCGCGCGCCGCCGGCGACGCGCGCGCGCCCGCCCGCGGCTTTAAAGGGACATCACGTCATATGACGTGATGTCAGAACAATGGAGTCGTCTGCCCGCCGTCATTTGACGGTGGGCAGATGACAAGTGGTTAAATACAGAACATGTTCTATTTTACTCTGATGGAATTCCGTCGGAATTAAGATGGAATTTCTCTCATGGTCAGGCAAAAGCCTGATCGTATGTGCGTGACATAACATGTTACAAAAGGTAAATTAATACTTTAATTATTGTGCCTGAATGTTGATTCATTCCACTTGGGTAAAACTTTGGAGCTTCTTGGTTAATATGAAGCTTTTCTGCACCCACTTGCCCACCACAATTTTACTTATACAGTATGATTTTGTTAAAAAATAATATATACTGTACCACAGACATGCAGTGTGCAGTGATGTATTTTACATTAAATCTGGTTGCATTATGTTCAGTACAACTGGCCAAATAAATAAATCTATTTCTTATTATGTTGGGCAGAAAAAAATAACTGCAGTATCAAATTGTGCCAGAAAAGTACTGCTTCACGGCCAAACCATCTTGGCTGTTATCTTCATTAAATGCATAACAAATGAAAATAATACTTGGGAACTGACAAAAATGTTTTCTGCATATATGTACTACTTTTTTAATTATCATTCTGCACCATAATTTTATCGAATAGCATGAAGTTAGCATATACATCAATAAATAGTTTGTTAATATAGAGCTATTGAATTATATTTTTTGACACAACAACCAATGGTTTATTGTGAAAAAAAGCAATTGCTTTTTCTTGGACTCTCCACCTGAGGCTAGATTGTGTTTTAAAATTGATGTGCATTGTGCAATTTAAAGACCTATTCAGATAATAGATACAAACCAATTCAATTGAATCTGACGTTGCTTTAAAAAAATAGCCTTTACTCGGAAACTGAATAAAGAGTAAAGCTCCTCTTATGTTTATTGAACTAGTATAATCATAACGTTTTTAGAGGACATCAGCATGGTCCTGAAGAGACCCCATATCAGCCATGTGAATTGGCAGTTTGATTTGTTCATATCTAAGTTCCTATTGCCAATAATACTACAACTTCAAAGCAAACAAATGAGAGGTTCTTATCTTCTAAGGAAGCCATATGCCCATAAATTACCTTCAGATCCCTGCTTAAATCTGGAAATATGCAGTTTGCCTGGAGTCTCAGAAAATGTGGTGTTCTATTATGCAGATATTCACAAAACTTCCATGGTTGGGCTACGCCCTGCCTCCTTTTCCCATGCTTTCTATTTTTCCATAAAGTTGTCTATACCCTTTCGTGACTCATATAAAGAAGAGAAGGTGGGTCAGAGCTTGATGATGGAATTTGTGCTTGATATATGTATAATGTAAAATGGAGCTCCCAGGTTTTCTGGATCTTGGTGCACTCTGAAGATAACTTCAGAATGCAAATATATGGAGGTATCTGAAGTGACTTTAGAAGGCGAGACTTCCCACAGGTTTACTTTAAGTACAACATATTTATTTTGTTCTGGATATTTATAAACCATTATTTTTTCTTGCTTAACTTTATAGGTGGTATAAAGCCTGAGTGGAGATGTATTCAACATGTATCCATGTTATTTGTTTTTTTTTCTTTTTACATGAATGCAGCATTGAGTGTCTCCAGAAAAATAAATAAAAAGGTTCAAAGAAAATCCCACAAAAAGTACCTTCAGGTTACCATAAACCCACATTTTCAGTCTGCCTGAATTGAAAATGATGACTCCCCAGAGGCTTTGTATAAATGTCTCCATGAAACAACATTCTTTTTTTGTAAAGGCTGATGTAACTGGACTGTTACTAAGCATTTACAGAAATTAATTGGCTTACAGTAGCATGCCAAAATATAATTTATTGTAACAATTCAACAACAGTTTTGTACCAGCATAATAAATCAAATTTGGCAGAATGAAAAACACATTTAATAAACATCAGTACCTTCTGACCTATTTGTTTTCAGTTGTAGCTTTGTCTTCTCCCACTAAAAAGCTTCAAACAAAGCCCATTTACATTGTTGTGTTTTAACGCACATATTACAAAACGTTCAAATACTTGTGTTCAAGTGGCCTATGAAAGTCAATGGAAATGCAAAATAAATCTAATGTTTGTTTTGATTCATTTTGATGTATTGGCAAAAGGCATTTTCAAACTTGGTAAACAGCTGTTAAATCTTTCTACTCCAAATCTTAAATTCCAAATTGTGTTGGAAATATCAATAATGCATGTCAAACCACAACGCTAACACATGCTGATGCATTGTAACGCACCCGTCTAACAATAGAATAAAAGAAAATGCACCTCCACACGCAGGCATGGATCTACACTGAGTAAAATTATAAACGCAACACTTTTGTGTTTTCCCCTATTTTTAATGAGCTGAACTCAAAGATCTACAACTTTTTTTATGTACACAAAAGGCCAGTCTCTCTCAAATATCGTTCATAAATCTGTCTAAATCTGCGTTAGTGAGCACTTTTTTTTGCCGAGATAAACCAATCAGTACCTGGTGTGACCATCATTTGCCTCACGCAGTACAGCACATCTCTTTCGAAGATGAATGTTGGTCCATCCCTGTTCAATGGTTGTGCGAAGTTTCAGGAACTGGAACACGCTGTCGTATACGCCGATCCAGAGAATCGCAAACATGCTTGAAGTGTGACATGTCCAGTGAGTATGCTGGCCATGCAAGAACTGGGATATTTTCAGCTTCCAGGAATTGTGTACAGGTCCTTGCAACATAGGCCCATGCATTATCATGCTGCAACATGAAGTCATGGTCGTGGATAAATGGCACAACAATGGGCCTTGGAATATCATCACAATATCTCTGTGCATTCAAAATGCCATCAATAAAAGGCACCTGTGTTTGTTGTCCAAAGCACATGTCTGCCCATACCATAACCCCACCACCACGATGGGCCACTCGATCCACAACATTGACATCAAAGAACCCACACAACGCCATACACGCTGTCTGCATCTGCCCTGTAGAGTAAAAACCGGGAATCATCTGTGAAGAGAACACCTCTCAAAAGTGCCAAACGCCATTGAATGTGAGCATTTGCCCACTCAAGTCGGTTACAATGACAAACTGCAGTCAGCTCAAGACCCGTATGAGGACTGCGAGCATGCAGATGAGCTTCCCTGAGACGGTTTCTGATAGTTTGTGCAGAAATTCTTTGGTTATACACAGACATGCAGTGTGCAGTGATGTATTTTACATTAAATCTGGTTGCATTATGTTCAGTACAACTGGCCATATAAATAAATCTATTTCTTATTATGTTGGGCAGAAAAAAATAACTGCAGTATCAAATTGTGCCAGAAAAGTACTGGTTCACGGCCAAACCATCTTGGCTGTTATCTTCATTAAATGCATAACAAATGAAAATAATACTTGGGAACTGACAAAAATGTTTTCTGCATATATGTACTACTTTTTTAATTATCGTTCTGCACCATAATTTTATACAAATCCGATTGTTGCAGCAGCTGTCCAGGTGGCTGGCCTCAGACAATCCTGGATGTGGAGGTCCTAGGCTGATGTGGTGTGTACTGCCAAATTCTCTGAGATGCCTTTGGAGACAGCATATGGTAGACAAATGAACAAAGGGCAACAGCTCTGGTTGACATTCCTGCAGTCAACAAGCCAATTTCACTCTCTCTCAAAACTTGCGACATCTGTGGCATTGTGCTATGTGGTAAAACGTCACATTTTAGAGTGGCCTTTTATTGTGGCCAGCCTAAGGCACACCTGTGCAATAATCATGCTGTCTAATGAGCATCTGGATATGCCACACCTGTGAGGTGGATGGATTATCTTGGCAAAGGAGAAGTGCTCACTAACACAGATTTATACTCAGATTGAGAGAAATAGGCCTTTTGTGTACATAGAAAAAGTCGTAGATCTTTGCGTTCAGATCATGATAAATAGGGGCAAACACAAAAGTGTTGTGTTTATATTTTGCTCAGTGTAAATAGGGGCCCTTAGGACAACATGTGTGTAGCAATTTACGTTGGATCACATGCAGTGTTTAATAGTGAATTGTAATATTATGAATTGTGTTCTATTGGGGGAGATTTACTAAAACTGGTGCACACAGAATGTGGTGAAGTTGTGCATAGTAGCCAATCAACTTATAACTTCAGCTTGTTCAATTGAAGTGGAACTATATTTCATCTGAGCAGCACAAACCAAAAATGCAATTTCATAAATGTTTTATATTCTCCCCCATCTATCCATGTCTCCATACTTTATTTTGCTAGGCAATCACTTTGAAAAAACACCTCCTTAGCATTTCTGGCTGTTGCCATCTTGAGTAAAGACAGATAATTTGTGTACCATTTACTTCCTGGAATCTGACTGCCCTTGCTCCTGCTCAGGCAGGAGGGTGTACTTAGGTGAGAAAAACTATCTTCCCCTTCTGAAGACTGTAGACTCCTGGAACTAGAGAGTAATTGAAGGAATGTAAAAAAAAAAAAAAAAAGCTTAGAACAAATAAAGATGATATACTTTTTAACATACTTACGTACATACATACATACTAAGAATGGTCTATAGTGGTTAGTGGGTTCTGTTCTGGGACCAATTCTGTTTAATTTATTTAAAAATGATATAGAGGATGGGATAAATAGCTCAATTTCTGTATTTGCTGATGACACAAAAATAAATAGGGCGATAAGCATAACCATACCTACTATGTAAATATGTAATGCTATCAAAGGTTTAAAAATGGTGAATGCTGATTGAGAGAGTGAAGTTCCGCTATTAGCGGTGACAATAAAACCTAGGAGCTGCACGAGATACTGTGTGCACCAGTTTTAGTAATTCTCCCCAAATGTTTTCTACATTTCCTTAATTTTTGTACAAGCGAGTCATTTAGATGAGTGTTGTGGGAGTCACTAAGTGGTGGTCAGCAAGGTGCTTATCTGTCATTTAGCAGTCTGTGTATCACTGGAGAAATTTTGCTTTACTTTCTTTACCAGAGATACAACAGGAAATCTCCAAAAAATTGGGATTTCTCTTCCTAGACATTTGCTCCTGGAACATATGTTCCTATTGAAAGATTTCCCCTTATCTCTTGATCGAGGAACAACTCTAAAATGTTGGAATTCACCTCACTTTCCTTCTTGATGACAATGGTCATCAGTACGAACAGAGGGGTAAATCTGCCCTATTAAAAAAGGTGTTTGCCTAGAGTAGCACTCTAACCACTAGCCGACCAGCCGCCGTGGTTCTACGGCGGCAGGTCGGCTCTCCTGGGCGAGAGCCCGTAGCTCTACGTCGGGACTTTCGCGGCCGCCGGGCACGCGCGCGCGTTCGTTACAGAGCGGGGAACGAGAGCTGTGAGTGTAAACACACAGCGCTCGTTCCTGTCAGCGGAGGAAACGCTGATCTTCCGTTCATACAATGTATGCACGGAAGATCAGTGATTCCCCCTAGTGAGTCCACCCCCCCATACAGTTAGAACACAAATAGGAACACACTTAACCCCTTCCCTGCCCCCTAGTGTTAACCCCTTCACTGCCAATGGCATTTTTATCGTAATCCAATGCATTTTTATAGCATTGATCGCTATAAAAATGCCAATGGTCCCAAAAATGTGTCAAAAGTGTGTCCGATGTGTCCGCCATAATATCGCAGTACCGAAAAAAAACGCTGATCGCCGCCATTACTAGTAAAAAAAAAATATTATTAAAAATGCCATAAAACTACCCCCTTTTTTGTAAACGCTATAAATTTTGCGCAAACCAATCAATAAACGCTAATTGCGATTTTTTTTTACGAAAAATATGTAGAAGAATACGTATCGGCCTAAACTGAGGGAAAAAAATGTTTTTTTATATCTTTTTTGGGGATATTTATTATAGCAAAATGTAAAAAATATTGAATTTTTTTCAAAATAGTCGCTCTATTTTTGTTTATAGTGCAAAAAATAAAAACCGCAGAGATGATCAAATACCACCAAAAGAAAGCTCTATTTGTGGGAAAAAAAGGACGCCAATTTTGTTTGGGAGCCACGTTACACGACCGCGCAATTGTCAGTTAAAGCGACGCAGTGCCGAATCACAAAAAGTGCTCTGGTCTTTGGACAGCAATATGGTCCGGGGCTAAAGTGGTTAAAAAACTGCTTCAACCGGCTGTCTCATTATGTTGGGATGCTTAATTTTACCTATATGTATAGCTATAAATATAGAGATTTGCTGATTAGCCAGTAGGAGGAGCAAACACTCAACTTGGAATCACTGCCTCCAGCCTTAAAGTGTCATAAAACGTATGTCATATACCTTATCCATATGTTTGTGCTATTGCAGAGACCCAGAACTCATTGCAGCTAAAGCACCAGAATGGCATCTAGAAAAATAGCATTTTCAAAAGAAGAGGTCACCAATGGTTGCATTCAACCTTTCAAATAACAAGGTTACTTTAACACAAAGGTTATCAGACACCCAGGGAATGTTGTGTTTCTAAGTGTCAAAGCACAACTATTTCAAAGTAAAAATCAGAGCCTGCATTTTAAATGAGCAAAAATGGCTGTCTTAATGAATATGTGTAAATAAAATGTATACAGAAACAAAGTTTTCGTTAAACCAATATCACCTTTAATAACAATATTTGAACCAAACAGACCTCTTTCGCCTTTGTGTCTGTAGACACAATAGAAAAGCCTATACATTCCCCTTACATGCTTCAGATATAATTTTGTCTTTTTGAGGATTTATTACACTATATATTAATAATTAAGAAAGTCCTGTAATATTGTTCTTAATTATGAAGGTGGAACCTCAAAAGATCTAACGCGACACTTTGCAGATTTTCTTTTCAATTTATTTTTATTAGGTTTTCACTTGTTTTAAAAGAACATATACATAGGTAAAGACATCGAAAAAAAAAGGGACAACACAGGTCCACAAATCGTTGTCAACTAGACACAGCATAATCCATGGTACATAATGCAAAGTTACCATACGTTCGCAAATGATGGGGTCAGGGTTCGGAGACCGCGCGTCCTACTACACAATGTGGAGCCACGGTCCCCTACATAGGAAGGCGACAGTAACTTGGGATGTATCTCGAGGTACCAACCAGATATTATTGCATTAAGATACGCCTATGTCAGTGCCCATATAGGTAAACAAACTACCCATCTGCAGGGCCGGCCCCAGTGGGCAAGCCACACAGGTAGGGGTCGGCATTTCAATATGCAAAATAATATATTAGCATAACAATGATGTGAAACATATAGATCCAAAAAGGAGTAAATAAAAAAGGATAACAAAGTAAATAGACAAAAAGAAAAAAAATAACACACATAAAAGGCCTGTACCAAAGGTCCACATTAATTGTCACTAAATGTTTGAGGGGAAACTATGAGTTAGGAAATTTAGAAGTCCAAGGTAGCCATTGCGCGTGGAAATCCTGGGAATTTCCAGACTGGATGGAAAAGTATTTTTCGTATGAGTATTGTGTAGAGACTCTCTGTATTACCTCCTTTAAATCGGGAACCTGGGTGGTCTTCCATTTTGAAGTAAGGGTCAATCTAGCTGCTATTAAAATATGTATCACAATGCTCCACAATTGGGCTGGGATAGAGGTGACAGTAATATTCAATAAAGCTAGGGGTGGATTGGGGTGCACCAGAAAGCCTGTGGCTGAGGATATTAATTTGAAGACAGCATTTCAGACACCTTGCAGATTTTCATCTGCTCGATTCGGCTGTTTTATTTGAGTCTGACATGCCTAACGTAAGCCCAGTTCTCATACTTTTACTGCCTTCTGTGCTGCAGTCTGTCATAAGACAGGAACGTTTAAGCAAGTGGAAAAGTCAGACTTTTCCCATCTCAGCTTGGATGATTTAACTTGTATCACATGCGATACATTTATTTATTTTCGCTTTAGCTGTCCTCCCACAATTGGTTTCCACTTTCCTTGACAGGATTTCTTGCAATCAGAAACCTAAAACAGATACATGGGGATTAGAATGGCTGGGTCAGCTAAGGAGAAAATAATGGAACATAAGTGAGGTAATAAATACATCTGTAGATCGGGTGACTTATAGAAAAGACGCATGCAACCGGCCAGGTCACTTGAGAGCTATATTGAGCTTTTCTCAAGGATTTTTATGGTTTGTTGTATTTGGCTAGGCATTGGCATTTTTCATTGCTGGAAGGTGTTAATTTTAGTGGAATTGAATAACAGCTCGTGCTTAAGTGTGCCAGTGGTCCCTTTTGCCACTTTTTTTTTTTTAGCACAGCTAAAAACCTCTTTTCACATCTGCCTGATCACACATACACAGCTAAGCACATCTGTCTTCTTGAAGCCTTTATTTCCTTTTCACCACATCCGACTTTATTCTGACAGCTGAAACACAGCAGCTTGAAGGATCCTCATTACTGTGAAAAAAAACACAACTGGGTGAGGCAAAGTTATGATGGATTCAAGATTTCCTTTTATTTCTCTTATTCAAGTTCGCAAACACTTTCAACACATGTGATTCCGCTGGCACAATACAAACCATCAATAGCAAAATTCTGGTACCAATTTACAGGAATATAAATATGCATGTTTGGTACACTTTGGGCTGTAAATCCTGTTAGTTCCTGAGTCCTCATTTATTGCGCACGCTTACCATTTACCTCCGGCACTGGGTTGCCTGAGTGGTCGCGTCAGTAAAACATGGCTTTGAGAACATATAAAGAAAGCACAACACTCTTTTATTTCAAGCATCATCTATGGACATTAACTTTAAAAGAGCACTATGTTCAAAGCCCAGTTTTATTTGCATGATTTCATATGTTTTTCATCAGTGTTATGCTGCGTACACACAATCGGAATTTCCGATGGAAAAGTCAGACAGACTTTTTCCATAAGAAATTTTGACCATGCGTATGCCCCATCTGAGAAATTTCATTGGAATTCCGATGTACTCCATCAGAGTTTAAGTATAGAACATGTTCTATTTTACTCCGATGAAATTCCGTCTGAATTCCGATGTGCATTTGGCCAGGCAAAAGCCAGATCATGTGTGCGTGGCATTAGCTGTTTTTCTTGTGGAAGTTTTAGGACTGTAGGTACTTTGATGACTCCTGGGCTATTCAGACTTTTAAAAAACAATTCCAGACAACAAATGATAGCATGTAGCAAGCTACTAATGCTGTTCGGCGAAAGCTGAAGCTCTTTGTAAGCCAGAAAGTCTACTTAGTGTGCATTAAAGAGGAGCTCCAGGCGGCTTTAGAACTTTTTTTAATTTAGCAGCTACAAATACTGTAGCTGCTGACTGTTAATATTGGGGCACTTGCCTGTCCAGGTATCCAGCGGTGTCCTTCCCCGAACCGATCATTTAATTGGCTATTGGGTGCTGGCGCCATCATCTTGACTAAGGGAAACCATCAGTGAAGCTTTGTGGCAAATTTTCTACTGCACCCTGCGCTTTATGAATGGGTCAAAGTCTGCGGGGGGGGAAAGGAGGGCCAAACCTGTCAAAATGAGGATCGGGAGGAGGCAGACAAGCAGAGCTTCCCCTATTGGGTGGAGCTCTGCTTTAAGCTTAGACCTCGGAAATCCACTGTTTTCAGAGATCACCTTCTGGGAGGTGTAAATCCTGAAGCACGTGCCACACCTCTAAAGCTGGCCATAGATGGATCAATTATCATCTGGTTAATGCTGTTACTGTTCAGGAGAAGACAATCTAATGATCAGCTTCTCATCAACAGGAGACATAGAAGGAGTCTCTGCTGTCAGGTTACAATAACACAATGTGGATGGAGAAACACATTTTTTTTTTTTTTTTTAGATAACCATATAACCAATGATACTTAAACTTTCAGCTCAGATTTAAATCTGATTGGTGGCTGTGAGAAAATAGCAAAATGCAACTGATTGTTCAAATAAATATTACATTGCAAATTTTGAAAATAAGTGAAAGTAAACCCAAAATCAATTTTTCATTATGTTTGGCATCATGCCTCACTGTATACAGTTTTTTTTTAGAGAGAGTTTTTTTTTTATTCATACTTTCCTAGGTGGATGCAGTTTCAGACCGATGCTGCATCTGTCCCTCCGCTGTCTCTGCACTGAGAACTGAGCCACCGAACTTTGCTGATGGCTCGGTTTTCACAGATCTCCGGGTGGAGAGATGCTGCCTGTCAGTCAGCATCTCTCCTCTCTGCTTCTCCACACTCACTGGAGCTCTGAGCTGTAAAGCGATCGGGAGCGGCCGTCTCAGAGTCTAAGTGGCTGGCTGAAACTGCCATCAATCAAGGCAGCTGGCAGATCCAGACTTTGGAAGTCGTGATAACGTGCTGCCTTGACTGATGAAAACAGGTCACAGAAGTGCAAAACTAATTGCAATCCCAGGGGAGAGGCCCAACCTAAAAAGATCAGGCTGGACTTCTCCTTTAAGCAAATATTTTTTGGCAATCTGTTGGAATGTCTGGAGGTCCTGCCAGTAACAGTACTTGCTGTTGTTGGCTGACAGCACTAAGCCACTGCCTCAAAAATCACCAGCAGCATTGTCAGCCGGCCATGTTCGCTCCTTCAGTTGGCCATGGGGCTACCTACCATAAGACCTGATGGTAGCCCAATGACCAACTTGAAAGGGTAACTGAGAGTGAACATGCTGTTACTTGTAAGATCTTCAAGTAATGTCATAAAAAAATATTTGTTTTATTTTCTTTTTAAAGAAAATGTAATTCAGTAAGAAAAAAAATAAGTATAATACCTAACCTACTGAAAAACAGATTTGGGGTTTACACATGCTTTAACAAAACATATCCTAGAAGTTCTTGGTCCCAAGCTGTCTGGGCTGCCTTCCAGTTACATCTTTGGAAAATACTATAATCAGTCTTCTTCCTTTTTAGCATCATAGGAAAAAATCTTTTAAATCTCTGCATCTCCTGATCCCTCTGGTTCAAAATGTTCACAATGTTTGTGCTACTGTTGGTAGTGAGTTACAATATTGTTAGGTATTACGTGTAAAGAAGCAGAAATGTATATTACCAAGCACCTTGATTTTACCAGGATGGGTCTCTGTACAGTTGCCAGTTGCGCTCCTGTCCAACGTTAATACAATCAATCTGTAGACCCTTTTCTGGTTGCTGAAAATGTAATTGCCTGTGGCTGGTCAACAACAGTGATCAGGACCATGGGCAGGTAGGCCATGTTTAAAAATGTAGTTGCTATTTAATTACTTCCTCAAAACATGACTACATCATGCCAAGCCCATTCTTCAGCATGCTTCATGACATTTCTCCCCATGGTTTTCTTATGTACCCCAAGTAAATTTTAGTGTAGACCACTTTCTGTGTCTCAAGGAACACAGAAAGTCTCTACAGCTTAAAAATACACATTCAATTGTCAGCATTGTACAATACAGTATAGCACTGATAGCCTTATAGTGCATAACCTCCCACTCATTTTGAGCAGAATATGGGAAATAATATAAAAATATTTTACAGACAATTATTTTAGCAGTCAGAGAAGGAAATAAGGCTAGGTCTATTCACTGAGTCACGACCCTGAAGCTAGAATGTGGCACTTGAGTCAGAGAATGGCTGCTTCTATGACAGGCTAATCAAACAGGTAATTTGGCTCATGGCATAATTACTTTAATTAGCAAAAAAGATAGCTGCTGAATAGGCACTTGCCACTTTCAGCTTATATTGAAAAAAAAAAAAAAAAATACATATTCTTGCAAAATATGATCACGCATTTATACTCTATATACACACTCACTTTATCATTCACGATCATTGTCTAATGAATTATGCACATTTAATGGATATTTTGTTTTGTTTTGTGTCAATCATAGTTATGTACTACAGCCGAAGTAGGTTCGAAGGTTGCCCACTCCCACCTATTCTCTTCATTGCTCATTTAGCATGATGGGCTCTTAACTCTTAACTTTTTTTAACATTTTATCTATTGCATTGACAGGTATTAATCACAAAACAGTGTGGGCCAGATTCTCAAAACAGTTACGGCGGCGTATCTCCAGATACGCTGCCGTAATTTCAAATCTGCGCCGGTGTATGTTTACGCTGATTCTCTAACCCAGATACGTTAAAAAAATAAGCTTTTTCCGCCAACGTAACTAGCCTATGCCGGTGTATAATTGTGTGCAATTATACGCTGGCCGCTAGGTGGCGTTTTCATCAATTAGCTTGTCAAATATGCAAATGAGCTAGATACGCGAATTCCCGAACGTAATTGCGCCCGGTCGTCGTATTTTACGTCGTTTGCGTAAGCATAAAGTTACTCCTGCTATATAAGGGGTAACTTTGCGTAGGTGAGGCGTACGCAATGTTAAGTATGGACGGCGATTTTTACGTAGTTTACGTCAAACGTTTGCGAATAGGGACTTGCGTAAGAAACCAATGGATTTGCGACATAATTTTGAGCATGCGCACTGGGATACGCAGGATACTGCAGTTCAAAAAAAACGTCAAAAACGTGGGGTCACGATTCTTTTACATAAAACATGCCCACCTCATCCACATTTGAATTACCCGGACTTACGCCGGGCCATTTATGCTACGCCTCCGCAACTTAGGACACAAGTGCTTTGAGAATATGGCACTTGCGTCCAGAGTTGCGGCGGCGTAGCGTAAATAGGATACGCTATGCCCCGCTCGTACTAACGCCGCCGTACGAGAATCTAGCCCTATGTCTGCAGTAACTTTTGGTCTATTGGCAGAGTTGTAGAGTTGTAATTAAAGTCACTACCTTTTTTAGGGAAACTGGATTTATGATCTCTTTTCTATTAATTACATAGCAAAAATTAGCACTTTAACCAGCCAGGCCACTAAAATAATGTCTAGGATCTAGGAATATCTGATTGACATTTTTGGGGATTTGGAAATAAATAAATTTTTCCCTTGCTGGAGCAACTTTGACCATGCTTTATAGGTTTTATGCCTTCCCCTGGATCATCTGTGGGTATAGGATTCTGTATATGGAGGTTTTCTCTTTGTTTTGATTTACTTATTATATTTAATTTTTCTATTGATTGAACTAGATTGACTTTTTGTATTTTTTTAAATTTGACTTAATATGTAACTATACTTTATGTGATAGCCCGGCCCCTAACTGTAATGTACAGGTGCCCAGCAATAGCCATGAGCTGCACTTAGCTGGCACATGGAACAATGATCCTGAAGCCTTTTTATATGTCCTAAGGAGGCCACTTAGCATGTTGTTTATTTCTGTCACATCAGTATATTCCTAATATCAGCAGATACTCCAAATGTCAGGTTCTTTGTTGAATATTGATAGATTAGGGGGTGCTGTGATAATAGTGTCTGCGGTTTGGAGAGACAAATAACATTTATTTTTCAAACGGAATAAAGAGCAGTGCTATTTAATATCTGATTGCATTATGTAGCCATGACAGAAAGCATTTATCTCAGTGCAGATGACTTTTGTTTTTGTATAATTTACGAATTGTTGACATTGTACAAATAATATACACAGTACTGCGTTTACATCATTTCAACTTCTGCCCTACGTAAATAACACTTCCAAATGTTTCATTTGCTTTGGCAAATTTGTATTTTAACCTTTTGCAGCTACTTTAACTTTTCTGCAATTCCCTCTTGGTCTCCTGTGCTCTTTGGCAGGCTGCAGGCTGCAGGCTGCCCAAATAACAATCTTATGCATCATGATGCCCCAGTGGCTCCTACATTTAAGAATTTAGAGATCATGCCAACACAGATGCATTTTGATACACATATCATCTTAGCAAGACGTTATTTTTAATCGTTAGTTTTCCTTTTTTTTTGTATATTTGCGCTATCTGTCAGTTTTAAGAGTTTGTCCTTTTCAATATAATTGTTAAAGTGGACCTTGCTTTTAAGGGGTTGTAAAGGTAAAAAACTTTTTTCATAAATAGCTTCCTTTACCTTAGTGCAGTCTTCCTTCACTTACCCCACCATTTGATTTTGCTTTTAAATGTCCTTATTCCTTCTGAGAAATCCTCACTTCCTGTTCTTCTGTAACTACATGCAGTAATGTGAGGCTTTCTCCCTGGTGTGGAGTGTCGTGCCTCCCCCCTCCCTTGGACAACAGGAGAGTCAGGACGCCCACTAACAAACTGCTCCTTTTTTTTATCTGCAACGTAGAGAGCGTCCTGACTCTCCCATTGTCCAATGGAGGGGGCGAGCATAACACTCCACACCAGGAAAAAAGCCTTGCATTATTATGTGGAGGTAGAGACAGAAGAACAGGAAGTGAGGATTTTGCAGAAGAAATATGGACATTTAAAAGCAAAATCGAAGGATGAGGTAAGTGAAGGAGGACTGCACTAAGGTAAAGGAAGCTATTTAGGAAAACAAATGTTTTACCTTTACAACCCCTTTAATACACCAGGACCCTCTCCCCCATAATAAATTGCAACAACTGCAAGGGAAAAATGTTGGATCCTGTTGGATCCTCTTCTTGTGAGATTTGCAATACTGATATCGCTAGTTGGATTGTGACATCACCCTCCACTGTGCAGAAGCTGGAGGTAAGGTAAGCATATTTTTTTACCAACCGGTCCTCTTTTTCATATAATGCAGCAAATTGCTTCGGGGTTGCCAGTGTATGAAAGCCTAAGTGTAGAAAAAACAAAAAAATCAGCACAAAGGACATAACTTACAGTCAGTAGGAAGTGCCCCTTGTGCTGGTGCCTCTTCTTTTAGTTGAAATAGTCCCCTGTCCATGCCCCACCTTAGCCACCATAATAATCTGGTTTGGCAGGGGTTAATAGAACTAATGTGCTAAACAGGCTGTTATCAAGAGAATCCAACAATGGCTGGGTAGAGTAACAGAGATTCAGCAGATGGAAAACCTTACTATGGGAATGAGAGAACATGAGGAGAAATATCGGAAGGTATGGACCTCATATATTAGATATAGAGAGCAAAATCCTTAAGAGGCAAGAACAACAGCCTTTGGGGGGGGGGGGGGGGGGGGAGAGAGACATAAATATATAAAAAAGGGAATTCTTTTTTATTTTTATTTTTTTTCTATATGGGGAGGGTGGGAGGATAACCAGGAGTCAAGCCTGGTGAAGGGAAAGGGGGGGGGGGTTGAAATGGTATGGCTATAAGAGGATACACAGGATATAGAGAACAAAATTCAAGACAGGGGGTTTTCAGGAGATAGGAACAAGGTGAATCTAAAGTATAGACTGTATGTGATTTATAAATGTATGTTTTTATAATGCTGTACCTACTTCTTTGTGGGAACAAGGAAGAGGGAAAACATATATAAAATAAAGAATTTATTAAAAAAAAGAGAGTCCAACTATGCATGCCCTTTCCACTTCTATGAATGAAACACATTCTTTGCATTGAGGGGGGTTGATCGTTCAATCATCTATATGTCCTCCATTCATAGAAGCTTTAGTATAGCTTCTGTGAATGGAGCAGCTGGGCAGACAGCCAGTGACAGCCCCCTTGCTGTATTAACCTTTGCCACTCTGTAAGATCATGGTGGTGGGGAGGCATGGACAAAGGAGGATTTTAATTAAAAGAAGAGGCACCAGCACAAGGGACACATCCTACTAACTGAAAATCCTGTCCCCTGTTCTTATTTTTCTGTTTTTATTTTGGCTGCACTTACGTTTTAAAAGAGAAACATGGCCAAGGCTTTTTGGCCATACTTCTCTTCTGGGTCATAGGAGTGCACTTAGTTTTGCTCTCTGGTGACCCTATTGCTGGCAATCAGCTAACATCCTACAGCCGCCCCAGGCTCTGGAAGGATCCCAACCATATTGTCGGGATCAACCCAGCCTCCTGATTAACAGCACTTGGCTGAGAGCCAAAGCCAGCTGTACCTGCTCCTTCTCCTGCCTGGTGCTCCAGTGAGCACAGGAGGGGCATAGTGGAGAGAGGTGACTAACAGTCACTTTTCTATGCTCCGAGCAGACAGAGAACTGTGATGGTCATGTGATCACTCAGTTATATGTGTTAGAACTGACATGATACAGCTGCAGCCTCACACTGATGCTGCAGCATAGAGGTGAGTATGAAGGTTTGTTTTTTTATGTACCCCATGCATCTCCTTTAAGAAGACCTTGCTTTGTAGTACAGGGTCTACTTTAAAAAGGGCAGTTAAACAAATAGTATGTCAATGAATTATATTTACTGTACCTGCCCCCAGATGCCTAAACGTATATCAACAGGTACTTTGCCTATCTTACATATCTTACATTCTACTTCTCGAATGTTCTGCATCATTTAAAATCAGTAATTGACCCTAATGTCTAACGTTGCTTTCGGAGCATTCTGTAACATGTTTTTAAACTATATAAACATTTATTTTGTCCAATTGCATACATTACTAGATTAGTACATGTTGTTCTATGTTTACTGAACTTCCATTATTGCTGCAAACTAAAGCCGATGCTTGGACAGCTATATAAAAGATGCTCTTTTCAGTCATAATGCATCAATATGTAAAGTGATATTAAGACTTATTAAGGTAATTTTCTTTGCTTTTCTTTTTTCAGCAGCCCAATGTAAACATGGAGCTGTATATGACACCTGTGGTCCAGGATGCCTGAAGACATGTGACAACTGGAATGAAATTGGTCCATGCATCAGGCCGTGTGTGGCTGGATGTCACTGCCCTGCTAATTTAGTACTTTACAAAGGAAAATGCATCAAGCCAGCACTCTGTCCACAGCGGTGACATAAATCTTTCATCAAGGACTTTTAAAGCTGGTAGTTTTTTATTTTTAAAAGCTCTCAGCCAATGAAGGACTCTACTGTTAAACTCAGAACTCGTAAAAAATGAATATGTGCTGACACATTGACACACGTGGACGCAAGCAACTAATATAAATATGATATAAATATAAATACAAAATTATACATCACTTATATACGTAAAGACAAATAATTATATGTATATTTTTTGCTATAAGGTTTATGTATTATTTTTCAGGATTTTATCCTTTAAACTATTTGAATAATTGTATAAATAAAACAGATGTTTCTAATTTAATATGGTGGCATCGGAAAATGTACCGGTTAGCATTACCATAGCTTGAGCTCTATGTTTTTACAAAGAATTTTTGTAGCAAAAGAACATTTCAGAATATTTTAACATTCAAAATGAATTTCCTGTTGAACTTGAAGCATACATCTCTGAAAATGGACAAATTATGCAGAACTTGATCATATATTATGAGAGGAATTTTTGTTCAATATAGCTCACTGCTGACAGGTACTTATTTTAAAGATTTATAGTATTTTCAGTACATAGGGCCGTAATTTGAAGTAGAATGGGTAGTGCTCCAAATTTGACAGATTCTGCTTTGCGGCAGCTCTAAGGCCGTGTACACACGATAGGTTAAACCTATGTGAACGGTCTGATGGACCGTTTTCATCGGACCAAACCGATCGTGTGTGGGCGCCGTCGGTTAGTTATCCATCGGTTAAAAAAAAAGCCAACTTGTTTTAAATCTAACTAATGGATTCCTAACCGATAGGTCAAAACCGACCGTTAGTAGGCACGACCATCAGTTAAAAATTCACGCATGTTCAGAATCAAGTCGACGCATGCTTGGAAGCATTGAACTTCATTTTTTTCAGCAGGTCATTGTGTTTTACGTCACCGCGCTGACCCGATCTTTTTTTTAACCAATGGTGTGTAGGCGCGACAGACCATCAGTCAGCTTCATCGGTTAACCGATGGAAACGGTCCATCAGACCGATCTAGAGTGGATCCAGAAATAAAGGCTTAAAGAGACACTGAGATTGATTTACTAAAATTGGAGATTGAAAAATCGGGTGCAGCTCTACATAGAAACCAAACAGTTTTTTTTTTTTTTTTTAAAGCTTAATTGAACAAGCTGCACCAGAATTTGCACAATCCAGTTTTGGTAAATCAACCCCATTGTCACCTTGCCTATTCAGGGCAAAGTGACAGTGTCAATGCAAATCATTCCTAAACCCACCCACTGATACCTCCAGTCATCAAATGATGCTCCTTCCTCTGTCAATGCCACCACCAAAATACCTAATGTTTCCTGGTGATGAAGCCTAGATGGAGTGGTGATGTCACCCCCTTAGGCATGCTACAGTGCCTTGAACCAGCAATTGGCTTCTAGAAAGTCACATGCCCCCCCCCCCCATACCCAGAATCAATGAATATTTTCAATCAGCTGTGGCTGAGGAAGGAGCACCAGAGAGGAGAGTGTTAGTGTGTTGTGATTGCAGTTGTCATTAAGCCCTGGGTGACAGTGTCTCTTTAGGCACAGCTCCCCTTTGCTGCAGTGGCAACAGCATAACTCTCTTAATTTTGTTTTTGCTATACCTAGGCCATTTTTGGATAAAAGTCCAAGCCTTTGAATTAGTAGAGGAATATGTGTAGTTTCTAACACTGAAAATGTTACACTTATCATGAGACTTAATTTTGTTAAGCAGACATAGAAAGGTTTAAACATATGCAATGTGTCAATTTGGTCTGTTAAGGTGTGTGGCCTTAAAACATAGACGTTAAAGCGGAGCTCCACCCGCATTTTTATTTTTTTTCAAAGTCGGCAGCTACTAACAGTGTAGCTGCTGACTTTGAATAAGGACACTTACCTGTCCTAGGCGCCCGCGCTGACGGCCTCCGCCGATGCCGATCCTCGATCCCGGCACCGCCATCCACAGTCAGGGAAACAGGCAGTGAAGCCGTGCGGCTTCACTGCCCGTTTCCTACTGCGCATGTGCGAGCGACGCGGCGCTTTGTGAATGGTCCGGCTGCTTTCTGGGATACACACAGGAGGAGGAAGAAAACAGCACCGCGGATCGTGAGGGCAGATTCGGGACTTCCGCATAGCAACAGCCTATTTAGGGTGAGTATTTTTATTTATTTTTTTCCATTTCATTTTTATTTTATTTTTTCAGATTTTTAAAAAAAAACTATATATCAGGGTGGAGCTCCGCTTTAACGCGCATTTTGCAGCATGTTAACATGCATTGCATTAAGTCAGCCTATTTATTTAAATAGGTTGGCAATGCAACAAAATAGACCAAAAATCTGACATGAACCGTTTTTCTCAGTGCTCCACCAGACACAATAATGTGGTACTGTGCTTTGTGGTGTGCCTCAAAGCATGCACATTGGAGTTGCTTTAGGTTATTGCATTAGGGTGCCATTGAAAATAAATGGCACCGCAATGCACTAATGCACTTTGCCACTACTCATTGCACTGCAGTAGTGTGAATAGTACAATGCATTGCCATTCATGTTAATGGCATGCCAATGCACTAACTAAACATACATGCGAAGAGCATGCATTGCAGCACACTACAACGCATGCTAAACATACTACTGTGAGCTGTGGTGTGCTACGTTAGAGAGAAAAAGAATATGCAAATCTGATTTTCCGTCTGTGTTGTTAGCCAGTTCAAATAATTGAGTTGTCCTAATGCAACATACACTATATTACCAAACGTATTGGAACGCCTGCCTTTACAAGCACATGAACTTTAATGGCATCCCAGTCTTATTCTGTAGGGTTCAATATTAATTTGGCCCAACCTTTGCAGCTATATTAGCTTCAACTCTTCTGGGAAGGCTGTCCACAAGGTTTAGGAGTGTGTCTATCGGAATGTTTGACCATTCTTCCAAAAGGGCATTTGTGAGGCCAGGCACTGATGTTGGACAAGACAATTCATCCCAAAGATATTTTATCTGGGTTGAGGTCAGGACTATGTGCAGGCCAGTCAAGTTCCTCCACCCCAAACTTGTTCATCCATGGCTTTATGGACCTTGCTTTGTGCACTGGTCCAAATCATTTGGTGGAGGGGGATCATGGTGTGGGGTTGTTTTTTCAGGGATTTGGGCTTGGCCCATTAGTTCCAATGAAGGGAACTCTTAGGGGTCAGCATATCAAGACATTTTATACAATTTCATGCTCCCAACTGTATGGAAACAGTTTGAGGATGGTCCCTTGCTGTTTCAAAATGACTACGCACCAGTGCATAAAGCAAGGTCCATAAAGACTTCATTGAACAGCTTTAGGGTAGAGGAACTTGACTGGACTGCACAGAGTCCTGACCTAAACCAAATAGAACACCTTTGGGATAAATTAGAACAGAGACTGCGAGCCAGGCCTTCCCATCCACATCAGTGCATGACCTCACAAATGCACTTCTGGAAGAATATGCAAACAGTCCCATAGACACACCTACATTTTGTGGACAGCCTTTCCAGAAGATTGAAGCTGTTATAGCTGCAAAGGGTGGGCAAACTCAATAATGAACCATATGGACTAAGACTGGGATGCTATTAAAGTTCATGTGTGTGGGCTGGTGTCCCAATACTTTTGGTAATACAGTGTATGTCAGCACAAAGCAAAACATATTTGAGTCACAAACCAAGACAGACCAGGGTAAATGTGGCCCTAAAAGTATATATAAAAAAAAACCTTTATTAATTAGACTTTTCTAACTAGGGGATGCAAAACAGGCATTATAAGGGTTTATGAAGCGTAGTTACAACAGGATCATAACTGGACTCCCCATGTCTCCCCTCTTCTGCTCAAACGTTGCATCAATATACAACATGCCCTTGACTAATTCCTAGGTATTTGTTTATTACAAGTAATATGATAAATATTTTAAATGATTGCAAAACTGTCACGGGGAACTGTCTAGAATTGGAGGGGCAGGGGTTGTATGCAGACACAAACACCGTCAGAAGTCCTTTGCTAAATTAGAGACAGCCTGATTGGCACCAGATGGGTGTCTGATCTTTATTGTCGCTTGAATGATAAATCTCACTTATTGTTTATTTATCTGAATCTGGGACAGTTTTAAAGTAAACCGCAAATTTACCTAAACTATTGGTAGGGAGTTAAAGCATTGCCATTTTATGTGTACGTATAATTATGTACCATGTTTGCAGTAAATATTTCAGTTGTGGCCATTTTTATGTTTTTTATTTATTTATTAAAATAAACTCTTCACTGATTGAAATGTACAGCCTGCCATTATTGACCTCTACTTCTGAAAATGTTAGTTGTCTAGATGATGCAGTGGCTCCAATACTCTGACTAACGTTCATGGGGCAAGTATACAGGTCTACAGTTTTGCCTTTTGACTTTGCCAATCCCTGAGTTATAGAAGTTTTGAAACCATAGATAGTCAGGGATCTGATATTTTCAGAAGGAGGGCAACAATAGCAGCCTACAAATTTCTATCAGGACAAGCTTCCTTTAATGCCTTGTATACACGATTGGAATTTCTGATGAAAAAAATCTGACGGCATTTTTTTATCGGATATTCCAAATGTGTGTGGGCCCCATCAGGCTTTTTTTTTACGGTGTTTAGAAATAGAACATGTTTTATTTTTTTCCAATGGAAATTCCGATCGTCTGTGTGGAACTCCGATGGAGAAAAAACTATGCATGCTCAGAATCAAGTCCACTTATGCTCGGAAGCATTAAACTTCATTTTTCTCAGCTCATTGTAGTCTTTTACGTCACCGTTTTTTGGACGGTCGGAATTTGGTCTGACAGTGTGTATGCAGGACAGCTTGAATGGAATTCCAATGAAAAATTCCATCAGATTTTATCCCATCGGAAATTCCAATTGTGTGTACAGGGCATTAGAGACCATGATTTCTGATAAAATCGCGTATGTTTTAATGCTATGAAAGGCCTTACATTTATTGATAGTGATCCATGCAACAAGTTTTTTGTTTCAAAAGCAGTATATGTATCTGTGTTTGTACGTATATACACTCACTAAGCACTTTACGAGGAACACTATAGTATAATAAATTGTGACCATAAAGAGATGCACATAGTCAGAGACAGTTCATATACGCTGTGTTCATTTATTATTTATTTGTATAAACTGTCCCAAAGTGTGCCAAAAAAACCTTCTCCAAATTATACCAGCAGCCTTGACTGTTCACACAAGACAGGTTGGGTCTATATATTGAAGCTGTTGGCAGCAAATTCTTACCCTACTATCTGTGTTCCTCAGTAACAAATTGGAATTAGCAGGCCAGGCTACATTTTTTTAGTCCTTAACTGTTTTCTATACTTACAGGGGAACTCAGCATGGTCTGAATGTTGTATCCCATCGGTCAACTTGTTGTCTATTCTGAGATGCTTCTCTGTTCACCACAGCAAAACTGACTGGTTATCGATGTTAAAGTAGTGTTCCATCAAATTGTTCCATCAAAATGTAGTCTGGCATTTCATGTGAACATAGCTGAACCTCCTGAAACGGTTTCTGTAAAATCTTAGGCATTGTTCTGCTGTCACATGATTGGCTGTTTAGAAAATTGATATATATATATATATATATGTGTGTGTGTGTGTGTGTGTGTGTGTACATAAAGTGGGTATAGAAAATAAACATCCCCCTTTAAAATAATCACATGTTGTTGCTTTGCAGCCTGAAATGAAGACAGACAGAGTTTTGGTTTTTATCCAGCTGTATTTACTAATGCAACTTGTAACAGCCAAGTGAAAGATATAACACCAACATGTCAGAACAAAACACAACAATTCCAGTAGTAGGAAATGTCATTGTTTTGTTGAACCACCTTTTGCTTTAATTACAGCCTTTAGTCTGTTGGGATATGTCTCTACTAACTGTACACATCTAGACATTGCAATATTTGCCCACTCCTCCTAACAGAACTGCTCTAGTACAGTTATGTTCAGTTCAGTTGATGGTGACCGTATGTGGACTGCAGTCTTTAAGTCATTACACAGATTTTTATTGGGGTTTAAGTCTGGGCTTTGACTAAGCCATACATGGACATTCACCTTGTTCTACTTCAACCACTATGTGGTCATTTTTGCTGTGTGTTTTTCGGTCACTGTCATGTTGGAAGGTAAACCTTCTTCCCATTGACAATTTTCTGACAGAGGGCAGCAGAGTTTCCTCAAGAATTTGATGGTATTTTGCCCCATCCATTTTCTTTTATCATGGCAAGTTATCCAGTACCTGCTGCGGAGAAACATCCCCATAACAGGATATTACCACCCCCATGCTTTACTGAAAGAATTATGTTATTTTGGATGGGGAGCTGTATTGGATTTCTTCCACAGATATCGTTTGGTGTTGAGGCCAAATGATTACATTTTAGTCTTATCTGACCACCTTAAATACACCTTGAATATTATGAGGCCCATGGAAAATTATGTTATGGTCAGATGAGACTAAAAATGAATTATCTAGCCTCAACATCAAACAATATGTCTGGTGGAAATCCAATACAGCTCACCATCCAAATAACTTTACAGGAAAGCATGAAGGGGGTAATATCCTGTTATGGGGGTGTTTATCCAGGGACTGGAGCACTTGCCAGGATAAAAGAAAAATGGATAGGGCAAGATACCATCAACTTCTTGAGGAAAATCTGCTGCCCTCTGCCAGAAAGTTGCCAATGGGAATAGGGTTTACCTTCAAACATGACAATGACCCAAAGCACATAGCAAAAATTACCTCACAGTGGTCGAAGGAGAAAAAAGTGAATGTCAATCTATGGCTTAGTCAGACTTAAACCCCATTGAAAATCTGTGGAATGGCTTGAAGATTGCAGTCCACAAACCGTCACCATCAAATGTAACTGAACTTGAGCAGTTCTGCAGAGAAGAGTGGGCAAATGCTGCAAAGTCTAGTTGTGCAAAGTTAGTAGAGTCATATACCAACAGACTAAACACTGAAATTAAAACAAAAAGTGGTTCAACAAAATACTGTACTGACATAAGGCGGCAATCCCTTTTTCAAACACAGTGATTGTTGTTGTTATATCTTTCACTTGAATGTTATAAATTGCACTAGTAAATAAAGCTGGATAAAACTGTATCTGTCTTCATTTCAGGCTGCAAAGCAACAACATGTGATTTTTTAAACAAGGGGGTGATTATTTTCTATATCCACTATATATATATATATATATTGTGTATACATTTTTTAAAGGAGTATTAAAAACACTTCTAGCTGTAATGAATGCCAGCCATGATAAAATCAAGGGACATCAAAGCACATAGTTTATTGCTATAGATGAACATCAAAGCCCGCTTTTCAGAAGGTAACATCAAAATCCAAGACCTGTGTGTGCCTCAGGGTTCTTGATATTACATTTATGTATTTTTTGCATTTTTATGTTATATTGCATTATGATACATATAAATAATAGCAATGAGCATTGGCATGGCTGAGCTTCTATAAGAAATCACATGCAAAATTGAAATTCTGCAATACCGGATATTACAATACCTTTAGATCATATAGGATACCACAGCCACATAGGAAATGTTACCATCTTCGTATTTACTTATTCTTAAGCATTACATGAATTAAAAATATATGTCTTTAAGTAAAAATAGAATATCTTCACATTTATTATAAGGTTAAGGTTATGAGGTTCATTATAATTTACATCAAAAATGCATTAAAATATTATGTTATTTTAGCAAGTCACACATTACTGTAGAAATCAACAAAGAAGCTTTCTGAAGAATTTATTTACTTGATGTGTAAGTCATTTTCTTAATAATGTTGTCTCAAGACATGATGTTCCTTCTAAACAAAGCAGAATTCCAGCCAAAAACAAGATAAAACGTAATAGGCCAACAAAAGATAAAATAGCAAAAAACAGACTTTGCTGTAATATTTACCTTGAATCTAGAGATTTCCCCCAGCCTTTTTTTCTGTCACTAGATATCTTTAGTTTAATAGCCAGCATCATTTCACCTATTTTTATCTGAGCCCAGGCCCTCCTGTACCCACCTCTGTGAATGAACAGTGAAAGGAAAAGCAGCACCATGATAAGCTAATTTTTTCCACTCTGTTTTCTGTTTCTATTAGCATACTTTTTGTCAGCACATTAACTGGTTAGCTCTTTGTGCTGCTTATTTTGCTTACATTCCTGTTCTGCTGTGCAAGGACTGTAAGAAGTGTATAGCAAGTCAAATTCAGGTGCACTGCTTGTAATAAAAAATACATTTACTAATATATTAATGAATACAGAGCTACATTAATTTGTGTATTTTTTGTCTGCAAATAACTTTTACGTTTCTTTTCTTTTAAGAGATTTTGCAATGTCATTGCACTTGGTAAATCTTCTGTATATCTTCTGTAAATTCCCAAAGAGAATACTGCTGCTATGATGCATTAAATGAAAACGTTGGAGATTTGTAATTGTGTATGAATATGTATGATTCCAAACTGATTATCTTTTATTAGGGGAAGGAGGGTGGTTCCTATTAATTTGTGCTAAGACCACTCCTCATTTCCCTCTATTCCTTCTTCCTTCCTACTTCTCTTGCTAGTGACTTCCTCAGTGATGCGATGCATGAAACACGGGAAGCTGATTGCAGAGCCAGCAAAGCTGGAAGAGTGTTTACCAACATTAACTGAAAGGCTTTTTTTTATTTTTATTGATCAGACCATTGTTGACCTTGCTTTGTAAATGCTGGTATTTTTAAAAGATGTGACCAACATTGGCAGCCTCTATGAGTTCAGGTTTACTGGAATAAGAAGCAGAAGTTGGCAACATAACCACCTGATAATGCGATGATCATTGTAAATATCTGTATATCTGTTGTCATTAAATACTGTGAAAAACTATTTTATTAAATACTCTTAAAACAGAACAGAAATCTTCCTTAACCTCCCTGGCGGTATGATTAATTTAGATTCTACGTGCTGAAAGCGGTACCATTATTTTGCATGAAAATTTGGCGTTTTATATTGTAGGCCTGTAATTCTTAGAAATAACTCATTTAAATCTGTCCAAACAAGAGTCTAGTAGACATCCCGGGTATAATAAAATTTGAAACACAAAAGCATAAATTTAAATATAATAACTAAATATAAATAATTATAACAAATAATATAATAATAATACAAATTATTACTTTTAATTTTTTGATGACAAATTTCCCCACAAATCGCTATTGCTCAATTCTGCAAGTGATTCTAATTTATTATCGCTGTTTTCTAGCTGGTCTAAAACCACTTTTGACATAAAGGGACACTTTTTAGTTGCTATGGACAATCTCCAGTTTCCAGGCAGAAAGAACAGTTTTTATTATACAAAAGAACATGTAGGACACTGGGCAAAGGGGGTGTGTATTTTTTTCATACAGTACTGTAATCTATAAGATTACAGTATACTGTATGTTTTGTGTTTATTTACTTTTTTAAATTTGGCGCCGATCTCTGCCCCGTGCGTCGTAACGTTGCAGGGAATGGAGCTTGGCGGCACTCGGCACTGTGAATCGAGCGAGGGGGACACCGCTTGTTCACACAGCGGTGAGGCATCGCAGGATCCGGGGACAAGGTAAGTAACTTGTGCCTGTGGACACTGCAAGGCGATCCCGAGTCTGGATTGGGGTTACCGCTTTTGGTCCTGAAATTCCACCCGAGCCAGACTTTGGAATAACAGCAGGGGGGTTAAAAGGGCCTGCACCAAATTCAAGAATGGCTTGCAACAGTTTTGGAGAGTTTTCTGCACAGGCCCCATTCAGCCGCTTGCTGGGAGATTCCGTTGTTGACAGGTGAATATTAACAAAGGGGTGGAAATCCAAATATTAATAAATATCACACACAAAGTGATAATTCAACACTCCTCCTCCATGCCAGTTCAGTCTGTATCTGTCTCTGCGTAGGGTGCAATTACTTGCACAGTTCTGATGGTTTCCCAGAGAATGGCAAATACGAGAATGTGGCTGAACCACAGTGAGCACAAGTAATGCTGTAGGATTTTGGGGAGGCATATACAAACAGGGCTGAGAATGAGAAGGGGTGCTGAATTGTCATGAAGGCTTTTACATTTATTTTATTTAAATCCCAACTCTTTGTTTACTTTCAGCTGTCAGCAGGAAAATTTGGAAGCAGCTGAATGAAGCTGGGCCCAAGTCAATGGTTGCTATAACATTGTCAGCTGCACAGCCCACAGCAGCTTAGCAAATAATGCCGCTGTGGTGAAGATGGAAAAAGGAGGGGAGGGGGAAGGTTGTGGGGGGACGGGAAAATTAGGCTGAGCCTGCATTAAAGATTGAGTATCCAGTAGATATTTGGCCTCAATGCCATCCCCCACCATGCCCCCAGACAACAAATTCATGTACTTGTTTCTGATAGAAACATACTGATAGATTGCTGTCAGGGAATTACAGAATATTAAAGCAGTCTATGATCTTGTTTATGAATTGCAGACATAGCAGCATGACCCCAGATTTTTGATGTCTATTTCGCTTTTCACACTGGGGCGGGAGGTGCAGTGACGGGATAGCGCCGGAATTGCAACTGTATTCAGCCGCTAGCAGTGCGGTTTTAACCCCCGCTAGTGGCCGAAAAGGGGTTAACACCGCCGGCAATGCGCCTCTACGGAGGCGCATTGCTGGCAGTATAGCCGCCTTGTCCCATTGTTTTCAATAGGAAGGAGCGGTGGAACAGCGGTAAACACACCGCTCCTCTCACGGCTCCAAAGATGCTGCTAGCAGGACTTTTGGAGCAGTCCAGCCAGCACACTCAGGCTTTCACACTGGGACTGCAGGGCAGGAGTTTTTGAGGCAGTGTTTAGGCGTTATTTTTAGCACTAAAATGCCTGAAAAACTCCTCAGTGTGAAAGTCTTAGGCCTTGTACACACGGCTGAATATATCCGCTGTGAACGGTCCCCGGACCGTTTACAGCGTATATTTACGCCGGGGTGTTTTGATCCGATGGCTGTACACACCATCGGATCAAATTCCCCGCCGGCGGACAGCGCGGTGACGCGGCGGTGACGTTGACGCCGCCACGTCACCGCACCAGGAAGTAAACACTTCCGCACGCATGCGTCGGATCCATTCACAGCATACGACGCATGTGTGGCAAGATATGTCCGCTGGTTTGCCGTACTAACCAGCGGACATATCTGACGGCCAGCTATCCGGCGGAATTATTTCAAAGCATGCTTTGAAATTTTTCCGCCGGATGAATCCGGCAAAAAGCGTCCGTTTGCCCCTACAGACGAGGGGATTTTTCGGCTGAAATGGTCCGTCGGACCATGTTCAGCGGAAATATCCCCTCGTGTGTACAAGGCCTTAGTCTTTGCTTGATGAGCAGCTCAGATGTCGTAGATTGTCAACACCCCCCTTTTGTACTTTTCCCATCCCATCTGGTGTTCTATCTTCTCATTTAGTTGACAGCTGCATTTATTAAAGTAAGTAGCAAGTAAGTAGCAATCGGCTGATAAGATCAGACGAGAGGGAAGATTGGGTGTGCATAGAACCACCCTATCACATGCATATATTATGACAAAGAATACCAGCAGTTCATATGGAGCACTTCCTGTTAGGAAATTATCCCTTTCCTGAGATGGCAGCACCACTTTAATCAATCCCAATTAAAACTCAGAAGAGGCAATGAATGGACTTTGAACAATAGCATATGTATGGTAAAAAATAAGTAAAGTAAAACTGAGCACAGAATTGCAAGGATGCATTAATTCACAGTTTTTATTTACAATTTGAAAATGTTTACATATGAAAATGTAGCTCTGCTTCAAATATATGGATAAATGTGCATATTACTAAGTTAAAATAGCCACAATTGGTTCATATAGGTGGGTAAACAGACCTATCACTGAATATAAAGCCATTTGTGTATATCTGAATATGAGATCATTGCCCCACATTGTCTGTAAAACAAATAACTTAGTATGCACACAAAGATGACTTAGGGGTGAGGGGTTGTGTATTAACTCTTAATGGAGTAATGTGTATTAATATTGCCTATTCACTTATTGGCTAATATCTCTCCCACAGTCACACATAAAATCTATTGGAACACTGATTCAGCTGTATTTTTATTATTGTCCAAAGCTATGTTATTTGTGATGTCAGCACTCAGCAAGCCAGAAAAGGCTTAGTATGTCTGTTTCTGTGCCAGACAGACCCACGCAGCCTTTTTTTGTGTTGGCATTTCCCCAGCACTTTGTTGTGTGACAGCAGATGAAACATTAGTAGATTGTGGTATGAGAAGTTCTAATACACAATTTGATGATCAACAGCAGTTAGATCATGTGAGTACAGTACATACACAATCATCCCCATAGTTTCTTCACATCTAAGTAAGTGCATTGATTTTAGAGCATTTGTAAAGTGTTACATACCACAAATAACACAACTACATACTTCAACTACGCATAAAGGCTGATGATGAAAAATAAGAAAGTTGAGGATCAACAGTGCAAGAAAAAAGAGCTTTAAAAAAGAGCTGTTCACTAAACTTTTCCTTTGATTTCCCTTTCCCAAATTTTTCACTTCCTGTTTCTCCTCAGTAAGCTTGCCCCCATCATCTGGCTGGGGGTTGGTCAGCCAGAATAGCTTACTGAGGAGGAACAGGAAGTGAGAAATTCAGACAAATAAAAAAAAAACATTAAGAAGGGAAATCGAAGGAAAAGGTTAGTGAACCAACAATGCACTAGCTTAAAGGAACCTATTTAGAAAATAAAAAACATTTACAACCCCTTTAAGGGGTTGGATGCCTGCTGTAGTTTTAATTAAAAAGCTGCCAAGTGTGTTTCTATCTGATCTGGTTCTGCTGTTGTGTTTCTGTTCTTTTCAGTCCTGTCCTCAGAATTGATTTGTTAAGTTGTTCATTGTCTCATGCACACATGGCGTTAAAAAAAAATGACCTGCAAAACCAGTACCGACGCCAGGATAAAGTAGTTGCATTGTCGTATATGTGCATTTAGCCGCGTTTAGTAGTATTTCTCTGCCTATTTTCTATAGTCCACTCCCAAATTCAATTACTACAGCTTAAAAATGCTTGGTGCAGCTTAACGCATGTTTGGCTGCATCAGGAATTTTTACAGCTGTAACGCTGCCTCTACAGAATGCACTGGACCTGATTTTTTTTGCCAGCTTGAAAACACCTATGCCACTTACAGCTGCAACAGGGAAATGTATACGTGGTACATTATTACCCCTTCTTACTAATTCCCCACAAAGTGTGAAATGAAAACAGATATAATGAAAAAGTAATTTATTGCAATTAAAAAAAAAAAATGATGTCCCATGATGGAAGTCCACCATCGGTCATGACATTCAGCAATGTAAGTCCATTGTCAATCACAATAATTTGCCGCCTGACCATGTTATCCTGATGCTCATGCAACCCATTGCCCAACTGCCACACTATTGCATGCTAGCAGTATCACTGCTAAATTATATATTTCTGGCTAGTTTGTTTACAAACAGCAGCCGGTTGGGGATCTGTCATTTCTGGCTAGCTGCTTTTTGTAAACAAAATAGACCAGTGATCTTGGGTTATGTCAGTCACCAAATAAGGTGTGCCATTTTGTGTAGGTAGTCTCGCAGAGCAATCTTGTTGAGTTGTGGGTCAATATGGCAGAAGGGCAACAGTTTCTGTGGCAGCAGAACTATGATGACGATGCTGGATTTGAAGAAAACTGTTTACTTTTATTGGGAATTTTTTAATGAAGGACTCAAGGTTTCATGTGTTTATTTACCTTGAACTCTTTTTTTAGAAGATTAAGTGATAAGGGATACTAATGTACCCCATTCTCATTCCCCTAGGAAGAGGTCTAGATATCAAGGGCTGTCTTATTGTAAAGGGTGCTTTCAGATTCTGATAAATCCCCCCAACAAACCCCCACACACCATTTGGGCTATAGGATGTGGTGAAGATATCCTTGTCACCTCAACATGGAGAGAAGGTGCCTTACAGGGGGGGGGGGTGGGCTTTGTCACTTGAAAAGTACTCTCCCAATGTTGAGCATATGTTTCTGGGGGGGGGGGGGCAGGTTTGTTGCTCTGTCTGACCTGGCCATACCTGGATCATGGAGTGTTGTGAACTTTAAAGGGAGCCCCACACCCATTTTTCAGGTCTCCAGTTCTTTTCACCCACTTAATGATAGATCCCCAGCTTTTGCTTGTTAGCAATCAGCCAGGGATCCTGGGAGATGTCATTGACCAAGTATGCTGCAGCAAGGGTCATCTGATCATAACAGGGGCCTGACCCTTACATTAGTCATAGTATGAATTTAACTGTTCTCCAAAGCTGGCCAAAGATGGATTAAAATTATGATCCATCTAAGGCCATTCCCATTCATGAGAAGTTTAATCTAATGATCAACTTCTCACAAATGAGCTTGTTGTAATATTTTTGTCCAATCTGCATTTTAGCCAATCGGCTGCAGTGTATTCTAACAAAATAAAATATCACAATCTTCCATCTGCCTCACATGTGTGGATGGGGAAATCCTTTCAGTTTTTTCGATCAGCTAGTAGCCTGTTCAAAACTGAAAATATTCCACCATCCACACAAGTGATTCACATCCGCACAAGTGAGGATCCATGTATGGCCAATTAAAATATCCTCTTCTTGGAAGGGATGATAAGAATTGGGAGGTACCTCAAATACATTAACAAGCCACCAATTTAAAGCTGTGTATGTGATTTTCTGTGCACACACATGTGAATAAATAATGATCAGCATACGATACACACTATGTGAGTCTCTCTTCATTTTGGGTATCCACGATGAGCTTTGCGGGCCTTTGTGCCTATTGAGTTTGTTCCATCTGATCGCTCGCTTTCCCTGCCATTGGAGAACGCTATCTACTGGGAACAAGCCCAATACTTTTGGCCCATTACAGCTTACGGTACCTCTGGTAAGCATACAACGTTATAGGTGGTGGTGCACAGGTGTGATTGGTGACACATTGTGGTTCTGCTGTTTCCCTGCACAGGATTTCTATTTGTTCACTGGTTGCTACACTGTGTATCTTAATATAGGACTATCATATCGCTTCATCAGTGATTGGATATTCCTTTTTCCTTTTTTGTTTGGTTCACATATGGACTATATATGCATTTTGATTTATATATATTATATGTGTTTTTATGTTTCACATCACATTGGTTATTGATTTGTCAGCTTTGGCACTCATGGTAATTCACTTTATCATTTTTTGTGTTGCGCAGTTCTAATTTTAATTTTTTGTATGTGAATAAATAAAGCTGCAAGCAAGAAGGGAAAAAATCATTCAATCACATCCATTCTGATGGTTGCAGATGGGAAGTTATATATGCTCATGTCTGGTCTTAATTCATATGGGTAGCTTTTCTATCTTTATGCTTTTATAAATAAAATAACAATGAACATTATATATGTTCATATTGTCTTTTAACCACTTCTTGCCTGCTATATAGCAAAATGACAGCCGGAGGTGGTTTAGTTATCCTGACTGGGCATCAGCGCAGCGTGATGATCGTTGGTGTGGTGTGTCAGTCTGACACACCGCTTCACTGATCTCAGTAAAAAGACTCTGACATATCTTCTTTACCATGTGATCAGCTTTGCCCAATCACAGCTAATCACAGAGTAAACAGAAAGAGCAGTTTATTGGCTTTTCCTCCACTTGCACTGATAGACTTGAGTAGAGGAGAGCGATCAGCTGCTCTCCTGAAGAGGGATTATCAGTGCAGAACCCCGAGGATGCCCACCCGTGCACACCAGGTAAGCCCACCCAGGACCAACAGGTATAACCACCCATGACCAACAGGGTTGCCAATCAGTGCCCATTAGATGTGCCAATCAGTGCTCATTAGAGGTGCCAATCAGTGCCCATCAGTAATGCCTGCCAGTGCCTCCTTTCAGAGCCATATATCAGTGCCCATCAGTTTCACCTATCAGTGATGCCTATAAGTGCCCATCAGTGCAGCCTTTCAGTGCCCATCAGTGCCACCTATTATTGCCCATCAGTGCTGCCTATTAATGCCCATCAGTGCTACATATCAGTGCCGCCTATCAGTGCCCATCAGTGCTGCATATTAGTACCTCATCATCAGTGCCACTTCATTAGTGCCACCTCATAAGTGCCCGTCAGCCTCATCAGTGCCCATCAGTGAAGAAGAAAACTTACTTATTTACAACATTTTATAGCAGAAACAAAACATATTTTTTTTTCAAAATGTTCAGTCTTTTTTTATTTGTTTAGCAAAAAATAAAAACCACAATGGTAATAAAATACCACCAAAAGAAATCTCTATTTGTGGGAACAAAATGATGAAAATGTTGTTTGGGTACAACGTTGCATTAACGCACAATTGTAATTCAAAGTGTGACAGCGTTGGAAGCTGAAAATTGGCCTGGGCAGGAAGGGGGGAAGTGACCAGTATTGAAGTGGTTAACATGTAAATACACACTGATTTGTCCATCCATCGCCCACCTGGTGGGTTGTAAGGTTCTCCAAGAGCCAGAGTTCTAGCTGATTAAGAAGGAAAGGAATCTATTTAGTGTTGGCATTATTGACCATTTGTCTTGGGGGTTAACTCAGTGAGGTGAGAGTTTGCCCAAAAGGGATTCACCGCGGTGGAGGTGTTTTTTGTATGCATGTTTTTTGCAGCACATATCTAGACGTTATATAATGTATATCGCAATTTGTTAGTGACGACTACAATCACAATTATGTGGACTTTTACTGTTTTTTTTTTTCATGATTCATTGATATTTTTTTAATTTTTTTTTCTGATTGTTTGATGATTGCTGAAAACACATACAACATCATTTCACAGACAGTGGTTATTTCTCACAGATAAACTATTGGTGATGGTGTAGCATTAATTTATTTTTTATACCAATTTAAAGCTAACAGCAGCTTGGATGGTATGAGAAAGAAATACGGATGTCAGCACTCTGGCAGTTTGTCCACCTGTGCAAAAAAACTCCTCCCAGTCAGACAGTGTCAGTGGGAGAGTAGGACGCTCCATGCTCCCGCACGAGTCTGCTCTCGCCAGGGACTAGACAGACAGCCAGGCATCTGACAGACAGGCTCCTGCTAGCCTCTCTGCTCTGGGAAACCACTACAGCTCCTGGAGCTCCCTGCACAAGCGAATCGTTTTTCCTTCCCTTGAGCCCCTCTTCTCCAGACATCATCCCCAGGTAGGCCCTGCTATTTCAGCTTCCCTGGAACCATTTTGGCAGCCGTCCTTTTCAGGACAAGCCACCGGATCGGCTGAACACTGGAGCTTCTTCCCTCTCCTTCACCCTACACTACCACCACATTACCACCCACGATCAAAGCAACCCTCCCCGGCACCTCCCCGTCTCTATTCCCCGTTATTCCCCGTGTTTTTCCCTGAACCGTGCCAGCCACAGCTGATTCGCGGCCGCCGCATCTTAGGAAAGGCCGCGGCTTCATCCACGGCCTAGCGGCTCGCCACACTCTCGGCCTAAAACACCCCCAGAAACTTCCCAGGAATTCACCCCCAGCCCCTGCAGGACCCATCCACCCCTGGTTTCAACAACCAGCCCCCTCCCCTGCTCACCAATCCACCTAGCTGGCTGCACACCAGCCTGGGTCCCATGTCCTGCTCCTGGTCGGCGGCCATCTTGGTACACCCCAGCAGCAGTGACAGCTCTCCCCCCCACCCCCTCCTTTCACAACCTAACAGTACTTGATCCAGGGGTTCGCCCGATCGCCTTTCAGGGATCAGGAAGGAATTTTTTTCCCCTACCAAAGCAAATTGGCATAGCACGGCTAGGGTTTTTTTGCCTTCCTCTGGACCAAGCCGGGAGGATTCACAGAATCCTCTCTCCATCGCCACCAACAAAAAATTACTTCTCCCCCGGTGAATGGGGACCATTGGCTAATCTGCGGTACTCTGCAGAAACCATTTGGGGTCTGAGGCGTCACCGAAAAGACCCTAAGAATTGAGCAACTTTTGAGGATCGATGGACGATCGACTGTCAAAAAATTCAGCCATTTACCCCAGCCTAAGCACATTTCATGTGCTTTGATCAACACAAGATCGGCAGTAAAACACCGACTTGAAATCCATGATTTCATTCTACAACACGATCTAGACTGCCTCTTCATTACAGAGAGCTGGCTCACAGCCGACTGTAACACCATTCTAGGAGAACTGGTGCCAGAAAACGACCGTATTATAACGGAAAACAGAATAGGACAAAGAGGAGGAGGCCTGGCAGTGATTTGCAAGACTCATCTTGCAATCACCAAACCAGTCCTTCAAAACCCTCTTCCATTCATGGAAACCCTTACTCGGCAACTCCAAGCAAACTACCAGGAGACCGTCCGGATTTTACTCTGCTATAGGCCACCTGGCCCAAAATCGCAGCTTCTGCCATCATTGACAGACTTTATCTCCACTTATACCCTGAACAGCAAACACCTTTTGCTGCTCGGGGACTTCAACCTCTGGGCCAACTCCCCGCAAGACCCCGTTGCCGACGCCTGCATCGACCACTTAGAAGGACTAGGGCTACAACAACTAGTATGTGGGCCCACACATGCTTCAGGTCACACACTCGATCTTATTTTCAGACAAGATCTGGAAATAAAAATCTTAAATAATGAACCGTTGCCATGGACAGATCACCATGCAATTAAATTCATTATTTCCGAATTCCCCCCCTTATCAAAAACATCAAATCCAGTGACAACTCACTGGACCAGATGTCAGAAGAAGCTCCATTCGGAACTCTTCAAAGCCACGTTAAGGGAAAAAATAAAAACAATTCAGCCGCATCAAACGGCTGAAGAAACACTGGAGGCCATAAACACAGCCCTATTACAGTCAGCTGACTTAATAGCGCCAAAACCCACATCCGAAAAAATAACTCCAGCTTCAACAACTTCAACAACCAACTGGCGTTACTGAAGCAAGAGCGCAGAAGGGCAGAAGCCGCCTGGAATAGAAGCTCCTCAGATGAGAACCTCTCCATCTACAAGACAATAACAAGAAAATAGCACAAAGAAATCTTCAAAGCCAAGAAAAACTATTTTTCTGAGGCTATCAACAACGCCCTCAACCGCCCCCGCAAACTCTTCAAGCTGGTCACTCAGACCATGAATCCAGGCTGTCTTGAAGCCCCTAATTCGGACACACAAGAATTTTGCAATGAATTATCGGATTACTTCATTAATAAAATCGAGGGAATCCGGCAAAGCATTCAGCAAAACAATTCCCCCCGTAGCCCCCCGTAATTATTTACAAAACACCTGCTGTAATTTGCCACAACCTGTTGAATTCACGCTGGAACCCATCTCTATCCATGTCACTGAAAATATCATCGGTACTCTGCGTAATAGCACTGCTCCGAATGATATCATCCCCACTAAACCGCTGAAGGAATGCGCCGACATCCTGGCACCTCCTATCATGCAGCTTATCAACCAATCTTTCAGGGAAAGCATAGAAAGAGGGCACAATTCGACCCCTCTTGAAGAAACCCACCCTGGATCCCAAGGACCCAATCCACCGCCGTCCCATAACAGGCCTAAATGTACTCTCAAAAGTAATGGAAAAAGTAGTGGTACAACAGCTGCAACAGCATCTAGATACCCACAACCTACTTGATCCATTTCAATCGGGATTCCGGCCCGGACACAGGACGGAAACCGCGTTGCTCAGAATATGGGACGACGCTCTCGAGGCCGCAGACGAAGGAGAATCTTGTCTTCTGGTTCTGTTGGACCTAAGCGCAGCCTTCGATACAGTAGACCACAAGCTTCTATTAACTCGGCTAGCTGAAGTAGCCAAATTCGCAGAAGGCGATTTATCTTGGTTCTCCTCTTTTTTGGAAAACCGGTCGCAAACAGTGAAGTTGGGACCCTTCACTTCTGAAAAACGCACATTATCGTGCAGAGTCTCTCAAGGATCGCCTCTGTCGCCGGTGTTATTCAACATCTATGTTTGTCCTCTTTTTGAAATCATCAGCAGCCAAAAACTGCTCTATCACTCAGAGATGTATTTAGGTTTTGTGCTGCCCTAGGCCTGACTAAACTTGCGCACCCCCTAATTTAAATATGACCCATGCCTTCCTGTCAAAGCCACACCCCTGTCATATTCATGGCAAGAGGACAGAAAGATGCCCTGGGAGAAGGACAGAGGATTGCCATAGGTGATGGACAGAGGGACGCCATGGGAAGAGGACAGAGGGACGCCGTGGAAAGAGGACCGGCCGGCCGCCCCCCCCCCCCGCAAAGTGCCGCCCTAGGCCTGGGCCTTGTCGGCCTAGGCCAGAATACATCCCTGCTATCACTCATATGCAGACGACACGCTACTGTACTTCCGCATTTGCAATAAAAAGGATCACCACCTCAATCTAGAGACATGCCTCTCTTTGATAGAGGACTGGATGACAAAGAGTTATCTTAAACTCAACGGAGCGAAAACAGAACTTCTACTGTTTCACGCCAAGCGTATGAATCAATTTGCAACAACCTGGACACCCCCGCTCATTCTGGGCAAAACCATCACCCCTAGGGCCAAAGTCAAAAGTCTCAGGGTCATCTTCGACTCCCACATGACAATGGACGCACAAATAGGGTCAGTAGTCAGCGAATCTCATCATCTGCTGCGCCTACTACGCAGACTTATTCCTTTCATCCCCAAAGAAGATATAGCGGTTGTGGTGGGAGCAATTGTAAACCCAAGATTGGACTATGCAAATGCCCTCTACCTTGGACTCCCTAAGTACCAAATCGCTCATCTACATGTCGTTCAGAATACGGCCGCTAGACTTCTGACTGGGAAAAAACCCTGGGAATCAATCTCACCTTCACTGAGAACCCTTCACTGGTTACCAGTAAAAGACAGAATCACTTTTAAAGCACTCTGTCTAACGCATAGATGTTTTCATGGGAATGCTCCCCATTATTTATGCGAAAAAATAAAAGCTCATAATACCAATCGCGTTCTGCGATCCACCAATGAAAATCTGCTCCAGATACCGAAAGCCGGATACAAGTCCAAAGGAGAAAGAAGATTCGCGGTCCAAGGTCCCAGACTATGGAACGCTTTACCAACCATCATTCGGTTGGAGGAGAACCACCTAGCATTCAGGAGAAATATCAAGACACATCTCTTTTGATACCAAAGGAGACAGGAACAACAAGCGCCCAGAGGCGATTTAGTTCGCATGTGCCGCGATATATACATTTTTCATTCATTCATTCATTCATCCTAGGATCTTCTAAAAAATCAACTTTATTGGCAACAGAATAATCCATTTAATACACAGGGCACCACACATAGAAGAGGAAAGCAGGAGATGGTAACACATTTCACACTAGTTTAGCGCCTTCTCAGGACTTATCTATGGGGAAGAGATGTAGCAAACAGATTTTACTACAAACAGGACTAAAGACGTTGTCATAAAATAACCTAGCCCAAATCATCTATTTGACCACAAGACCCTCACATGTAGCTGTGCAGCGGTGCAGCAGACACTTTCACCTTAGTCTGCTCACCCCAGGGATAGAGAGAGCAGGACGCTCTCAAACGAGTCGGCTCTCCCCAGGGACAGAATTAGCCAGGCAGGCCAGGCAGGCAGTCCCCTGCAGCAGTACCAGCTACAGCACCCAGGATTGCTGTGACTCTGTCACTCTTTCCCCCTTTGGCATCCCTCTCCTTCCACCGCCACCCCGAGCCTCACAGGTAGGGCTTGTTTTCCTCACAGGCCTCCGACCGATTCCCCGGCCCAGGTGACAGTGTTGCGGCCGGCCTTTTCAGGACAGGCCGAGGCTGCGGCCTGGGTTGAACGGCCGGAGTAAACAGCCACCTGCACCCCCCCCCAGACCCCCATCCCTGCAAATAACATCCCCTTACTGTCTCCCCGCCACTGCTCCCTCCATCCACCACCATCACCCTGGAAGAATCCGCTACTGGACTGCGGCGGCCGCGGCTAGGAAAGTCCATGGCTTCAGTGGACGTGCCGAATTTTAAAAAAACAGCCTAAACCTCCCCCCTTCAAATCTCACTCAACCTCACAGCCCCCCAAGAGGTTTTTCCCACCATCCCCCCTCTCCAGAACCTCAGCCCCCAGCTCGGGCCTAGTCCTGATCCGGCGGCCATCCCACTACACCCCAGCAACTCGGTCCCTCTTTCCAGCCACCCCAGCATTGCTACAACCCGACCACCTACCCCCCCTTCCACAGCCTGATCGGTGAAATTAGTACCCATCTGTGATCTTAAGGGGTACATTTTTGACCCCCCCCAAAAAAAATCCTGCCTTCTTTTGCTCTAATTGTGAGTAATCTAGGGACGTTAACCATCGACTGTTTGATCCAAACGCTTGTCCGATCGCCTTTAAGGGATCAGGAAGGAATTTTTTCCCCGATCGCTGCAGATTGGCGCAGCACGACCAGGGTTACATAGTTACATAGTTACATAGTTAGCTAGGTTGAAAAAAGACACAAGTCCATCCAGTTCAATCATAAAAAATAAAAAATAAAATAAAACACAGTACAATCCCATACACCTAACTCCATACCCACAGTTGATCCAGAGGAAGGCAAAAAACCCCAGTAGAGCGATGATCCAATTTGCTACAGGAGGGGAAAAATTCCTTCCTGATCCCCCGAGAGGCAATCGGATTTACCCCCGGATCAACTTTACCTACAAATCTTAGTACTTAGTTATATTACGTGCATTTAGGAAAGAATCCAGGCCTCTCTTAAAGCAATCTACTGAGCTGGCCAGAACCACCTCTGGAGGGAGTCTGTTCCACATTTTCACAGCTCTTACTGTGAAGAAACCTTTCCGTATTTGGAGGTGAAATCTCTTTTCCTCCAGACGTAAAGAGTGCCCCCCTGTCCTCAGTGTTGACCTTAAAGTGAATAACTCAACACCAAGTTCACTATATGGACCTCTTATATATTTGTACATGTTGATCATATCCCCCCTTATTCTCCTCTTCTCAAGAGTGAATAAATTCTGTTCCTCTAATCTTTCCTCATAGGTGAGCTCCTCCATGCCTCTTATCAGTTTGGTTGCCCTTCTCTGCACTTTCTCCAGTTCTCCGATATCCTTTTTGAGAACTGGTGCCCAAAACTGGACTGCATATTCCAGATGAGGTCTTACTAATGATTTGTACAGGGGCACAATTATATCTCTCTCTCTGGAGTCCATACCTCTCTTAATACAAGAAAGGACTTTGCTCGCTTTGGAAACCGCAGCTGCATGCCATTATTGAGCTTATGATCAACTAAAACCCCAGATCCTTCTCCACTACAGATTCCCCCAGTTGTACTCCGCCTAGCATGTATGATGCATGCATATTCTTAGCCCCTAAGTGCATAACTTTACATTTATCAACATTAACCACTTGCTTACTGGGCACATATACCCCCTTCCTGCCCAGGCGAAATTTAAGCTTTCAGCACTGCGTCGCTTTAAATTAAAATTGCACGGTCGTGCGATATGGCTCCCAAACAAAATTGGCGTCCTTTTTTTCCCACAAATAGAGATTTCTTTTGGTGGTATTTAATCATCTCTGTGGTTTTTATTTTTTGCGCTATAAACAAAAAAGTGAATATTTTTTACTTTTTGCTATAATAAATATCAATTTTTTGGAAAAAAATATCTTTTTTTTCTCAGTTTAGGCCGATATGTATTCTACATATTTTTGGTAAAAAAAATAAAAAATCGCAATAAGCGTAAAGTAATTGGTTTGCGCAAAGTTTATAGTGGCTACAAAATAGGGGATAGAATTCTGACAATTTTTTTTTTACTAGTAATACGGCAATTTGCAAATTTTGGCAGGACTGTGATATTGCGACGGACACATCGGACACTTTTGACAAATTTTTGGGACCATTCACATTAATACAGCGATCAGTGCTATAAAAACGCACTAATTACTGTATAAATGTGACTGGCAGTGAAGGGGTTAACACTAGGGGGTGAGGAAGGGGTTAAATGTGAGTCCTGGGTGTGTTATAACTGTGTGGGGGTGACTGGGGGAGGTGACCGATGCTGTCTCCCTATGTACAAGGGACACAGAATTTGTCACCTCTCCCTGTTTACACACAGAGCTCCACGTCCCTGCTCTAAAACTGCCGATTGGTGGGTACCTGGCAGACATCGCGACCACCAGGCACGGACATCGGCATCTCGGAGACTTGCCGGGTGCGCGCGCGCCGCCATTGGCGCGCGTGCGCCCCCCAGTGGCCGGAGAACACGATGCAATCAATTGACGGCGTCTTGGATATTCAGGTTCACCTTGTCGCCGTCATTTGACGATAGGCAGGGAACCAAGTGGTTAAACCTCATCTGCCACTTTGTCACCCAATTAGACAGAGCATTGAGGTCGGCTTGTAAATTGGAGACATCCTGCAAGGACGTTATTCCACTGCATAGCTTGGTGTCATCTGCAAAGACAGAAATGTTACATTTGATCTCAGACCCAATATCATTTATAAATATATTGAAAAGTAAGGGACCCAGCACCGAACCTTGGGGAACACCGCTGATAACCTTGGACCATTCAGAGTAAGAATCATTAACCACAACTCTCTGAATCCTGTCTTTCAGACAGTTTTCTATCCATTTACAAACCGATATATCCAATCCTGTAGACCTTACCTTACACATGAGCCGTGTGTGGGGAACTGTATCAAACGCTTTTGCAAAATCCAAGTATACCACGTCCACTGCCACGCCTCTGTCCAGGGTTTTACTTACCTCTTCATAAAAGGAAAGCAGGTTTGTCTGACAACTTCTGTCTTTCATGAGTCCATGTAGTCTGCTGCTTAAATAGTTTGTTTCCAGCAAGAACTCATCCATGTGGTCTTTTATTAAACGTTCCAGTATCTTCCCAACTATAGAAGTTAAACTAACAGGTCTATAGTTACTTGGTAAAGACTTTGTTCCCTTTTTAAAAATAGGCACCACATTGGCTCTACGCCAATCCAGGGGTACTATTCCTGTCATTAATGAGTCCCTAAATATTAGATACAGTGGCTTTAAAATTTCAGAGATCAATTCTTTTAGGATCCGTGGGTGGATGCCATCTGGTCCAGGTGCTTTATCCACCTTTGTTCTGTCTAAATATTTCTGGACCATATCACTTTTGAGCCATTGTGGATTTGGGGCTGTGTCACTCCCACCCCCATTATGGACATGAGCTCCCCCATGCTCCATTGTATACACAGAGCTGAAGAAAGCATTTAATAAATTTGCCTTCTCTTTGTCCTCAGTTACCCACTCTAGATTATTTTGTAAAGGGCCTACATGCTCAGACTTGACCTTTTTACTATTAATATATTTAAATATTTTTTTGGGTTTGTCCTACTATCTTTTGCAATCTGTCGTTCATTTTGAATTTTTGCATCCCTGATTTCCTTTTATTTTTTTGGGGGGTTTTCGCCTTCCTCTGGATCAAACAGAGAGGGAAGACGCAGCGAGTGGGGCTTCACTTGTAAAACCTTCCTCTCCCATCACCCTTAAATACCCCCAATCAATACTACCTCCCTCACGTGTTCTGCGACTATGGCCAACCTGCGATATTCCGCAGAAACCATCTGGCATCTAAAACCATTTGCCTCAATATTACCAGTTGTCACCAAAAAAGCTCTAAGGAGTGAGGCGGCGTACACACGACCGAGGTTCTCGCTGGAAACCAGCGAGAACCTCGCTGGAAGCTGCATTCCAGCGAGTACCTTGGCCGTGTGTACGCTTTTGGCTCGCCCCGTCCGTCGGGAATCCCGTCGAGCGAAAAGAGAGCACGCTCTCTTTTTGCTCGACGGCCCGCCTGGATGAATGGCTGGTTGCCATTCCCGACGGGCGGGTCGCCGATTTCGACGGCCGGCAGAGAACCTCGACGGGCGGAACGATGTGTTCTGCCCGTCGAGGTTCTCTGCCGTGTGTACACGGCCTGAGCAACTGCTAAGACGCGATCGATGATCAACAGTCAAAAATTACAAGTATTCACCCCAACCTAAGCACATATCGTGTGCTTTGGTCAGCACAAGATCGGCAGTAAAACACCAACAAGAAATCCATGATTTCATCCTACAATGCGATTTAGGCTGCCTCTTTATCACAGAAAGCTGTCTTTTACAGCCAATTGTAACACCATTCTAGGAGAACTGGTGCCAGAAAATTATCACATTATAACAGAAAACAGAGTGAGGCAAAGAGGAGGAGGCCTGGCGGTGATCCACAAGATTCACCTCTCGATCTCTATACCAATCCTCCAAAACCCACTTCCATTCATGGAAACCCTCACTCTGCAACTACAAACAAATCCCCAGGAAACCGTCCACATCCTACTCTGCTATAGACCACCGGGTCCAAAATCGCAGCTTCTTTCACCTTTGACGGAGTTCATCTCCACTTACACCTTAAACAGAAAACACCTTTTGCTACTTGGGGACTTCAACCTTTGGGCCAACTCCCCACAGGATCCTGTTGCCGACGCCTGCATTGACCACTTGGAAGGACTAGGTCTGCAGCAGCTAGTATGTGGGCCCACACATACTTCTGGACACACAATCGATCTTATTTTCAGACAAAAGCTGGAAATAAACATTATAAAAAACGAACCATTGCCATGGACAGACCACCATGCAATTAAATTCACAATTACCACAAATGCCCCCTTAACAAAAACGATAAAACCAGTGACAACACACTGGACTAGATCTCAGAAGAAACTCCATTCGGAGCTCTTCAAAACCACTTTAGGGAACAAAATAAAAACAATCCAACTACATCAAATAGCCACAGAAACACTGGATGCCATAAATACGGCTCTACTACAGTCAGCTGACTTAGTAGCACCCAAACGCAAAACCTGCATCTGGAAAAACAACTCCAGCTGGTTTAACGACCAGCTGTTGTTTCGGAAGCAAGAACGCAGAAGAACGGAAGCCGCCTGGAAAAGAAGCTCTTCAGAGGAAAACCACGCCATCTACAAGGCAATAACAAAAAATACCACAAAGAAATCTTCAAAGCCAAAAAAAATCACCTTTCCAATGCCATCACCAATGCCCTAAACCGCCCCCGTGAACTCTTCAAGCTAGTCACCCAGACCATGAATCCCGTCTGTCTTGAAGCCCCCAATTCAGATACCCAAGAATTTTGCAATGAATTATCAGATTATTTCATTAACAAAATTGAAAGAATCCGTGAAAGCATTGAGCAAAACAGTACCCTCCGCAACCCCCCTCAATCATTCGCCCAATACCCACACAAATTTACCGCAATCAACAAAGTTTACTCTTAAACCCATCTCCATCGATGCCACAAAAATATCATCGGTACTCTGCAAAATAGCACATCACCTAATGATATCATCCCCACCAAACTGCTGAAGGAATGTGCCCTTATTCTGGCACCTCCTATCACGCAGCTTATAAACCAGTCCTTTAAGGAAGGCATAGTGCCCTCCCAGTTGAAACAGGGCATAATCAAACCCATCTTAAAGAAAAATGTGTCATGCGGAGTCCCTCAAGGATCCCCTCTGTCGTCGGTGCTGTTCAATATCTATCTTCGCCCTCTTTTTGAAATCATCAGTAGCCAAAAACTACTTTATCACTCATATGCAGAAGACACACAACTGTATGTTCGCATCTGAAAACAAAAAGGATCATCATCTCAGTCTAGAGAAATGCCTTTCTTTGATAGAAAACTGGATGACAAAGAGTTATCTTAAACTCAACAGCTCCAAAACAGAACTTCTGTTTCACGCCAGTCGTAAGAATCTCCTGGCAACAACTTGGATACCCCCGCCCATTCTGGGCCAAATCATCACCCCTAGCGCCAAAGTCAAAAGTCTCGGGGTCATCTTCGACACCTACATGACAATGGATGCACAAATAGGGTCAGTAGTCAGCGGATCTCACCATGCAGACTTATTCCTTTTATTCCTAAAGAAGACATAGCAGTCGTGGTGGGAACAATTCTCAACTCCAGACTGGACTATGCAAATGCCCTCTATCTTGGACTCCCAAAGTACCAAATCTCTCGTCTGCAAGTCGTTCAAAATACGGCCGCCAGACCTGTGACTGGGAAAAAAACATGGGAATCAATCTTACCTTCACTGAGAAACCTTCACTGGTTGCCAGTAAAAGACAGAATTGCTTTCAAAGCACTCTGTCTGACACAAAAGTGCATCCAGGGGAAGGCCCCCCAATATCTATGCAAAAAAATAAAAGCTCACAACCCCAATCGCGTTCTGCGTTCCACCAACCAAAATCTGCTCCAGATACCCAAAGCCAAATACAAGTCCAAAGGAGAAAGAAGATTTGCGCTCCAGGGTCCCAGACTCTGGAACGCTTTACCAACCAGCATTCGGTTGGAGGAGTACCACTTGGCCTTCAGAAAAAAGATCAAAACTCATCTCTTTTGATGTCAAAGGAGACAGGAACAACGAGCGCCCAGAGGCGATTTAGTTTGCATGTGCTGCGCTATATAAGTTCTTCACTCACTCACTCACTCACTCACTCACTCACTCACCTTAGATTGTAAGCTCCTTGAGGGTAGAGACTCATGTGAATGTACAATGTATATGTGAAGCGCTGTGTAAATTGATGGCGCTATATAAGTACCTAAATAATAATAATAATTTCAATTGTTTCATTGTAGAAACAATGAATAATTAAAAGATTTGGGACCCATACTTATGTTCTTGCACAGTATAATTAAACATTTCTTACTAAAGGCAACTAGACTTTTCACTTTACTTGAGTAAGAACTCTTCATGGCAGTATTTCCAGGTCTTATTATACAGAAAGATTCATATGTAAAAGACTGAAAACAACTTTTTAAATTCAATTAACATGTTAAAGAACATCTATTCTATTTTTGTAACTGGATTGCATATGCTTTAATATTTGATTTTTAAGCTTAGCTTAGGGGTTTCTTTAATGTACCATTGTGTATTTGACAACTGCCATAAAAAGATTTGTTTTCTAGCATTATTATTTTCAATAATAATCATTAAAAAAAATGGAAGTAAATGCTAAACAATAAAGTGGAAAGTGCAAATTGTAGTGCTCTCATGGTAATAGGAACATTTCCAGGGGCAGCTGGTGAGATATATAAACAACAATAATGATAGAAGTCCAGTTAGTATTTGAAAGCGAAGTCCATTTCCTTCTAGATTCAGACCTGTTTAAAGGTTCTGGTTGGTGTTGATAGTGGCAGCCAGCTCAGGAGAGCAGAAGAGATTCTATAGTATGAGAGTGCGGCGCCGCTCTAAGTAAATATGTTAGTGTAAAAAGCTTTAATTTGCTTCAAAAGTAATCTCACATTTCAGCAGTGGTATACAGGCATTGGTTTTATGGTTCTGTTAGCTGTCCTGGGTGTTTCCTCGGTTCCAGCGGGGCAGTGGGGATGAATCAGTCCCTGACCACTCCGAGGCTGGAGGATATAACAGCAGGCACGTCAGCAAGGCACGTCAGCAGGCACGTCAGGCACTTGAGAACAGGGGGCATGGCTTGAGCACTTGTGTTTGTGCTCCTCCATCAGGCGTATAATCTGGCCATCATCAGCAGGGTTTATATAGAGAGAGCGGAGAGAAAGGGGTGACACAAGGAATTACAAATTGCAGCAGACTAGCACTAGTTCCAAACCGAAGACCCCGCATAATTCCCACTAAAGCACACACGCACGGGTTTCTCGGCAAGAAACAGCAAGAAAACTGCAGAGCTTTCTTGCCGAGTAAACCGTGCGTGTGTATGAGGCTTTGAGGTTTCTCGTCGAGAAAACTGCCCAGAATCTAGACGAGAAAAAAAGAGAACATGCCCTCTATTTTCTCGTTGTGGTTCTCGGCAGTGTTTTCCTGCCAAGAAACCAGAGCGTGTGTATACTTACCTGTCTCCATGGAAACCGGTGCATGCTCGAAATGACGCATGCACAGTAGCTTCCAAGGCATAGGTAGGGTGAAGCAAGATGGCAGCGACAGTATCGAATGTGATGAGCGCATGCTGGTCGTAGTCGATGACGTCACCGTGTTCGCGCCATTCAAAAGAAGGGCGGTTCTTGTACAGTCGTTTGGCAAGAGATTCTTGCCAGGAATCTCGTCAGGAAATCCGGGCTTTAGGATCAAGCCATAAAGCAATAAAGTGCTTAAGTTTGGCAAGACATGTTAAAAAGTCCATACATATATATACAACACAGGACTAAGGTGTAACAGGCGTGTAAAGAGCTCCTGTTTCAGCAACGAACACACACCAAAGGGAAAGAAATGTATGTGGAGAAAAAAATCTCCGTGTTCACAAGGAGCACATTAACATATAGCCAACCAAGCAAAGGTCCAAGCCTGAAGGAAAAAAAAAAGGGGGGGGAAGAAAAAGTGGTCAGCAGGCTAAAAAAATGCTCATCTATGCCAATCTGTACCTGGGGGAGTGGGAACAGGGGTTTCTATCCGAGGAAGTTCATTTACCCTTAACTGTCCATATCATTCATTGGAGTCGTTACATCGACGATATCCTGATGGTTTGGACGGATACTCCCCAAACATTACTAACATGCCTCGCAGCTATGAATACCGACACATATAATCTAACATTTACTATGACTTATAGTAATGTTTCAATCAACTTTCTGGATGTGACCATTGATAAAGATCCAACTGGTAAACTCACAAGTGCACTTTTTAGAAAGGACACAGCATGCAATTCTATCTTGCATGCACAAAGTGCACACCCCAAGCCCCTCATTAGATCCATTCCTTTTGGTCAGTATTTGCGACTACGTCACAACTGTAAAAAAGATGACACTTTCAAAATGGAAGCCGATAAACTTAAGGACCGGCTCCTTAAAGCGGAGTTCCACCCAAAAATGGAACTTCCACTTATCCCACTCCTCACCCCCTTACATGCCACATTTGGCATGTAATTTTTTTTGGGGGGGAGTGGGGGCTTCAGGAGGAGTGGGACTTCCTGTCCCACTTCCCGCTTCCGCCGAGGGGCTGGTTAGGCGATTAAGCTTAATCGCCTACAGCAGCCCCTCCCTGTAGGTGATCGCATGGGACACATGACAGGTCCCATGCGATCACCTGTCCAATCAGCAGCGGGCCGCTCGCGCATGCGCAGTGCCGCTCGCGCATGCACAGTGGGTGCCCGGCCGTGAAGCCGAAGGCTGTTACGACTGGGTGCCCACAGTTGTGATGAGGACGCCGGCCGGGAAGGGGGAGAGGAGCGGAGCGCTGGAGCAGGTAAGTGTCTGTTTATTAAAAGCCAGCAGCTACACTTTTTGTAGCTGCTGACTTTTAATAAACACAAATATTGGCTGGAACACCCCTTTAAATGTGGCTATTCTATAACTTGCCTTAAGAAGGCCTTTAGAAAAGCCACTGCTAGACCAAGAAATGATTTGTTGATCAAAAAACAACAACCCAAAAAATCATCGACCGATGTAAATCCAAATGCCCTCCAGATTATCACCAGATTCAGCAGGCAGAGTAAACATGTTGGCAGGATTATCTCCAAACACTGGCATCTGTTAAGCGTTGACCCTTCACTAGCTCCCTATGTACCAGTGAGACCCTTGATTACCTATCGTAAAACAAGATCACTTAAAGTCTCACCCAAAGTGAGTACGCAGGAGAATATAGCACTGATCCATGCAAGAGACCTGGCACCTTTCGGTGCGGAGGTTGTAATTTATGTCAGTATATTAATATTGGTGATAAATAATATCCTGCTACCCAATGGTAAACCAACCCTTTCATAAACGTGCTTTCAGACACATTACATGCATGCGTAAGGCAGACCCAGATCTTCGCCCATGGTAGCAAGATACCAAAAATCGAATTCCTTATTTTAGACAGAATGCACCTAAATAGTAGAGGGGTGATTGGAATAGAACTTTATTACAGAGAGAGACAAGATGGATAGCCATGTTAAATGCCACCACTAAAGCAGAACTTAAAGAAATTGTCAGTTATCGCCCCTTCCTTGAGGGGTTTTCCTCTGGGGGATGGGAAGAATAGATATACCTTCAACTACTACCTAATATCCTTCTGTTTTTCATATCACAAAAGTTGAATTCGCACTTGTACTAATTGCCTTATTAAGCAATTTTCCTTCCTATGCTTACCGGTTCTTATTTTCTTTTCTTTTTTGCAATAGCCATTGCTTGGCTTGTTGGTCACTATATGGACTGCCTTACTGGTGTCTGTTGGCGGGCTCACGCTCATTTGCCGCGATTAGGTTTTTGCAATGATGTCACCGCGGCTCGTATTGCCGCGATTGCATCATAACGCTGCACGTTGTTTGCGCGCAAGCGCCACTTGCGGGCTTTATAAAGCCCATCACAGACGCCAATGGCAACAGCTGCCATGGCGGCTATTGATACAATGGAAACTACTTACCTGCAGGTAATGCTTCTTTTCTCTCTTTCCCCTTTTCTCTGCTGTTGAGATTTGGTTCACTATTGTTCTTGGATGTTGTGCTTTGTTCGTACAACTTTCCAAATGAGCTATTTATTCTACTTCATATATTTTTTCTACTTTTCATATAGTGATTACTACCTGCCACTATCTGGGTATCCACTCCTCCTTATCCATAGGACAGTTGAGTAGTTCCATTTTATGCAGACGTGTAGTTGGTTTTGCTTCCTGCATATGCACACTCTTATGCATGTGGACTCCCATATTTGGTAAGTTGATCCTCGTTTTTGAGTTACCAAAAATAACCAAATGGACTGGGCAGTCTTGCCCTATTCTCTGCAAATGAGCATTTTTTTTGCCTGCTGACCACTTCCCCCCCCCCCTTTTTTTTTTCCCTTCAGGCTTGGGTCTTTGCTTGGTTGGCTATATGTGAATGTCCTCCTTGTGAACACAGAGATTTTTTTCTCCACATACATTTCTTTCCCTTTGGTGTGTGTTCATTGCTGAAACAGGAGCTTTTTACACAGATCCTATTTTTTTGTGCGTAACACTTGCTTACTTTGCTAAAAATTATAATCACATGGCTATGTTCCCTCTTCTCCCTCTCTATCGCTAAAACAACCCAAACCACTTTAGCTGCAATCAATGTTTACGTTTATTTTTTTTCTCTATAATGTATGTATATATCTCTTTTTTTAATAGACGTGTAACTTTATGACCCTATAATCGTCTGTAATATACCCTGAAGAAGGATCACAGATACCAAAACGGTTGTCGGGTTGGACAATTTTTGGTTTTATGTTTGTTTAATTTTTGTATGAAATAGGATCTGTATACCACTTGCATGTGGCTTTTATACTTTTTTAGGACACACATTGATGTCCTGATATAACTTATTTAATAAAATTTGTTATATACTTTTCTACAATTTATGTGTTTGTGTCACTTCAAAAGTCCCACCCTTAAGGGGGTATTCCTTGTTGTTTCCATGCTGAAACTTTGACCAGTCTGCAACTCCTGCATCAATGCTACTACATATGCTGCAACAGACGGTTGTTTCCGGGGACAACCTTTGAGACCTTCTTTGCTGACTCCCTACACTACGGAATCCCTTGTTGCCACACTGAAGCCCTGCAAGCGGATACGTAGCAAATGTGTCACTTGTAGTTCTATAGAATCATCTGCATATTTTCCATCTAAAACAATTGCTGATAATATTATGGCTTGTGGTTATTAACTGCTTGCTGACCTGCCGCCGTCATTTTACTGCGGCAGGTCGGCTCTCCAGGGCTACTTTAGCGGCCACTAGTGGGCGCGCGCACGCACGCCGCCGGCGGCCAGCACATGCGCCCCCACTCGCCCTGAGTCCCGAGCACGTGCCCGGCGGGCACGATCGCCGCCGGGCACCTGCGATTGCTCGGTAAAGAGCGAGGACCGGGAGCTTTGTGTGTAAACACAAAGCTCCCGATCCTGTCAGGGAGAGAAATGCTGATCTTCTGTTCATACAATGTAACAGAAGATCAGTAATTTCCCCTAGTGAGTCCACCCCCCCATACAGTTAGAACATACCCAGGAACATACTTAACCCCTTCCCCGCCCCTAGTGTTAACCCCTTCACTGGCATTTTTATAGTAATCCAATGCATTTTTATAGCACTGATCGCTATAAAAATGCCAATGGTCCCAAAAATGTGTCAAAAGTGTCCGAAGTGTCCGCCATAATGTTGCAGTACTGAAAAAAAAAACGCTGATCGCCGCCATTACTAGTAAAAAAAATATTAATAAAAATGCCATAAAAACCCCCTATTTTGTAAACGCTATAACCTTTGCGCAAACCAATCAATAAACGCTAATTGCGATTTTTATTTTGACGAAAAATATGTAGAGGAATACGTATCGGCCTAAACTTAGGAAAAAAAATGTTTTTTTATATATTTTTGGGGGATATTTATTATAGCAAAATGTAAAAAATATTGAATTTTTTTCAAAATAGTCGCTCTATTTTTGTTTATAGCGCAAAAAATAAAAACCGCAGAGATGATCAAATACCACCAAAATAACGCTTTATTTGTGGGAAAAAAGGATGCCAATTTTGTTTGGGAGCCACGTCGCATGACCGCGCAATTGTCAGTTAAAGCAACGCAGTGCCAAATCACAAAAAGTGCTCTGGTCATTGGGCAGCAATATGGTCCGGGGGTTAAGTGGTTAACATACTACTTGGGATAGACTGTTGCGCTAATGACCGCTTGCTAAGGAATATCTTAAAGGGACATCTACTCTCAAATTACCTGAGCTATTCGCCTCTCATACGCAACTATTATTACCAGAGGTATATTGCCTCTTATATGCAACTATTAGTTGTCTCTACAACTCTTATTTACTATGTGCTTGACATAAGTGCTACCTGCTTATGGGCTTTTCCCTAACTTGTTGAACATGTTCGCTCTAACTTTTCTATGCTAAGGGTTGATGGTATTTCATACCAACTCCCTCAGTGGCCTAATACATCCCTTTATGCTTATGTGATATGATGTACAGAACCCCCAAACTCCTAGTTTGCGTGGAGTGAAGCTTGGGGTCCCGTACTGATAATCACTTGCATATAGTGGTGCATTGGAATCCTTAAAGTGTATATTATAATTTCAAACCCTAAGCTCTAGTCGCATGTTGTAATGCATCCATCCTTAGTAGCTCAACGCCTTTCTTTATGTGAGAGAGAGATGATGCAGAGAACCCCCAAACTCCTGTTTGTGTGGAGTGACGCCTGGTGTTCAATACTGAATTCTCACATAGAGAAGTGCATTGAAATCCTTGATAACCGCAGTTGTGGTTCACTTCCTTCACGAGAGCTGTTACATAAGGATGGATAAATAAACTGAGATACAATAAAATTAAATGAATAAGAGTAAAAATAATAATACAAATAAATATAAAAACAATATAAAAAAGGAAATTAAAATAAAAATGAAAAAAGTTTGAAAAAAGATAGAAATATAAAATAAGGTCTGGTGTCACACCAACATCACCTCCATCCCTATTACAATACATATATACATGGGCCCAGATTCACAGAGCAATTACGCCTGTCTAACTGGTGTTAGACAGGAGTAATTTCAAATTTTGCGCGCCGTATCACTAGTTTGAATCCTCAAACCATGATACGGCGGCTTCGGGCTTCGATCCGAGAGGCTTACGTCTTCGTAAGCCTTCGGATATACGCTGCGATATTTTTGCGGCCGCTGGGAGGAGTTTGCGTCGTTTTCATGCGTCGGGATATGCAAATGAGTTTTTACGGCGATCCACGAAGATACGAGCGGTCTTCGCAATCGCTTACGTCTATTTTTTTTTACGTACTGTTAGACCAGCTTTTTGCTGGTCTAACGGTGCGTAGCCCATGTTAAGTATGGCCGTCGTTCCCGCGTCAAATTAAATTTTTTATTTTTTTTTACGTAAGTCGTTCGGGAATAGAAATGTCCGTAAACTACGCTACTCAAACAACGAATGACGTAACGACGTGATTTCGCGCAATGCACGGCGGGAAATTTCTGAACGGAGCATGCGCAGTTCGATCGCCGCGGGAACGCGCCTATTTTAAATGCTTCACGCCCCCTACTCGCGTAGATGGCTTGCGCCGGGAGAAATACTCTATATTAATACTCGCTGCCGTCGTTTACTGGACAAAATCTACCGGGATTCCACGTAGAGCCAGGTAAAAAACGGCGGCGTAGAGTATTTCTGTTACTCTACGCCAGGGATCTCCAAACTATGGCCCTCCAGTTGTTCAGGAACTACAATTCCCATCATGCTTAGTCATGTCTGTGAATGTCAGAATTTTACAATGCCTCATGGGAAATGTAGTTCCGAAACAGCTGGAGGGCCGTAGTTTGGAGACCCTTGCTCTACGCTAATCTAATTCTCTCTGAATCTGGCCCATGGGGTTTAAAGTCCCAGGGCAAACCCCATGTATATATGTATAGAGATAGAAATAGACATAAAGATAAAAATAATAATAAAAAAGATAATAAAAAAAATACAAATAATATTAATAATAGTGAACATAAGAGAAGAAAAGGAAAAATAATAATAGAGATAATATTAGACAAAAGTAATAGGAGTGCAAATGGGTATAAGTTAGATTGAATGGAATTAAATAAATTCAAATGAAGTAGAGTGGTGTAAAATGAATAGCATTGTGATTGTTTCTTATGGGATCGGATTTGTCTGCTGGGATATATTGGTTTGATTGTGTACACACGATCAAACCCAAATCCCCGCTGGCAGACAGCGCGGCGACGTGGCGGTGACGTTGACGCCGCCACGTCACCGTCACCAGGAAGTAAAACACTTCCGCGCATGCGTCGATTCCATTCGACACATGTGCGGACAGATATGTCTGCTGGTTAGTGTACTAACGGACGGGTTCCCAGCAGACAGATTTTAAAGCATGCTTTAAAATTTGTCTGCTGGAAAAACCCGTCTGTCCGCCCGTACACACGACCGAATTTGTCTGCTGAAAAGGTCAGTCGGACCGTTTCCAGTAGATAGATTCGATCGTGTGTACGCGGCCTAAGAGGGTCATTAGTGCATCGGGTATACAGTACTTACAAGTTGGCGTTGTGACAATCTCATTGACCACGAATTTCCAATTGAGAGATTATTAAAAAAATAGGGAGAGGGATTCACTAATAGAGTGAGAGCAGGTGTCAGAGCTTACTGCATAGCAGAGCACCATTCATTGGATCCCTCCTGTGGAACTGTTTTATCTATTTATTTATCAGCACTGCATTTATCAGCTAGGAAGATGTAGGAGCACTGCTCGTTTCTGTCACACACAAAAAAGAAAATATTTACATTTAAATTAGTATATGGGGGTTATTTATTATTTTACGGGAGTTTTTTAGTTTATGGTTTATAACAAATTATGAGCAGGTCAATAGTACTGATTTGGAGGTATCTAGAGCACATACACACACATGCATGTATATGTATGCACATGCGCACACCTGCCCCTGTAAGGGAATTGAGTCATTGTGCAGAGACTGTGCAAACAACAGTCAAAAAAACACACATACAGGCATGCACATACACACACACAGGCACATGCACAAGCCCATGTACACATGTTACATAAACATACTTATCTCCAAAGCAACGTGGGCTAGAAAAGAGTTTCTGTGGTAGACGGGACTGGGCTCCTCTGGCTAATGAAGAAGATGGGAGGGGGGGGTTATGGGTTTGTCTAGAAGAAGGGTAAGTGCTGGTGGTGGGTTATAGGGAATAGCTGTGGTTAGGATGGTTGTGTCTATAGGTACCAGTTTATGGTAATAGATAGAGTGAATTTTGATGTCCCTTTTCTGACCCCCAGGCTTTAAACTATTGTCACAGACGGGAGATACATTTCTGCCTTGTTTAGACAATGCACCAATTACTACTAAGCTTCGGCTGCAGAAATAGCCAGATAGGTTTGGGGCGTTGGAAAGCTTCAGCTGTTCAGAGTGAGGTAATTAGGACCTCTATAAAGACATCCAAAGGATGATTGCTGCTTCCTGGGTAGTGTTGCTCACGAATATTCGCATTGCGAATATTCGCTACGAATATTGCATATTCGAGTATTCGCGAATAACTCGAATATCGCGGCGAATTTTCGCTATTTCGAATATTCGTATTTTTTCAATTTTTTTTTTAGAACAGATCACATCCTAGAGATCCCCATCGACGTCTAAAAGCATTGCTGGTATGATTAGAGACCTTGGGCCGAGTAGCTGCAGTGATCATTTTATATTGCCGAAAAATCGCAATGCGATTATTCGGCAATAGCGATATCGCGCGATTATTTTGTATTGTAATATATCACGAATATTCTGAGCCAATCAGAGTGCTCCATTCCGCATTTCTCGAAATTTCGCAATTATTTTGTATTGTGAAATATCACGAATATTCTGAGCCAATCAGAGTGCTCCATTCCGCATTTCTCGAATATTCGCAATTATTTTGTATTGTAATATATCACGAATATTCTGAGCCAATCAGAGTGCTCCTTCCGCATTTGCCGAATATTCGCAATTATTTTGTATTGTAATATATCACAAATATTCTGAGCCAATCAGAGTGCTCCTTCCGCATTTCTCGAATATTCGCAATTATTTTGTATTGTAATATATCACGAATATTCTGAGCCAATCAGAGTGCTCCTTCCGCATTTCTCGAATATTCGCAATTATTTTGTATTGTAATATATCACGAATATTCTGAGCCAATCAGAGTGCTCCTTCCGCATTTCTCGAATATTCGCAATTATTTTGTATTGTAATATATCACGAATATTCTGAGCCAATCAGAGTGCTCCATTCCGCATTTCTCGAAATTTCGCATTTGCATTCGCAATAGCGAAATTTCGCAATCATTTAATTTCCAAAAAATATCACGAATATTCGTATTTAGCGAATATATCTCGAATATTCGACTATATATTGGAGATATATTGCGAAATCGAATATGGCATATTCTGCTCAACACTATTCCTGGGGCCTTTGAGTGAAGGAGAGCAGTGATTTCTGAAGAGGTGAGGTGCTTGTTGTTATTTCTGTGTGATAAATATCAAAGAGACTTTTTGTTTTCTGCTGTATGACGAGCAGTGTCTGCCCAGCAGTAGGCTGTGCCAGACTCCATAGGTAGATTCCTGTGTTGGGAAGGTAGACGCCCCAAGTGGCAAGGGTTTATTTTATGTTTTGTTTTGTTTATGCTGTTTTGATGCTTGCACTTGTATCCAGCAATATGGAAAAATAAACCATATCCTTTGTTTTCAACTATCCTCATCTGCCTTTATGTACAGTTCAGCGTGTAGTGAACCCATCCAGGGGGTCACACACACCCGCTACCAAGCTAATTCCTCACACTATCCAGAGGGTATATCCCGAAGGTTTCCCTCTCACACAGGTGCTTAATGCGTTCGAGGGAAACTACCCGTAATGGTCTCTATGACTCACACCTGTTGTCCATTAGTGGAGCCATGATTGAATTCAGTGAAGTGTTTTGGAATGGTGAGGTCACTGTTGTCTTCGATGGAGCATCTGTGTTCCCTGAAACTTTTTTGTAAGGTTCTAATAGTACGGCCTACATAAAGCAGGCCGCAGGGGCAAGAGAGGCAATATATCACAAATTCTGTTGAACAGTTGAAGAATTCACCAAGAGGATATGTTTTGCCTTTTGTGGTAAATAGTTTTTGCATGTTAAGCAATTAAACTTGCAGTATTGGTACATTCCCTTTATGTCTAGGAAAGTGAGGGTGGATGGCAGGGGCATCTGGTGAAATATATAAACAACAATAATGATAGAAGTACAGTTAGTATTTGGACCATTTAGACTGCTCAAAGCGGAAAATTCCCATCTTATGTGGGCCCATTGGTGGCCAGTAGAGAATTCCCCCTCCTCCCCAATGTGGGTAGTCATTGAACAAGTGCTCCTTAAATTAGGGGACTGCAGACTGAGGCTGCAATTTATCTCACTTCATGCACATGGGTCTGCTTCATGATGTGTGGCTTATGGACCTTTTCCTTTGACATTGCTGCAGCTTGGAGCTAGGACAAATTCCCTGTCCCTGCCTGCAGTCACAGCGGTCTAGTTGGACTTTATCTCTCTACCTGAGAGGCACCTAAATTTAGTCTTTTTAGGTCACACCCTTATTTTTGTTTCAATATTATATTGTAAAGAATGGTAACAATACAAAGAATATAATGCATCGACAAGGTATTAAGAAATACAAAGTCGCGGACGCAGTCGCCATTTAACAGGAATCAAATGAACAGTGAACAAAATATGTTTTTCGGAATAACATCTGGATTCAATATTTCAGGGTGATTGCCTATGTGACATATGACAGGCCATATGCAAAGAGAAACGGGAGGGAGCGACCTCAAGATCGTTTAGTCATCTTGTAATGGCAGGGATAGTTAGGAACAGTGTATAAAACGTATCTAACGATGTAGAATGGGGATGAAAATTCAGTGAGAAAATGTAAAGAAGATAAAGCGTGCATGGGGGGGGGGGTCAGGAGGGGATGAGTGCAGAATAGATCATCTTGTATAGATTCACTATAGGGGAGAGCAGATTGGATTTGACCTAGGAGGGGGAGGAAAGAGGGGTGGTCCAGATGGGGGGGTTAATAAACAGATGTGGGAGATTTTTAGATTCCCACCACAGTTCTCGGAAGTCCACTAAGACATAGCCGTCTTATACTCGTTCGTCGACGTAAAATGTATCCAGCAAGCCCAACATTCAGTGTACTTAGAAGGTGTATTGTGAGCCTGATGAATCAGGTTCTCCATGTCTGCAACTTGATTTATACGTATGAACCATTCAGCTATAGTCGGTGGTTCTGGAGATCGCCATTTCGCAGGGATACAGAGTTTCGCTGCTTTGATCATGTGCATTGCCAGGGAATGGGAGTACATCTTTGTGGGTATGTTGGAGTGATGGAGCAGTCTATGTTATATGTGGATATGGAGTCGGTGAGGCGATGGACCTCATTCCAGAATGAGTCGTTTAGAACACGACCACCAAATGTGTAGTAGGGAGCCTGGTTCGGCTCCACATCTCCAACATAGTGGGAAAACAGAAGGGTAAATGGTGTGTAACCTGAGGGGGGTCCTGAACCATCTCGAAAAAAAATTAAAGGCGTTTTCCTGTGTGTGTACGGTCACTGTCCCCTTATGAATGCAGGAGTATATAGCTTCCCAATTCTGGTCTGTCAGGTCTATGGAAAGTTCTGTTTCCCATTTTTTTCTGGCCCAATTGTCTTTTGGCCCGTAGTCTGGGAACAGTAAAGCATACGTAGAGGAGATTAGGTGGGCCAAAGTTTCAGTACCTGAGCATAACGTTTCAAAGCGGGTGAGTTGGCGGGACCAGGCCGGTTTTGGGCGAGGTTTGACGAAGAAGTGCATGATTTGGACATATGTCCAGAACGTGATCGTTCGCTTCCTCATTCTGGACAGTAAGATGTCGTGAGAGAGTAGGCGGTCGTTCTCAAAAAAGTGTTGTGAACGCATGTGAGTAGGAGGCCAAGTCTCTGACAAAAAGGAGGGAGAAAAACCAGGAGTGAAGTCTGGGTTGTGTCTAAGTGGGGTCATAGGGCCAAATAGGGAGGAGACCTGATACTTAGAGCAAGCCGTTCTGGAAGTAGTCAGTTTGAGTAGATCAGGGAGACCTAAGCCCCCTTTCAGCTTAGGGATGGTGAGTTTGGCATAGCTTATCCGATGTCGGAGCCCACCCCAGACAAAGTCTGTACATGCTTGTCAGTATGTTGACAAGAAGGCTGGTGGGAGTTCGATTGGGACTGTTTGAAACAGGTAGAGAAGTCGGGGTAAGATTTTGATAGCAGCTTCTCTACCAAACCACGAGAAGATTCCTGTAGACCAGCTTTTAAGGGCTCTCTGTATGTTTTTTATCAGCGGGAGGTAGTTAGGGGAGTAGTGCGTCTGAAAGGTAGGAAGGGATCTGAAGTCCCAGGTAGGTAATTGATCCAAGAAAAACAGAAAACTGCGCTAAACTAAAAACTAAAAAAAAAAAAACTAGGAGGCAGCGGCAATCGTGTGAAAACACAAATAATACAGTTTGGCAAAGCCGTGCTCATGAAACAAATGAGTTAAATGAGGAATGCTAGGCAACAGTCCTCTGTAACTAAACAATTAGTATACAAAACGGGGCATCTCCCATAGGGTAAAGGCAAAACCTGGCCTCGTAGGGTGATGACACAAAAACTCCTGTAAATTAAATGATTAACATTGTAATATTACATAAAAATAATTCAAATAATTAAATTAAAATTAAAAATCGTCCTAAACCGGAACAAACGTAGAATAATGTGTACCCCAGAATGTACTTCTCGGGCAATAGCACAGATGTTCATACAGTCCTTGTAACTTCTGTGTCCAAGTATAATTGAAACCAGTCCCAGGAATTAGAACAGCAAAAAATTCAAGAAAAAATCCTAATGGTTCACACCACCACAGTGACGAGCTGACAGCATCAAAGTGATCCCTTCACCAAAATAAGGGGGGGCCGCTTACCAGAGGGCAAGCTCAATGTAGCAATTGGCTATAACCCAGCCGCGGCCTTTAAAATCCTAGATGGTTTCTGGACACGACTTCCAGCAGATAGCAAAGCTAGCGGTACTCACGGACATCAACCATATAGTGGAGAGAGAAGGATGGACCGATAGTGTGATTCCGTTTCAACAAGGAGGATTTATTAAAACAAAATGATACTCACAATTTGACAAGATTTCAAAAGCATAAAAACAATCGCCGGCCGGCAAACAAATCGGAGCCCTTCCTCCGTGCGTGGTGGGAGGAGGACGCGCAGTGACGTCACCATGGGAGGACGCGCAGTGACGTCACCACGCACGGAGGAAGGGCTCCGATTTGTTTGCCGGCCGGCGATTGTTTTTATGCTTTTGAAATCTTGTCAAATTGTGAGTATCATTTTGTTTTAATAAAGTGCCAGAATAGGCCCGGTATGGAGGTGGTATAAAAGCCTGGTATTGAAGCGGTTAAGGAGTGAACCATTGTGGAAGCTTTCTTGGCCTGTAGCGCTCTGGCCAATATTCGCCCCGATTTGTTACCAAACTCGTAAAAGACTCTTTGGGAGAGGACATATTTACGTTTAATTTGTTTGCCCAGAAGTTCCAATAGTTCGGATCTGGCAAGCTGGAGAGGTTGTAGGGTGGTCAGGGCCTGGGAGCGTTTGTGCGCTCTCTCCAACTGGTGGATGTGGGCGGTGAGTTCCGAGAAGCGTTTACGTTGTTCCCGCTTTCGTTTAGCAGCTGCAGCCATCAAGATCCCCGAATTATGCACTTGTGGGCTTCCCAGGTGATAAGGGAAGACGTGTCAGCTGACTTGTTTTCATCAAAATATTGTTTAATGCAGAGTTCGACGTCTGCCGCAATCAAGGGATCAGTAAGCAAAGAGGGGTCCAGCTTCCAAGAGTGTGAGGAGGGGTGTTTTCCAGGGAGTGCTAGCGTCAATGAGATAGGGTGGTCGGAAAGGAACATGGGGTCAATGGAAGTGTGGTCCAAAACAGGAAGATCATTCTGCGATAAGAAAAAGTAATCACTCCTGGAGTATTTGTTATGTGGGGCTGAGAAGATTGTGAATCCAGTGGGATTCAGGGTACGCCATGTGTCGTGAAGGAGCAGCATCTGGAGATGGGATTTAATGGTTCTGAGGGCGGCGTACGTAAGAGATGACGTTCCTGTGGATGTATCATGAAGCGGGTTAAGTGGGACGTTGAAATTGCTGCCTAGGATAAGGATGCCTTTCTGAAATGCAGAAAGAGAAGTAGTGACATTTCGAAAGAAGGAGACCTGGGGCCAGATTCAGGAACTGTTAGGTTGTGACTTTGAGCCGGCGTTTCTGTTTTCTGTAACCAGAAAACAAGAAACGCCGGGTTGAAGCTCCGATGCGAGCAGCGTAACTGAGTTTCGCCATCGCATCGTTACTTCAACTTAAAAATGGCGCCGGGGGCGTTCCCGCCGATTTCCGCTCAAAAAATATGTTAATGAGCGGAAATCGGCAATTCACGATCGCATTCCGGCGCGACGCAGTGACGTTACGACGTTTCCGGACGGGATACACGGCGCATAGTTATACCTACATGGGGTTGGAATATCCTATGTTAGGTATAGGCGTCGTCATCGCGTCGAAAAAAAAATAAAAACGTTGCTTGCGTAAAACGGTCATGAATGGGAATGTGACGTCATTGACGTTCATTCACAGATTTTGGAGCATGCGCACGGGGATGTTTTGACACTCGACGCATGCGCAGTACGTTGGCGGCGGGATCGCGCTTAGTTAGCATACTACACGCCCCGTACCCGCCCAATTTGAATTCCGCCGGCTCATTTGCGATGCGCTGCCGCAACTTTAGGAGCAAGTGCTTCGTGAATGACAGCACTTGCTCCTAAAATTTCTGCAGCGCAACGCAAATGAGAAGCGTTACTCCAGAGCAAAGATGCTCTGGACTACCTGAATCTGGCCCCTGGTGGGAATTCGGGGCATAGATATTGGCCATGGTAATTTTGCGACCTAAAAGTGATCCTTTAAGGAAGATAAATCGCCCTTCCTCGTCAGACAGTGTGTCTATAAGTTGAAAAGGGCAATTTTTTGCTAGAAGTATAGAGACTCCTTTGGACTTGGAGGTTGGGGTGGTGGCATGAAATGCTGTAGGGTAGTAGTCATTTTGCAGCCTTGGCGCTGCATTGGTGCGAAAGTGTGTCTCTTGGACAAAGATTATGTCCGCTTTATTGCAGTGCATAACATGAAGAAGTTTTGAGCGTCGTTCAGGGACCTTTAGGCCCTGCACATTGAGGGAAACAATCTTGACAGGAAATTTGTCGACAGTGACCTGAGCAGGAGACAGGGGTAGGGAAGGGAAAACCGTGCACGAGGCAGCAGGTGTAAAGCAGTGGGGTAAGTAAAAGTTCGGAGACAGGTGAGGAGCCCCTCACCAGCCCAGTGATGTAAATGTTCGCTTACGCGGGGTTCCCGGAGGCTGTCAGTGGTGTGAGAGAGAGGTGATGAGGCATCTGTCAGAAAATTGAAAGGAGGACCACTGTGTGGGTGTTGGCTTGTCGTGAAAGAAGGAAAGAGTGAGAAAGACAGACAGACCACCATCAGCCATACTGGATACTTATAGCGTGTGGAGACTGAGAAGTTTAATGGAATGTTTGAGTAGCATAGGGTATATCCAAGCAGAAGGAGTACGTGCTAGGGATGTTATGGAGCAGTGGCCCATCAGCAGTGTAACACTGAGTCATCTGTTGGGCAGACTTCTGACAGGGGTAGGCCCATTTGTATCATATGGCAACATCAGTGGGAAGACAGGGCTTAATATAAAACAACATAACCAAATAACAGTCTAACAGCAGTACCATTTCAAACATGTGTGAAAACGGTTGCAATATTGTGAGTCCCAGGCAGATAGAGAGGGGAGGGGGGACGGGGAGGGCCAGGGGGGTGGGGGGTGAAGAGGGAAGAGAGGGGGGAGGGAAGGGGAGGAGAAAGGGAAGGGGGATGAAGAGAAGTGGGAAAGAAGGAGGGGAAGGGGAAGGGAGGAGGGGAAGGGAGGGGGTGAGGGGAGAAGGGAGGGGAGGGGTGGGGGGGATCAGGTAGAGGAGTACGAGGGAAGGCAAGTTGATGGAAACAGCTGAAGGTGTAGATTTATAAGAAGAACATTCCCGGGTCAGGAAGGGGCAAGAAAAACAGGTTGCACAGTGACTCCGTTCCTGCAGCCCAAGAATCCATTAGCTAGGAGCTTCAGCAGGTTTACAACTTAACGGGCGAGGCCTGGAAGGGAAGTCAATGAGCAGGCTGGGAGTCAAGGAGGCGTGAGGGACATTACACATGTACAGGTTAGGGTCCTGGGTAAAATAAAAAAGGAAAAAAAGGGGGAGGCTGCGGTTTGACAGCCCGACAGTAGGCGGCATTGGAGTATATGAGACCGCTCAGTCAGCACCTATCTGGTGTGACATCCCAGTCAGACGAGGAGTGCTGGGTCGAGCTAAACCATGGCATGACTTATTAAGAGTACAGGGGCCTGTGAGGCAGAACGGTGGGGGGATAGAAAGCAGGGGGAGTAGTAGGAAGGTCAGAGAAGGGGGAAGATAGATAAATGTGAGTTTAAGGTAGATAGAAGTCAAAGCAATGAAGTAGTACATAATGCAAAGATAAATACCATGCAGACTAGAGTACAAATAATACCTATTCCAGACTGATTAAATAATGCTGTAATTCCGCGACACGGCGGTCAGATGAAGCTTGGCTCATATAGTGGATCATAAAAGTTCAGTAAAGACAGAGAAAGTCCTTGCTCTGCATGAAGAGTTTGGCGGGGCCTCAGTGACCGGGGAATGTGCAAAAATGAGGGAAAAAGGGAAGTGGGAAAAAATTTGCGCTAGGTGAAAAAATATTTATGTGAAAAAACAATGAAGAAAAATTGTCCCGAGAGGGACTTCCTGCTGCTAAACACTACAACTCAGATATAAAGTGTAGAAAAAATGAAAAAAAAAAAAAAAAAACAGTGTAGCGCTGGAACAAAGTATAACAAATCAGTGCATTTACATATTAATAAATGAATTGAAAAGTCTGTGAACTGAAAAATGTTTCTATAAAATACACATAGATATTGAACAAATAACACATGTAAACAAAGTTCTACTTCTGTTGTACAAAAAACAAAGCAATGTGATGCTAAAATAAATAAAACAATAAATAAAACATGCACTTGAAAAGGCTGTAAGTGACTCAGTAAATTACAATAAGTCCACACGCAGAGAGAGGTAATTAATCCCTCCTACTCCAAATGAAGAAAAAAGTCCACTTTAAAGTGAAGATAGCAGCGATCCAATACGGAAGATCCAAGGGTGAGAGGAGGAGTGCTTAATTTCATACAAGTAACCCGACACCGTTAGAATAAAAGGCTTACCGAAAAGCCTGTGACTTATCCTTTTCAGGGAAGTCAATATAGGCATAGCAGACAAGTGGTAGAAGAATTGTATAATCCCTTTCTGCTGCAGGTATCAGGGTCCACGGCTCTACGGCTCCACGCAGGGTTAACACAGATGATCCCACATGAGTAAACGATATTAGACACCATATGGAAAGAAAGAAAACATTTCCATAGTGTAGGTGTAAAAAAAGGGGTCTTTTATTTAAAACTTCCACGGATAAGAACAAAAATAACAAAACCGCTCTCCCTCATAGGGAGTGTAAAAGGTCCTATGTGTATTTTATAGATCAATTTTTCAGTTCACGGACTTTTCAATTCATTTATTAATATGTAAATGCACTGATTTTTTATACTTTGTTCCAGTGCTACACTTTTTTTTGCAGTGACTGGGGAATGCCAGGGCTCCAAAGGGGGGCAACGTAGAAATCCTAGAGGAGGGGTGGGAGTATAGGGATTTTGTTTACAGCATTACATGCAAAAAGAGCAGACTGGTCCATAGGATGAGGTGGGTGGGTGGGAAAGCCAGCAACATGCGGCAAGGGGAAGTTTCTTCAGCAGAGTCAGCAGTTCCATTGGAGAAAAGCATAGGACACAAATGGTAATGGAGGAGGGGGGACACGGTACACCAAGCAGAAAAGGAGTCATGGTTAAGCTATTAGTATCGAGTACAGGAAGCGGCAGGAAAACCCAACCGTACAACATAGTGGGAAGTATAGTCATGCAGAGGATGGGATGAGGTGGGGAGATTGACCGGTGTGGGGACGGGAAGTGACCGATGAGGTAAGAAGGCTGGAGAAACAAAAAGCAATTGAACTTATCGGTCAGTCCTGGGAGTCACAAGGCGGTACATCTTCAATGGTCACGACAGGGTCTGCATGGTTGCGGACCTGCCTGTGGACTGGAAGGCTGGCGTCTATGCGGTGAAGTCGGAGCAGGCCTGGAGGTAGATGGCAAGCGGCTTCCGATAGCAGGTTGTTTGGGCATCCATCGGTTCTTCTCTAGGTGGGCGGCGATGCAGGTTTGGCACGTCGAATTTGGCGTACCAGTGCGGAAGCTCCACATAAGGGATATCCAATACCCTGCAAAAATCCTTTAGTTCTTCAGGAACTCTCAGAAGGGCATGGCGGCCGAGGTGTGATGCAGACAGGGAAAACGGGAACTTCCAGCGGTATTGGATTCCCCTGGTACGCAGGACATTCAGCAGTGAACGGAGGTCCTTACGTTGTCTGAGGGTGATAGCAGACAGGTCTTGATAGACGTGGATCACTTGTCCCTCATGTTCTATCTGGGATTTCGATCAAGCTTTTCGGAGGATTTCTTCTTTCGTTTGGAAGTTGTCCAGACAGCAGACCACTTCCCTAGGGGGGTCAGTGTCCTTGCCTTGAGGCCTCAGTGCCCTGTGGATGTGTTCCATTGTGATAGGTGTCTGCAGGGGTCTGTCTAGGATGTGGTTGAAAAGCTACGTGACAGAGGGCAAGATGCACTCAGACTCAACTGATTCTGGAAGGCCTCTCACTCTGAGGTTCCTTCGGCGCCGTCGGTTGTCAAAGTCCTCAACGTGCCTTTGGAGGTGACGGAGTTGTAGTGTATGAGTGTCCAGCTTGTGGCTGACCTTCCGGAGGACCGTGTGGTGTTGTGAGGTACTGATCTCGACCTCCTGCACTCTGGTCGTAATGGCGCGGAGGTCAGTAATGTCCACAAACAGTGTATTCTTAATGTCTGCTACTACTACCTGTGAGGCCACTGTACCCAGCTGAGGTGTGTGAGGGAGCTAAGGCGGGAGTCGGCGCTGCCATGTTGGATCTCTGTGTCCGGAATATGTCCGGTATTTGCTGGGTCAGTCTGCCGCCCAAGTCCCTTGGGGAGCGCGATCGGGAGGCCGAGGTATGTCGGGAAGAAGTCCTCATAGTTCGGTAATTAAAACTCGGCGTTAGTCTCCTATAAAAGCCGAAGTATGTCCGTGGTCTGTTGGAGCTCCGGAGCTAAGTGCCATCTTCTTTCAAGGCAAACCAGGCGGCCAGGTCACACCCTTATATTAGGGGTTACTGGAGAATTGTTCCTTTAGTGGTCAGTCAGTGAAAACAGGTATAGATGCAGACTGCAAGCCTTTTCTTGGTATTAAACAGAGGTGATTAAATTGGGATAATTACTATTACTGCACTTTTTGATCCTCCCAAATACTTACATTTAGGGCTGCCTGTTCTACAGAAAACTATGTCATTTAGGTTTTCAGTCAACAACGATTTGTTAAACGGCATGTAAAGGCAAAAAAAACTTTTTAGTGTTGGATAGAATGTGGAAAAGCTTTTTTTTTTACTACAATATTGAAGTTCGTAACCACAAATGAAAAGACTATTTTATTATGCTTGAACCCAGTTTTTGTATGGTGTTTATTTTCAGTTGTGTCTGGTCATCTCACCTGGGTTCATATTTTCTCATCGATATTAGTTTGTGTTATTCAAATCTCAGAACTTTTCTTCTGGTTAAAACATAATTGAAAATAAGATGTGCAAGCTTGGCTTTCATTAAACATGCTAAGTTAAGATAAGCAAAAATCTATCTTGAAAATAATTTACTAATGATCAAAACAGACAGGTCAGGTGTACCAATTGATCTTCATTAGCAACATGTATAACATGTTGCTAGGTTACCACACCAGCATCCGACAGAGGGAAGTATAAAGTCTTTGCCTTGTGACCTTGATGCTTTAAAATTGTTATACAATATTTTTCAAGTAATATAGGTATAATATAATTAAAAAATATAATTAGGGCACAGCAGATATTAAGTATTCTTTTTTTCACAGTAAGTCTATTTTTATCTTTTTAATTGTTGTTAAATATTTCAAATACTAATACGCATTGTACTACAGTAAAACCTAGGTATGAGAGCGTTTTGCAAGATGAGCAACATTTTTTAATAAATTTTGACTTCATATACAAGGGATGTCTTGAAATAAGAGTAGTGTCATGTCACAACTGAGTATAAAATAGAAGAGAGGCGGCTCTAGATGTAGCAATCTGGTTACATTTATCGAAGGTACAACATTTAGCAACTCACATGGTTGATGATTAAAAGAGGCACATCTAAGTATGCAGGCATCCAGGGTAAAGCTGTCCACATAGACCATTCTCCACACCACCATTGGTGTTGTCCTTTCCATGAGCAGTTCAAGCCTCGCTTTTAGATTGCGCTACTGCAGGGTAGACTTCCCGGTCACGATTGCAGACTGACAACGGTGAGAGCTGGCGGTGCGGAGGATGGTCTATGTGGATCGCTTATACCCTGGATTCTTGCATACTTAGATGTGCTTCTTTTAATCACCAACAATGTGAGTTGCTAAATGTTGTACCTTCATTAAATGTAACCATATTGCTACACTTAGAGGCGCCTCTGTTCTCTTTTATACTCTGTAGCTCTCCTTTGTGAAGGCTTTTATTTTTTTATGGTTACACAACTTATCACATTGCTATAATCTTTTTATATGGACTATAGACTGAAGGGCTTATGAATAAATGGTTGTGCAATGAATCATTTGAGTTTCCATTATTTTTATGGGAAATTTTGCTTTAAAATACAAGTGCTTTGGCTTACAAGCATGCTTCCGGAACAAATTATGCTCTCAAAACAAGGTTGTACTGTATACTTCTTTGACTATGAACTAAAGGTTACAATGTTTACCTGTATATGTCAACTACTCTGTCAATTCGGTCACAGCATTTTCAATAACAATTGCACAAGCAAAAACATTTGCCTACAATTAAAACACTTTACCATGCAATCACATTACTGTTTCCTCCTTCTATAAAATAACAATTTCAAACTAATTCACAAGTCCTAATTAGTCTTCTGAATTAAGAACAATAAACATTTAAACACAACAAGAATTATATGCAAAACTAAATTTGAAATATGCATCATGTATCATGGTCTTAAAAATTAATATAGATTGGGTGAGTGTGGTAATTGTGGAAACTCAATTTACAAGCAAAACACATTGTCCACCATTTCTGCAACTTCTCCTTACTATATGTCTAAACTAAAGTACACAGAATGACAGAACCCCCCCCAGTTAATTGAGTTGAGAAGAGGGGGAGCTTTTTTTAGAGGGCAACTCAGGATGAAACCTTAAAAAATCACTGTCACCCTAGAATAGAAAAGTATGATAATGGCAAGACCACCAGGTCAAAAAATAAAAACTTTTTTTTATGTTTAATGTTTTTACTGAACTATTAATATAGCCAATATATTTTATAGATTTATGTTTTTTTTTATTTATTCTATGGAGGTATCTGTTGTGAGAAATACTGCCCTAGTAATAAAAACAATGAACCTGCTAGCAATACAATAGAGAAACCATTGTGTTAAAAATATACGTGTAATATAGTGCTACGCTATTGTAACAAAGATTCAATGAAATTAACCACCTAAATATAATTAGTGTGGTCAAAAAATGTGTGTTTTTGACCACACTTATTATATTTAGGTGGTTTATTTAATTGAATCACTGTTACAATAGCGCAGCACTTTGTTTCACATATTATGTGAATCTAGGTGAGTATTGTTGACACAAATTATGTATATTGTTTTGTACTAAGCTATAGGAAATCTTGGATTGGTGAATGGCTCCTGCCAGATTTGTATCGCTTTATTAAAAATTTGTAAACTCCAAACACATTAACACTTTGAAACAGAAATGTGGTCCAGTTTCTTAGATTAAAGTGCAACAATAAATGTTCCTAAGTTTGCTGACATGTTTATTATTCTTAGATTAGTTTATATGTTTTTCTTCCTGTAGGGAATAGAAGTTTTAAGCTTTTGAAATTGAGCAGTAAAAACGTAGTTGAAGTAACATAAAATAAACACAAGGTGGTGATGTTGCCGTTGCATAATCATACATTTGTCCCATCTAAAAGATGTAACACAAGACAAAGGAGTAAAGTTATTCTAAAGGGCTTTGATGCCCTAATAAAATGTGATTATGCATTAATCTATACAGTAACACTAAAGTTTGTTTCTTCAAACCTTTAAACTTTTTTGACTAAACAGATAAGAAAAATAAATAAATAACACTTCAGTGCCAAAAAATTATATTCAGCCTATATATGATAGTAAGTAATCTTACATTTTGACCATAAGTAAAAATCTTCTTTGTGGTAATCCACCCATAATTGTAAACAGCTCATCATAAGGTATCATATACCATATAATTGGTAGGTCTATAAATTATTGGATGTGTTCACAAAATACGGGTTTGCTTCAAAGGAAAATTCCAGGAAAATTAAAAATTCTTCCTTCCACTAAAGCTGCATCCATCCTTCATGGCTAGCGGACTAGGTACAGCACTTTTACATACCCAATCCTCCGCTTCTGCAGGCTTTTCTCTATGCTGCTACACCAGTCGCTACTGGCTCTTCTCACCTGCACCCCTGTAGTCTAACGTACTCTATCACCATCAAGACTGATGCAGGACCCATAGCTCTGCATCAGAAGTGAGGACGCAAAGGGACAGTCCACTACTGGAGCATAGGGGAATGGTGTCTGTCTGGGGAGTGAAGAAACCGTTGCAGTATGAGAGCAGCACCATTGCAAGGGAGAACTTTCCGTTTTCTTGGAGTAGGGCTTTAAGAAATCCATAGGGTGCCACTAATAGTTTAATACACAATTTCAATATATAATATGTTAGCAGTAGGTCCAACGATAGGGCAATACACCAGACTGTATGCAGACACCTGGACTAAGGGCACAATAGTTAGGAGTAAATCTACAGCTGGTCTAAGTAGGGTTGTTCAAATTCCTGAATAGACCTTTCAAATTGTTTCAGTTTTGAAAAAAATCTGTGTGGAGCTGCCTTAGACTACTGAATCTCTCTCATGTTATTTAGGTTGATAGGTATCACAGGAGGAGACTGAGTTTAAAGAGCACCAGGAAGTTATTAAATGAAGCCATCCGTGCTAATTATACCTTTCAATAAATTGTTTGCTTTCTTCTGTCACTTCTGAATGTCAATGTCACTCAGTAAAGTCAATTTCCATCTGCTAATTTGTGGTAACAGAGCTCTTTCTATAGCATTCACAAAAGGTGCTACTAGAGTTATGTATGGTTACTAAATACATACAGTAACCACTCAGCACTATGGATTAAGAGATAAAATTTGCTTTCATTCAGGGAAACTAACATTAGCAATCAGTAAAAGTGGCCGGTAGTGGGAATACACAGATGTGTTCAGATAAAAAAAAATGAAAGGTAAAGGTTTTCTCTTTAACATGGTTAAGGAATTGTGGGACAGATCACTTTACAGTGAATAACCTTTTACAAAGGGCAGGAATTAATTAACATAATGTGATGATGATGATGGGCTTATCTTGTCAGGTACACAGTATAGCACAATACATCTGTTGAAATCAGCCCTTCCTTACAATCAAGTGTAGAATGACAGACCATAGTACCCCAGAACAACATTTTAAAAGGAGATCTGTAGATGGCAACAGTAATAACGATGATTGTAAAGTCTACTGCTGTATCTATGACTTCAGCTCTTCTTGACTGGTAACTTCACAGGGTGTAGAGGTTCAGTGTCAGCAGGATTCACTACAATCCTTAATAAAACAGTGATGGATATGTGCTATCTTCACATGTACGAGATTTTCTATGTTTAAATTGTCTCAACAACCCCCCTAATGGGGCCCCGTTCTACCCACAGCAGCCTATATGGGTTGCTATGTCTTTTATTATGTTCTGTACCTGCTTATAATATTAATTGTGTGAATGTAAATATTCATGTCACTCTTTCCTATATAAGGTGAGTTAGGTATTTTGCTGTAATCTATAAAAATGGCTACCACCAGAAGATGAAAATCAGATGACACACAAAAGTAATGAATAGTGACTTCCTAAAAGGGTATAATTCAATTTTTTGCAGTCTTTAATCCCTTTGCTGTCACTAATGTAGGGCTTACAGCAATGGCAGCAGTGGCTCCTACAAACACAGCCACTGGTGTCTGACAGTAGGATTTCTCCTGGAAGTGATCAGCTGTAAAATGGCCTGATCACTTCCTTAGGCACTGAAACACAAGCCCCCCCACCCCCCGCCATGTATATCAGGCTTTGTTGTCCCACTTGCAAGCAACGGGACCAGCATGGGGGGTGTCACTGGGTGGAAAAGAGGGAGCTCAGCAAATATAATTTCATTAATACTCTCTGCAGTGATTAAAACAGGAAACAACCTGTATTAGGTCACTTCCTGGTTTAGAGCTGTCATTGCCCAGGAGCAATGACCTGTAAGGCTTTTAAAGCATCACCTATGGACAATTTTGCATACCAAAGTGTGTTGCCATTTCACATGCAATTTTAAACCTTGATATGTCAGGTATTTTGGGTTTACCTGTTGCAACCTGTCCTTAATATTTTACCCAACAAGAAAATGGGCAATTTATTGCATTTGTGTGCACCAAAATTACTTTTAGTGTATTTTTTTCTGAAAATATGCATTAGATAAACTATTGCCCTAATATCGTGTGACATACAAATGTTGAATTGTCGCCATTTAATTTTCCAGGTTCTCTGCTTTCAGAAAATATACTGTATACTGTTTGAGAGTTTTAACTAATATTCAAGCCTAAAATAGGCATTTTAATATGTGTAAAAAAAATGGCTCTGGCAGTGAAAGGGTAAACCACATTAACACCAGCATGTTACATCCCTTTCCTTAAGAGACAATTTTTAAATTTTCAGTGCTACAGTATGGTAGTTTGACTAACAATTACTTGGCCATGCAAAAGTGAGGCCAAAGGGAATGTTATGTATTTTTTTAGACAGATGTAGCTTTTGTTTGATAGTATATTTTACTAAATAGAAAAAAAACGTGGGATTGCTTACGTTTACTTTTAATATATTTTCATCTATAATGTACTGAAATCCCCAAAGTAATCAACAAAGTCAATATTTAAACCAAATGCAGGTGCATCTCAAAAAATTTGAATATCATCAAAAAGTTAATTTATTTCAGTAATTCAATTAAAAAAGTGAAACCTTTATATTATATAGATGCATTGCACATAAAGTGATAGATCCCAATAACTGTTTTCTTTTCATTTTGATGATAATGGCTTACAGCTAGTCAAAACACAAAATTCAGTATCTCAGAAAATTAGAACATTGTGAAAAAGTTCAATATTGTAGACGGATGGTGTCCCAATCTAATAAGCTAATTAACTCAAAACACCCATAGTTTCCTGAGCCTTTAAATGGTCTCTCAGTCTTGTTTAGTAGGTTACACATTCATGGGGTAGACAGCTGACTTGATATGTGTCCAAAAGACAGTCATTGACACCCTCCACAAGGAGGGTAAGTTACACAAGTTCGTTGTTAAAGAAGCTGGTTGTTCACAGTAGGGATGAGCCGAACACCCCTGGGTTCGGTTCGCACCAGAACCTGCGAACAGACCAAAAGTTTGTGTGAACTTTAGAACCCTGTTAAAGTCTATGGGACTCGAAAGTTTGAAATCTAAAGTACTAATTTTAAAGGCTAATATGCAAGTTATTGTCCTAAAAAGTGTTTGGGGACCCGGGTCCTGCCCCAGGGGAGTGTTTGGGGACCTGGGTCCTGCCCCAGGGGACATGAATCAATGCAAAAAAAGTTTTAAAAAACGGCCGTTTTTTCAAGAGCAGTGATTTTAATAATGCTTAAAGTGAAACAATAAAATTTAAATATTCCTTTAAATGTCGTACCTAGGGGGGTGTATTGTATGCCTGTAAAGTAGCGCTTGTTTCCTGTGCTTAGAACTGTTCCTGCACAAAATGTAATTTATGAAGGAAAAAAGTCATTTACAACACTCACCAGGGTCTGGTATGGATATTAAGGGGAACCCTGCATCAAATAAAAAAAAATGATGTGGGGTTTCCCCCAAATATCCATTCCAGACCCTTCAGGTCTGGTATGGATTTTAAGGGGAACTTCACCCCAAATTTAAAAAAAACACACACGTTTTTTTTTTTTATGAATGACTTTTCTCTGTATTGCCGCTAGTGATTTAAAATTACTTTTTTTCCTTCACAAATGACACTTTGTGCAGGGACAGTTCTAAGCATGGGAAACAAGTGCTACTTTACAGGCATACTATACACCCCCCTAGGTACAACATTTACATTTTTTATTGTTTCACTTAAAGGAATTATTAAAATCACTGCTGCCAAAAAACTGCAGTTTTTAAAACTTTTTTTGCATTGATACATGTCCCCTGGGGCAGGATCCAGGTCCCCAAACACTTTTTATTACAATAACTTGCATATTAGCCTTTAAAATTAGCACTTTAGATTTCAAACGTTTGCGTCCCATAGACTTTAACAGGGTTCTAAAGTTCACACGAACTTGCCGCAAACACCCCAAATAGTTCGCTGTTCGGCGAACAGGCAATGTTCGAGTCGAACATGAGTTCTTCTCGAACTCGAAACTCATCCCTAGTTCACAGTGTGCTGTATCCAAGCATATTAATGGAACATTGAGTGATAGGAAAAAGCGTGGAAGAAAAAGGTGCACAAGCAACAGGGATAACCACAGACCTGAGAGGATTGTGAAGAACTTGGGGGAGATTCACAAGGAGTAGACTACAGCTGGTGTCAGCGATTCAAGAGCCATCACAAATAGATGTATTAAGGACATAGGTCACAACTGTCGCATTCCTTGTGACAAGCCACTCCTGACCCAGAGATGTCAGAAGTGTCTTACCTGGACTAAGGAGAAAAAGAACTGGACTGTTGCTCAGTGGTCCAAAGTCCTCTTTTCAGATTAAAGTAAATGTTGCACTTCATTTGGAAATCAAGGTCCCAGTGTCTGGAAGACAAGTGGAGAGGCACAGAATCTAAGTTGCATGAGACCCACTGTGAAGCCTCCACAGTCGGTGATGATTTGGGGGAGCCATGTCATCTGCTAGTGTTTGTCCACTGTGTTTTATAAAGTCTAAAGTCAGCGCACCCCTTTACCAGAAAATTCTACAGCACTTCATTCTTTGTGCTGACCAGTTTTTTGGAGATGCTGATCTCATTTTCCAGCAGGATGTGGCACCTGTCCACATTGCCAAATGTATCAATACCTGGTTTAATGATCATGGTATCACTGTGCTTGATTGGCCAGCAAACTCGCTATATCTAAGCCCAATAGAGAGTTTGTGGGGTATTGATGAGAGACACCAGACCCAACAATGCAGATGAGCTGAAGGCGCCTATCAGGCTGATCATTTCCATGACACACTGCAGTATTTTATGCAGAAGGAGCCCTGATCAAGTATTGGATGCAAACTATACTGTACATGGACATACTTTTTAGTAAACCAACGTTTCTGTATTAAATGTTTTTTTTTGGTCTCATTATATCAAATGAGACTGATTTTAAAATTTTCAGAGATTCAGAATTTGGAGTTTTTACTAGCTGCAAGCCATAATCATCAACATTAAAAGAAAGAAATGCTTAAAATATATCACTCTGTGTGTAATGAATCTATATATTATATGTGTTTCACTTTTTGAATTGAATTACTGAAATAAATACCCCCAACCTAGAAGGGAAATTTCAGGAAAAAAAAGAAAATACTTACAGTTTGAATGCCCCTCGTCGGTGTCTTGCCCGGCGTCCATCAGCGCCCTTGTCCGGTCCATAAGATAAAGAAAGTCCTGAACCGCCGCGCTCCTTAAAACTATGGGCCAGATTCACAGAGCCATTATGCCGGCGTTACAGGAGATGCGCGGCGTAAGTCTAAATTTGCGCATGCGTATCGATGTGCCGTATCCCCAAAACGATATACGCATGAAATCTACTTTTTTTGGACCAACATAATTTCAATAGACCAGCGTATCCGTCCGCGCAAAACTGCGCTAGACACACCATTGATTTGCTATTCAAATATGCAAATGAGGGAGTTACGGGCATCCACAAAAGTAAATTGGTACAGCGCAGGCTACGCTCTGTGCGCAACAGCTGCACGTCCTGTCTAAAATTAGACCATATAAAAGGTGGAATAAAATTAGACAATCCGTCTACATGTCAGCTAAAGCAACACTGTTAGTAAGGAGCTGAGCAGTCACACTTGCTGGACAACAATCTGTATGCCAACATGCCAGGGGCATCCTTGCTCATAGTTATACTAATGATTTTAGAGGAGCAAAGAAGGAGGAGGGCACGGAGGAGGGCACGGGAGAGGATATACCGCACACGCATAGACCATGATTGATTCTGAGGTGTATCGCATCTTCAGATTCACCCCTCATGCCATCCTGGAATTAACCACAACCTTGCAGGAGGACATGACCAGCCCAACACACCACTCACATGCAGTGCAGCCACTGGTCGAGGTCCTGGCAACACTCCATTTCCTTGCCAGTGGCTCTTTTCAAAGAACAAGTGGAGTGGTGGCTGGGATGGCACAATCCTCCATTAGCAGATGTGTGCACCAGGTTGTCCCCGCAATCCTCAGACGCATGGCCAACCAAACCATCAAACCAACCACTGATGACCTGCGGCTGAAGGCAATGACAGATTTCTACAGAATTGCCAGATTCCCACGCACCGTGGGGGCCATTGATTGCACACATGTGGCACTCCAGCCCCTCCATGAGACATAGCACATATACCACAATCGGAAGCATTGGCATTCCATCAACGTACAGGTGATAGTCGATGCCCAAGGCCTCATATGGCACATCCGTGCCAAACACCCCGGATCCAGCCATGACAGCTACATATACAATCAGAGCCCCATCCCAATGGAATTCGAACAGAACGTGTATGGGGACACCTGGCTGGTTGGTGAGTGACATGGGTGGCAGGCATGACTGTCCCCCCCATGATGCACACATCACAAGGGGCACATGCATGACTAACATCCTCCTGTGTTTTCCCTTACAGGTGACTCTGCATATGCACTGGGACCCCATCTCATGACTCCTATCCGGAACCCCCAAACCCCAGGAGAGGAAAGATACAATGAAGCCCACGCCCAAACACGTGCAGTGGTGGAGCGCATCTTTGGCCTCCTGAAGTCAAGTTTCCGATGCCTGGATAAGTCTGGGGGGACCCTGTTGTATTCCCCAAACTTCGTGTGCCAGATCATCAGTGCATGTTGCCTGCTGCACAACTTTGCAGTAAGAAAGGGCCTGCAGATTGACATACGTGATGACCTGACCCCTGAACCAGACAATCCCCCCTGACCGAGGATACCCCGTCTTCTGAGGGAAGAGCAGCCAGGAGACAGCTCACATTAGGCATCTTTGCACGTTAAACACACACATTAATCATGGCACAATGAGAATGCATGCATGCACACCACTGTGGTCCCTAGCACAGACACATCACATCCTCATCAAATTGGATTAGCACAAGCCCACCATGCAGGACTTGTGAGCAGCAACGCCACGGCTCCAATTATGTCACTGTACATTCATACACCATTCACACGGACCTGGGGATCACTTCTTCCTGGTCCTGGGGAACCCTTCTCCACCACAAATGAGGGTGACACCCCTTTTCCGGCAGGAATGTCACCCCCACATTCTGAAATCATTCACAACACAAAAAAAAAAATAAAAAAAAATTGTCCAGCAAAAAAAAAAAAATTCCAGCAAAAAAAAAATGTCCAGAAAAATAAAAAGTCCAGAAAAATAACAAAAAAAGGGGGAAATCAAATTAATGCCGCTGGCGTGACCAACGCCTGGGGCGCCCACGGGCACGGCCCGGCTCCTCAGGGGAGACTCATGGGGGGGGTAATCCGGGGAAGGAGGAGCAGCCCCTGGTCTCTGCCCACCTGGCGGCCTGCCCTCCAAGGCCATGGCAATTCTGGTCAGGCCAGCACTAAGTGTTGCCGTATTGGCCTGGATAGCCTGGGTGAGGGCCCTCACATCCTGTCCAACGTCTGCTGTAGTAGTCTGCAGTTCGTGTAGGCAGTTTGTAAGAGCCAGGGAGTGGCAGTCCAGGTCCCCAAGCGTATCCTTTATGGAGGACAGGCTCTCCTCCATCCGCACCAAAGTCTGGCTGACCTGTCCCAGATGGTTGGTCTGAAGGGCCTGGTCCCTTCTGAGATTGGCGGGCAGAACCTCGGCCACCCCCCTGGTCTTCTGGGATGACTTCCTGCCTCCAGCTGATGCTTGTGGCTTGGGAGAAGGGGAGGCCCTTGGGAGGGGAGCCCTGTTGGGGGAGGAGTGGGAGGGGCTACCCCTTATGGAGGGCTGGCTGCTGCCAGCCAGAGGGGAAGACTCCTCCAAAAACAACAATCCACTGGCTGACATGACCTCCTCCTCCTCCTCAAACTCCTCCTCCTCAAACTCCTCCTCCTCCAACTCCTCCGAGGACTCCGGCCTTGTCTGGGGGTCCTCATCAGGCTGGTGTCTCGGGGATGGTGCAGTCAGGCCAGAGGGCCCAGCACCCTCCTGCACATCTGTGGATGACACAAAACATTCACAGGTTGGAGGATCCACACACTTGCCACATATTCCCTTCCCCACCCCCCCCACAGATGCTACACACCAGATAGGAAAAAAAAACCTTACCTGTCATCACAGGCTCCTGACTGGAGTCATAGCCAGGCAGGCCCTCCACTTGTTGCCTATTAAAGGTGTGGGCCACCGCACGCTCCTCCACTGTCAGCCTAACAGGGCATGGTGGGCCCCCTCCAGTGCCCCTGGCATAGGCTGCCATTTTGGCCAGCTTCTTTCGGACCAGACGCCGGAGATCGTTGATCTTCTTTACGATCCCCTCGCGTGTCCGGTTCTCCCCCCCCCCAATTATTTTCCTGGTCGGTAATGTTCTGCAAAATCTCAAAATCTCCTTCTTCCTGGCCAGGGTGGTGTTGGCACTCTCCGGGCCATGAAGGAAACGGCCATATTGAGTAAGGGCCCGGGCAATAATTTGTTTCTCCCCCAAAGTAAAATTGGTCTTGCGCTTCCTCTCAGTCATACTCATACAACAACTCTCTCCCAAACAATCACCAAAAATCACACACAAAAACAAGCAGGAAAAATCAAGCAACAAAACAAACAAACAAAATCTATCAACCAAAAAGTCTCACAACCAGTCACCAAAAAACACTATCAAATATATTCTACAAAACACAACAAATATCACAAAGGCAAGTCACAACACTACAAACACGAACACACAACAGAACAAAAGCACCTTGCTGTATAGGAAGGGATACAAAGGGATGTACTTTTGCAAAGGAAGGGCGTTTGTGTCTGTCTATTTAAGCTCTCTGCGTAGTTCACTAAGTTGCCCGGGTCCACTTCAAATTTTACTGATTGCGCCGTTCCCGAGTTGTGAGCATGCGCACAGAGGTGCTGACCATGGTCTGCTTCATGTGCGCATGCGCGATCCGGCCGACCCTTCATTTGCATGGGGTCACGGCTCATTTCAATGAAACACGCCCACGTCCTTTCCAATTTGAATTACTCCGCCTTACGCCTCGGAATGTACGTTACACCGGCGCAAATTTCTGCGCAAATACTACGAGAATACGGTGATTGCGCCTCTACATTGCGCCGGTCTAACGTAAAGGAGGTGCGCTACGCCAGTCAAAATATGCGCCAATGTACGTGAATCTGGCCCTATGTCTTTATTCAGAAAATGAAAATAAAAAAACAACCAAAAAATTATGCAGTTAAAAAGAAGAAGTGGACAAAAGGAAAAAGGCTGACATGTTTCAAATCGTATGATGCTTACTCGTAGCTAGTGAACTAATGAAAAAACTATGTTTAACCACTTTAGCCCCGGACCATATTGCTGTCCAAAGACCAGAGCACTTTTTGTGATTCGGCACTGGGTCGCTTTAACTGACAATTGCGCGGTCATGCGACGTGGCTTCCAAACAAAATTGGCGTCCTTTTTTTCCCACAAATAGAGCTTTCTTTTGGTGGTATTTGATCATCTCTGCGGTTTTTATTTTTTGCGCTATAAACAAAAAAAGAGCGACTATTTTGAAAAAAATGCAATATTTTTTACATTTTGCTATAATAAATATCCCCAAAAAAGATTTAAATAAACATTATTTTTCCTCAGTTTAGGCCGATACGTATTCTTCTACATATTTTTCGTTAAAAAAAATCGCAATTAGCGTTTATTGATTGTTTTGCGCAAAATTTATAGCGTTTACAAAAAAGGGGGTAGTTTTAAGGCATTTTTATTAATATTTTTTTTTTACTAGTAATGGCGGCGATCAGCGTTTTTTTTCGGTACTGCGATATTATGGCGGACACATCGGACACTTTTGACATTTTTGGGACCATTGGCATTTTTATAGCGATCAATGCTATAAAAATGCATTGGATTACTATAAAAATGCCATTGGCATTGAAGGGGTTAACACTAGGGGGCGGGGAAGGGGTTAAGTGTGTTCCTATTTGTGTTCTTACTGTGTGGGGGGGGTGGACTCACATTGTATGAACGGAAGATCAGCGTTTTCCCCGCTGACAGGAACGAGAGCTGTGTGTTTACACGCACAGCTCTCGTTCCCCGCTCTGTAACGAACGAGCGCGCGTGCCCGGCGGCGATCGCGCCCGCCGGGCACGCGCACGGGACTCGGGGGCGTGCGGGGGGCGCGCGCGGGCCGCCGGCGGCGTGCACGCGCCCCCTAGTGGCCGCGAAAGTCCCGACGTAGAGCTACGGGCTCTCGCGCAGGAGTGCCGACCTGCCGCCGTATAACTGCGGCGGCTGGTCGGCAAGTGGTTAAAAGGAGAAGGGAGAGAGGTGAATGGGGCGTTTCACCAATTAACCCACAAGGGATCATTAGTCAATAGAACACTTGTGGCCTTGGTGTTGTCCTCCACGCTTCTCCCGTGCTGTTTTTGAGCCGATCCCCACTTCTATGTGTTTGAACGACGCCGCCGACATATACCGAGCGCAGTACACTCGGGCACGCTCGGCCGCGCTCGGCTACTCACGCATAAAGGCTAGGAGGCGGCACTGGGCGGAGCTGAGCCTGGCCGAGTGTACCCGAGTGTACTGCGCTCGGTATATGTTGGCGGCGGCGTTCAAACACAGCGCGAGAAGCGGTTATCGGCATATATCGCACACCCATGATTTCCCCCTGATTTTAAGGGGAAAAAAGTGCGCGGTATACGCCGATAAATACGGTACATTTTTTGATGATATTCTAGTTTTTTGAGATGCACCTTACACAAATCATGGCACTAAAATTTCCTGCCATTATTGCTAAGATATTTTAATAAAACTAAAGATAAATAACATGCACTCACGAAAAAATAAATAAAAAAAAAACACACACAGTGCTATGATACAGGCATAAATACATCAAATGGAACTATCTCCTCTTCACCACTCAAACTCTACTGACCCTCAGAAGGACACAATAAACCAGGGGTCTTCAAACTATGGCCCTCCAGGTGTTCAGGAACTACAATTCCCATCATGCCTAGTCATGTCTGTGAATGTCAGAGTTTTGCAATGCCTCATGGGATTTGTAGTTCTGTAACAGCTGGAGGGCCGTAGTTTGAGGATCCCTGCAATAAACCATCACCAGTGTGGCTCAGCCCCCTATATGCATTATTCTGGTGTTCTAGGCTTGCTCAGTAGCACTAGAGCCCACCAACCACACTCATTTACATATCTTATAAAATAGGGAGTGAATTCATAAGGGGTGTGGCTTTCTCCTAAGTCCCAGAAGGAGCACACAAAAAAAGACTCTAATTTGGACCTGGGACACTGATCACAGCGATAGAAGAGATCAAAATATCCCATGCAGCATTGCTTTACCCCAGTTAACCCTTACACATCATGTCCATCCTCATTAATCCTCTACTACTATAAAAATTGTAAATACCCTACTACACCCGCATAAAAGCAGAATAGATATATACCATGCAATGCATAAATCCTGACATATAAATTCCAGAATATATGAAAATAAATAAAAAATAATATATACACATTTCAAACATATAAAAACAAATAAATAAATCATCATAATACAGAACCTGTCAGGAAATAGGATATGAACCCATTCCACACAGTATCTCACAAAAGTGAGTACACCCCTCACATTTTTGTAAATATTTTATTATATCTTTTCATGTGACAACACTAAAGAAATTACACTTTGCTACAATGTAATAAGTGTACAGCTTGTATAACAGTGTAAATTTGCTGTCCCCTCAAAATAACTCAACACACAGCCAAAAATGTGAGGAATGTACTCACTTTTGTGAGATACTGTATATATACAATAGGTTGTGGGTGCAAGCTTAAAATGTAGGTATGGGTACAAAGAAAAATTATAAATAAGTAATTTCTGTGACTTGTCTTCTACCATTATCTTGAAATTTGAATCTGAAATACAATCAGATATAAAAAAAGACACAGTTTATTTAAGTCAAGTATTCATAAAAAAATAAATAAAATAGCACTAACTGATTTTTAAATGCATCTAGCATGGATGTGTCTCGATATTAGCCTTCTGTGATTCTCTCTAAAGAACGAGGATTAATACATGAAGGAGAAGCATTAGGAGAAAATCAGGTGTTTTACATGCTGAGGTGCTGATAAAGAATGCAGCTTTTTCACTGTCCAGTCAAAGGCTGGGAGTAGGGAAGTGGCCAACTTTTAAGCCCCGTACACAACGGTTTTCCAGCCGGAAAAAAGTTGGATGGTTTTTCTGACGGAATTCCTCTTAGGCCAGCCTTGCATACACACGGTCATACAAAAGTTCAGTGAACTTTTGACTGCCAAGAACGCGGTGACGTAAAAGACTACGACGAGCCAAGAAAATGAAGTTCAATGCTTCTGAGCATGCGTCAAAATTGTTTCTGAGCATGCATAGGAATTTTGCGTGTTGGGATTTGTACACACGATCAGAGATTCCGATCAGTTTTTTTCCTGAGGGGAAAAAGGAGATCCTGCTCTGTAACTTTTTCCAACAGTTTTTCTGTTGGAAAATATCTGATGGAGCATACACACGGTTGGGATTCCCGACCAAAAGCTCTCATCTGACTTTTTCCAACAGGAAAACCGATCGTGTCTACAGGGCATCAGTGCTTAAATGCAGCCGAGAAAAATTGGGTCACTGTCTGGCAAGGCTGTGTAAATCGCAAGATTGAATTAACTAAATTTAAATTGTTTTGTCGTGTGAAACAGTTCCACCTTTATACAGTATTTATTTCAACTGTGCATTTTAGTTGCTTGCCTAGAGTTTATTTGAAATAACATATAGTGCATCGGCTTCCACTCAATCATTAGACAAGTCATTATTGATAAACTCTTTATACCTGGTAATCAAAAGCAGTATGAAACTTGGTTTGCTTATTACCACCTGGAAATACTTGCTGATCTAAAAATAAAGTGATTTCTTGTTACTGTGCAAATGACAAAACCATGCTTTGTAAATGTTCCTTGTGGACAACTTCTGATATATTATATTACTGGATGTAATTTCTCCTTAAATTATCTTAATTAAGAATACAAATTTTGGACCCTTAGGGATTAAATGACATTTGAAATAATTTTATTGTCATTAATTACATCCTTTAATATCTATTTTTAGTTTCTAATGGGCATAAAATGTTGAGAACTGTGAATTAGTATACAACATAGAAAAAACTCATAAATTAATAATATAACCAATATATATGCATAGGTAAGGAATCCTGGTATGGTGTATAAATTGTATTTGACATTTTATGTCTAACTAGCTCAGTATTTCACTCACTGTAGGGTCTTGCTTTCACTGTAGTATTAGCATTATAAAGCTACAAATAACTCAGATACCAAATTATATAATCATTATACTTAAATAATAAAGCAATTGCAGCTCAAGGTATTTACTATCTATTCATCAACTTGCCTTTTTAATGTAAAATGCAGTTCATTGTTTGCCTACCAGAAAATCAGGTATTGGCTTTTTATTATAGTGTGATATTTCCTAGAGAACAAGATTTAACTGTAGTTTAACCATGTCCTTCAATCCCAGGACTTGCCATTTTATACGTTTTACAGTGATACTAAAGGCTCCAGTTTTTTTTAACCACTTAAGGACCGAGCCTGTTTTTCAGACTCGGTGTTCACAAGTTTAAAACAGTTTTTTTTTTGCTAGAAAATGACTTAGAACCCCAAACATTATATATATTTTTTCTAACACCCTAGAGAATAAAATAGCGGTTATTGCAATACTTTTTGTCACACCGTATTTGCACAGTGGTCTTACAAGTGCATTTTTTTGGGAAAAAATTCTTAAAAAATAAGACAACAGTAAATTTTTCCCAATTTTTTTATATTGTGAAAGATATTGTTACGCCTTAAAAATCTCCATAGGCAACGTTTAAAAAATTCTATAGGTTGCATCTTTTGAGTTACAGAGGAGGTCTAGGGCTAAAATTATTGCTCTCGCTCTAATGATTGCGGCGATATCTCACTTTTGCTGTTTGAACACCATTTTCATATGCGGCGCTACTCATGTATGCGTTCGCTTCTGCACCCAAGCTCGTCTGGACGGGGCGCTTTAAAAGAAATTGTTTTGTTTTCTTATTTATTTTAATTGATTTTATTTATTTTTACACATTTTTTTTTTAAATGGGTCACTTTTATTCCTATTACAAGGAATGTACAGTAAACATCCCTTGTAATATAAAAAAAGCATGGAAGGTCCTCTTAAATATGAGATCTGGGGTCAATAAGACCTCAGATCTCATATTTAGACTACAATGCAAAAAAAAATAAAAAAAATTAATTTGAAAAAATTACGACAAAAAAATGTGCCTTTAAGACACTTCGCCCTCATATGCTATGGAGATGGGTGGGGGCCATCTGGCCCTCACTCGTATCCATGGCAAGCAGCATGAAGGACCCGATCGCCTCCGCTGCTGCCGACGGCTCCGGTAAGTGGCAGAGCGTGCGGGAGAGTGGAGGGAGGGGGTCCCCTGTCCTGCCGCTGATAATGCCGCGGAGACCACCGTTATCATTTACAGGACCGGCCACAGAAAAGATGGATTTCTCCGTTGTGGCAGCAGCTGCTGTCATTACTGAGATATTCACCTTTAAAGTGATGATGTATATGTATGTGAGCCGGTCTTAAGTGGTTAAATAACAAACATGTCATACTTACCTCCACTGTGCAGCTTGTTTTGCACAGAGTGGCCCGAAGGTTGTTTCTGGGGTCCCTCGGCGTCTCTCTCAGCTCCTCCCCACAATAGCTAACCTCCTCCGGGAAGCTCTCTCCCGAGGGGGTAACCTTGCGGGCACGCTCCCGTGTCATACACTTGGTGTACATAGCTGCCGAGTGTATAACTCGGTCCCACTCCCGCCACCCACATCATTGGATTTGATTGACAGCAGCTTGAGCCAATGGCTGCGCTGCTATCAATCTATCCAATGAAGAGCTGAGAAGCCTGGGCAAAGATCAAGCACGTTCTCGATGTGGGACTTTCCAGGGCTCAGGTAAGGGGGCCGGCAATCATCAGATGTTTTTTCACCTTAATTCACAGGATGTTTTAAGGTGAAAAAACATGAACCTTTACAACCCCTTTAAAAATATGTTATTTTTCCAATCATTAACATATTACAGGTTGTAATTAATTATTTTGAAAATCATGATATGTCATCTAGCGCTTTTCCTTGGTCCCATTTTCCACTCTTGACCTGCTCAAAATGAATCATATTAGTTAGCTTATTTACAAGGCCATATTGACAGCGTATGCCACCCTTTGTATACTACATTCAAGTATGCACAAACACAAATTTTGCTTTGCAGTTTATAATTTCATGGCTTATATTTCATCCCTATTGGTATTGTACTTTTTTAAAGAATCCCCTTTGATTAGATTAACACATCTTTAAGAAGATATTCTCTTTAAAAAAAATAGGGATGGACCAAACACCCCCACACCAGAACACCTCGAACTAGCAAAAACTTCTAGCGAACATGCAAACTAGACATGTGCGTTCCCGTTCGTAACAAATGGATTTTCGTACGAATTTGTTAGTATTCGTACATTCGGATCAATTTGAACATCCGAAAAGCTGAAAGAACCAAAATACGAAAATTACGTAATTACGAATAAGCAAAATAACGAACAAGCGAAAATACGAACGTACGATTGGACAATCTTACTAAAATAGGAAACACCGGGGGGCGTGGCCTGGCAAGCGATGGAGTAAGACGCAGGGTTTGAGAGCTCCTCTTGCTGCGAATCCTGTTTAACAGCCTGTGGACGTATTCGGGTTCAATTGTGTACCCTCTAACCTGCTGGTAGGCTCCGGGACCGGAGTAGAATATGTCGCCGCCGAAGACCAAGTCTACAGCAGCCGAGAAGCTGGCAAAGTTCAGATTGGAGGGAGACGAGGAGCAGGCCAAAGATGGCGCCGGCGTGAATACAGGGGAGGAAAGCCGCGCGGTGGAGACGGCGAAAATACTAGATGCTATAGCAGCGCTGCAGGGCACCCTGACCACGAAGATTGACGAGGTCAAGCTTGATATCTCACTGCTGAGACAGGACCTTGCTACGGTACGGGGTAGGGTCACGGAGACTGAGACCCGGATAAGTGCGGCGGAGGACATACTGCATCCCCTACAGACTGCTACGGAAGACCTACAGCGTCAGGTCCACATGCTCCATTCCCATCAGGATGAAATGGAAAATAGACTCCGACGCTGTAATTTGCGGTTCATAGGATTGCCGGAGAGAGCTGAGGGCAGGGACCCGGTGGACTTTTTGGAAAACCTCCTCATCAACACATATGGCAGGGAGGCATTCTCTGTAATGTTTGCGGTGGAGCGGGCGCACCGAGTACCAGCGAGACCCCCGCCTGAGGGAGCCCCTCCCCGCACGTTTATTGCCAAGTTTTTGAATTTCAGGGACAGAGATACTATAATGCGGCTCTCCAGGGAGAAAGGAAATATACAGATGGGGAATGGTCATGTGGCGGTGTTTCCTGATTTTTCAACAGAAGTACAGAAGAAGAGGTCTCAATTCCAGGATGTTAAACGGCGTCTGAGAGCACTACACCTCAAATACGCCATGATGTATCCAGCACGTCTTCGGGTGGAGGAAGATGGCCGTGCACAGTTCTTTGATACTCCCGCGGCGGTGGCAGCGTGGTTGGACCGTAAAGGCAGATAACAGCAAGGTCTTACTGGATTGTGAGTACTGTTTCGGTTTTTTCTCTTGGGGGGGGGGGGCGAGGAATATTCACCCTGCACTGAGTTGACTCTGTTCTACTGCCGGTCTATGGCTATTCATGCTGAGTTCTGAGTCCCTATGTTAATTCCTCCCCCCCCTGGTTATATAATGGAAGTCTGCACTGCTGATCGGGAGACTCTCCTGTCGTTCCTATTACCCCCTCCCCCCCTTCCCGGCCTCCATGCTATTTTCAGAGGAGATGGGTGAGACTCCCCCCCTGGACTTGTAAGAGGTCGGCTTGTTCCCCTCCCTGTCCCTGTTTTAGCGTTAAGCTGCACTGGTATCGGTGGAGATCCTGAGGACACATGGCGGGATATGTGCCTTGAGACTACAATGATCTGTGATCACAGGAAGATCTCCTTGGTTGCAAGAGGAGTCCAACTTTAGCATTCCAGGACAAACGTTTCTTTTTTTTTTCATTTTTTATCATAATTTTTTTTTTCTCTCCTCCTTGGGATATTATAAAGCAACATCCCCCCCCTTCCCCTTTTCCTTGTTTGTCTGGATGGGTGTACAGCTCATCCGTTGCGTTGGATCCACACGCTGATCAGTGGACAATCGCTCCCATAAACAATATAATATACATTGCTAATTGTAACTTCTTGTGTTTAAGCGTAGAGCCTCCAGCCGGAGTAAATGGCTGGATGTATTATCTTTTCGGTGTTATGTTTGGGTGTATGATGCCTGCACCAAGTTTGGGGGGTGCTGGGCTGGGAGGGGGGTGTGTTACCTATGGGCAGGATCACCGTTGTGGTCCCACGAGGTTAAGACAGGTTTTGATATGTAAGAGAGATGGACAGGGGAATACACAGCTACAAGATATGCAGACAGTTGTTACTAGTAGGCAGGACAAGATGCAAAGGACTAATGAATTAGAGAATATACTGGTCTGGGTCGTCAGGATGTATATACCAATAACATGACCTCTATTAAATTTCTAACATGGAATGTGCGGGGAATGAGAGACAAGGTGAAGCGTACTGCGGCCCTCACATACCTGAAAGCGCAAAAGGCCAATGTTATAGTGTTAACTGAGACGCATGTCACGGGCCATCTGCAGACTGCTTTGAAGCGCCCTTGGATTGGCTGGGCGTATCACAGCACTCACACCAGCTACTCCAGAGGAGTGTCATTGCTGGTAACTAAGGCCACCCCGTTTGAGCTCATTGAAATAGAATCGGACCAACAGGGAAGATACCTGTTCACTCACGCAATGTTGGGGGGGTCACTTGTGGTACTGATTGCTTGCTACATCCCTCCCCCATACAGTTCGGAAGTTGTCACAGCCGGTCTGGCGTATATGGCTAAGTACCCGACGGTACCTGCTGTGTGGATGGGGGATTTCAACATGACCATGAACCCCTTCATGGACCGCCCTGTGCGCGAGTCTGGGGACACGGGGGTCCCCAGGCAAACTAGACTGAGCCGCCTATTGCAAGAATTTGCTCTGGTGGATGTGTGGAGACATAGGAATCCCGAGACTAGGGCTTATACATGTCATTCCACAAGTTATGAGACAATGTCCCGTATAGATTATGTCCTAATATCTGCGGCACTTCTGCCACGGGTGGTAGGCACTGGGTTTGCACCTAGAGCTTTATCAGACCACTCTCCTTGCTGGATGCAGTTGTCTGTGTTGGGGGAGGCCCCTGGGAGGGTGTGGAGGCTCAACCCATTCTGGCTAGAGGCACTGACAGATCATGACGGGGTGGAGAGGGAACTGCGATTTTTTCTCCCAGATGGTGAGGACCCCGCCTCACTAAATTCCCGATGGGACGAGTTTAAACTTCATGCGCGTAGGGTACTAGACACTAGGATAAACAGACTTAAAAAATCATCGAGGGTAGAGGTGGCCCTATGTGAGGACAGGCTGCTAGAGCTCGAGAGGGTTTATGGCACTCAGCCCTCCTCCGAAAACCTCACGAAGGTGAAGCTGCAGTCCAGAGTGGTCTCTCAGCTCCACCTTGAAAAAGCAAAACAAAAGGTGTTCTTCTGCAAGGCAAGGGTGTACGAACATGGGGAAAAGACAGGAAAGATGCTGGCCTACCTAGCACATATGGAAGACAGACAGCCGGTGGTGGTGTCCTTGGCAGGGTCGGATGACTCGGTCATTACAGATCCAGTTGAGGTGGCGGATAGCTTTCGGCGGTTTTACGAAGATCTTTATAGATCCCGGTGCCATCATACGCCGCAAGAGATTCGGGAGTACTTGCACACCCTACTCTTTCCTCGACTGACCCCGGAGCAGGTTAAGGGGCTAGAGACCCCCATTACCACACAAGATATTGCTGAGGCCATATCGCAGCTAGCCAAATCTAAGACGCCGGGGCTAGACGGTTTACCCCTGGAATTTTATGCTAAGTATTCCGAAGTACTGGTCCCCAGACTTGAAACCTTGTATCGCTCCATATTTGACCGGGGAATCCTCCCCACATCTATGCAGGAGGCACAGATTATTGTGCTTCCTAAACCGGGTAAGGACCTTAGATTCCCAGAATCTTACAGGCCTATTTCCCTGTTGACGGTAGATATTAAAATCCTGGCCAAAATTCTATCCTCTAGATTGAACTCAGTAATACTTTCCTTGATACATACAGACCAGACCGGCTTTATGCCAGGGAAGAACACGGCAATGAACATACGTAGGTTGTTTATGAACATTCAGGCTCAGCATGACAACATGGGTTCGAGGGTGGTGGTGACATTGGACACGGCAAAAGCCTTCGACTCGGTCGAATGGCCCTACCTTTGGGAATGTTTACAGTGCTACGGGTTTGGCCCGAAATTTATCAGGTGGGTGCAACTTTTATACCAGAACCCCCGGGCTAGGATCTTTGTCAACGGGTGGCTTTCTAACCAAATTTCCCTGGAACGGGGCACGAGGCAGGGCTGCCCCCTGTCCCCACTGCTGTATGCTCTGGCGGCGGAACCATTGGCTATGGCCATTAGGACGTCCCCGGGGGTAGTGGGCCTCAGGAAGGGGGATACCTGGGAAAAGATAGGGCTGTACGCGGACGACACGGTACTCTACTTAGCAGACCAGGGCCCATCTCTTGGTGCGGCGCTGAATATTATAGACCGGGTGGGGCAGTACTCTGGCTTAAAAATTAATTGGGACAAATCTAAAATTCTTCCATTAGACATGTTTCCCCCCCCCCCGCTGTGTCCCCAGCTCTACCATTGCAAAGAGTAGCGGAAGTTAAATACCTGGGGGTGAGGGTCACCAGAAATCTGCAGGACTATGTCACCTTGAATGTCGAACCTCTATTTACCATTATCAAATCTAGAACCCAAGCTTGGTCGAGGCTGCCATTGGGAGTTATGGGTAGAATTAATTTAATTAAAATGATACTGCTACCTAAAATCTTATATATGGTATGGCATGCTCCCTTATACATTCCCCTTAAAATATTTAAGCAAATGGAGGCACTGCTCAATTCTTTTGTATGGGGCTCGGGTAGGCACAAGCTGGCATGGCATATTCTCAAAAACCCCACAGCGGAGGGGGGATGCTCCCTTCCGGATATCCACGACTACTATATAGCGTCACAGCTGTCCCACCTCTACCACTTCAATACCACCGAGTCGCAGAGGTATAGGGCACTAGTGTGTAACAGGCCGGGCAGTGCGCTCCACACACCTAGTCAGGCGATTTTTCGGAAAGGACAGGGAGGGAGTAGGACACCGTACTTTGAGGCCGGGATGCTACTACACCACCGCAAGGTCTGGGAAATAGCACTTAAGAAGCAAGATAGATCGCACGTGCATTCACACACCCCGCTGTGGAACAACAGTTGCCTGCCGGAGCTGAGTAAGGTACCAGATCCTCCGATCTGGGCCTCGTATGGGGTGCTGTACCTAGCTCAGGTCCTCACTAGGACTGGGCCTAAACCGTACCCTGCGCTGAAGGAGGAATTCTCTCTTCCCCAACACTTATTATTTCGATATTTACAGTTGAAACACGCTCTCAGGAGGCAGATGTCCTTGGTAGAGATGGAGCTGGACACCCCACCGGTCCTTGACGTTATTTTTGGAACAGACCCTACTAAGCTTATCTCTAACATCTATTACGTTCTTAGACAGCACAGGGTGTCTAGGGTATCTCAGAAAGCTAGGGTGCAGTGGGAACAGGATGTGGGACCCATTGAGGACTCAGACTGGGAGGAGGTATTGGAGGGGGTCAAGACCGCATCCCCTAAGGTTTCGGACAGACTGACACAACTATATATTATACACCAGGCTTATCTCACTCCAATACGACTAGCAAAATTTCAATCTGAGCGGAACCACCTCTGCCCCAAGTGTACTTTAGCGGAGGGTACTTTCTACCATATGCTGTGGCACTGCTCTGACATACAGGCATATTGGCTGCAGGTGACACAGTTCTTACACGATAACATGGGATCACCTGTGGGGATGGACCCAAAGCTCTGTTTATTGGGACTGCTGCCGGACGTGGAGCTGGATAAGTTCCAGACTATATTCATTTATGAATCATTATTCCTGGCTAGGAAGGTGATCGCTAAGACCTGGTTTCGGGAGACAGCTCCGACACTTAGAGAATGGAAGAGGGAGGTGAATAGAGTGCTTCCGTATAGGAAATTGATATACATGCATAGGGGCCGCCCTCAAAAGTTTGCTAATGTCTGGGATAGATGGTTGGCAGACGGGGAGACGTATACGGGGTGACTCAGAGTTGCCCCTGGTGTCCTCACCAAGGGCAGACCGTGCATACAAGGGGAGGTGGATTATGGGTGTATACCCTCCTAAGCAGCCCGCAATGGGGTGTGACTTGGACAATAGTCTACCTGGGGAGATATAACGATTTGTACTAGCTGTGTAACTGATGATGCTTTGTGTATTCCGGTGCTGATTGGAACCTCTGTGATGTATGAATGTATGCCTTGTTTACATATCAATAAACTTGTTTACTTGGTAAAAAAAAAATAGGAAACACCGAAACAGCAAAAGAACGAAAATGACATCTATAACGAACGATTTGCATTCTGTATTTTAAATCCTTTGTCTGTTTGTATTTTTATTCGTATGTTTGTATTTTCATTTGTGTGTTTTGTAAATCCGTTTCTTTGTCTGTTCGTAAATTTGTGTACTCATATCGTTCTTTTGAATGGGCACTGGGCAGTGTAGTTAGTGAGTGAATATCTTGCTTAATATCTTAGCCAATCAGCTTATCTATTTTGTGCTGAGTCACATTGGACAGTGTAAAGCCTCGTACACACGATCGGACTTCAAACAAACTTTTCCGTGGATTTTTGTCAAAAGGGAGTTGGCTGGACTTTTGAAACAGAAAAAGTTTGTCCGATGAAGCGTACACACGGTCGGATTTTTTGGAAAACGCTCATTTTGAAGTTTGTTGGCAAAAATTTCGACCATGTGTACGGGGCTTAAAAGAAAGTCTATCTTACTATAGATTAGCCGCGTGTTGCGATGTATTTACAAAAGTACAAAATTACGAATCCATTAAACGAAAACTATTGTCTAACAAAATTACAAATTTTGAATCAACGAAAATAAATTAAACAGAATTACAAATCATTCAGTATAAACGAAAATACGAACGGGTCCGAATAGGAAAACTTTCATCTTACGAAATACGAACGGGTCCGAATAGGAAAACTTGCGTCCTGCGAAACAAATCGAAACAAAAAAAAAAATGTTTTGTTGTGCACATGTCTAATTCAAACCCTATTAACTTCTTAAGGACCGCCTCCTGCACATATACGTCGGCAGAATGGCACGGCTGGGCACATCCACGTATATTTACGTCGGTTCTAGTACCCAGCCGTGGGTCACGGCCACGCACCCGCGGCAGGCTCCCGTGACCCGGTCCGAAGCTCTGTGACCGGGCCCCTGGGACTCGTGGACCCGATCGCCGCTGGAGTGCGGCGATCGGCCCCCGGAGCGGAAGAACGGGGAGAGCTGTGTGTAACCCGTGCTTCACTGTGGCGGCAGCATCGATCGCCTCATCCCTGTTATAGGGGGACGCGATCGATGACGTCACACCTACAGCCACACCCCCCTAAAGTTGTAAACACACACAGGGAACACATAACCCCTACAGCGCCCCCTTGTGGTTAACTCCCAAACTGCAACTGTCATTTTCACAGTAAACAATGCAATTTAAATGCATTTTTTGCTGTGAAAATGACAATTGTCCCAAAAATGTGTCAAAATTGTCCGAAGTGTCCGCCATAATGTCGCAGTCACGAAAAAAATCGCCGATCGCCACCATTAGTAGTAAAAAAATAATAATTAATAAAAATGCAATAAAACTATCCCTTATTTTGTAAACACTATAAATTTTGCGAAAACCAACCGATAAACGCTTATTGCGATTTTTTTTTACCAAAAATAGGTAGAATAGGTATCGGCCTAAACTGAGGGAAAAAAAATGTTATATATATTTTGGGGGGATATTTATTATAGCAAAAAGTACAAAATACTGAATTTTTTTCAAAATTGTCGCTCTATTTTTGTTTATAGCGCAAAAAATAAAAACCGCAGAGGTGATCAAATACCACCAAAAGAAAGCTCTATTTGTGGGGAAAAAAGGACGCCAATTTTGTTTGGGAGCCACTTCGCACGACCGCGCAATTGTCAGTTAAAACGACTCAGTGCTGAATCACAAAAAGGGGCAAGGTCCTTTACCTGAATTTTGGTCCGGGTCTTAAGTGGTTAAAGTCTATGGGACATGAACATGAAAAATAAAAAGTCCTAATTTTAAAGGCTTATATACATGGTATTGCCATACAAAGTGTATGGGAACCTGGGTACTGCCCTAGGGGACATGCATCAATGCAAAATAACGTTTTTAAAACTTAAAATTAAATATTTATTTAAATATTGTGCCTGTGGGGTCTCCTTAGTATGCCTGTAAAGTGGCACATATGTGTAATGTGTACAACAGCAATAATTACATTTCTAAAGGATAAAATGTAATTCAAACTTGGTTGTGGCTGTAATGTATTGCCGGCTCCTGGCAATATAGATGAAAAATCAAGGAAAAAATGGTGTGGGTCACCCCCAGTCCATACCAGGCCCTTATGCTGCGTACACACGATCGGAAATTCCGACAAGAAAACCACGTACACACAAATGTCTGAAATTCCGATCGTCAAGAACGTGGTGACATACAACACGTAAGACGAGCCAAGAAAAATTAAGTTCAATAGGCAGTGCGGCTCTTCTGATTGATTCAGAGCATGCATGTTTTTTTGTGCATCAGAATTGAATACAGACAATTGGAATTTCCGACAAGAATTTTTCCTGTCTGAAAATTTGAGAACCACCTCTCAAATTTTTGCTGTCGGAAATTCCGAAAAAAAAAAGTCCAATGGGGCCTACACACGGTCGGAATTTCAGACCAAAAGCTCACATCAAACTTTTCTTGTCGGAAATTTCGATCGTGTGTATGGGACATTAGAGTCTGGTATGGATTTTAAGGGGAACTCCACACCAAAAAAATAAAAAATTGGTGTGGAGTCCCCCCAAAATCCATACCAGACCCTTATCTGAGCATGCAGCCTGGACGTCAGAATGGGAGGGAGCGAGCGCCTCCCCACTGCAAAGCACCTTTTCCCCACGTTGATGGGGACAAGAGCCTTGTCCTGACAACCCTCTGGAAGCCACCATTAACCACTTAAGGACCCATTCACGCCGATATACGTCGGCAGAATGGCACAGCTGGGCACAATCACGTACCTGTATGTGTCTCTTTAAGCCCAACAGTGGGGTCCACGCTCATGACCTGGTCTGAAGCTCCGTGACCGTGCCCGCGGCACCCGTGTACCCGATCGCCAGCGGTGTCCCGCGATCGGTCACTGGAGCTAAAGAACGGGGAAAGGTGTGTGTAAACACACCTTCCCTGATATAGGGAAAGACGATCACTGACATCACACGTCGAGCCCCACCCCCTACAGTTAGAAACACATAGGAGGTCACACTTAACCCCTACAGTGCCCACTAGTGGTTAACTAAACTGCAATTGTCATTTTCACAGTAAACAGTGCATTTTTATAGCACTTTTTGCTGTGAAAATGACAATGGTCCCAATGTGTCAAAATTGTCTGATGTGTCCGCCATAATGTCGCAGTCACGGAAAAAAATGCTGATCGCCGCCATTAGTAGAAAAAAAATATTAATAAAAATGCAATAAAACTATCCCCTATTTTGTAAATGCTATACATTTTGCGCAAACCGATCGATAAACACTTATTGTGATTTTTTTTACCAAAAATAGGTAAAAGAATATGTATTAGCCTAAACTGAAGAAATTTTTTTTTTATATATATATTTTTGGGGGATATTTATTATAGCAAAAAGTAAAAATAAATTGCATTTTTTTCAAAATTGTTCCTCTATTTTTGTTTATAGCGCAAAAAATAAAAACTGCAGAGCTGATCAAATACCACAAAAAAAGGATGTCAATTTTGTTTGGAAAACACGTCACATGACCGCGCAAGTATCAGTTAAATCGACACAGTGCCGAATTGCAAAAAGGGGCAAGGTCCTTAACCTGCATAATGGTCCGGGTCTTAAGTGGTTAACAAGAGGGCCCCCAAATTCTGCCTCCCCATGTGAATGGGTATTGGGTACACTGTACCCATTCACCGAAAAACCACAACAGAGATATTTTCAGAAGTGTCCGGAGATGTACATCCATCGTCCATCATGCCACCCGACGGACCTGAAAAAAAGAAACAACAAAAAAACGTTGCCTCCATGGAAGCCTCCTGGCGCCTGCTGTCTTTTCGCTTTGACAGCTCTTATATAGGCAATGGTGGGGCCACCCGCTAATGTAACTGGATGACCCCGCCCCCTCTGACATCTCATGGTTACATCACAGGGTAACCCCACCCTTGCCTATATGACAACTTTCAAACCCAAGAGACAGCAGTCGCTGGGAGGCCTCCCATTGAGGCAAAGCTTTTTAATTGTTTCTATTTTTCGGCTCCATTGGGCGCCGTGATTGAAGATGGATGTACATGACGGGACACAATTTTTTTCTTTTTTAATAAAGGATTTGTCAAACTGTCTGTTTTTTACACTTTTTTTAGTGAATGGGTAGAGGTACAATGTCCCCCATACCCATTTACATGGGGGGTGGGATTTTGGCATCCCCTTGTTAAAGGGGCTTTCAGATTCCGATTAGCCCCCCGCCCGCTGACCCTGACAGCCAGAGCCCTTTTCCCTATCAACAAAGCACTCTCCCCATGTTGAGAACAAGCATGGTATGGTTTAGGAAGGGGGTGCTCCCTCGTCCCCTCCCTTTTCTTGCCTGTCAGGTTGCTTGCTCGGATAAGGGTCTGGTATGGATTTTGGGGGGACCCTATCCTGTTTTTTAAAAGAAATTAAATGTGGAGTTCCCCTTAAAATCTATGTCAGACCCAATGGGCCTGGTATGGATCTTGGGGGGACTCCACAGCGTTTTTTTCTTAATTCTGTCATAGAGTTCCCACTTCAATACACTGTATTATATACTCTGCACTATATACCCTGCACTGTAATATATATATATATATATATATATATATACTACACTGACTGCACTATATACTCTGCACTGTATTATAGATACTACACCGACTGCACTATAAACTCTGAATTGTAGTATACATACTACACTGACTGCACTAAATACTCTGAACTGTATTATATATACTACACGGACTGCACTATATACTTTGAACTGTGTTATATATACTATACGGACTGAACTATACAGTAACAGTATCTCACAAAAGTGAGTACACCCCTCACTTTTTTGTAAATATTTTATTATATGGGCCCAAATAGCCATTTTCCCTCCTCTGTGTCTCATATGTGACTCATTAGTGTTACAAGGTCTCAGGTGTGAATTGGGAGCAGGTGTGTTAAATTTCATGTTATCGCTCTCACTCTCTCATACTAGTCACTGGAAGTGAAACATGGCACCTCATGGCAAAGAACTCTCTGGGGAGCTGAAAAAAATTGTTGTTCTACATAAAGATGGCCTAGGTTATAAGAAGATTACATGCTCAGCATCAAATCCAGAGGTTGTCTTTTGAAAAAAGACATATGAGTGCTGACAGCATTGCTGCAAAGTTTGAAGGTGTGGGAGGTCAGCCTGTCGTTGCTCAGACCACACATTGCATACTACATCAAATTGGTCTGCATGGGATGTCGTCCTAGAAGGAAGCCTCTTCTAAAGGTGACGCACAAGAAAACCCAGAAACAGTTTGCTGAAGACAAGCAGACTAAGGACATGGATTACTGAAACCATGTCCTGTGGTGTCATGAGATGGTTCAGATGGTGTCAAGCCTGTGTGGTGGCAACCAGGTGAGTAGTACAGACCAGTGAATCTTGCCTACAGTCAAACATGGTGGTGGGAGTGTAATTTTTTGGGGCTGCATGAGTGCTGCCGGTTTATTGAGGGAATGCCAACATGTACTGTGACATACTGAAGCAGAGGGACAACTGTCAAAAAGAGCTGGACTTTATAAAAAATATACATTTTAACCACTTGCTTACTGGGCACATATACCCCCTTCCTGCCCAGGTGAAATTTCAGCTTTCAGCACTGCGTCGCTTTAAATTAAAATTGCGCGGTCGTGCAACGCGCCTTACAAACAAAATTGACGTCCTTTTTTTCCCCACAAATAGAGCTTTCTTTTGGTGGTATTTGATCACCTCTGCGGTTTTTGCGCTATAAACAAAAAAGAGCGACAATTTTGAAAAAAAAACACAGAATATTTTTTACTTTTTGCTATAATAAAAATCCAATTTTAAAAAATATATATATATTTTTTTCTCAGTTTAGGCCGATATGTATTCTACATATTTTTGGTAAAAAAAACAATCGCAATAAGCGTATAGTAATTGGTTTGCGCAAAGGTTATAGTGGCTAGGAAATAAGGGATAGAATTTTTTTTTTTTACTAGTAATACGGCGATCTGTGAATTTTGTCAGGACTGCGATATTGCGACGGACACATCGGACACTTTTGACACATTTTTGGGACCATTCACATTTATACAGCGGTCAGTGCTATAAAAACGCACTAATTACTGTATAAATGTGACTGGCAGTGAAGGGGTTAACACTAGGGGGTGAGGAAGGGGTTAAATGTGAGTCCTGGGTGTGTTCTAACTGTTTGGAGGAGGGGGGTGACTGGGGGAGGTGACCGATGCTGTCTCCCTATGTACAAGAGAAACAGCATCTGTCTCCTCTCACTGACAGGACGTGGAGCTCTGTGTTTACACACAGAGCTTCACGTCCCTGCTCTAAAACTGCTGATCAGCGGGTACCTGGCGGACATCGCGACCGCCAGGCACGTGCATCGGCATCTCGGGGACGCCATCGGCGCGCGCGCCCCCCAGTGGCCGGAGAAAACAATGACGTCAATTTAAGGCAGCGTGGATATTCAGATCCCCTAAGCTGCCGTCAATTGACAATATGCGGGGACTGAAGTGGTTAATAAATATAAATTTCTTTAAAATGACAATAAATGTTCAACCATCATATAATTGATACAACAGTGCAGCCACTTCTTGCTCTACATGTTTCGCCCAAAGGAGCGTCCTCGGGAGCTTTAAAAGTACTGCATGAAGTTAATACATGAAAGAAACAGAAAATTGTGAATATTTGTGAATATTTATACAATTAATTATATTGTGACAATCACGTCAAAGAAAAACACATAGCATATCATTAAGCATAATCACATAGTGTACTGGCGGAGAATTTGTGTGAGAGAGAGAGAGAGTTTGCACCTCTCATCTCCCTCTCCACATCAAGATTCCACATTCTGATCTCAAGTACCTGTAATTATTTCTCCAGGTGGACTTATTGATGCTTCAATTCCTGGCCATGAGACGGGACATGGGACCTAAACAAAACACATAGAAACAGAAAAAGCTGATATAGTGTAAAACCTTATGGATTTAATGAGTACACATGACAAATGGACACTTACAGTTTTGACGTTTATAAAAAACAATCAAGCCAACCGGCTCATGATAGCAGCCCGTATACTTCCGGGTCTGGCACACACACGCGGTGACGTCAGAACGTCGTTCCTCTCAACGTTTCGTCACGAGAGGGACTGTTTTTATGTGGGGACACTCTGAATCGGTTGTGTTTTTATGAGAACCATTATCACTGAAGCTGAGGCGTTAATTGCAAGGCACAGAGACCCCAGCCTGGGTTATAAGCCATATGTGCCTATTTGATCTCCTCTAACTAAGAGATCACATCCATTTGGTAAGCGGCAGTGTGTACTTAGGGGGAGGCATTTTTTCTATGATCACTTTTCCTCGAGTGATGTGGATTATTTGTCACCGTGGATGCTTCAATGCAAATTCTTACATGGACTTTTCTTCATTTTTGTTTGTAATTTTGAACCACCAATATTGACTTTATTGTGATCACTGAGGTTTTTTCTTGTGTCTCCTTCTTTTATTATTCATTTTTTACACTCAGTTTTTGTTTAAATGGAATTATTTATTTCCCTTGATGATTAGTTATTGTCTTGGTGTTAGTTGATTATATATACTACACTGACTGACTGCACACTACACTAACTACCTGCCTAATCTCCATTCATTCACTATATACGGCCACCGTGTAAGCAGTAGCCATATATAGTGTGGAGCGTGGACTGCAACCTGCCTTTGCCTTTGGCCAATCATAGCTTTAACAGCACATTGCGCTGTGATTGGCCAAAGCATGCAGGGCAAGTGCATACTTTGGCCAATCATCAGCAATCTTGCAGTGCATTATGGGGCACTCCTCAGCAGATGAACTTGCTGCAAGCGCCCCATATGTTTGTTTGTTTCTTACGTTCGACTCGAACATCAAGCCCATCCCTAATAAACACCAATCTGTTGCAGATTGTAATGGATCCTTCTGAAAAATCCTGATTTACCATCTAGTGCTTTTCCTTGGTCCATTTTTCAGATTTCTAATGCAAAAAAAATTATAATTTTAGTTTGATAAAATTGCTATTTCACAAGGTCATACTGACATCATTTGTACTAATTTCAAGTATGCCCACACAATAAAGTCTTGCTTAGCAGTTTATGATTTCCTGGCTTTGATTTAGTCACAATTGGCAGTCTATTTTCATGAGAATCCACATGTCAGAGAGGAGCATAGCTTTTACTAGTGATTTGTATGCTGAGCTGATGCAAAATTGTTCAGGAGTCTAACAGTATGCTGCAGTTAAAGCCCCCATAGGACCTGGGACTAACCTTTTAGATCAATGGAATATTTCCAAGTTGACAGAGATTACATAGGGGAGTAATGTCGTAATACAATCCATCTTTGCTCGGTCTGTACAATAAAATCCTAACTCCAGCTAAAACTTTTAGGAAAGTGAAAAGGCCACTGACAGTTATTTGTTGCTGGCTGTGTAATGCCTGGAATATTTTCTAGCACATCCTGTTTATTTCATTGGTGTCAGACATAGAAGGAAGTTGGAAGGATTTTTCTTGTAGCAACACAGACAGCCATAAAAATATGTATTTTTTTTTGTAGACAAGAAAAGGGTAAAGTCCTCCATCTTCATCTGTATTGGTATATTTCCCTCACTTTCTGCCCAGGCAATGGGTGGAGGGAAGATCAGCCCATTAAAAATACAAGCTGCTTTTAACAGAGGTAATGTGTTTGCCCCACTCTATACAAAAGCTGAAAAATAAAAACTGGGCTGGAGTTGAGCTTTAGGTTACAATTCATGACTGAAAAAACAAGAATCTAAATCAAACTGATTGGTGGGTGTTCATGGGCACCACATCCCTTAACATATCAAAATCCACTCAGTTGCTGCAAATGGGACTTTTAGGTGCCAATAATTCATTACACATTTGTATTTTTATTTAAAAAAAGCTATAAAATATTATTAATACAAAATCAAAAACAGACTGATTACGTCCATAAAACTCTTATGACATCATGATATGATCATCATGCCACAAGAAAGGTATGGAAGTATTCAGTCTGGTTTTGATTTTGTTTTAATAAAAGTTTATACATGTTTATGAAAATACAAATGTGTTATGTATGTTTTGCACCTAAAATTTCCAAATTATGGGAATTAAACGCATAAGTGGATTGAAAATAAAAGACATGGATACTAGTTTCTCTTACAGTATTTCTAATGTTGAAAATCAACTTAAAAGAATTTTGCCACGTCTGTAATTATTGCCTAATTAGTGTGTTTATGTATTAAGTTCCTAAGATATCAGCCTTCCTTTTTTCCCCAGAGTGACTATGAAAAGTATAGCTCTGGGAAGAGTAATTAGCTTGAAATTAAACATTGAATTAAGAAACATTCATATTCATTAGCTTGTATGCTTTAATGCAAGTCATTGATTTTGCTTTGACATATAATATACGTATACGTATGTCAGAAATGTATTAATCAGAACAGAGTATTGGACAGCTGTAAATCAGGATTTGCTAATCTCTTTGAATTATACAACCCAATGAGCTGTCAAAATATTGTGATTAATAAAATAGTTTAATATGTTCCGGTGTGGAAGTTAGAGATAGTGATGTTTTGGATAAGGTAACAAATTACAATTTTGTATTCATTAAGACTGTAAAGGTTACCTGGCATAATCACAGCAAATGTAAAAACGTATACTTACTGCTTTTAGTCTACAATTTTGGCTTTAAATTAAATGATAAGAGCAATGTTTGCCTTTTGAAACAAAAGGATCCAGCATACACTTCAGTCCTCTGAGATAACCTTTATTGAAGCTTAGTAATGGCACAAAAACAAATGCTGCTTACAAATTCCAGACCAAAATGGCTGTAATTATAGCTGTCTGCTTGCATAGCAAAAATGCCCAAAATACATTATCCGTCCATTCACCTGGAAGGGGTGAGCATATAACAAGTCAGACAACATAATAAAAACTGCAAAATTAAATGAATAACTATGAAAAAGCAGTAAGTACGAATACGTGAGTATTTCTGTGTAGGATAGAATGCCCATAAGACGAATCATTTTGGCGTTTAAGATTTTTTTTTAATTGAACTTAGAGGAGATATGCCCTCTTTTTCTTTTCATGGTATAGAGTTTTGACACCCTGTGTCAACATGGGGGATTTGCATTGTAGTCTTCTAGGGCTAGAAGTCTTCTATAATTTTAGATTCTGCTCTAGAATGCCTCAAAGGTTAACTACAGGTGGAATATTAACTTACATAATAAATACCAGCAGTTGCTAACAAATACATACATTTTGCTATAATATATAATGCTATAATATATTATATTAGCTTCATCTGTTTTCTTTTGTTGTTGTGTTTAAATATGTGCTGCTCTCTTCTATTTAATTTGTGTTTAGTATAATTTTGTCATGTTTTTAAAACATACCTTTTTAATTGACCAGCCTCTAAGGACACGTACACACGATCAGACCGGTCCGACGGACCGGTTTCATCGGACCAGGCTGAAGTGGTCTGATGGCCTGATGTGTGTACACACCATCGGGCCAAAAATCCGATCAGACCAGAACGCGGTGATGTAGAACACAATGACGTGCTGAAAAAACGAAGTTCAATGCTTCCAAGCATGCGTCGACTTGATTCTGAGCATGCACGGGTTTTTGGTCCGATGTTTTTGCATACTAACCATCGTTTTGGTCCGATGGTCAGGCGTCGATCGGACCGATTTTAAAGCAAGTTTTAAAACTTTGGTCCAATGGACAACGGTCCGATGGGCCGTACACACAATCAATTTGGTCCGATGAAACTGGCCTTAAGGCCAGTTTCGTCGGACCGGTCTGATCGTGTGTACGCACGCGGCCTTAAAGTGAATACAGGTGATACCTGAAAAAATAGGATACTAGTTATGTTTCCAGAATGCATGTTTTCTTACTTTACATCAGTCTAGAAAGACAAACTTCATTAAAAGAGAAGTATTGGATTCACTAACCCCAAAAAATAAAAATAAATTATACACACCTAGGTGGATGCAGCATTGGTTCAATGTTTCATCTGTCCCCCGGCTGCCTCTAAGACCGAGAACTGAGTGATCAAACATCGCATAGCTCTTGATCTTTAGCCTCTCTGCTGTGCCCCTCCAGGGCTCACTGGAGTGCCAGGCTGTGGACGGGGAGGTAGCAGCTGGCTTAGCCTCTCAGCAGCTTGCTGAGAGGCTGAGCCAGTTGCTGGTCCAGGCATTTGGGTGGATCCCGACCATATGAACTGGCTCCATGACGTCAGCCGAAAGCAGGCTTTGGCCTGCTGTCGGCAGAAAACGGGTGCAGTGGTCTGATGGCCTGATGTGTGTACACACCATCGGGCCAAAAATCCGATCAGACCAGAACACGGTGACGTAGAACACAACGACGTGCTGAAAAAACAAAGTTCAATGCTTCCAAGCATGTGTCGACTTGATTCTGAGCATGCGCAGGTTTTTGGTCTGATGCTTTTGCGTACTAACCATTGAATCTGTCCGACGGACAGGTGTCCATCAGACAGATTTTAAAGCAAGTTTTAAAACTTTGGTCCGACGGACATCGAATTGGTCCGATGAAATCAAAATCAGACCGGTCCAGTTTCATTGGACCGGTCTGATCGTGTGTACACGGCCTGAGAGCCGGTTCACACTGGGGCGACCTGGGATCCGACTTCAAGTCGCCCCAAGTTGCCCCAAGTCGCGCGGTCAAGAAAATGAATGGAAGTGAATGGGAGCCATATTAATGTACACTACTGAAGTAGCTCCGACTTCAGAAAAGGTTCCTGTACTACTTCAATACCACTTGTAGGCGACTTGTAGGCAACTTGTACCCATTGATTTCAATGGAAGTCATCTCAGAAGTCGGATCACTGTCTTAACTGAAGCAACAATACAGGAAGAGAACATACATTTCTGAGGCAAACCCCTTACTTCTGCCTCCCTCCCAGAAAGCTGATTGTTGTTTGATTGGCCACTGGAAAGCCTCCTGTCCTGGAGGTGACTTGAAGTTGCCTTGTACTGTCCTGGAGGCAACTTTAAGTTGCCTTGTAAGTTGCCTGATGATTCATACTCAAGTCGTGTCCAAGTTGCCTCCCAAAGTCGTCCTGGAAGTCATGTTGCCCCTGTGTGAATTGGCTCTAAGGGGTGGGAAATGGGTATATTAGACGGTTTCGCTGCACGACACTTATTACTAAGGCCTTTCTGGGATGAAATGCTTGTTTTTAATGTGTAATTTATAAGTTTTAATAATGAATATCTGGATTGAAGCAGTACCACCAGATTTGTGTTCCTTATTTGACTTTGATTGTGGAAGGAGACACTTTGTTCATGCTAGGCTTTATTTATAGCAGGCTGCGGCTATGTTTTAATTTTGTCTCCTATTCATTTTAAAGATATTTAAAAACACAAAAATAGTAAATGTTACATTTATAATTACATATTTGCCTTTTCTTTTAAAGAGAGGATAGGGTGGAGAAAGGTTAGAACCTTCATTAGGTTTTTACTGCTATACAATGCTCTGTTCTGAGCGAATTACCTTCACTTTCTGTCCCAATGACAACATTACTATTGTGATGGTAACTTTTACACTAGCAACACAGGCAGAAATAAAAATGATTTTCTTTAGCAGAGTAGATTAAGGCTAGACCCACTGTCAGATTTGTATTACTGTCTGTGTTCCCACAACAGGTATTTCAATACTTTTTTGTCTGGTGAAATCTCTCTAATGAAGTCATAGATATCAGTAAAAATCAAAAGAAGAACTTGAAAAAAATGTTTATGGGTTTTACATTTTAATGCCATGCTATTAAGGACACCTGCAATTAATGTGAATATTTATCATATAATGGGCCATACGTCTCAACTTAAGGTGTGAAGTATCAGTATCCCAAATAGGGCACGGGAAGTAAGTAACAACTACTAAGGGGGCCACAGACAGCAATAATAATATCATAGACATAATCAGTATCAATTCCTTATGTTTCAGAGGAGTTTGTAAATATCTTTATACAACTGATCAACAGTAGCTGGTAGTAGCAATTAACACCATGGGGTTAGAAATACTTACATATCATCAAAAACAAAGACTGACTGGCAAACAATGCTCCCTATAAATGCAAATGTAAAACCTAAAATTATTGTGTGGAGCAGGGACTCTACATATGGAATACTGATTAGGGTTGTCCCGATACCACTTTTTTAGGACCGAGTACAAGTACCGATACTTTTTTTCATGTACTCGCTGATACCGAATACCGATACATTTTTTTAAATGTCATGTGACAGTTTTCAAACCACAATACAGACTAAGGATATTTTCTTTAGAAAAATGAAGAACTCTAACTCAAGACATTATAAAAGAATAAAAATTAGTAAAAATTAATAAAAAAAATGTATTTGCTTGTCACGCAGTAGTAAAAAACTCAAAGAATTTGCACAGAACATGTTGATAAATACAAAAAAAGTATCGGCAGAAGCATCAGGAGCCTTTGCGCGAGTACAAGTACTCCCGCCAATACTCGGTATTGGTCCTGATACCGATACTAGTATCGGTATCGGGACAACTCTACTGATTATAGATGATCAATCTCACTTCACGGAAAACACAACTTTAAAATCAAAAAGCATACTCAGGAAAACATCAAGATCCACAAAGTGACAGAGATTCCATGATATTTGGGTATGGTTTACCCCTGCAGGAGCCACTGGTGAGGATGAGTTCTCTGTTCTGCCACAACTCTTAAAGCTGCTCAGTCCTCGCTGACATGCCTGGTTATAGGTTAACCATCCCTGTGTGACTTAAGCATTCATTTTGTACCGCTCTATGATATTACACAGAAAATAGACCACAAGCAACTTGAGAATTAATAAGATGAATATTTTTTTGAAGGGTAAGCAAATGCAATGCATAGAACAAATAAACAGGACAACACAGTCTGCTAGAGTAATTATTGTGCAGGTTAGCCTCACCTATGGACTTTAACTTATACCTCAATAATGCTAAGCCCCATTACACAAATCCAGTATCAGTAAGAATAGAATCAACTGTTAGGCCTTGTACACACGAGGGAATAGATCCGATGGGAACGGTCCGACGGACCGTTCCCATCGGATCTGTCCGCCGGATTGCTTTGATCCAATGGCTGTACACACCATCGGATCAAATTCTCCGCCGGCGGACAGCCACCACGTGACCACCACGTGACCGCCACGTCACCTCACCAGGAAGTAAACACTTCCGCGCGCATGCATCGGATCCATTCACAGGATACGACGCATGTGCGGGCAGATATGTCCGCTGGTTTGCCGTACTAACCAGCGGACATATCTGACGGACAGCTCTCCGGCGGAAAAATACCAAAGCATGCTTTGGAAATTTTCCGCCGAAGGAATCCGGCAAGAACGGTCCGTTTGCCCCTACACACGAGCGGATTTTTCGGCTGAAATGGTCCGTCGGACCATGTTCAGCGGATTTATTCACTCGTGTGTACAAGGCCTAAAAGCATGAATTACAAAATTTCAAAATACAAAATCTCACCCTTGTCCTGCCCCTACCTAGCCATTTTCATCTACAACAGCTCACTAGCTTCCTCCCCAGACAAGTTTGCCCCCCTCACTACACACAGAATCAGGCCCCAACCGCTACAACCCTGGCAAACAGAGGATACAAGAAGTCTCAGAAAACTTAACTGCGCTCTTGAGCGTCTGTGGCATAAGACTAAGTTCCAGGAAGACTTTAAACAATATAAATCTGCCCTCCTAAAATACTATTCCTGCCTCCACACTGCCAAACAGACCTATTTTTATCATACTCATTAACACCATCTCATCCAGTCCACATCAACTCTTCTCTACCATTATGCCAGAGCTGGACTCAGCCCTCCGTTCTCAGAGCTCAGGCAGCTCAGCTGTCGATTAATTTCCAGCACTGATAATTCCTCAGTGACTCATCTGGGGATCATATCCTGCTTGTTAAAAAGCCCTGCTGGCTATTTAAGCTGGGTGGATTAGATCTCCTGTACCTTCGCCTTGGTCAACATATCTAGAGACTCTCTGCTGTGTTCCTGTTGAGGACTTGCCTGGTTGACGTCTGGTTCATGATCCTGTCTGTTGCTTTGACTATGCTGATCTCTGCCTCTCTGATTTCCTGGCTTGGTCTGACTACCAGATTTGGTGAACGAACCCTGACTATATTTTGACTATGTTTACTATTTGTACAATTTGTACCACTATATTAAATGGTGTAATTTTTACAGCATTTTCTGTCTCTGTCTGGTTTATGGTTCCTGACACTTAACACCCTACTCTGTAATCAATTGCCTCCACCTTCTAATTCAATCACTGCCCAGGAGATTGCCAATCACTTCAAAAATAGTGCAGTGGGGGGGGCGTGGCGTCCGAGCTCCGTGATGGCCGCATAGTCAGACCACCGGAGAATTTTAGCTGCACTGAAGCCCACCAGTGCCAATTTTTTGATTTTGAAGTTTGTGGTTTTTATTTACTATGAGGCTCATGTCGGACTTTAGTGTTTAATGTATTTGTTACCACCTCATGTGTAACATACACTTTTCACATTGCTTATGCGATTTTGACTTTACTGTTATATTTTGCATTTTATTGTATTTGAGCGCTACACTATTTTTTTCACATTTTGTTTTTGCTTCTTATTTTCAGTAGCCATGTTTAGCAGCTAAATACACACACTCTGTAGCAGCGCAGTAATTCACACCACACCTATTCTTGCTCTGCGTACAGGAGACCCATTTCCAATGGGATAAGGCTCCACTCTGCTCGCATTAAAAATTACCCACATATTTTTCTTGCTTGTACGTTCAACCACAAGAAGGGCGGAGTTCTCATGGCCATTAGTGACTCAGTATCGTTCCAGTTGAAAGAGTCTTTTTTAGACGATGGAGGGAGATATATTATAGTCACTGGAGACTTGAATGCCAAACCCTACACGTTTGTCACACTCTACTCTCCAAACTCTCATCAGCTCCGCTTTATACGGAAAGTATTGAAAAAAGTTACTCTATGAAATATGGCAACACCCTAATCTGTGGGGACTTTAATTTGGTGTCTGACTTGTCGATAGATACTACAACATGGCAGACCAACGGAAAAACATCACTCCAAGCACTACTTCATAATGAGGAACTATTCGATACGTGGAGATGTCACCATGCCAATGAAAGAGACTATACGTTCTTTTCTCATAGACAAATAGAATAGACATGTTCCTGACGGATAAATGGCTCCTTCAGTGTGTAGAAACTGCTAAGATACATGACATAACGTGGTCAGACCACGCAGTAATTTCTATATCTGTTCGGGAGAAGGCTGTCTCCTCTTCCCCCCCCCATCTGGCGTTGTAATCCGAGATTGTTCCAAGAACCACATACGCATAAAAAAATAGCACAACATATTGAAAATTTCTTTCATGACAACAAAGTGTCGGTACAAGACCCATTTATGCTTTGGAATTGCCCATAAGGCATACTTGAGGGGAATACTTATCCAATTAGGGGCTTAGGAAAAGAAACGTCTTACCCAAAGAATCAATACATTACTCAAAGACATTCATGAGGTAGAAACACTGAACAAACTAGCTCCCACACATAGTCTAACGAGTAAGTTAGCCACACTCAGGGAATCATTAAGGGAACATCTATCCCAGCAATATGATAAAAACCTGAGACGTTTACAACTAAACTACTACGCTAACGTAACAGAGCAGGCAAGTACTTAGCGAACAGGTTGAAAGCAGTACGCACTAAAATTAGAATACCCTTTCTTATTCATCCCAAGACACAACACAAAATTCTTGACCCACAAGATATTGCAAATCATTTTGCTGATTACTACAGCTCATTGTATAACTTAAAAGAGGATAGCGACACGCCTCAGCCATTTGCGGACAGAATACACTCCTTCTTACAGAGACTAATTGCTATACCCCCGAAGGGGGTGTATTTCCTCGGTGGGACTTTAAGTGTGTAAGGCGGGTTCGAGTATAGGACTAAATTAGTCAACAAGTAGGTATCAAAAGTATTCAAAATGTATTGGTTTAAATAATGTTGCTCATTCGAACAACGTATCAAAAGAAGGTTTGTTAACAGCATAGATTACAAAGCAATTTCCCAAATGACCAGTAAAGAACAAGAGAGCGCGACCTGGGGGGGACAATTAACAACGGTACCTCACATTATACATGGTGAGACAAGACAATCAAAATTGTATATACGTGTACATGCGACAAAGGAGCAACAGGAAAAGCCCTCAAGACTGTCTCATGGGTATAGACAGGGATGCCAACGTTTCAAGGCTTTTTTTTCTAGACCGAGTATCGCCTCTTCATCAGGGCGAGGGCGGTGCGCAAAGTGTTAGCAATAGGGAGACACATAAAACACCTGACTGAATGTTCAGGTTTAGTCTCCCTATGGTCAGTAACCTGCGTAGAACGCTCTGGATAGGTATGGATGATTTTTCTACCCTATATCAGCAGAATTGGCAGTTTTTATGCTAATTACTTTTTATTGGCTGGTCCTACTTTGTACTTTGTTATAACCAGGATTCTCTTATGCCTTTCTACCTCCTCTGCTTTGCCACTATTTCTTTCTTTTTTAGAACCTGTTTCTAATGAGCAATTTATTGCTCTTGGCATCTCCAGATTTTCAGCTGTCCACACTGTTCCCTGACAGGGAGAACTTTACACAGAGGAGAGGAGATTTTTGGTTTCCCAATTCCTCTGTCTTTCCTGTTTTACAAACATCCCTTGTTACCTTGGTAAGTCCCTTATAGATATACCTTTTACTATTTATTATGTGCAATGGAGGGTTCTATGTATACCACTTGCTTGATTCAATTACTTTATGAGATCTATTTCTCCTATGCTTATGCAAAGCAGTGCTGTCTTCTTATCTAAACAAGTGACAGCCCCCTCTCTTTAGCACACCCCTCTGGTGCTTTGATAAATCCAGCCTCTAATACTAATTATAGAGGACCTGAGGGCATGGTATACAACTCTTTTGTTTGTCTGTTCAGTTTTTGTTTGTTCAGTTTTTGACGCTGACTTCTTGGATTTTCTGACCGCCCTCTGTTGCCTTTATTCACTCCCACATCAACAGCCAGGCACTTTCGTTTAGATTGCTATATTCTCTGTATTTCACCTGGTTTACTTTATTTATTACTTTTTATTTTTATTTTACTTCAAACCGGTTCAAGTTTTGTTTTGCGCCAACATAATCTCTTCCCATTTAAATTTTTTTTTTTTTGTCTTGGCTGTCCCTGACAATGTGCATTAGATGTGCTCTCTTGTCTGGCATTTTGATACACTTGATACATTGTGCTTTTTTCCTTCTTGCCTCTTTATATTCCTCACATCATAGGTCACATCGTATGGCAATACCTTGTGAATAATCCGTACTTTTAACGACCCAGGACATATTTCTGCTACAACCGACCAAGCAATTTTCATGGTCTCCATCTGAGACTTATATACCTACCTTCGAACTTACCGGTTAGTAGTTACTTATATACTTGGCAATTAGTGTTTAAGCATATATATGTGCATAATATTTTTGAGTCCAGCCCCATACACACAGGGCTAGTCCGGGTACCACCCCAGACACGGCGGGAGTCATGATGAGGATTAAAACCGTGGTTACTTATATGTACATTTCTCTGTATGTAAAAAATCGTGTAAATTAATGTTTCAACTACACATGTGTCTGTCATGAACTTTGCATTTATTTTATTTTATTTTATCTTATTTTAGACGGTACAGCGACACTTTGCGCACCGCCCTCGCCCTGATGAAGAGGCGATACTCGGTCTAGAAAAAAAAAAGCCTTGAAACGTTGGCATCCCTGTCTATACCCATGAGACAGTCTTGAGGGCTTTTCCTGTTGCTCCTTTGTCGCATGTACACGTATATACAATTTTGATTGTCTTGTCTCACCATGTATAATGTGAGGTACCGTTGTTAATTGTCCCCCCCAGGTCGCGCTCTCTTGTTCTTTACTGGTCATTTGGGAAATTGCTTTGTAATCTATGCTGTTAACAAACCTTCTTTTGATACGTTGTTCGAATGAGCAACATTATTTAAACCAATACATTTTGAATACTTTTGATACCTTCTTGTTGACTAATTTAGTCCTATACTCGAACCCGCCTTACAAACTTAAAGTCCCATCGAGGAAACACACCCCCTTCGGGGGTATAGCAATTGGCTTATTCAGGGATGTGTTGAGTTGTCAGGTTCTTTTGCAATTTTTTGCATCTACAGGTAGAGAACACCGATACTTCCTTTTTGTCTTAGGCCTCGTACACACGATCGGACATATCCGATGAAAACGGTCCGCGGACCAGTTCCATCGGATATGTCTGATCGGGAGTTTGATCCGATGGCGTGTACACACCATCGGATCAAATTCCCCGCCGCCGGACGGCGCGGTGACGTGGCGGTGACGCGGCGGTGACGTTGACGCCGCCACGTCACCACACCAGGAAGTTAAACACTTCCGCGCATGCGCCGAATCCATTCGGCGGCGGCGCGGCGGCGGTGGGGGACGACATGTCTGCTGGTAAGTGTACTAACCAGCAGACATGTCGGGCGGACAGATTCCCACCGGATAGATTTCAAAGCATGCTTTGAAAACTGTCGGGTGGAGAAATCTGTCCGCTAGCCCATACACACGAGCGGAGATGTCTGCTGAAACGGTCCATCGGACCGTTTTCAGCGGACATATCCCCTCGTGTGTACGAGGCCTTACAGAGACTACATCCCCCTTCCCTTTTGGAGCAACAAATTGAACACCTTAACGCTCCCTTCTTGAAATGTTAAGAGCACACATAGTTACATTGCCCAAACCTGGCAAAGACCCTACTACCCCAGCCAACTTCAGGCCGATCTCTTTACTCAATTCCGATATTAAGGTATATGCCAAACTACTGGCCAAAAGATTAATGTCTGTCATTCCATTGCTTATACAATGAGACCAGATGGGGTTTTGAGGGGGAGACAAACTTCCGATGCTACTAGGAGAATTGTGAACGTGTTGTACTCTGCTGTGGCTAGTCAAACGCCTTCTCTGCTGTTATCCATCGACGCAGAGAAGGCATTCGACAGAGTCCATTGGACCTATATGCAAATGGTACTTTCCAAGTTTGGCTTCAGAGGACATATATTGTCAGCTATATTGACACTATACTCCTGCCCGTCTGCCCAGGTGCACTCAGCTGGCTTCCTATCCAAGATCTTCCCATTGACTAATGGTACCAGACAAGGCTCCCCCCTTTCACCAACTATATTTAATCTCATGATTGAACCCTTAGCCAAAACAATCAGGTCACACCCTTCTATCATGGGATTCCAGTTTGGTTCTAGCTCCCATACCATAAATCTCTTTGCAGACGATGTTATTCTGCTATTGACCAATCCGTATAAATCTCTGGATCATGCACATGACATCCTAACCGAATTTGGAGAAATCTCCTACTACAAAGTGAACTTTGGCAAATCCCTTATTCTAGACTTGGGAGTACCTCCCACAACACGTGTCTCTCTACAAAAACAACTGCCATATTCCTGGAGTGACAAAGGTATCATATACCTTGGTATAACCATAACTAATAACATCTCGACTCTAGCTAAAACAAATATGATCAACCTAATGAACAAACTGGAATCCCAACTGAAGGAAATGTCAAAAAAATAAATCTGCACTTTGCCGGTCCATATACCTAAAAAGTTCCTTAACCGACTTTCCAGTATGGGTTGGAAATACGTCTGGGGAAAGAAAAAGGCTAGGTGTCATCACACTACCCTTATTGCACATATAAAGGTGGGTGGGGCAGGGTTGGTAGAATTGAATGATTATCTATGGGCTGTCAGATTGGACAAGTACTACAGAAACACCACTTTGGGTGGATATGGAAAAAACTATAGCACCCACAACTGACTTAAAATTATGATGAATGGTCTCCATGGGACTTTGCAAACCTTTCCCCACCCATACAGGTCTCGTTGAGTGCATGGAGGCTATGCCTCACACGCAATAGAGCGGACGTTCAGGAATTACCCTACAGACTTCCAATAACATTATTGGAAGCTAAAATTCCTTCGCTGTCAGTCAAGGATTTAACGAACCATGGTATTACACATATATCCGACTTCTATGACAGTCCCAAGCCCAAATCCCTAGCACAAACAATGACCCAATTTGATTTGCCAGATGACAAGTTGTTCACCTGCCTACGGATCCTGCACTTCCTCAAATCACACACTGATCCAAAGACATGCATGACACCCAGACTATGGAACTTTTACTCTGACAACGATGAATCAAAGAAGGGTACAGCAATGTATTACAATCTCTTGCAGGACCAAATGACCTTCAAAAAGATGACTGCAATGAACAAATGGGAAACAGATCTTGCCACCTCCTTTTCTAATTTACAGTGGCAGGACTCATTTAGAGGGATTCATAAAGCCTCCCATTGTGTTGGACATTGGGAGATGACAATAAAAATTGCCAACAGATGGCACTATACACCATTCAGACTGGCAACATACTATTCAGCGCTATCACCACAATGCTGGAGAGGATGTGGGCAAATAGGTAATCTTTTACACATGTTTTGGCACTGTCCAAATATACGGAGTTTATGGAACCAAGTCTTTTCCTTTATTTCCTCCCTGACGGGAAAATTGACTCAACCCTCTCCAGCATTGGCTATTCTCCATCTAGGTGTAGAACGGTTCCCCATGGAGCATAGACAGGTTGTCAGCCACATCCTTCTGGAAACAAGGGCGACCATTCTGCGCACTTGGAAAAAAAATATAACTCCAAATCTCTCTGATATAGTTAGAGTAGTCCATAGGAACTACACGTTCGAACGTTCAATTGCAATCAATTCTCTGCAACAGTACTGTTCTTTGCCATCGTCCTGGTATTCTATTGCGTGTGAAGTATATTGTGTATATTAAGTATGTCTTGTATTTCGTGTGTATCAAACAACCTTTTTCTCTTTTTCTTTTTGTTTTGTTATGCTTTATATGAAAATCTTAATAAAAAAAATAATTGTGTAAAAAAAAATAGTGCAGTGAAGAGGATCTTGGGTATAGAAGTCCACAGTCCATTAACCTCCCTTGGCTTATATTGTGCAGTGCTCGTTTAAGAAGTACAGTTCCCATGATCCTTGGCATCTGCATAGCAAATTCCTTCTTTCCCATTATTGGCTTAAACACTGCTGCTAAGAGGGAGGGGGATGACGCAGAGAGTGTGGGCCTCCTTACAGAGCAACTCTGTTAAAGGTTAGTGCAGCGGCAGCAAGAAAGTGATAGGAGAAAGCCGGCTAAAGGGCACACAGCCTGACACTCCTCTCATACTCTAACACAGCAGGAGAAAGAGAGCGCAAGCAAAACATGGCCCACAGCTGTGCCACTTTACCCAATGTTTTTGGCGTGGGTGTCTAGCGGGGGCCTTACATAGCAGGTTGCACCCAGGTACATTTGCAAATGATATGTAGCTGATGAATACTGTTTGTTTACAATGTAAATGATTAGTAATAATTGGTAATTGGCAGCTTTGGCAGAATATTCAAATTGTGCCATTTTGGAAGGATAATGCTACCTAGCAGTTAGATAAAAAAAAACATAGTGGCCCAGATTCACGTACATCTGCACATTTATTGGACCGGCGTAGCGCACCGCCTTTACGTTAGACTTGCGCAATTTTGCCGCGTAATCACCCTATTCTCGTAGCTTTTGCGCAGAAAATTGCGCATGCGTAACGTTATTTCAGAGACGTAAGGCGGAGTAATACAAATTGGGAAGGACGTGGGCGTGTTACATTGAAATGAGCCGTGACCCCATGCAAATGAAGGGCCGGCCGGCTCGCGCATGCGCGCTTGAAAGAGACCATGGTCAGCTCCGCTGTGCGCGCTTGAAGGAGACCATGGTCAGCTCCGCTGTGCGCATGCTCACAACTCGGGAGCGGCGCAATCAGTGAAATTGGAAATGGACTAGGGCAACGTTGTGAACTACGCAGACAGCATAAATAGACAGACACAAACGCACTTGCATTGCAAAAGTACATCCCTTTGTCCCTTCCCATTTAACCAAGTGCTTTTGTCCTGTTGTTCGTTGCGTTGTGTTTTGTAGTTGTCAGATTAGTGTTCTGTGTGATTAAGTGTTTGTTAGTAGATCTTTGAAAGTGTTTTTTGTTAAGTGTTTGAGAGACTGTTTGTTTGATATATTTCTGTTCGTTTGTTTTCTTGCTGATTTTTTGCTGTTTGTTTTTGTGACTGTTTCTTGCTGAGTGCTTGTGTGATTTTTTGGGTGTTAGTTTTCTCTTTGTGTGTGTTCTTGCTTGATTGGTTGTGCTTGTTTTTGTGAGTGATTTTTGTTGACTGGGAGTGAGTTTTTTTGGAAGTATGACAGAGAGAAAGCGAAAGCTCAATTTTACTGTGGGGGAAAAAATAATTCTTGCCTGGGCCATTAGCGATTATGGGCGTTTTTCTTCCACGGCCCAGACAGTGCCAACACCACCCCGGCCAGGAGGAGGGAGATTTTGGACCTCATCACTGAGCAGGTCAATTCAGCGGGGGAGGGGGAGACACGGACCCGGTCTGGGATTGACAAAAAAATTAATGACCTCCGGCGTCTGGTCAAACAGAAGCTGTCCAAAATGCATGCCCATGCCAGGGGCACAGGAGGGGGCCTACCATGCCATATTAGGCTGACAGCGGAGGAGCGTGCGGTGGCCTTGACCTTTCATCGGCATGAAGTTGAGGGCCTGCCCGGCTTTGACTCAAGTCCGGAGCCTGTGGTGCCAGGTAAGTATTTTTTTAATATCAGGTGTGTAGCATGTGTGGGGGAGGGGGTGAAAGGGAATATGTGGCAAGTGTGTGGATCCTCCAACCTGTGAATGTTTTGTGTCATCCACAGATGAGCAGGAGGGTGCAGGGCCATCTGGCCTGACCGCACCATCCCCAGGACAGCAGCCTAATGAGGCCCCCCCAACAAGGCCGGAGTCCGCGGAGGAGGTTCAAGAGGAGGAGGAGGAGTCCATGTCAGGCACTGGACGTTTGGTTTTTGAGGACTCTTCCCCTCTGGCTGGCAGCAGGCAGCCCTCCCTAAGGGGGAGCCCCCCCCCTCCTCCCCCAACATGGCTCCCCTCCCAAGGGCCTCCCTTTCTCCCCGGCCACAAGCATCAGCTGGAGGCAGGATTTCATCCCAGAACACCAGGGGGTTGGCCGATCTCCTGCCCGCCACTCTGAGAAGGGACCAGGCCCTTCAGACCCGCCATCTGGGACAGGTCAGCCAGACATTGGTGCGGATGGAGGAGAGCCTGTCCTCCATCAAGGATACACTGGGGAACCTGGACTCCCACTCCCGGGCTTTCACAACCTGCCTAAACGACCTGCAGACTACATCAGGCTATCCAGGCCAACACGGCAACACTTGGTGCTGCCCTGGACAGAATAGCCGTGGCCTTGGAGGGCAGGCCGCCAGGTGGGCAGAGATCAGGGGCTGCTCCTCCTTCCCTGGTTTTGCCCCTCCCCCATGAGTCTCCCCTGAGGGGCCGTGGCCAGGGGCGCCCCAGGCGTGGCTCACGTAAAGGGCAATAATTTTTTTTCCCCTTTTTTTTTTTAAATTTTTTGCTGGTAAATTTTTGATTTTGCTGGTATTTTTTTTTTGGGTTGTGAATGCTGTTTGAATGTGGGGGTTACATTCCTGCCGGAAAAGGGGTGTCACCCTCAATTTTGGTGTTGAAGGGTTCCCCAGGACCAGAGAGAAGTGATCCCCAGGTCCGTGTGAATGGTGTATGAATGTACAGTGACATAATTGGAGCCTTGGCGTGGCGTTGCTGCTCACAAGTCCTGCATGGTGGACTGGTGCCAATCCAATTTGATGTGGATGTGGGGTGTGTGTGCTAGGGACCACAGTGGTGTGCATGCATGCATTCTCATTGTGCCATGATTAATGTGTGTGTTTAACGTGCAAAGATGCCCAATGTGAGCTGTCTCCTGGCTGCTCTTCCCTCAGAAGACGGGGGACCCTCGGTTAGGGGGGATTGTCTGGTTCAGGGGTCAGGTCATCACGTAGGTCAATCTGCAGGCCCTTTCTTTCTGCGAAGTTGTGCAGCATGCAACATGCACCGATGATCTGGCACACAAAGTTTGGGGAATACAAGAGGGTACCCCCAGACTTATCCAGGCATCGGAAACGTGACTTTAGGAGGCCAAAGGTGCGCTCCACCACTGCTCGTGTTTGGGCATGTGCTTGATTGTATCTTTCCTCTCCTGGGGTTTGGGGGTTCCGGATAGGAGTCATGAGATGGGGTCCCAGTGGATATGCAGAGTCACCTGTAAGGGAAAAGACAGGAGGATGTTAGTCATGCATGTGCCCCTTGTGATGTGTGCATCATGGGAGGGGATAGTCATGCCTGACTCCCGTGTCACTCACCAACCAGCCAGGTGTCCCCATACATGTTCTGATCGAATTCCATTTGGATGTGGCATTGATTGTATATGTAGCTGTCATGGCTGGACCCTGGGTGTTTGGCACGGACGTGCCATATGAGGCCTTGGGCATCGACTATCACCTGTACGTTGATGGAATGCCAATGCTTCCGATTGCGGTACATGTGCTCTGTCTCCTGGGGGGGCTGGAGTGCCACATGTGTGCAATCAATGGCCCCGATGGTGCGTGGGAATCTGGCAATTCTGTAGAAATCTGTCATTGCCTTCAGCCACAGCTCCTCAGTGGTGGGTTTGATGATTTGGTTGGCAATGCGTCTGAGGATTGCAGGGACAACCTGGTGCACACATCTGCTCATGGAGGATTGTGACATCCCAGCCACCACTCCACTTGTACGCTGAAAAGAGCCACTGGCAAGGGAATGGAGTGTTGCCATGACCTTGACCAGTGGCTGCACTGCATGTGAGCTTTGTGTTGGGCTGGTGATGTCCTTCTGCAGGGTTGTGGTTAATTCCAGGATGACATGAGGGGTGAATCTGAAGATGCGATACACCTCAGAATCACTCATGCCAAACGGGTCTATGCGGGTGTGGTATATCCTCTCCCGTGCCATCCTCAGTGCCATCCTCCGTGCCCTCATCCTTCTTTGTTCATCTAAAGTCAGTAGTATAGCTATGTGCGACGATGCCCCTGGCATGTTGGCATACAGATTGTTGTGCAACACGTGTGACTGCTGAGCTCCTCACTAACAGTGTTGCTTTATCTAACAAGTAGACTTTTTTCTCTTTTTAGACCAGCTTTTATATGCTCTAATTTTAGACAGGACATGTTGCTGTTGCGCACACTGCGTAGCCTGCGCTGCCCCAACGTTCTTTTGTGGATCCCCGTAAGTCCCTCATTAGCATATTTGACTAGCAAATCAATGGTCTGTCTAGCGCACTTTTGCGCGGACGGATGCGCCAGTCTAACGAAATTATGCTGGACAAAAAAAAGTAGATTTTTTGCGTATCTCGTTCTGGGGATGCCATGCATCGAAACGCACGAGCACATTTCGACTTACGCCGCGCATCTCCTGATGCGCAGGCGTAATCGCTCTGTGAATCTGGGCCAGTAATTCTAATCTAGACTTGTTTCATTATGACTATTTTACAGTGTATTTTTTTGTAAATATTTAAATGTTCGTTAGATTTACAGTCTTTTTAAGCATTTTATGGTTGTGTAAATTAGGATGCTTGTCTAATCATTCAGGATAAATTGTATAATTCTGGTTAAAATAAAAATAACACAATTCTACATTGTACTTTGTTAAACTGTTCATGATTCTGCTTCCTCTATTTCCTCAGCATTCTAAATTTAGCTGTGTGGATGTTTCCCCTTTTCCTATAATATATTCGTCAATCAGCATAAAGAAAGTCACAGTATCCGCTCAGGTCAGTTTTATCTTAGTAAAGTAGACCTGATAGCTATATATGAATATGCAAAGAGACTATTCATTTTCATATATATATAGTGTATATATATATATATATATATATATATATATACATATATATATATATATATATATATATATATATATATATATATATATATATATATATATATATATATATATAGTTTTTATTTTATTTTTTCAGCTTTGCTTATAGTTCATATTATATAGTTACTTAGACAGTCAAAGAAACCTGAATATGAGCAGCACATGAAAAGACGTTGACAATAATTTCAGCTTTTTAGTTGAAAATGTGTGTTGATTTCTTTTACAGTGGATGTCTGAATTCCAAAATAAACATATCTGACACATATAAACTCTGGGAGGGTGGATTAGTAATGACAATTGTTACCAGTGTGATTACTGGTGTACATGGTGGGGGGTTGGGGGTTAAATGTGTATAACAATCAGAAGGAAAAGCCTAGTGGAAATAGGCAAGCCCCTTACTGTGTACCTAAAGTACCTGTCTTTCTCTGGTACATGTTGCAAGAAAAAAACTGTGGGCCAGATTCACAGAGCGATTACGCCGGCGTTACAGGAGATGCGCGGCGTAAGTCTAAATTTGCGCATTCGTTTCGATGCGCCGCATCCCCAAAACGAGATACGCAAGAAATCTACTTTTTTTGACCAGCGTAATTTCGATAGACCGGCGTTTCCGTCCGCGCAAAACTGCGCTAGACACACCATTGATTTGCTATTCAAATATGCAAATGAGGGAGTTACAGGGATCCACAAAAGAACGTTGGTGCAGCGCAGGCTACGCGCTGTGCGCAACAGCTGCACGTCCTGTCTAAAATTAGACCATATAAAAGGTGGTATAAAATTAGACAATCCGTCTACATGTCAGCTAAAGCAACACTGTTATTAAGGAGCTGAGCAGTCACACTTGCTGCACAACAAACTTTATGCCAAGATGCCAGGAGCATCCTTGCTCATAGCTATACTAATGACTTTAGAGGAGCAAAGAAGGAGGAGGGCAAGGAGGAGGGCACGGAGGAGGGCACGGGAGAGGATATACCGCACACGCATAGACCTCTTTGGCATGAGTGATTCTGAGGTGTATCGCATCTTCAGATTCACCCCTCATGCCATCCTGGAATTAACCATAACCCTACAGGGTGACATCACCAGCCGAACACACCGCTCACATGCAGTGCAGCCACTGGTCAAGGTCATGGCAACACTTGCCAGTGGCTCTTTTCAAAGAACAAGTGGAGTGGTGGCTGGGATGTTACAATCCTCCATGAGCAGATGTGTGCACCAGGTTATCCCTGCAATCCTCAGACGCATGGCCAACCAAATCATCAAACCCACCACTGAGGACCTGCGGCTGAAGGCAATGACAGATTTCTACAGAATTGCCAGATTCCCACGCACCGTGGGGGCCATTGATTTCACACATGTGGCACTCCAGCCCCCCCATGAGACAGAGCACATATACCACAATCGGAAGCATTGGCATTCCATCAACGTACAGGTGATAGTCGATGCCCAAGGCCTCATATGGCACGTCCGTGCCAAACACCCCGGATCCAGCCATGACAGCTACATATACAATCAGAGCCCCATCCCAATGGAATTCAAACAGAACGTGTATGGGGACACCTGGCTGGTTGGTGAGTGACATGGGTGGCAGGCATGACTGCCCCCATGATGCACACATCACAAGGGGCACATGCATGACTAACATCCTCCTGTCTTTTCCCTTACAGGTGGCTCTGCATATGCACTGGGACCCCATCTCATGACTCCTATCCGGAACTCCCAAACCCCAGGAGAGGAAAGATACAATGAAGCCCACGGCCAAACACGTGCAGTGGTGGAGCGCATCTTTGGCCTCCTGAAGTCACGTTTCCGATGCCTGGATAAGTCTGGGGGGACCCTGTTGTATTCCCCAAACTTTGTGTGCCAGATCATCGTTGCATGTTGCATGCTGCACAACTTCGCAGTGAGAAAGGGCCTGCAGATTGACATACGTGATGACCTGACCCCTGAACCAGACAATCCCCCCTAAGCGAGGCTACCCCGTCTTCTGAGGGAAGAGCAGCCAGGAGACAGCTCACATTAGGCATCTTTGCACGTTAAACACACACATTAATCATGGAACAATGATAATGCATGCATGCACACCACTGTGGTCCCTAGCACAGACACATGACAACCTCATCAAATTGGATTAGCACAAGCCCACCATGCTGGACTTGTGAGCAGCAACGCCACGCCAAGGCTCCAATTATGTCACTGTACATTCATACACCATTCACACGGACCTGGGGATCACTTCCCCCTGGTCCTGGGGAACCCTTCTCCACCACAAATGAGGGTGACACCCCTTTTCCGGCAGGAATGTCACCCCCACATTCCGAAATAATTCACAACACAAAAAAAATAATTGACCAGCAAAAAAATAATAATTTCCAGCAAAAAAAAAAAAAATACAGAAAAAAAAAGTCCAGAAAAAAAAAGGGGGAAACCAAATTAATGCCGCTGGCGTGACCCACGCCTGGAGCGCCCAGGGCCACGGCCCCGGCTCCTCAGGGGAGACTCATGGGGAGGGGGGGTAATCCGGGGAAGGAGGAGCAGCCCCTGGTCTCTGCCCACCTGGCGGCCTGCCCTGCAAGGCGACGGCAATTCTGGTCAGGCCAGCACTTAGTGATGCCGTATTGGCCTGGATAGCCGGGTAAGGGGCCCTCACATCCTGCCCAACGTCTGCTGTAGTAGTCTGCAGTACGTTTAGGCAGTTTGTAAGAGCCAGGGAGTGGCAGTCCAGGTCCCCAAGCGTATCCTTTATGGAGGACAGGCTCTCCTCCATCCGCCCCAAAGTCTGGCTGACCTGTCCCAGATGACGGGTCTGAAGGGCATGGTCCCTTCTCAGATTGGCGGGCAGAACCTCGACCACCCCCCTGGTCTTCTGGGACGACTTCCTGCCTCCAGCTAATGCTTGCGGCAAGGGAGAAGGGGAGGCCCTTGGGAGGGGAGCCCTGTTGGGGGAGGAGTGGGAGGGGCTAGCCCTTATGGAGGGCTGGCTGCTTCCAGCCAGAGAGGAAGACTCCTCCAAAAACAGCAATCCACTGGCTGACATGACATCCTCCTCAAACTCCTCCTCCTCCAACTCCTCCGAGGACTCCGGCCTTGTCGGGGGTCCTCATCAGGCTGTTGTCCCGGGGATGGTGCGGTCAGGCCAGATGGCCCAGCACCCTCCTGCACATCTGTGGATGACACAAAACATTCACAGGTTGGAGGATCCACACACTTGCCACATATTCCTCCCCCCCTCCCCCACACATGCTACACACCAGATAGGAAAAAAAACCTTACCTGGCATCACAGCTTCATGACTGGAGTCATAGCCAGGCAGGCCCTCCACTTGTTGTCTATTAAAGGTGTGGGCCACCGCACGCTCCTCCACTGTCAGCCTAACAGGGCATGGTGGGCCCCCTCCAGTGCCCCTGGCATGGGCTGCCATTTTGGCCAGCTTCTTTCGGACCACACGCCGGAGGTCATTGATTTTCTTTATGACCCCCTCGCGTGTCCGGGTCTCCCCCCTCCAATGCATTTACCTGGTCAGTAATGTTCTGCAAAATCTCCTTCTTCCTGGCCAGGGTGGTGTTGGCACTTTCCGGCCCGTGAAGGAAACGCCCATATTGGGTAAGGAACCGGGCAATAATTTGTTTCTCCCCCAAAGAAAAATTGCTCGGAGCCATGTGTAAAATCTTCATAAAAATAGAATCCAGGGATCTGCAAATCCCATAAACCCATATTTTATTTACAATACAAAATAGAAAAAGATCACATTTTTAAACTGAGAAAATGCACCATTTTAAGAAAAAAATAAGGCAATTTTGAAATTGATGTCAGTAACACATCTTAACCACTCCTTCTCCAGAAGATTTACACCCCTTCATGACCACACCATTTGTTTGTGACACAGAACTGCAATACTTTAACTGACAATTGTGGTGGTCATACAACGCTGTAACCACAGAAATTGTTGTAATTTTATTTCCCACAAATAATTTTTGGTGGTATTTAATCATCACTGTGTTTTTATTTTATGCCCTATAAACAAAAAGTGACTGACAATTTAGAATTTTTTTTTTCTACTTTCTGGTATAAAACATTTCCAATAAAAAAAACTAAAAAAAACCCCCATAAATTTCTTCATAAATTAACCACTTCAATACAGGGCATTTTCACCCCCCCCCCCCTGCCCAGACCAATTTTCAGTGCTGTTACATTTTGAATGACAATTGTGCGGTCATGCAACACTGTACCCATATGAAATTTTGATATTTTTTTCCCCACAAATAGAGATTTCTTTTGGTGGTATTTGATCACCTGTGCACTTTTTATTTTTTGCTCTATAAACAAAAAAATAGCAAACATTTTGAAAAAAAAAACACAACATTTTTTACTTTTTGCTATAATAAATATCTCATTAAAAAAAAAATCCTCAGTTTAGGCCGATATATGATTGGTTCGCGCAAAAGTAAAAGCATCTACAAAATAGGGGATACATTTATGGCATTTTTTTTTACTAATAATGGAAGCAATCTGAAATTTTTATCGTGACTGAGACGCTTTTGACTCTATTTTGGGACCATTCACATTTATGCAGCGATCGGTGCTATAAAAATGCACTGATTTCCGTGTAAATGTGACTGGCAGGGAAGGAGCTAACACTAGGGGGTGAGGAAGGGGTTAAATGTGTATCCTAGGGAGGGATTTTGATTGTAGGGGATGAGGACTCACAAGGGGAGTAGACCTATCGGTGTTCCTCTGTACTGGGAACACACCATCTGTTTCCTCTGCTCTGACAGGATGTGGATCTGTGTGCCCGCATGCACCCCCTAGAGGCTCGGGAAGAATACATGTCATATGACGGCGGGCCGGAGGGACAAAGGGTTCCTGCCCCCGTCATATGTCTATGCTCGGTAGGGAAGTGGTTAAGCGGCAATACGTATTCTGCTACAGTACATATTCTGGTAAAAAAATCCCAATAAGCATATATTGATTGGTTTGCAAAAAAGTTATAGCATCTACAAACATAGGATATATGCTGACATTTTTTTTATACTAGTAATTGCAGCAATCAGAAACTTGTAGTGGGACTGTGATATTGCAGTGGACATTCTGACACTAATTGACACTTTTAACACTTTGTGGGAACCAGTAACATGAATACAGTGATCAGTGTTAAAAATATACACTGTCGCTATACTAATGACACTGGCTGGAAAGGGGTTAAACAGCTAGGACAATCAAAGGGTTAAATGTGTGCCTAGCCAGTGTTTGTGTGTACGATGTGTGGTGCTTTTACCAAGGGAAGTGATGGGTTTTCTTTCCCTGCTTAGAAGGAAAAGAGGATCCATCTCCCCCTGTCAGGATGGAGCTCTACGTTGTTTACAAAGGTAGAGCTCCATTCTGTGTTTTTTCCCAATGATCAGTGGGTGGCGGCGGACACTTATTGGCCAACACCCGTAAAGTAGACTTGATAGCTATATATGAATATGGGACTATTCATTTGCATATATAAATAAATATATATATATATATATATATATATATATATATATATATAGTTTTTTTTTGTTTCTTTTTAAATCTGATCCCTTTACAAATGTCCGGCAACTGATGGAATTTAGCGAGATGACTGTTCTCCCATTATAGACGGATATAGGATTCTAACTAGTCAACAGTCCTGGGTCGTATATTTAATTTCAAGATTCAGCAAATATTTTCAATTGATGAAAGCAGGGCCATGAAAAGGGGTGGGAAGGAGGGGCGGCTGCCCTGGGCACTGTGGTATCTTGTGGGGTAGGTAGGGGGGCACCACAAGCAGATTTGGGGGAGGGAATTTGTGTTGGATGGGGAAATTTGGAGGAAGGTGGTAGGTTTGAAGAATTGTTCTAGGAGGGGAAATTTAGGTAGGTGTGCTAGGAGTGGTAATTTGGAGGGATTTGTGTTGGAAGGGGGATGAGTGAAGAGGTTCTGTGCTAGGAGGGAGTGATTTTGTGCTAGAAAAGGCAATATGGTTCTGAGGAGTGATGTTTGCTAAGATCAAATAAAAATATTTGAAGGGGGGATTTATGCAAGTAGGGACGATTGGGGGTATTTGTGCTAGGGCGAGGGGATTTGGAATGGGGGAGAGGTTTTGTGCTCTGAGGGGAAATTTGAGGGGTAGGGGACTTGTGCTGGGGGGAAGTGTTTTTTTTGGGGGGAGGGCATATTTGAGCTGGGAGTGGCAAAAATTTGTGCCAGGAGAGGGGATTTCAGCAGGGGTGTGGCTTTGTACTGGGAGGAAGGGGGGATTTATGCTTAGGGGGAGCATGCAGATTAGTGCTCAATTTTTTGCTGTACTTACCGTGTTATCGTAGTTATCATCCGGCTCTGAGCTCTGATTCCCCGTGGGGAATAGGCATTCCTAAGACAAAGCTTAGATGATTAGAGTGCGGGTACAGGGCGTCACGCCTTCTGAAAATAGACAAAGTGAGACTCGGCTGTTTACGGCGCTATACGGCACCTGCGCCTGCCGTGTAGAGCTGACTGCACAGGCGCCGTAATAAGCCGAGTCCCACTTTGTGTATTTTCGGAAGGCGTGACACGCTTTACCAGCATGTCAATCATCTATGCCTTGTCTTAAAAAACGCCTACTCCCTGGGGCAAAGAGAACCTGGAAGCTGGATGAAAACTACAATATCATGATATGTACAGCGTGGGGAAAAAAAACCCCCAGCATACTGCAGATGTCAGCATTATGCTGGATCTAATGGTATATAGATTTTTTAGGGTGAACCCCCGCTTTAAGTGCAGTATGTGTATTTTTTACGGCCTTCCCTCAAAAATACATTGTCGGGATGAGAGCATATGTTGCTCTAAAGCTTGGATATATCTTTCAGCATTGATGGTGTGTTTCCAGATGTGCAAGAAGTCCATTTCATACTCACTAATGCACCCCCATATCATCATAGATGCAGGCATTTAAACTGAGGGATGATAACAAGCTGGAAGGTCCCTCTCCTTTTTAGTTTGAAGGGAGTGGTGCCCATGGTTGCCAAAAAGAATGTTAGATTGAAATGTATCTGACCACAGAACAGTTTTCCACTTTGCAACAGACCATTTAAAATTAGCTTTGACCCAGATAAGACATTTCTGGATCATGTTTAAATATGAGCTTAATTTTTCATTTTTGTATGGCATGGCATGGAAAAGGATTCCATACAGTGATGTTATGTACATTACAGAATTGTGCCTATTTTAAAAGCAGTGCCTTCTAAAGGGGCCCAAAGGAGGGTTGAGAAACACTGCCCTAAGTAATGTTTGGATTATTCTTGATGTGTTTTTTTATAATCGCAAAGCCAAAAATTGAAGAAGCACACAATTTGGGACCCAACAAATAAATTACACAAAACACACAGTGGGGGTTATTTATGAAAAGGCCAAACAACTTTGCACTACATGTGCACTACAAGTGCAGTGGAAAGTACACTTGCAGTGCACTTTGAGTGCAAAATGGATTTTCCTTTTGTAAATAACCCCCACTGTGTCAACATGTGCTATCTCCCATCATGGGGTATCAATGGATGTGTTTCGGGGGTGCAACCCCTTCCTCTCACTTACTTTAGTTTAGAGGAAGGGGTTGCAGCCCCAAAACGCGTACATTTATATCCCGTGATGGGATATAGCACATGTTGACACACTGGGCCAGATCCACATACAATTGCCCTGGCGCAGCGTATCAGAGATAAACTACGCCGCCGTATTTTACCTGGCTATAAGTCGAATCCAGGAAGATTTTGGCCCGTAAGGTACGGCGGCGTAGTGTATTTCTCGTGGCGGAATCGAAATACGCGATTAGGGGGCGTGAATCATTTAAATTAGGCGCGTCCCGGCGGCGATCGAACTGCGCATTCTCCATTCAGAAATTTCCCGCCGTGCATTGCGTGAAATTACGTCGAAACGTCATTTTTTTTTAGTAGCGTAATTTACGCACAAAAAAAAAAATTTGAAAATTCGACGCGGGAACGACGGCCATACTTAACATGGCACATCTAACTATAGCCCGGATTATAGCAACTTTAACTTTACGCCGGAAAAAGCCGACTAGCGACGATGTTAGAGAATGCGACGGCCGATCGTAACTTCGTGGATCGCCGTAAAAAGCTAATTTGAATACCCGACGCGGAAAACAACGCGAACTCCACCCAGCGGGCGGAAAAAGATTGCAGCTTAGATCCGAAGGCGTACGAAGACTTAAGCCTGTCGGATCGAAGCCCGAAGCCGTCGTATCATGGTTTGAGGATTCAAACTAATGATACGACGCGGGTAATTTGAAAGTACGCCGGTGTATCAGGAGATACACCGGCGTACTAGCTCTGTGGATCTGTCCCACTGTGTTTTGTGGCTTTAGCAAATAACCTGTTTGTACCTACACACATTTTAGGCAGGGGATCATAAGGGGCATTTAACAGGTATGCCTCTTTAAATTTTGGCTTTAAAAGAGCTCATCCCACCTGAGGAAGGCAAGATCTTCACAGTTTTGGAATATTAATATTAATGTCTCATATGGCCTTCGATTTTCTAAAGTTGAACTTTGTAAGTTCCAGAGTTGGGCATGTATGCTTTGCTTTCAAACATGCCAAAAAATTATAAATAATGGCAATTATACATGTTATACATAAAAAACAATGTTGGTTTGTTAGCAAACTAGAAAACACACATGTGAATGTGCTTGTAGTAAAATATTTATTACTAAACAATGTGTGGCTCCTTATTTCAATGCCCAATACCTGTGTATTAGTAAAGTTGGTGTAGTTACAGTGACAGTGTACTCTAAAATGTGGCAAATTAAGACAACTTTATGTTCAGAAAAAATATAACAGAGTTTAAATGGCATAGGTGTCCTTTTATGAAAGTGAGATCAGCGGTGATCCTGATTCTCACCGCTGTTCTCATGTCATTACCAGTTTATGAAGCTGAGGTAATCAGATGAGAACATGTTCTCCACTGATTATCTCAGCACAGTGAGAATCTGTAACTCACTGTCACAGTAACGGCCAGTTTATGAAGGTGCGATCTCGGCACCTCACTGGCGATCTGTGACAGGATTCTCACTTTCTGATTCACCATCTCAGAGGTGGAGAATCAGAGAGAGAAGCGCGGAGCTGGCTGAGTATTGTGAAGGAAGAAGGAAGTCTTTTGACTTCCATGCTTCACACACAAGCAGCCATACAGTCAGAACACATCTTCACCACCATTACACAACCCCAAAATGAGCAGGTTAGAGATTTATAGTATATATATATATATATATACATACACACATCATCATATAGCATATATATGTGTGTGTGTGTATGTGTTGATTTCTATGTGTATGTCTATCTATATATATATATATATACACACATATATATATATATATATATATATATATATATATATATATATATATATACACACACATATATATATATATTAGTATACAAATATAAACCCTGTATAATTGTAATAGAACAGTCTATGGGTAAAACCATATTTTAGGGTTTACATTTTTCTTTTACTAATAAATTAAAAAATTATATAACAATGACTTAAATAAATAGCATTTTAATATATATATATATATATATATATATATATATACACATACACACTATGGCCCAGATTCACGTACATCGGCGCATTATTGGACCGGCGTAGCGCACCACTTTTCCGTTAGACTTGCGCAATCTAGCCGCGTAATCCCGCGATTCACGAAGCTTTTGCGCAAGAGATTGCGCAAGCGTAATGTTTTTTCCTGAGGCGTAAGGAGGAGTAATACAAATTGGGAGGGACGTGGGCGCGTTACATTGAAATGAGCCGTGACCCCATGCAAATGAAGGGCCGGCCGACTCGCGCATGCGCGCGTGAAGGAAACCATGTCAGCTCCGTTGTGCGCATGCTCACAACTCGGGAGCGGCGCAATCATTGAAATTGGAAATGGACTAGGGCAACGTTGTGAACTACGCAGACAGCATAAATAGACACACACAAACGCACTTCCATTGCAAAAGTACATCCCTTTGTGTCCCTTCCCATTGAATCAAGTGCTTTTGCTCTGTTGTTCGTTAGAGTGTGTTTTGTAGTTGTCAGATTAGTGTTCTGTGTGATCTAGTGCTTGTTGGTATTTTTGTGAAAGTGAGTTTTGATAAGTGTTTGAGACTGTTTGTTTGATTGATAGATTTCTGAGCGTTTGTTTTCTTGCTTTCTTTTTTCATCTGATTTTTTTGTGACTGTTTCTTGCTGAGTGCTAGTGTGATTTTTGGGTGTTCTTTTTCTCTTTGTGTGTGTTCTTGTCTGATTGGTTGTGCTTGTATTTGTGACAGATTTTTGGTGACTGCTAGTGAGTTTGTTTGGAAGTATGACAGGGAGAAAAAGAAAGCTTAATTTTACAGTGGGGGAAAAAAGAATTCTTGCCCGGGCCATTAGCGAGTATGGGCGTTTTCTCCACGGCCCGCAGAGTGCCACCACCACCCCGGCCAGGAGGAGGGAGATATTGGATATGATCACGGAGCAGGTCAATTCATCGGGGGAGGGGGAGACACGGACCCGGTCTGGGATTGAAAATAAAATAAATGACCTCCGGCGTGAGGTGAAAAAAAAAATGGCCGCAATAAATGCCCATGCCAGGGGCACAGGAGGGGGCCCACCATGCCGGATTAGATTTACAGCGACGGAGCGTGTGGTGGCCCTGACCTTTCACCGGCATGAAGTGGAGGGCCTGCCAGGCTTTGACACAAGTCCGGTCCCCGCGGTGCCAGGTAAGGTTTTTATTTCTCTCAGGTGTGTAGCATGTGTGGGGGAGGGGGTGAAAGGGAATATGTGGCAAGTGTGTGGATCCTCCAACCTGTGAATGGTTTGTGTCATCCACAGCTGTGCAGGAGGGTGCAGGGCCATCTGGCCTGACCGCTCCAACGCCAGGACAGCAGCCTAATGAGGCCCCCCCAACAAGGCCAGAGTCCGCGGAGGAGGAACAAGAGGAGGAGGATGATCATGCGGAGGACGATCATGAGGAGGAGGAGAATCATGAGGAGGAGGAGTCCATGGCAGGCACTGGACAATTGGTTTCTGCGGACTCTTCCCCTCTGGCTGCAAGAAGCCTGCCCTCCCTAAGGGGGAGCCCCCCCCTCCTCCCCCAACATGGCTCCCCTCACAAGGGCCTCCCCTTCTCCCCGGCCACAACCATCAGCTGGAGCCAGGAGGTCATCCCAGAGCACCAGGGGGGGCGCCCAATCTCCTGCCCGCCAGTCTGAGAAGGAACCTGGCCACCCAGACCCGCCTTCTGAGACAGCTCTGCCAGACTATGGGGCGGGTGGATCAGAGCCTGTCCTCCATCAACGATAGGCTGGGTAACCTGGACTCCCACTCCCGGGCCTCCACAACCTGCCTAAATGACCTGCAAACTACAGCAGCAGGCGTTGGGCAGGATGTGAGGGCCCTTACCCAGGCTATCCAGGGCAACACGGCAACACTTGGTGCTGCCCTGGACAGAATAGCCGTGGCCTTGGAGGGCAGGCCGCCAGGAGGGCAGATCTCAGGGGCTGCTCCTCCTTCCCCGGCTTTTCCCCTCCCCCATGCGTCTCCCCTGAGGGTTCGGGGCCGTGGCCGGGGGCGCCCCAGGCGTGGCTCAGGCAGAGGGCATTAATTTTTTTTCCCCCTTTTTTTGGTTTGAAAGCATTTTTATTTTTGTTCTCTGCCTTTTTTTTTTTCTATGCATTTTTTTTTTTCTATGCATTTTTTTTTTTTTTGCTGACATTTTTGGCATTTTTTGGGTTGTGAATGATGTTTGAATGTGGGGGTGACATTCCTGCTGGAAAAGGGGTGTCATCCTCAATTTGGGTGGAGAAGGGTTCCCCAGGACCAGGGAGAAGTGATTCCCAGGTCCGTGTGAATGGTGTATGAATGTACAGTGACATAATTGGAGCCTTGACGTGGCGTTACTGCTCACCAGTCTTGCATGGTGGACTGGTGCCAATCCAATTTGATGAGGATGTGGGGTGTGTGTGCTAGGGACCATAGTGGTGTGCATGCATGCATTCTCATTGTGCCATGATTAATGTGTGTGTTTAACGTGCAAAGATGCATAATGTGAGCTGGCATGAGATGGGGTCATGAGATGGGGTACCAGTTCATATGCAGAGTCACCTTGAAGGGAAAAGACAGGAGGATGTTAGTCATGCATGTGCCACTTGTGATGTGCATCACGGGAGGGGATAGTCATGCCTGACTCCCATGTCACTCACCAACCAGCCAGCTGTCCCCATACATGTTCTGTTCGAAATCTGTGGGGATGGGGCTCTGATTGTATATGTAGCTGTCATGGGTGTCATGGGTGGTGCCATGTGTTGGGCTGCTGATGTCCTCCTGCAGGGTTGTGGTTAATTCCAGGATGGCATGAGGGGTGAATCTGAAGATGCGAGACACCTCAGAATCACTCATGCCAAAGATGTCTATGCGTGTGTGATATATCAAGTGAAGAGTGAGGGGCTTGTATCAGATAAGAATTGTATTAGATTAATTAAAATTGTAAATTTTATATAAGCAAATCAAAAAAAAAAAAAAACATCTCCCGTGCCCTCCTTAGTGCCATCCTCCGTGCCCTCCTCCTTCTTTGTTCATCTAAAGTCAGTAGTATAGCTATGCGCGACGATGCCCCTGGCATGTTGGCATACAGATTGTTGGGCAACACGTGTGACTGCTGAACTCCTCACTAACAGTGTTGCTTTATCTGACAATTAGACTTTTTTTCAAAATTTAGACCAGCTTTTAGGTCCTCTAACTTTAGACAGGACATTTTGCTGTTGCGCACATCGCGTAGCCTGCGCAGCAACTGCATTTTTTTGTGAATCCCCGTAACTCCCTCATTAGCATATTTGACTAGCAAATCAATGGTGTGTCTAGCGCAGTTTTGCACGAAGGGAAGCGAAGGTCTAACTCAATTACGCCGGACCAAAAAACGTAGATTTCTGGCGTATATTGTTTTAGGCACATTTAGACTTACGCACGCGCAACAGCAGTTGCGCACGCGTAATCGCTTTGTGAATCTGGGCCTATATATATATATATATATATAGTGCAACCAAAAACTGAGGGAATCTATAGAACTGGAGAGCTAACCCCTCCATATCAATCCATTTGCGAGCCTAACTGCGTGCGGGGGGGCAAGCAAAAGGCGTACGTGAACTGAATATAAGCCGCCGAGACCGCAAAGTATTTAACTATCTCGCGTCCCCGCTGGATGCGTCTCTAGATGGCTAAACTAAGCAGGGACATTTAGGTGTCCGTCCCTTGGGAGTAATCAGTTTAGCAGTTTCGGCATGAGTCGGGGGTGAGACCGAAAACTGCCGCATGCTATCAAGGGCAGCAACTTAAGTACAAGTGGGTACCTTACTGGGCAATGTATAGACAGGGAGTAGGGGCTGGGGGGGTGGAGACACACAGGGGAGGTCGAAAGAGTAGGGGACGGGCAACCAGAGTAAGCTATACGACACCAGTAGTATCTACGGCCAGATTGTCAGGGTCTGCAGTTCCCAAGGATTCTCTGTAATGTGCCCAACAGGCCCAAGTGTACCTCAATTTTTCGTGTGTGTCTTTCGTCTGGTGGATAATTCTTTCCATGTCCTCTATTTTATTGACTCTTTTAATCCATTCAGCAATAGTAGGGGGGGTGGCCTTCCAATGCATGGGGATGCATTGGGTGGCTGCGTTGATGAGGTGTAGAGTAAGGGATTTGGAGTATGACTTCCTATGGGGTGAAGTCAGGGGTGTAGGTGGTGATTCGTGAGATGAGACCGTGTACCTTTTCCCAAAAAGGTCGGATCCGTGGGCACTCCCACCAAACGTGCAGAAGAGACCCCACAGCCGCGTTGCATCTCCAGCGCGTAGGGGGGACGCTAGGGAAGATTCTGTGTAATCTTTCGGGCACCCGGTACCATCTCGAATACAATTTGAATCTGTTCTCCTGCGCAGAGACATTGATGGACCCTTTGTGGGTGTACTCCAATACCCGCTCCCAGTCGTCAGGGGATAGGGAAATCGAGAGATCCGTCTCCCAGACACGATGGAGTTTATCGTTTGGAACCGCAGTGGGTAGGAGAAGGGCGTAGAGTATCGAAATCATGTGAGTTTGAAGGCCTGAGTCCTTGCACAGATTCTCGAACGGGGTGTGGTCCTTATACCAACTGGACAGTGCCGGGGTGCTCTGAAGAAAGTGTCTGACCTGTAGGTATTTGAAGAAGGGTATGCACAGGGTCGGGAATTTAGAGGACATTTCAGAATTGGACAACAGGGAACCCGCCCTAAAAAATTGGCTGGCCCTGGCGGGTGTGTCAGCTGTGGTTGTAGACCCACCCAGTGAGGCGATGTCAGGGGGGAAATCAGGATTCCGGGTGATGAGCGTCATAGGCCCAGGGCAAGGGACCAAGTCTAAATCACGGCAAGCGGCTCTGAAGGTAGCTAGAGTGGGGCCAATTAATGGGTGATCCGTACATGTCTTTGGTACCCAATTGACACTAATCCAGGGGGTGTGCGCTATCGGGAATTGTGCAAAGGAATTCTCTATCGCAACCCAGTCTTTGTTTTGACCGTGTCTGTGCCAGTTCACCACCCTAGTAAGCTGGCAGGCCTTATAGTATAGGGAGAGGTCCGGAAGGCCAATTCCGCCCCTCAGTTTTGGAAGAACGAGTCTGTTCCATCCCAGCCGGGGGGGGGGGCGACCCGCCCATTGAAAAGAACCTACAAATGTGCCTTAGGGACGCAAAATAAGCCAGAGGTAGCTTAATCGGGACGGCTTGCATCCTGTATAACAGCCTGGGTAGAACTTTCATTTTTAAAATTGCCGCCCTACCGAACCACGAAAATCGCCCTTTGTGCCAGGCATGCAGGTCTTCCCGAATGGTTTGGAGTAGGGGCAAGAAATTATCAGCATATAGGTCAGTCAGCGCCGAGGGGAGTTGGATACCCAGATATGTGATCGCATTAGATTCCCATCGAAATGGAAAGTTCTGTTGACACAAGGACACCGTCGAACAGGGGAGGGACACGTTCAGAGCAGTAGACTTGTGGAAATTAATTTTTAGGTTGCACAGCCTGTTGAAGAGTTCAAAATCTTTTAGTAGATTGGGTATAGTGGTAATTGGGTCCCTTAGAAACAATAGAACGTCGTCCGCATACGCCGCTACTTTGCATATTTTCTGTTCAATGTTGATGCCCCTGATGTCAGAGTTATCGCGTAGCCTGCGAAGGAAGGGTTCCAGCATAAGGACGAAGACGATGGGGGAAAGCTGGCAACCCTGCCTAGTACCATTGGCAACGGAGAAGGCGCCCGACAGTTGATCATTCACCCTAATCCGTGCGGTGGGGGCGGAATATAATGTCAGGATCATTTGTATGAGTCGACTCGGGAGGCCTAGCTTGAGTAGAGCTGTAGACATATAGTCCCAGGCCACCCTGTCGAACGCCTTCTCCGCGTCCAACGATAGGAAAAATCCCTTAGTGTCCGTCGAGGTCAGCCAATGGTGTATGTTGATGGCCTTGATGGTGTTGTCCCGAGCCTCCCTGCCCGGGACAAAGCCAACCTGGTCAGTGGAGGCAAATTTGGGAAGGAATGGTAGCAGTCTGTTAGCTATAATTTTAGCGTAAAGCTTACCGTCCACGTTCAGCAGAGAGATGGGGCGGTAGTTGGATACAAGAGTGGCGTCCTTGCCCGGATTAGGGATCAACGTAATGTGTGCTTCTAGGAGGTCTCGCTCGGTGTGGGTGGGGCGTACCTGGGAGAGCATTAAAGGCACCCATAAATTTAGGAAGCAGAGTGGAGGCAAAGGCCTTATAATATCCGGCGGTTAGGCCGTCCGGGCCTGGGCTCTTCCCCGCTTTCAGTTGCTTCAGGGCGAGTAAGACCTCATCCGACGTAATTACTGAACCCAAGTGTGATAAGTCATCTGGGGGGACAGGAGAAGGGCCATATTTGGTGAGGAAGTCCTCCATGGTTGTTTGACGATCATGGGGGGTGCGCAGTCCTTCGGTTTGGGTAAGTTATACAAGTTTGAAAAATAGTTTACAAATTCATGGGCAATACGGTCAGTTCTGGTGATGGGCGTCCCCGACGGAGGAGTAATGGAATGAATGGTGTAACTAGCTTTTTTCTTTTGTAAGGCCGACGCCAACAGTTTCCCGGCTTTATTTCCGAACTCGTAGAATAATTTGTAAAGGCGAATTTACGCTTTAAGGCCGTTTGGAGTTCCTCTAGCAGTTCTTCCCTAGCTTTGAGAAGATCGGAGTACGTTTGGGACGCTAAGGTGAGTTTGTGGGCACTCTCGAGCCGCTTTATTCGGTCGAACAGTTCAGTCGTCCTAGCTTTCCTTAGTTTATTACGCCTGGCCGTTAGTGAAATTAGTTCACCCCTGATGACACATTTGTGCGCCGACCAGAGAGTAACTGGTGAGGTGTCAGCGATGTCGTTCTCGGCGAAATATTGGGAAAGATGCTCCGAGAGCAGTCAGAAATTGTCCGGGTCGAGCATAAGGGAATCATCCATTCTCCATATTGGGGACTTGGCGCAATGGTCAGGCAGAATCAGGGACATGGTAATAGGGTGGTGGTCTGACAGTGCCATAGGTTCTATCGTTGCCCCTGATAGGAATGTAAGGTCAGATTGTGAAAGGAAGAAATGGTCTATACTGGAATATTTGTCGTGTAAGGGAGAAAAGAAAGTGTAGTCCTTCATCTTTGGGTTGAGTGTGTGCCATGTGTCATGCAGAGTGAGTGTACTGAGTTGTGTTTTAATGGCACGTATCGCTCTGTAAGACAGGCATGTCGATCCATTAGACGTGTCTACCGAGGGTGAAAGGGGGACGTTGAAATCCCCTCCTACTATCAATGTACCACTTTTAAAGACGGTTAGTTGATAGAACGTATCGCGAAAACAGGAGACCTGTTTCGAGTTGGGAGCATAGACATTTGCTAATGTGTACAGTCTGCCGTACAGTGTGCCTTTGATGAAAAGGAATCTGCCTAAGCCGTCTTTTTGGATATCGGAGACCTGGAATGGGCAGTGTTTTGTAAATAGAACTGAGACCCCTTTTGATTTTGCCGTGTCGTTGGTGGCATGGTGCACAATAGGGAAATAGCTGTCATGAAGCTTGGGGATAGAGTCGGTGTGAAAGTGGGTCTTCTGAAGGAGTACAATATGTGGTTTGTCTCTACGAAGTGTATACAGAAGATGTGAGTGTTTTTCCGGGGTGTTTAGACCACGAACGTTAAGTGAGAGCAGTTTAAGTTCTGGAGGCCTGTGCGTCTGATGGGGGTGGACATAGAAGGAGCTGATCCGTCAGTCATGGTGGAGGAAGTAAAAAGGGAGTGGGAGGTGGGGCGGGGAATAGGACTGGGAGGACAACAAGGGAGGGCCCAGCAAGTAAGTTATAGCAAGGTAATATCACTAAACAACCTAAAGAAAGAAAAAAATATATATATACCGATGAGGTAGTGGGACTACGTCCCAGCACCTGAGAGGGCTATTTACAAATCGGAAACGTACGGCGCCCACACGGCTCGTGCACACTATATAGCGTGCAGTCACTGCCATGAGCAACTGTGTGGGGGTTGGTCAAGGCTCTGCCTGAAAGCAGAAACACTAAGAGGGGTAAAACTATAACGGTATGCCACCTCGGAACGAACCGTTAGAGGTCAAAGCTGTATGGAGAGGTGTGGCCTCAAAACATTACAGGGGGGGGAGAAGTCAGCCTAAGATGATGACCCAACCCCAACGGGGCGGATACATCCTGGTCTGGTGGTGGGGGTAATATAAGACATGACCAAGCTACGGTGCAGACTATACCTGTAATAGGATTCCCTATTTTCGCCGCTCTAGCGCAGCCGTTTCCATAACAAACGGCTGCGCTCTGTCTTCACAAACCTCCGCGTCACTTCAGGTGCGCGGAGCTTGCGTTCCAGCTTGGAACGCGGAAGTGCGCCGAGCGCACTTTTCCATTCGCCCGCGAGTTCCGGGTATTTAAACCTCCGAAGATGACGGCTGGGTGTTCTGTTATTGTGTACAGACACCCACCGTCCTGCAGCAGCAAACAAGCACCCAAGAGGAGTCCTCCGACGGACGTTACCCCCTGAGTTCCTGTACCCAGTCCAAGGCTGGATCTACACAGGCTGCATAAGCCCAGGCATCCTGCTCGCCCTACATCAACCCTGCAAGTCCTTGTTGACCTTCCTTGGATAAAGTCTGCTTCCTCGCTCTCCTCCTGATGACTGCTGAACCGCAAGTATTGGTGTCCTGATGGATTGTCCATTCAGAAGTATAGCCTAATGATTACCACCCCATAACTTCTGAGTTCACTAATCTGTGCTATACCTGTAACTCCTTAGGGTGATTCTAGGCTAATGTGTAGTAACATTATACTATAGTTATTTCATTTATTAAATTACGTCCAACCCCTCCAATAACTAGATCTGTGCACGGCGGAGACTTTCTTGATTTATATGTATCTGAACTCACTACTATAACCTCCAGCTTATGACTTAATAGGCTTGGGTTTTGCATACCGCAGATCTTGCACTCAGAGGTCATGATGATTTAACCCTAAACTTTCTGTGAATCTGAGAGTGAACTAGTGGACATATCTGAGTTACCTCTGCAGCCATACGGGGGATCTAGTTCTATGCTATAGTAGTTTTGGTGTGATATGACATATCCATCTGAAAAATTATTTCTGCTCCTTTTTTTTTTATTTTTTTATTTTTTTATTTTTTTTTTATATAGGGTTCTGTTATCTCTTGGCCAGTTCCAAATTCAAGAAAAGCTCTCCAACGTTTCCTAGGTTTCTCTAATTACTATCGCAAGTTTATTAAAGATTTCTCTGCAATAGTTAAACCATTGAATGCCCTTACCAGTACAAAAACATCTTTCACTTGAACTCCCGAAGCACAAACTTCTTTTTCCACCTTGAAGCGTTGTTTTTCCTCAGCTCCTGTACTTCAACTCCCTAATCCGTTGTACCATTACACTTTAGAAGTGGATGCTTACCATTACGCCTTAGGAGCAGTACTTTCCCAACAGGCAACTCTCTCCGACCCCTTGCATCCAGTGGCTTTCTATTCCAGAACATTATCTCAAGCTGAAAGGAATTACCCCATTGGGGAAAAGGAACTCTTAGCTATTAAGGATGCTTTAGAAAACTGGAGACATCTACTTGAAGGCTCTACCCATCCAATAACTGTACTTACTGACCACCGTAACTTACAGCATCTCAAATCCTGTAAGACTCTTTCCGCTCGTCAGGTTAGATGGTCTCTCTTCTTCGACAGATTTGACTTTTCTATCACCTATCGACCTGCCTCACAAAACATTAAAGCCGACTCTCTTTCACGAATGTATGAAGATCAGTTCACTGAGAACCCACCCGTTTCTATCATTCCTTCTCATCGCTTCATTGGCAATACCACTTCTTTTAGACAACTACTTTCCCAGGCTCTATCCACAGAGACTCCTAACCTTCCACCAGGCCTTGTCAAACAACCAGATGGGATAAATACCTACCAAAATAAGATCTACGTACCACCCAGTCTACAGATTCCTTTGCTCAGACTCCTTCATGATTCCCCTTTGGCAGGCCATCCTGGAATTACTAATACTATTCATATTGTCAAGAGACATTACTGGTGGCCTTCTCTCTCCAAAGTTGTTCATCAGTATGTAAATTCATGTGACATTTGTGCTCGAAACAAATTATCCAGGAGACCACCAGCCGGCTTATTGATTCCTCTTCCTGTTCCTAATAGACCCTGGGAAGTAGTCTCCATTGACTTCATTGTAGATCTCCCTAGGTCAAATGGTACTAATACCATTATGGTTACGGTAGACCTCTTAACAAAAATGGCCCACTTTACTCCATTAAAAAAATTACCAAACTCTTCAGAGACAGCAAAGGCATTTATTGATACAGTCCTTAAACTACATGGTCTACCTTCCCATGTCATCTCGGATCGCGGATCTCAGTTTATCTCCAAATTCTGGAGAGCCCTCATTGCCTCTCTACAGATAGACCATCGATTGTCAACTGCTTACCATCCCCAGACAAATGGACAAACAGAACGAGTTAACCAAATTTTGGAACAATACCTCCGCTGTTACTGTACTTATCTCCAAGACGATTGGAATCCATTACTCTCTTTAGCTGAATATGCCTACAATAACTCCACTAGTGCTTCTTCCGGCTTTTCCCCATTTTTTGCTAACTATGGGTTCCACCCCAACAGCCTACCTTCCACATTCCTTCCGAATAGTGTACCCGCAGTTACAAATTATCTCTCTATTATAAAAGAGACACTCGTTCTCCTCCACACCAACTTAAAGCTTGCGAAATCAAGACAAAATAAATATTTTGACTCTCATCGCTCTACACCACCAGTATACAAAGTGGGGGATCTAGTTTGGCTCTCCACCCGTAATCTCCATCAAAAAATTCCATCCAGGAAACTCGGAACTCAATTCACGGGACCATTCCCAATATCTCACATCATTAATCCTAATGCTGTCAAACTTACCTTACCACCGGACTGGAAAATATATCCTTCCTTCCATGTGTCACTCATCAAACCTTACATCCCTAACCCTTTTCCTAACCAGAAGACACTTCCTCCACCTTCTGTACAGGTTCTCGGGGAGACCGAATACGTGATCGACAAAATTTTAGATTCCAGGAAAATAGCTTCTAACCTTCAATACCTCATACGCTGGAAAGGCTATGATCAATCTGATGACTCCTGGGAAAACTCTACTAATATACATGCTCCACGTTTATTCAGACAATTTCATCTTAGATATCCTAACAGACCCGGTCCTATTGGCTGCTCTGTAGGAGCTCCCCTGAGGAGGGGAGTATGTAATAGGATTCCCTATTTTTGCCGCTCTAGCGCAGCCGTTTCCATAACAAACGGCTGCGCTCTGTCTTCACAAACCTCCGCGTCACTTCCGGTGCGCGGAGCTTGCGTTCCAGCTTGGCCCATCGGGGCTACATGCGCCCAGGCAAAGAAGCAGTCAAAGGGCCCCATCGGCCGTTGGAAATGGGCGAGCTTGAGGATGGAACATTCCCGACCCGGGTTTGCCATAAGCAGCGGGGCATTAGCCAAGGCTTGCGACAGGCCGAGCAGACCGCGGTTTAGGATCCGAGCAAACTCCTCTTCGGCTGCCGGACGACAATACGGGAGGACTTCTTCCTGTCCGCCCCCTGGGACTTCCTGCCCTAAAAGTTGTAGTAAGAGCGGAGTCAGCTACGAAACTTCATCGGGAAGGTGTCGTGGGGCAGTAGTCTTTGTGCCTCAGTCCTGTACACCCTCAGACACACCGAGGCCAACACAGCGAATAGGAATGTGTCAACAAAACCGGCATGAGACCGGATGGGGTCTCCCAAAAATAAAGAGAATTAAAAGAAGGAAAAAACGCAAACAAATACTAAAGAGGGTTACAAACCTAGACAGCAGACCATTCCACGCAATACAGGAGTTTGTAGTGACCACATCCAAAAAAGCTTTTAGTAATCCCTGCGGGGAGCCTGGGAATCACGGTCTCCTCGTGGGGCGTTGGCCCCGGGTGGATTCCTGGTTCCAGATGGTGACCGTCTCCTGCGGGTTCTGGTGGTTTGGTTCTCCATCCGTTCCTCCGGCGATTTCCCCCATCTGCCCACCGATCGACGGTAGATGGCATACCAGTCAGGGACCGATACCAGAGGTAGTCCCAGAGTCTCGCAGAAGCGGAGCAGGTCCTCCGGGACCTTGAGGGATGCATTGCGGCCTAGATGAGATGCTGTCAGGCAAAATGGAAACTTCCATTGGTAACGTATTTTCTTGGACCGGAGCACATCCAGAAGAGGTTTAAGATCTCTTCGGTGCTGGAGAGTGATGCCTGACAGGTCCTGGAAGATCTGAACAGGGGTGCCATTATGTGAATGGAGCTGCCCCCTTGCCTGTTTCAGGATCTCTTCTTTCATGACATAGTCCACCAGGCAGCACACAATGACCCTCGGGGGATCTGTATCTCTACCACGGGGACGTAAGGCTCGATGTATCCGTTCAAAGGCGATAGTCACGGCAGGAGGCCTGCCAAGCACTGAGTTAAAGAGACCCATCACAGCCTGGGGCATCCGTTCTCCTTCAATCTCCTCAGGCAGACCCCGCACGCGAAGGTTATGGTGGCAGCTCCGGTTCTCCAGGTCTTCCAGGTGGTGATTCACCTCACGGAGCTGTAAGGTATGTGCGTCAATCTTTCTCGTGGTCCTCTGGAGGACCAGATCATGGTCGTCTAGGACCCTCTCGGTAGTCGAGATGTGATCGTTCAGTGCGCGGATGTCCACTCTCAACTCCGCGATGGCAGCAGACAGGCTGTCTTTTATGTCCGCTGCGACAGCCCTCAGGTCTAGGATGCTGATGTGCTGGTGAGAAGGGGGATGAGTCCCAGGCGGCTGATCCCCGGAGGACATGGGGGGAGCAGAATGAGTCACTGTAAGAATTATTTCTGGTTGCAGTGCGGGCTGAACCTGTGGGTTTCCCTGAGAGGATCCTTGGCGGGAAGCCGCCATGTTACTCCGGCCTGCACGAAACATCTCCGGGATGTATTGGCTCAATGCACCGGTCTGTTCCCTCGGTAAACAGGAACGTGAAGCCGACGAGTGTCTGGAGGCAGTACCCATCTTCAGGATGAGGGTGAGGATCCAAAATCTCCGCTTATTGTTATAGTTCGGTCCGAGGTGGCAGGAGCTCGGAGCTTAGGCGTCCATCTCTCAGCTAGGTCTGGCCACACCCCGTCCTAAATGTTTGACTAAAATTTAGTTTATTCGATTTTTCTTATAACAAAAAGTAAAAAATATTGTTTTTTTTTTTCAAAAATGTCGCTCTATTTTTGTTTATAGCGCAAAAAATAAAAATCGCAGAGGCAATCAAATACCATCAAAAGAAATTTGGAAGCCACGTCGAACGACCGCGCAATTGTTTGTTAAAGCGACGCAGTGCCGAATTGTAAAAACGCCTCTGGGCATTTAGCAGCATATTGGTCCGGGGCTTAAGTGGTTAAATCATGATCACTTACATTTTGCTGCAAAGCCACTGCCCCCTATCCACAAAGCAGTCCATGTCCTTTTTGGAAGGGTCAACATCAGAAAGCCCCGAGCCAATGTAGCTGCTGCTCCTTAAGAAGTTGTGCAGCATGCAGCAACACACAACAACATGGTTCAGTTTGTATTTAGCCAGGTTGATGGATGTCATAAATAGGTGAAACCGACTGGCTAGTGCCTTCTCCACAACTCTTCTGGCATGAGATAGGCAATAGTTAAACATTCTTAGCTCTAGGGGTCAGGTTCCTCATAGGAAATGGCTTCATAAGGTGTTCCCCCAGAGCAAAGGCCCCATCTGCCACAAATACAAACTTGAGGCCCTCCACATTGTCCTCGGCAGGTGGCAAATTTAAGGTGCCATTCTGTAGACGACAGTAGAAGTCCGTATGCATGATGATACCTCCATCCGAGTGGTGACCATTCTTCCTAACGCCAAGGTACAGAAACTCATAATTTATAGAGACTATAGCAAGCATAACTATGCTGCAAAAGCCTTTATAGTTAAAAAAAATATATGAACCTGAGTAGGGTTGTGGGACGCACATGCTTCTCATCAATCGCACCACCACAGTTGGGGAAATTGTACAAACTCTCAAACAGGGCCGCCACATACTGCCATTGCTGGGGGATGAAAGGAAACTAAGGAGTCAAACAAGGGAAAAAAATTACTTCTTGTAGACATTGCAAGCATATTTGACACAAACATTTGTGGGCATCATAAAATTATAACATTTAAATAAATGTATCAAAAGAAAAGTGTAAGTTCCAATTATCAGATTCCTCACCCCCTCTGCTGGACCATTCTAAAAATGTAAGGGGGGGTATATGTTTTGGACAGGTATTCCACTCCACTTCCATGATAGCTGAATGCATAAATATTGTGTGAAAATTTGGCCAGCCCCCCCCCTTATTTACACTATTGGCAGCCCAGTGGACAGTAATGCCGCGTACACACGGTCGTTTTTTGCGATGAAAAAAAACGACGTTATTTGTGAAGAAAAAAACGACGTTTTTGAAACGTCACTTTCAAAGACGATGTTGCATACACACCATCGTTTTTTTCACAAAAAACAAGGTTACGTTCACCACACTTTTCCATTGAAGCTCGCTTCATAACTAGCTTCTGGGCATGCGCGGGTTGAAAAACGTCGTTTTAAAAGACGTTTTTGCTACACACGGTGACTTTTTGTGAAACAAAAAACAACGTTTTGAAAAACGACACAAAAAATTCAAGCATGTTGGAATTTTTTTTTGGTCGTTTTTTTTTAAGACAAAAAACGACGTTTTGCCCACACACGATCAATTTAAATGACGTTTTAAAAAACGTCGTTTTTTTTCATCGCAAAAAACGACCGTGTGTACGCGGCATAAGAAGTCATAATACAAAGATATGAATACACACTGTCCAAATCGCAGCACATTTTGACGTTCATTATTTACCTATCAAGATAATAGGAGACCAAAAGTTTAAAATGTACAATTTTAAGGTAATCAGGCAGGCCCTTGCACTACATGCTTTGGTGAATTCATCCTGAAATCTGACCACAAAAGAAGTACACTGTATATGGGTATTGCAAAGTCAGCAGACAGAGTAGTTGTATCGGTTGACTTAGCATTTTGGGGTGGGAGGGAGATTTACAAAAGAGTTTGTGTACACAAAATAAAGGACTCTTGCATTCTGCATGAATTTGAGAACAACAATAAAATTGAGACACTTTTGAAAAATTATCCTAGTAGTTTTCTACATATGACATAGGTTGGCGGTCAGGAAATGACAGGTTATAGTTGAGCAAGAGGAATTGCAAAATCCCGACATGTTTCGCTTATAAAGCTTCCTCGGGGGTATATGAAGGCAATCCATGCTCATAATTATGACTGTATAGATGGAAAAACATACAGTTAATGTTGCATGTAAAAAACACAAAACAGAATTATGAAAAATAGAAAAAGTACATTTAGGTATTGCTGAGAAGAACCAGAATTGTCAGGCTTGCTCAGATGCTTATATAGACCAACATCTGCCAACACCTAAAGTATTGGATCAGAGTGAAGTCACATTTTATGGGGTGTTTAGGGTAAACAGAAAAATGAAGCTGACAATAAACATTGTTACTGGGCTCGGTGTGTATGGGCCCAGGGTAGCATGCTGGGGAGGAAAATATGCATGTAGGCCAAAAAAAAGGATCAGAAAAAGCTAACAGCACGTATGAGGACAAATAGGACATACACAGCATATTACAATAATGGGAATGAAGGAATCCAGAAATTATTTAAAAAAAAACTATAAAATATTAATTACATAGAATGTGCTGTTAAAGAATAAAACTTACCCGAATATAGTCCTTCTGCAGGACTTGTATGATGGCACAACAGGTCTCTGGAATAATGACTCCCATAGCCTGGGGAGAGGGCCCATTGGTAAACTTGATATCCTGGAGACTTTGATATCCTGGAGGATCGCGCAACATGGCTAGTTGACGAACGACCGTTCAGAAACTAACTGAAAAGCATGAATGAACAAACTTCTAACACAAGATTAACAGACGGAACCCAAATGGGTAGCGCCTGACAATTGAACTTCCTCTTTTGTAGTCTCGTAAGTACGTTGAAACGTCACTACGTTCATGTTTGTTGGCTGAAAATTTTCTGCCGTGTGTATGCATACCAGTTTCAAAAGATTTTTTTTTTTTTTATTGTAAAAAATAAAACCAAAAAAAACAGCAGCAATTAAATACCACCAAAAGAAAGCTCTATTTGTGTGACGAAAATTATAACAATTTCACATGGTTACAGTGTAGCATGACCGTGCAATTGTCATTCAAAATGTGACAGCGCTAAAAGCTGAAAATTGGCCTGAGCAGAAAGAGGGTGAAAGTGCCCTGTAGGCAATGACATCCCTAACTTGTGATTTGGCACATGTATATAAAGTTTCCTCCTGTTGACATGTTAGGGCAGCTTCTGGGAAAACACAGGCAGCTATTTCTGGGAAAACCTAAGATGATTGGCAACAGGTTGACCTTATCTTGAAAGCTCACCATACTATGCAGGTCTTTAGTGGGCCACCATAGGCTAATCAATATCTGGAACACTAAGGATGATTGCATAATGGAAAAAAAATGCTTCATTACCTGTTTCATTGTTCTTCTCTTCATTGTTATTCAACTTCTGCATGTTTTTTTAACCTCACAAAACTTCGTACCTCAGTGCAATCTTGTTTCTTGTTACTGTCAGTTGTTTTACTGCAATCAACTTCTTGTGCTGTCACTTGCTCCCCTTATTACATTTCTACAAGAGTGGTTGAAAATATTATGTAATGATATTTGTCTTTTCTACAGAAAATAAATCAGTTATGCATGACTGCCTTTAATGTGTTCTTGTTTCTGCAACGTGATTTCATTTTCAAGTGAAGTATTCTATGAGCTAACCTGCCTGCATACAGTATTGGTTTCAATATGTATTGTATTTTTCCTCTACTGTGCATACTCTATGATGTTTGTTTTTGTTGCTGTGTCTTACATATAAAAAGAATATTGATATGGAAAAGACCTTGCTAGTAGAATACAATACTTTTAAATATCAATAAATGGTGTATTATTTGCTGTTCATACTCACTCAGTCACTATGAGATATGTTTTCTGTATTCTTCAAAAAAACTGGTTGATCCTGCTGTTTTCTATCTCCCTCTTCTGTCCAAGTCCCCAATTCTGCAAGGAATTTTGCAGAGCAGTGTTGGCAGCTTTGCATATGCTCAGTTATCAGTGAGTTTCTATACTGAGCATTTCCACTCTATCATTCTCTATTATTTGAGCAGGTCATATGGCTATAGAGTCATGCATGCGGGCGTATGCACAGTGGTAAATAACAAACCAATCCCCCCTCCTGCTCCATGACCACTAACCAGCTAAACACAATGGGGGCAGGCTATTACATGTAGATTGACTGAGGCTTTCCCATCCTCTTATTCTAAGACAGTGTTTCTCAACTCCAGTCCTCAAGGCCCCCACAACAGGTCATGTTTTTAGGCTTACTTATTTTGCACAGGTGATTTGATCAGTTTGACTGCCTTGGTAATTACCACTGCTGTTTCACCTGAAGGCAATCCTGAAAACCTGACCTGTTGAGGCGCCTTGGCAACTGGAGTTGAAAAACACTGTTTTAAGAAACAGGCTGGAGGGGCATGACATAGCCCGTGACTGGCAGAGATCTGCCCACACCATGTTATTGCCAAAAATAATAAAGATTTGATCCCAAATATATATTTGTATGCCAATTTAAAACAGCTTTTTGATATTATTTACTGTATTTATTGGCGTATAACACGCACCCTAATTTTAAGATGGAAGTTTCAGGAAAACAAACTTTCCACAGCCCCCTTTACATTACACAGCCCCCACCTCTGCATAGTACACTGCCCCTTTCCCACCTCTACACAGTACACTGCCCCCCACTTTTGCACAGTACACAGCCCCCCACCTCTGCACAGTACACAGCCCCCATCTCTGCACAGTACACAGCCCCCACCTCTGCACAGTACACAGCCCCCCACCTCTGCACAGTACACAGCCCCCCACTTCTGCACAGTACACAGCCCCCACCTCTTCAGAGTACACAACCCCACCTCTGCACAGTACACCACCCCCTCACCTCTGCACAGTATACAGCCCCCTCACCTCTGCACAGTTCACAGCCCCCCACCTCTGCACAGTAGACAGCCCCCCACCTCTGCACAGTACACAGCCCCCCACTTCTGCACAGTACACAGCCCCCACCTCTTCAGAGTACACAACCCCCACCTCTGCACAGTACACAACCCCCTCACCTCTGCACAGTACACAGCCCCCTCACCTCTGCACAGTACACAGCCCCCACCTCTGCACAGTACATAGCCCCCCACCTCTGCACTGTACACAACCCCCCCTCTGCACAGTACACAGTCCCCCACCTCTGCACAGTATGCAGCCCCCTGCACTTTCAGGAGACCCCCACTCTCCTGGGATAACATTGCCAGCATACGCTAAAGAAAAAATCACTGCCAGCCCCTTCTCATACACTGCTCCTCCTGTGTCACTCTCATGCATGTAAATCAAAGCCTCCAAATACCTCATTAGCACCGTTCTTTCATGCTACTCAGTCACATGACTGCTCTCTTCTGATGTTTCCTGGATGGTCATGTGACCACTTTCCTCCTCCAATCTAAAGCAAAACTTGGAAAAGGAGGAGAGCGGCCATAAAGAACGAGGCTAATGAGGTATTTAGACGCTTTGTTTTACAATGACACTGACACAGGAGGAGCGGTATATGAAAAGGGGCTGGTACAAGGGGTGGGCGGGAGGTGGAGTGCCCTGGGCGGAGTGTGAGACGGGGGCGGATTTCTCTCCTTCTGCTCACTTACTGAGCATAATACCAGAGCCGTTTGCATCAGAGATCAGAGAGGAATGCAGCTCCTCCCACCTCTGCTCCAGTGACTTCACACCCCGCCCACACTATCCCCAGCATACCGTGCAGTTGTATCTGGAGAGAAGGGGGTGTGTTTGTGGGCGGGAAATATGAATACAGCAGCTGCAGATTCCTCTGTGTGCCAAAGATGCCTGATCTTTTAGCCTGGAAATGTGGGTGAGTGTACACTGCAGTACACTGTAATCATTGAACTGTCCTTATCTTCATCCCTCTGCCTTCTCTCCTCCATATGTCTCCCTCCCCCTCATGTTCTTGCTAAGATGTTCACTATATTTACTTTCGCTTTCAGTTAGGCAGGTAATAATGGGGGTTAATAATGCGTTTTCTGACACCAGTGATGGGGGGGTTAATAATGCGTTTGCTGACACCAGTGCTGGGGGTTAATAATGTGTTTTCTGAAACCAGTGCAGGGGGTTAAAGTATAAAAAAAGATAAAATCTTGCGCCAATTAAATATATAAAAATATATATAAACAGCTGCTCCCCAAATAATCAAACAGATTATAAAGAGTGAACAATATGAGAAAGGAGGTGCTAGTGAATTTACCTACTTATATATAATAATGAGTAATATATTAGTGAGTTATGTATAACACCTAGAAAAAAAGACCTATCACTCCATCAAATAACCTTAGGTCATGAAGATGAGCAAGTGAAACAAAACCAATAATGAAATCAGTTAAATAAATAACATAAATACAATATTTAAATAAAGTGTATAAGTTATAATGAACCAAAATAAATTAATGAAAAGTTCATGGCACAATCCTGTGCTATTTGATCAAATAAACGATGTGCAGACAGATCGAATAAACAATATGTGAATCCACCTTCACCAAGCTTATGATGTGTTCACCCAGAGTGATTAGTGACAAATGGCTCCTTACCAAATGGAGTTGACCCCTGTTTGTTACCAAAGAGGGAAACAAACAACGCTTGATCAAATGAATGAACGATGTATGCTTGCACCAAAATCCCTTTTGAGCGATGGTCCCCGATCATAGATGCAAAAATGAAAAGGATGCCTTCATAGCGTAAAACCATTTAATGAATAAAGAAAGAGACAATATAAAAAGCCAAATGGCTGCTTACTATGAGTAATGCCCTGAACCTGGCACTGAGGCTTGTTCGCATGGACAGGTTGGGATAAGGATCCGGCTGGTATGCTGAATAGCGTGCGTGCGTTCCAATTCCCAGGCGCCGCATACCAATGAGACCGGAAGTACGATGACAGCGTGCATAGCCTAGTACCGCCTCGATGTCCGTTTCGTGTTACGTCCTCAGGAAGCGTGGTGGTTTATTCTAGGTGTTACACATAACTCACTAATATATTACTCATTATTATATATAAGTAGTTCAATTCACTAGCGCCCCCTTTCTCATATTGTTCACTGGGGGTTAAAGTGTCTGCTGACACCAGTGCTGGGGGGGGTTAATAATGCAATTGCTGACACCAATGCTTGGTTAATGTGTTTGCTGACACCAGTGCTGGGGGTTAATAATGCGTTTCCTGACACCAGTGCTGGGGGTTAATAATGCGTTTTCTGACACCAGTGCTGGAGGTTAATAATGCGTTTTCTGACACCAGTGCTGGGGGTTAATAATGTGTTTTCTGACACCAGTGCTGGTGGTTAATAATGCCTTTTCTGACACCAGTGCTAGGGGTTAATAATGCGTTTTTGCAAGTGCAACCATAGCAACCCTGGTAGTTCTCCCACTGCTGTGGACCCTTCTATTTTTCTGGCGTGCTGGTGACATACCTCTTGTTTTCTGCCACCCTGGGGGGCCCTAATACAGTAAGAAGGGGGCTCACAGCAAAACATGTGAAAAGGTCTCGTTGCAGGATCGTAATAACGGGCCCCACAAGAGAAGTAAAGGGCCCCAGAATATATATATATATATATATATTGTACAGGATGCCATGGCTGGGTCCTGGAAGGACGTTATGTTTCCCCTTTATTTGGGATATGGTCCTTTTAAGAGAACGGAAAGGGTTAATGCACCTGTCCAGGAAATGGCTTAAGTTAGGGTGACCAGACATCCCCAGTTGCAGGGGACAGTCCCCTGATTGAGGACACTGTCCCCGGACCAAGTCTGTCCCTGGTTTTGTCCCCAGATTGGATTTATTAGAAGGTCAGGGGCAATTTCAAAGACAGTCAGTGCAGAATTAAAATAAAAAATATTGAATTACACCCCACCCCCCCCCCCCCGCTTCGCCGTGCCTACTAGCATAGGGGGGTTGTATTTTTCCCATTATCTGTGCCCCTTTCTGATGATCATGTGCTGGTCGGAGCAGAGGGAATATTTTTTCAGTTTCGGGCGCATGCCCATTCAGCTTCGCTTGCATGTTCTTCTGCCTTGGCTCCAATCCTGGCCAGCCTCCTGCCTATCTCCTTGCCTTCCCTGGCGGAGTGATCTTCCTCCGCTCCCCATCCAGTAGTAGCCGGGGCCCAAAGAGTAAGACCGCGTACACACGAACGGTTAAACCGATGAGAATGGTCTGATGGTCCGTTTTCATCCGTCAAAACCGATCGTGTGTGGGCGCCATCGGTTATTTAACCATCGGTTAAAAAAAAGCCAACTTGCTTTAAATGTAACCGATGGATTCCTAACCGATAGGTCAAAACCGATCGTTAGTAGGCACGAACCATCGGTTAAAAACGCTCAGAATCAAGTAGACGCATGCTTGGAAGCATTGAAGTAAATTTTTTTCAGCATGTCGTTGTGTTTTACGTCACCGCGTTCTGACACAATCGTTTTTTTTAACTGACGGTGTGTGGGCGCAACGGACCATCAGTCAGCTTCATCGGTTTACCGATGAAAACGGTCCATCAGACCGTTCTCATCGGATGGACTGATCTTGTGTACGCGGTATAAGACTTGAGAGGCTGTGAGGCAGGCGACGACGGGCAGAGAGTCGCTGATTGTTGCCATTACTAGTAAAGAAAAAATATGTCCCCGGATTTAATTTTAAAAATCTGGTCACCTTAGCTTAAGTCAGGACAGGAAGTTGCAGGTGAGAGTGAAGGAGTGTAGCAGAGAGTATGCATGGTAATGCTGGACAAGTAAATGCTGGGAAAGCTATGAGAAGCTAGGAAGAGCTTTGAAAGGACTTGGCTGTGTCCTGCCTGAAAGCCTGCTGCTGGAGGACTTACCTGCAAGGACTGTTGAACTGTGTGATAGCCTTACTGAGCTCTACGAGTCGGTGAGACTGATTATTTATTTTGTTTTGCTGCTGTGATGCCGTTTGTGTTTATGAAAGCCCAGTTTTAGATTTAAAAAGCCTGTGTCCTGCGGTCAAGCTGGTCCCCCGAACATTACAATATATATATATATATATAATTGTATTTTATAGTTGGCCCCCCTACTTTTTTCACTGTCCCCCTTGTGCCCCCCCTAAATTTGAAAGCTGGAGACACCACTGTATGTAAAGGGCGAAATACTGTGTGAAGTGATATGTGAAGGGGCAATACAGTGTGGGGTGATATGTGAAGGGGCAATATTGTGTGGGGTGATATGTTTAAATGTAGAAACCACAAGTTTTGTCCACCACTGCAGCAGACGGATTTGTAGTTTAAATGAACTGCAAGCGCACTGATCAGCACACCCGTATTTCTTTCACACTGCCTACAGCTCTGCAATGGCAGCCTGTACAGAGGTATGTGAACAGAGCTTTAGGCAGTGTGTGCAGGAGCCCGACATTGCACAAGCAGTCCGCTGATCATGGGTGCAATACTTTGTAGGCTACTGTTTTAAAAAATTATAAATGCACATATTTTTGCCAGTAAAAAATGTGCCTTTCTACAAGCTCATTTGTTGCATTATTATTTCAAAGTGCCTCCAATAAAAATACATATAGTTAAAATGTGTAAGTGAACGACATTGATTTTATCGTTTTTAAAAATGGGGGGGGGGGGCGGAGTTTTCCATCTTCACCCTGGGCACAAAATGGCCTTGTCCCAGCACTGGGGCTGGCAGTGATGTTTTCCTAACTTTAGACTATGCTGGAAGTGCTGTCCCCTGGCCGACCTGATTCCCCCTCAATGTGAGGCACACAGGGCTCACCGCCCAATCCCTGCCCCCCCCCAATTGGTAATAAATATTATCGACGCATAACACACAGGCACTGTTTGCCCTCTATTTTCAGGGGAAAAAAGTGTGTGTTATACGCCAATAAATGCATTATTTATTTTTTCTGCGTATTCCAAAGGCAGTTTTTTTTTAACACATGACCAGCAGCAGATGACTAGAAGCTCCTCCTCTTTATGTTTCCCTGCAGACAGACTGGGAAAAATATGGGTCATGTGACGATTGTATATCGATAAGGAAAAGGGTACTTAGATTTTTATTTTCAGATTAAAATTATTTCAGTGACATCATCCATATACAGAAATAAAAGAGACAATGAAAATTAAATGGTAGATGTGTAGTATCCCTTTGACTGCCACACCTTAAAGCGGAGGTCCACCTAACAGTGGAACTTCCGCTTAAAGCACTCCTCGCCCCCTTACATGCCACATTTGGCATGTAATTTTTTTTGGGGGGGGGTGGAGGCTTCAGTAGGAGTGGGACTTCTTGTCCCACTTCCTCCTTTCGCCCAGGGACCGCTTAGGTGACTCGTCATATTGCCTAAGGTGGCCTCTCCCTGTAGGCGATTGCCTAGGACATGTAACAGGTCCCAGTCAATCCTAGAGCTCAGTGCAGCTTGCACATGCGCAGTGAGTGCCCGGTCGTGAAGTCAAAAGCTGTCATGGCCAGGTGCCCACAGTTTGAATGGAGGCAGCGGCAGAGAGGGGGGGAGAGGAGCGATGCTCCGGGCGACCGCGTCGCTGGACAGTGGAGCAGGTAAGTGTCTGTTTATTAAAAGCAAGCACACTTTTTGTAGCTGCTGACTTTTAATATACCTAAAATGGCTGGAACTCTGCTTTAAAGAAGAACTATAGGCAAAACTTTTTCTTTGCCATCTGTTTCTCATTCCCTTCACTTTCTGTCACATAGCCAAAACAGGAAGTGAGAGAAAATCCCTGAAAATTAACAGAATTCATTGGGGACCCCCAGGTCACCCAGGTCACCAGAACTAGTGTCCTCATTAGAAGATTTTGCCTCTATTACTTTTCTGGGGACAACCCAAAGTTTGGCGATTTTCTTTTACTTTCACTTTCAATGGCAATGGTAAACAAAACAAACAGAGGGCGAATCTCCCTAATGGGGGAACAGACAACAATAAAAGCCTGACAAGGATTCTAAACCCTCTCCACTCTAAAATAAAATAAATGCCTTTAGTTATACTTTAAGCTCCCTTAAGCATTTCTATGGGCACAGTTTTTTCAGGTTCTGGTTATTTGTTGGTTTTGGGTTAAATACCTTTTGTATTTGTAGTCTATCCTGATATGTCATACAACTTTTTTGTCTTGGGACTGATAAGATTTTAGTTTTGTATAGACAAATTTTAGCAACAAATATACATTATGTCTCAAATATAATCAACAAAGCCCCCTAACTTAAAGGATACTGTATACTTATGATTTTTTTAAAACAGACTAGCAGTAATGCCCAAAGTCCCTTCACAAGTGGAAAGAATCTGTGTAAAATGATTAGTTCAGCGCTAAGATAATCTTGAATCATTGTTTAGAATGTGTGGGAATGTGACAGGGATAATAGGGGGGGGGTGTATTTTACTTTAATTTATTTTGTTTTAAATTTGTAATATTTTTTTTTCATGTCTGTTGAAGATGGCTAATCCATCCACTCCATGGAATGATGCAAAAACCAATCACTTATACTAGTGATCAATTTCTCTGCGGTCCTGCTAGCACTAACTGTTTGCATGTACCTGACCTCATTCTCCTGACACTGATTTCTGTGGCTGCTTCCTGTGTACCTGACATCTGCAAAGCAGCTATGAGCCAGCACACAGTAAATCAAAAATGGAATGGTTCGGGGGACGGGGCGGGACCGGATGCAGGTGTGTGGAGCGAGTGGAGAGAGCAAGGCATGTGAGACAATGTGAGCGGCGTCTCCCACGTCCCCCCACCGGCCTGGCCCTTCTACTTATGGATGTAATCGGATGAAATCCCTAGTAATCCACCCCTGCAGGAAGTTGGTATAACCTAATTCGAGCTGCCTGCTGGTCTCCGAGTTCACTTCTAGAGACGCTGACGGGCCCACTGTACTCACCGGAGAGAGCCGCGGTGAGCAGGAGTGTCTGCAGGAACGGTACTTGTGTGGGGAGTTTCCCTGGGTCATCACTGAAGCTGCCTGGAGTCCCCTCCGTGGCCTGAGGACGGAAGAAGGTGGCGGAGGGGGGCCAGCTGCAATCCTGGGCTGCAACCCCTATCAAAGCCTATGATAGGAGGACGGAGGTCAGCTGACCAGACTACCGGAATACATCGAATCTTGGCGTGTTCGATCGGAGGACGGGAGGGAAAGAACCACTTCTATCCTGCCTTTTGTTTACTATCGAATCCCGGCATGTTCGATCGGAGGACTGAGAAGGACGGACGGAGAAGGTGGTGGTGACGAAGGTCTTCCCCCACCTCATCCCAGCATCCTGTTAGGACACTGTGGCTGAATGTGCCCCCAAGACCAAAGAACTGCGTGAGCAGGAAAGGGATCCACAGCAGGTGTCTGTCCTCAGTTTGTTCTGCAGTTTGCTCCTAGTAATAGATGTGAGACCGTGGAAGGCAACACAGAAAAGGTCGGAGTGAGTAACCAATTGTAAACATTGTAACACTGGCATACTTTATATGGAACTCAGTAATCAATTGCTAATGGATGAACTGATTGGTAATTAAAGCCGTACTAAGCAGCACTGTTTTAACTCAGTCCCCCTGAGTAAGAAATTGAAGAACTTTACACAGGTATTGAGAGCAATTTAACCCAATACAACTTCAATACAACTCAGTTGAGGGGTATCACAAAACGAACTGTGTATAAATTTGCCGTGTACTAACCTCCTGACTGTCTATCAGATTTACGGAAAGGTTAAACCGTCTAGGGGGGGAGAAAAGGGAAAAGGTGAAAAAAAATAATAAACCGCACAATACCAAGTATTTATCTCCTCTCTCTCCCATTGTATAAGGAGACGGGAGGGAAATAATCGCTCCTATCCTGCCCTTTGTTTGCCCCACCCAGGGACGGCTGTTGTGAAGTTCCTGCTGATCAAAACTAAAAAGTTAAAAGCTAAAGGGGCTTGGGTAACCCAATTTTTTTTCCTCTCTTCTTTTTTTTAGACGGGCGGTATATTCTGGCGTTCTTTGCACACCCACACTCCCCATCCTTAAGAAACCGAAATTTCCTTTTTTTTTGTGACCCTTCCTCAACTGTAATGTCGGGCCCACAATCATTAAGATCAGCAAAGGACAAGGGGGGGGTAGCTGCTGCGGCAGCAGCTAAATTGGAAAAATATGCTCATGCAGAAGAGCAAACCCCCAGTAAAAGTGGCCCCTCTCAGGCATCCCAGGCCCCAGGGAAAATAAACGCAGATAGAAGAAGCCAAGGGCCAGGAGGTGGGGCGGTAACCAAAACTACTGTTAATAAGAATACAGCCGCTGTAGATACGGACCCAACAGTAAATATCCCACCAGAAGAAGTTCCAACAATTAAAGACGTATTCTTGGTGGTGAGTGAATGTAAAAGAACACTGGGGGAGGTATGTAATCAAATGAAATGTATAAAAGAGGAATTGGTCTCGGAGAGACAGGAACTTCAGCAAACCAATGAAAGGATACTGGAGGTGGAGAGGAGGATATCCCAAATAGAGGACGAATTGCACCCCGTCAAACAAGATGTTAAGGATCTGAAGACACAAACGGACAAAATAGAGGAAAAAGTGGATGAAATAGAGAACAGACTCCGGAGGGACAATATTAGGCTCCCAGAAAGAATTGAGGGGTCTCAGCCGATAGAATTTCTAGAAAACTGGTTTATAAAAGTATTTGGAAAAGAGACTTTTTCACAGGCATTTATCATAGAACGAGCACATAGAGTCCCCTTTAAACCACCTCCCTCTGGAGGTCGCCCGAGATCGATGCTTTTAAAATTTTTGAACCACCGGGACAAAGAGACTTTATTGAGAAAGAGCAGAGAGATGGGAAATATTTTTTTTGAAGGCTCTAAGGTTTCATTTTATCCGGATTTCTCCCCCCAGCTTCAGAAGCGGAGGGCGGGCTTTATTGAGGTTAAACGTAAACTGCAAAAGATTATTCTTACTTATGGTTTATTGTACCCGGCGCGCCTACGGGTGTCAGCGATGGGTAGATCATTTTTCTTTGACATGCCTGAGGCAGCGGCAATATGGCTGGAGGAAAAAAAAGATCAATTATTAGTAGGGGAAGCAGGGGACACATAAATCCCAAGTAGTGAAGTGGGGGATTATGGGGATCAATTTAAATTAATTTAATACACTATGAAGGGGGGAGTGGGGGGGGTGGGAGGGGAGCACGTACTAAATGAGAGGAATAGGTCATGAATGGAGGGATGGTATGATTGGAAAGGGGGTGGTGGGAGGGGGGGAGGGGAGAATGAATGTAAGTATGGTAGTAGTGGAACCGGTTACCAAATCAGCCCTTTGGGGATACCTAGGAAGGTGGGGGAAGGGGGTGGGGTGGGGGGAGAAGGGGGATTCATAATGGTGAGACACCCTTGAGGCACGAGACGGGATTCAGTATAGAGTGGATAAGAGATAGATATACACAACTAGCACAATGCATGGCAACACACAGGAAAACACGGATACTATATTACAAGGGATTGAGTAAAATGGTACAGAACACAAAGGATAAAACACACATACCACAAGTTTTTCAAAGGAAATACTAAGGGGAGGGGATATGGCCTTGGTCTGTATTATGAGATCGAGATTATGCTTTCTCCCCCATTGATTTTTTTTCCTCTTTTTTTTTTTTGTTCACTGAATTTTCAAATAACAATTTTACAAAGAGATTTTGGATCACAAATTATATAAATATAGAAATGTATGTATAAATGAGTAGAATTTTGAAAATTGGATCTTGGAGTGTCCGTGGGATGGGGACACCAGCTAAAAGAGCAGCTGTTTTTGACATATTAGAAGGGTATAAGGTGGGATTAATTTGCTTACAGGAAACCCATTTTACAAACGACAGTAAAACACAGATTCCACACAGGAAATTTCAACATCAATTTCATTCAGTTCACACATCATATTCAAGAGGGGTGACAATCCTGGTCAAAGGGGGAGTGGGGTTTACTTGCAGGAAGGCTAGTATTGATGATGAGGGGCGTTATGTTTTCCTATATTGTATAATAGAGAGCAGAGAATATATATTGGCAAACACATATATCCCCCCTCCATTCAAACTAGAGGTTATGTACAAATTTATGGACTTTATCCTGGATAAACCCGGGATACCAGTCATCGCAATGGGGGATTTTAACGAGGTATTAAACAAAAAAATGGATAGGTTCCCAAAGGCAAATGTACAGGAGACTCACCTTTATCTATTTTTACAAGAGACAGGGTTGTTTGATGTATGGAGGAAGAGAAACCCAGAGGGGGTACAGTTCTCGTGCTGCTCTAGCACCCATGCCACATTGTCCAGGATTGATTTAGTCGTGGGCAATGTGGAAGCCTCTCAAATAATCAGGGAAATAGAATATCTACCACGGGGAATATCAGATCACTCCCCGGTGATAACAACGGTAAATCTAGAGGGAAGAAGATCCGCTACGGTATGGAAAATAAGCCCCCTATGGTTCGAATTAATGGGAAACTCTGAGGAGATAATGGCTAAAATAAAAGAGTTTATAGATTTTAATGAGGGAACGGCAACACGGGGGGTAATGTGGGACACGCTGAAAGCCTTCCTCAGAGGTATATGTATCCAACAGGTGGCGAAAGCAAAAATGATCTCAAAAGAACGAGAAAATAGAATTAGAAATTAAGTAGCGAACACCGAAAAGGAATATATAGTAAATCCAACAGAGGAAAAGAATATGGCTAGATAAGCAACAAGAATACAAAATAGAGCTGATAAAAAAAATCAGAAAACAAGAGAATGCTCCAAAGACAAGCGGCATATAGGAAGGGGGAGGGGGTAGGAAAAATGTTGGCCCATTTAATAAGAACAAATTCCACTCCCTCTGCTGTCCCGGCCATTAAAAGTAGTAACGGTAATATATCCACAAATGTGGCGGAGATAACGGATATATTTAGAGAATACTACGAAAAACTATATAAGTCCCAAAGAATAGCGGGAGGAGAGGAATTGCAATGCTTTTTTAGAAACCTAGAACTGCCCTCTCTCACAGGAACGGAGATGGAACAAATGGAGAAACCAATAACATTAGAAGAGGTTCAGATAGCAGTCAGAGAAATGGCCAATCAGAAGTCCCCGGGACCTGACGGACTACCAGAAGAGACATATATATATTACGGGAAGGTGTTGCTCCCAGAACTTTTGAAAGTATTTATTGAGGCCAGGGTAGAGGGTAAATTGCCTACCTCAATGACAGAGGCCACGATAATAGTGCTGCACAAGGAGGAGAAGGACCCATTGGAAGCATCATCATACCGCCCTATCTCTCTCCTATGTGCAGACGCTAAAATCCTGGCTAAAATCATGGCCAGCAGGTTAAATAGAATAATCTCAAGACTTATACATCAGGACCAAACAGGATTTATTCCAGGTAGATCAACCAGTATAAACATCAGGAGGGTATTCCTTAACCTACACATCCCCACAGAAAACACCGGTAATAGGGCAGTCATGTCCTTAGACGTGGTCAAAGCCTTTGATAGTTTAGAATGGGAATACATCTGGTATGCCCTAGAGGCCTATGGGTTTGGCCCCATCTTTATTAGATGGATTAAAATACTGTACAATGACCTTAACGCAAAAATTAGAGTCAATAATGAATATTCAGGAAATGTTAAGATGGAGAGGGGCACGAGGCAGGGGTGTCCATTGTCATCCCTGCTCTTTGCATTGGCAATGGAACCACTTGCCATGGCCATAAGAACGGACAGGATAATGAAGGGATTTATAAGAACGATTAGAGAGGAGAAAATTGCTCTATACGCGGATGATGTTCTGCTATTCCTAGGGGACACAGGTCACTCCATTAGAAGGGCAATGACTATCTTTAGAGAGTTCGGCAATATATCTGGACTGGAAAAAAATTGGGAGAAATCGTCTTTGATGCCGATAGACCCAATGAGGAACCAGATCCAGGAGGAGATCCCACAGTTGGACACTGTGGGGAAAATGCAGTATATGGGTATAATAATTACACCGGATCTTAATAAATACATAGAGAATAATTTGGAACCATTGATACTTAAATTTAAAAAAAAAAATTGAATCTGGCGGCATCTCCCATTATCGGTGGTTGGGAGGTGCAACCTGATTAAAATGGTATGGATGCCACAATTACTCTATGTATTACATAATACACCTATATGGATACACAAAAAATGGTTTAAGAAGATAGACGCCCTGTTTAGGGAATTAATATGGAAAGGAGGACTTGCTAGGATAGGGCTGCAGACTCTGCAGCTGCCAACGAGAGAGGGTGGAATGGCAGTACCCCATCCACGTTGCTACTTTTTGGCCGCACAGCTGCAGCATATAGGAGTTAAAAAGTAACCAGGAGAGGATATGAATGGAAGTTTAATTATTCATGGGGCCCCCCATGAAACAATCATGGAGGTGATGGAGGCCAACTCATTTATCAACCTGACCCCTACGGTCAAGATGGTAACTAAAGTGTGGAAAGCCATAACGATAGAGGGAGGACAGGTGGGAGTGACAGAGTACGCTCCATTGTGGAATAACAGGAACCTTCAAGAGCTCGAAACAGTGGGAGAGATCAAAGAATGGGCAGTAAAAGGGATAACAAGACTGGCTCAGTTATATGAGGGAAGGACTTTAAAAACATTTGCCACCCTGAGAGAGGAACACGAAATTCCCAATTGCACGTTCTACAGGTATCTCCAAGTTAGGCATGCATTAAATACTCAGTTTAATGGAGCAGAATCAAACTGGATTAAGCCACGAATATCTCAAAAAATAAGAGGAGGGATAGAGAAGAAAGGGTTTATTTCCGTAATCTACCCATATATATGCGAGGAGAACATAGAGGGATCAATGCAGCTTAAAAGTAAAAATAAATGGGAGGAAGACCTGGGAATTATAACGGAAGACCAATGGAAGACGGTGCTGGAGAGAGGGCAAATGGTCACAGTTTCACCAGCCCAAAAGATATATTTTTTAAAGATGATACACAGGGCATATTTTACCCCAAAAAGACTATTCAGTTTTGGTTGGTGAATGGATGCAGGGTGCCCCAGATGTCAGGATACGGGGGATTTATTACATATGTTATGGAGATGCCCTAAATTATTTAGGTATTGGTTAGATATTATCAGAATCATTAACAAAACATACGGGACTAGGTTGGAGATGGACCCTAGAACGTGCATATTGGGAATATGGGAAGAAAGGGGAGGGCTGGCGAGTACCACAAAAGCTGTAGCAAGGTGACTATTTCAGGCAAGAAAATTAATTGCCCAAAGATGGCAAGCAGTAAACCTCCCATCATTAAGAGAGTGGATGAACAGTGTGACAGAAACAATATGGAAAGAGAAAACAGTCTATATCAAAAGAGGAAACATCAAGGAATTTGATAAAATATGGAAACCGTGGTTACTTGAAATAGGATATCCGGTATGAAATGCCATGGAGCAAACTGGAAATTAAGGGTGGGAGGTGGGAGGGGGGGGGGGGTAGGGAGTGAAGGGGAAAATAAGTAATCAATAGGGGCCAAGTCCAAGATTATGGTATGCTGGGAATGAAAAATGTTTTGTATAAAGAAAATTTTGTATGTAGTCTGTTTTTTAAATATGAAAGATAATGAAATAAAGAGAATTAATAAAAAAAAAAAAAAAAAAAAATGGAATGGTTCAAACTGAAGAAAAACATTTTATCATCATAAAGAAATGCTGTGATGAGTCTTTCAAGCATGAATAAGAATATGTGAAAATGCTCTCTAACTTAAGTTCAGTTATGATGTAGGGGTCAGCAGCTGCAGAAATCGATATGTATGAAGGAAAAAAAAAGAGCATGACCTAACGCACAAATCAAGATAAAAAATTGTATTCTAAACAAATTGGTATATACAACATTTCTGCCATTACAAGAGGGTTCAACTGATATTTAAAACTCCCCTTTTTTATTTTGCATACTTTTAACCACTTCTGACCGGCCCCACGTCCAAAGACGTCATTTTTTTGAAGATGGATATCTCGGTAACGGCAGCAGCTGCTGCCACAACCGAGATATCCATCTCTTCGTGGGGTGGTCCTGTTAACGATAACGGCGGTCATCGCGGCGGATTCGCCGCGAGATCGCCGTTACCGGCGGCGGGAGAGGGTGCCCCCCCCCTCCTGCCGCTCTCCCGCGCCCTCCGCCGCTTACCGTAGCCGTCGGTAGCGGCGGAGGCGATCGGGTCCTGTTGCTGGCTGTCCGGGGATGCGACTGAGGGAAAAAATGTCCCTCAGCCGTCCCCATACCTCTGCTGGGCGGAAGTGACGTCAAAACGTCATTTCCGCCCAGCCTCTTAAAGAGACATTTAATTTGTTTACATTTTGACTTTTTTTTTTTCTTTTTTTTTTTTGCATTTAAGCCTGAATATGAGATCTGAGGTCTTTTTGACCCCAGATCTCATATATAAGAGGACCTGTCATGCTTTTTTCTATTACAAGGGATGTTTACATTCCTTGTAATAGGAATAAAAGTGATAATTTTTTTTTTCAGTGTTAAACATTATAAAATAAATAGAAATAAAAACGAAAACCAAAAAAATTTTTTTTTAAAGTGCCCCGTCCCGACGAGCTCGCGCGCAGAAGCAAACGCATACGCGAGTAGCGCCCGCATATGAAAACGGTGTTCAAACCACACAAGTGAGGTATCGCCGCGATCGTTAGAGCGAGAGCAATAATTCTAGCCCTAGACCTCCTCTGCATCTCAAAAAATGCAACCTGTAGAATTTTTTAAACGTCGCCTATCGAGATTTTTAAGGGTAAAAGTTTGACGCCATGCCACGAGCGGGCGCAATTTTTAAGCGTGACATGTTGGGTATCATTTTACTCGGCGTAACATTATCTTTCACAATATATAAAAAAATTGGGCCAAATTTATTGTTGTTATTTATTATTGGTTAACCACTTCAGCCCCGGAGGATTTGGCTGTTAAATGACCAGACCAGAGCACTTTTTACAATTTGGCGCTGCGCTGCTTTAACTGGTAATTGCGTGGTCATGCAATGTTGTATCCAAATGAAATTTGCATCTTTTTTTTCAACAAATAGAGCTTTCTTTTGATGGTATTTGACTGTCTCTGCGATTTTTTTTATTTTTTGCAATATAAATGGAAAAATACTGTCATGTCTTTGGCCTACAAGGAAAAACAGTAATATCTTCTGGACTTGTAATTCAAATATTGTCCACTAGATGTCACTCTTAACACAGGACTGTCGATGGGCAAGTTCTATGGTAATGTACATTTCCTGTTGTGTTATTGAAAACTGTCTTCACTTCCTATCACCACTCTATCATCTCTTTTCCACTGGACAGTCCACATGGAGTCAGCTAAGCCTGCACCACATGTTTCCTAAGTCCCAATCCTCCTGGGACAGCATCGCTGTTATGATAAAGACTGTTTATCTATATGCCTAGTATACATTTGTTTGTGTGTTTATATAATTCTTATGTGTTCATTTATTTGTTTATCTCTAGTTTCACCATTATTCATACGCATCGTATATGGCCACCACCTGTTTGTCGTAATAAAGATCCAAAGTTACAGACAGTCTGGTAATTTAGGATGCAAGGTTTAAGCTGTATGTTGAGCTACATATATACCAGGGGCAAATGTGTAGTGAGAACAGAACAAAGACCGAAAATTTTTTTTTTTTCTTCAATTATTTTTATTGAGTTTTACATAAGCATACAGGTTTCAATATCATACAATGAGTAAGCATCGTTAAAGTAAGTACAAATCAAACATGACACTAGTGTAACAGTGCGTAATACAGTTGGTAAAGTCAGATATAAAGAACTACACAAGAGCGAAAAAAAAAAACAAGAAAAAAAAGACGTAGATGAACCCAATGGCAAGTAATTCTTGTAGTACTGGGTGTTTATAGTAACTCACTCCATCATTGTGCTGCTCTCCGGTAGGTCATCCCTATTGGGAACACTTGTGGCCTACCCGGGAAAGCACTTAGTACCCAAGTACTACAAAGTAGGCAATGTGTCAGCTACGAACTAGGCATAAGAACAAGTAAACATCTGAGAATAACACATTAAAAGCAGTGAATAAGATGATTCACAGTAAGGGAACAGCTTTGGGACTGGACGACCAAGGGAGCCAAGCCTTCCTAACTTTGGTAGTCTGGCCTGTAGTAGTAGCCATAATGCACTCGTGTGAGAAGTGGAGGTTAACTAGGTCTACTACCTGGGCCACCACTGGGGACTCCTCCGATTTCCATCTTCGGGTAATACATAGTCTGGATGCTAATAATATATGGGACGTAACACATCTGAAAGGTGGCGGTATGTTGTCTATTGTTAAACTGAGTAGAGCCATCTCAGGAGTAGGAGCAAGTACTGTTCCAATAGTAGAGGATAGGAGTCGGAACACATCCATCCAAAACGATTGGATCTTTGGGCAGGACCATAGAGTATGGAGAAGGTCACCTGTGGCGGAAGAGCAACGCCAGCAGAGATTGGAGGTTTTGGGATCAAAGGCGGCAATTCTGGCTGGAGTCATGTACCAACGCAGCGTGATTTTTTGTGTGAGTTCCCACAGGGCGGAGCATTTAGTGAATCTATATGAGGCGCTTAGGGCGGAGGACCATTGGTCCTCGGAGAAAGAATGAGAAAGTTCAGATTCCCAGCGGGCGTGGGCAGGCAATTTGGTGAAGCATAGTTTGTTTTGGAGGGCATTATAGAAGTGTGATATGCCTTTGAGTTTGGGTTTCTCAACTGACAGGAACTCTAACGTTTGAGTCGGGACTACATACAAAGGGAGAGGGATTGTCTTCAGGTAGTGGGAGATTCTCAAGTAGGTAAAAAGCTCAGAGTCTGGGAGGTGAAATTCTATCTGGAGTTGCGGAAAAGGTTTGAGGTTCTTTCCCTGGAGAATGTTCTGCAAAGAGGAAACCCCTCTAGATGTCCATCCGGAGACGGATAAGTCAGGAGATATGAAATGAAGGGATTCTAAGGGTATTTGGGGGGTAGAGGAGGAAGAGTCCCCCACTATACGAGCGGTAAATTTGCTCCAGGCTAGCGCTGTAGCTTTCATGGTTGGAGGGAGGGAGGCGGGGATCTTCAGATTTAACGGGATGCCAAACACCCAAGCCTGTAAGTTCTTGTGGTGAAGGAAGGAGAGTTCTATTTGTGCCCAAAGGGTCTCAGGGTGGGTACGAAGCCAGTCCTTCATCTGGGCGAGAATGGAAGCTAAGTAATAGTCACCAAATTCAATAGAACCGACACCCCCTGCCAATTTATTTTTAATAAGGTTAGAATGTGCACATCTGGGTTTTTTGCCCTTCCAGAGCAGGGCATTAAGGACTGTTTGTAAGGATTTAAAGTACGATAGAGGGATCGGGATAGGTAACGTTCTAAATAGGTAGAGAATCTGTGGGAGACACATCATCTTAAAGGCCGCTAACCTGCCTGACCAGGAGAGTTCATGTTTAGCTATCTGCAAGGATTCTTGCCGTATTTTGAGGAGAAGTGGGAGGAAGTTGGATGAAAACAATAGCTTAGTAGCCCTGGTTAACTTAATACCCAAGTAGGAGATATCTTTTTCAGCCCATTGAAAATCATATTGCATTTGGAGTAAATTCTTAGTAGTGGCATCAAGATGCAAATCCAGAATGTATGATTTGGTTGCATTGACTTTATAGTAGGATATTCTACTAAACCATGTAAGTAATTTGTGTACCTCTGCCAAGGAAGAAACCGGGTTCGTGAGGATCAGTATCACATCGTCAGCGAACAAGCTGATTTTGTGCGTGGTTTGATGTATTCGTAATCCCGAGATTGTCGGGAGGGTTCGGACATGCGTCGCAAGGGGTTCCATCAACAAATTAAAAATGAGGGGGGATAGAGGGCATCCCTGACGGGTACCGTTGGTAATTTTGAAGGGACGGGATATCATATTCTCTGCAAAAACCTGGGCCGAGGGGTTGGAGTAGAGTGCCATAATGGCGTTGAAGATTAGGCCAGTAAACCCAAACTTCTGCAGAACTGAGGCAAGGTAGGTCCAGTGTACCCTGTCGAACGCCTTCTCTGCGTCTAGAGAAAGAAGCAGAGAAGGCGTTCCTGTAGATTCAGCGTAGTGGATTAAATCGATCAAACGTCTAGTGGCGTCAGACGCCTGGCGGCCTGTAGTAAATCCGGACTGATCTCTATGGATGAGAGAGGGCATGATTTCTAGAAGTCTCAGGGCTATAGCCTTAGAGTACAATTTGATATCCAAATTGAGGAGTGATATTGGGCGAAAGTTTTGGGCAACGGACGGGTCCTTCCCTGGCTTAGGTATGGTAACAATAAGTGCCTTGAGCATTTCTGGATCAAAACATGAAGAGGAGGCAGCGCAGTTAAATATTTCAACTAGATGAGGTACTAAGTGATCGGAGTATGTTTTGTAGTATTCTCCCGAGTAGCCGTCTGGGCCGGGGGCTTTGTTGATGGGTAAAGCTCGAATCGCTCTGCGTATTTCTTGGGCCGAAAAGGGAGCGTTTAATGTTAGAAGCTGGTCTTGGGTAATAGAGGGAAGGCGTACTTTGTCTAGGAAATCATTGATGTCGTCTTTAGTGGGTTGGGGCGTCAGTCGGTCAGTGTTTAGGTTGTACAAGTCACCATAATAGTCGCTGAATGCATTTGCGATGTCCTGGGGGTTAGTCAGCAAGGATTGGGTATGGGGGTGGAATAGTTTATGAATTTTGGACTTAACACGTCTACCTTTCAGACGTTGAGCCAGGCGCTTACCCGCCTTATTGGAGGTGGAGTACATGGTAGCTCGAAACTTACGATGTAAATAGTCATGGGATTGGAGCAATAAAGAACGGAGTTCCTGACGTAGAGAGGAAAGTTGGTCAGAGATAGGCAAATGTGGTGATGCTTTGTGGAGTGAGTCAAGGGCCTGGATCTTAAGAGTAATTTCATCTATGCGCTGCGTCCTCTTCCTTTTATGAACAGCAGATAATTTCATCAGAACACCTCTCATAAATGACTTGTGGGCCTTCCACACTACCACTGGGTCAGCCACAGAACCTTTGTTGAGCTCAAAGAATTCTTTGATGTGACTAGCAATATCGGAGGAGTAATCTTTATGTTGGAGTATAAAGTTATTCACCCTCCATAAAAATGAGTTATGTTTCTGAATCGCATCTCCAATAGATATTGTAATTGGGGAGTGGTCTGACCAAGTGGCGGCGTGAATCACCGATGTTGTAATGTTTTGTAACACCCACTTATCTGCCAGTACTAAGTCGATGCGCGAGTAGGAATTAAAACGAGGAGAATAGTATGAATAGTCCTTCTCTGATCCATGGTGGCACCTCCAAACATCATAAATGTCATTCACCGCCATGAGGTGTTGTAGTGGGGATGGTCTCCTCTTAGTGGGAGATGTGGAGTCCAGGGAGATGTCTGGCACTAGGTTGAAATCGCCGCATATGATGAGACGACCCCTCCTGAGGGGTTGAGCAGTTCTAAGGACCTTTCGTAAGAATCGAATTTGATGCACATTTGGGGCATAGATGTTGATCAATGTGTATACCTGATCGTCGATTGAGCACACCAAAATTATGTAACGACCTTCGGGATCGACAGACACTTCTAATTGTCGAAAGTTCAAGGAGTCCCTGACTGCAACTAGGACACCCCTGGATTTAGAGGAGTGAGAAGAGTGGTACATTTGTGAAAAGTTACGATGAGTGCAAAGCCTCCAATCAGATTGAAGTAGGTGAGTTTCTTGTACAAAAATCAGATCACTTTGAAGAGCTTCAACAGTCCTCCAGAGTGAGCGTCTCTTGACTGGGTGATTCAGTCCGTTAACATTTAGTGAGAGGAGTGAGAGTGGCATGATGGCGCCAAGTGTGCCGGTATAAAGGGAGAGAAAAAAAACTTACAATTAGATGTAGCACCCAGGCAAACGGAATCTGAGGAGCAGCCAGTGGCGGTCAGATGTCGGTGGTATCCAGCAGTCCTGTAGTATAATTAGGGCACTGTGAATCAAAACAAAGAGTCAAATATCTGAGGGAACTATCGGCCAAAAGGGAGAACACAGGGGCCACGGGATCACCAGGAGGAGCAGGAAGATCACTTTTACAGTTGAAAATAAGGAATCTGACTAGGTGGTCCTAGAGAGAGATACAAACACAAAAAGAAAAATAACAAAATAAAATGCTGACCAGAGGTCGTGTCACACTAGTGGTAAAACAGAGGGTGAGCTAACTGCTCAGAAAAAAAACCCTCTACTTGGGGGTTAACGAGAGTCCAAGCTCGAATGGACAGCTGGATAAAAAACAAACAAACAGAAAATAGATAAAATAAACCAAAACCGATCATCAGGGCCCAGGGGAACGGGCATATCAGGCATTTCAATGCAATGTGCCTGTAGGGTAAATCTAAGTGGAACTTCAGGACATTTCGTCAGCTGATAGAGCCGCAGTACTGCGAGCGGTGTTTCTGTAGGATCTCTGCGGAAGGGGTGCCGGTGGATCTGTGATAATGCCCCAAGCTTGGAGTAGTTTTAGGCCCTTCTCAAGATCGTTGATGACATGAGATCTGTCGTCTTTGGTGACGAGTAGTGTTGCTGGGTACTTCCATTTATATGGTATCTTATGGTTTTGTAAACCTTTGGTCACTGAACTCATTTGTCTGCGGAGCTGGAGAGTATACTTGGAGAGGTCAGGCAGAAGTTGTACTTCCGTGAATGGAGGCGGGAGAGGTTTTCTGGCTTTGAGGCCTATCATTAGATTTTCTTTGATATGAAAGAAATGTATTCTCATCAGAATGTCTCTTGGTACTGAGGCTGCTAGATGGGATGGTTTGGCAATTCTGTGGATCCTATCTATTAGGAGATCTCTGGGGGGTGCATCAGGCAGTATCAAGTGTATGAGCTCTCTCGCATACTTGGGTAAATCAGCAGGTAATATGGATTCTGGAACCCCTCTCAGTTTAATATTATTGCGGCGGGATCGATCTTCTAAATCAGATAACTTCGCACGCATCCATTTCTGATCTTCTTTGATGTCATCACACATACAGGGAGTGCAGAATGATTAGGCAAATTAGTATTTTGACCACATCATCCTCTTTATGCATGTTGTCTTACTCCAAGCTGTATAGGCTCTAAAGCCTACTACCAATTAAGCATATTAGGTGATGTGCATCTCTGTAATGAGAAGGGGTGTGGTCTAATGACATCAACACCCTATATCAGGTGTGCATAATTATTAGGCAACTTCCTTTCCTTTGGCAAAATGGGTCAAAAGAAGGACTTGACAGGCTCAGAAAAGTCACAAATAGTGAGATATCTTGCAGAGGGATGCAACACTCTTAAAATTGCAAAGCTTCTGAAGCGTGATCATCGAACAATCAAGCTTTTCATTCAAAATAGTCAACAGGGTCGCAAGAAGCGTGTGGAAAAACCAAGGCGCAAAATAACTGCCCATGAACTGAGAAAAGTCAAGCGTGCAGCTGCCAAGATGCCACTTGCCACCAGTTTGGCCATATTTCAGAGCTGCAACATCACTGGAGTGCCCAAAAGCACAAGGTGTGCAATACTCAGAGACATGGCCAAGGTAAGAAAGGCTGAAAGACGACCACCACTTAACAAGACACACAAGCTGAAATGTCAAGACTGGGCCAAGAAATATCTCAAGACTGATTTTTCTAAGGTTTTATGGACTGATGAAATGAGAGTGAGTCTTGATGGGCCAGATGGATGGGCCCGTGGCTGGATTGGTAAAGGGCAGAGAGCTCCAGTCCGACTCAGACGCCAGCAAGGTGGAGGTGGAGTACTGGTTTGGGCTGGTATCATCAAAGATGAGCTTGTGGGGCCTTTTCGGGTTGAGGATGGAGTCAAGTTTAACTCCCAGTCCTACTGCCAGTTTCTGGAAGACACCTTCTTCAAGCAGTGGTACAGGAAGAAGTCTGCATCCTTCAAGAAAAACATGATTTTCATGCAGGACAATGCTCCATCACACACGTCCAAGTACTTCACAGCGTGGCTGGCAAGAAAGGGTATAAAAGAAGAAAAACTAATGACATGGCCTCCTTGTTCACCTGATCTGAACCCCATTGAGAACCTGTGGTCCATCATCAAATGTGAGATTTACAAGGAGGGAAAACAGTACACCTCGCTGAACAGTGTCTGGGAGGCTGTGGTTGCTGCTGCACGCAATGTTGATGGTGAACAGATCAAAACACTGACAGAATCCATGGATGGCAGGCTTTTGAGTGTCCTTGCAAAGAAAGGTGGCTATATTGGTCACTGATTTGTTTTTGTTTTGTTTTTGAATGTCAGAAATGTATATTTGTGAATGTTGAGATGTTATATTGGTTTCACTGGTAAAAATAAATAATTGAAATGGGTATATATTTGTTTTTTGTTAAGTTGCCTAATAATTATGCACAGTAATAGTCACCTGCACACACAGATATCCCCCTAAAATAGCTAAAACTAAAAACAAACTAAAAATTACTTCCAAAAATATTCAGCTTTGATATTAATGAGTTTTTTGGGTTCATTGAGAACATGGTTGTTGTTCAATAATAAAATTAATCCTCAAAAATACAACTTGCCTAATAATTCTGCACTCCCTGTATCAATCACTCCATTAACCGTGGATACACAGTCAGACATGTTCTCTTCCAGCCTAGTTACTCTGTCATCTAGAGAATGTATATCTGCATTAACTTTATAGAATAGGGAGGAGAGATCAGACATCAGGGAAGTTTGTAGGGACAATAGCATGTCCTTTAGTGTGGAGTCTAGTACTGGTTGGCCTGAGGTAGGGAAAGAGGCCATGGATGAATGTAGGGCCTGGTTCGATGTGAGGGGGTTGAAAGCCGGGGCCTCGATTTCAGCCTGGTCCGCGCGGCGAGGCGGCGTATCCAGCCGCATTTTTGCTTTGGCCGGGCTACTCGTGAGCGGGTCACTCTTAGGTGTTCGACCCAGGGTCTCAAGGGGCGGTGGGAAGGACCCATCTGCCTGTATGTCATCCGGCAGATCAGTGTACGAGCGCCGCAGCGCGGCGTGGCCGGCGCCATCTTGGGATTCACTCACCCTCTCTGCCGGCTTGAAGGCGAATTCCGTCAATTTCTGGGGCTTGTAGTCGGAGAATCGCTTCCGCGAGGAGGTCGCCATGGTCCGGGAGGGTTCCTGTAGCAGAGTGATCGTAAGTTGGTTTCCCTAATAGGCTGTAGTAGCTGTAACGTTCCCCTGGGCTGACGAGCGAGGTATTCAGGCAGCTGCTTCCATCGCCGGCCGGCCACGCCCCCCAAGACCGAAAATTTTGAAAAAAATATATATCTTCAACTTTTTGTTAAAAAAAATTAAAGTACAATAAACTCAATTGTAGTCATGCATTTAGGCCAGATTGTTTCCAGTCATATGTCTTTGGTAACCCACTTATAATTATGGGCATACATGCATACATGTGATGGTGAAATCACCTTCTACAGCGCTGGATTCGCTGATTTACGTATCGTGGGAGAAAACGCTGTTGCTGTCAAGATAAATAAATCCATGCTGGAGCTGAATGGCGTACCTGAAAACAAAAAAATGGTTAATAATAAAACACAGTAAACAGTAAAGAAAAAAATAATTACATACCTGAACAATAACAATAAAACATTGGAGTTAAGCATAGAATACAGTAAAAAAAAGAGCAGAACAACAGAGAGAGAGAATAGAGAATGAACAATAAAACAACAACTATTTTTGGTGTTTTTATTAAAAAAAATATGTTTTTTTTTATTTATTTTTTTACACTTTTATTTGTAACTGTAACTGTAATCCCGCGTACACACGATCGGTCAAACCGATGAGAACGGTCTGATGGACCATTTTCATCAGACCAAACCGATTGTGTGTGTGGACACCATTGGTTATTTATCCATCGGTTACAAAAAAGCAAACTTGTTTTACATTTAACCGATAGCAAAACACGATCGTTTGTAGGCACGACCATCGGTTCAAAATCCATGCATGCCCAGAATCAAGTCGACGCATGCTTGGAAGCATTGAACTTTATTTTTTTCAGCATGTCGTTGTGTTTTACGTCACCGCGTTCTGACACGATCATGTTTTTAACCGATGGTGTGTAGGCACGACTGACCGTCAGTCAGCTTCATCGGTTAACCGATGGAACAATCCATCAAACCGTTCTCATCGGTTTGACCGATCGTGTGTACAGGGCTTAATGGTTTGGTTCCAGCTTCGGGTCTCTCAAAATGTGAAGGCATCTTGGGAGACCCTATGAAAGTGTGTCCTAGTCTGTGCAGTACTGTGCCCTATGCTAATACTCCACTAGTGTATGGTAGTGTTCAAAACATTCACCAATGCAAAGACCAGGTTGGTCAGGAGGGACAATAATAGCAGGTGTCACGTGTATATACGCGATTGCTACAGACACAACATTTTCTTTGGCGGGCTCGTTGGATAATGGTACCAGAAAGGATATACGGAAAATGCCTCTTATGTAGCCGGCTTACTGCATTTGCATTGGGAAGGTGGAGCACAGTACCATCTGGAAACAGAAGGGCTGTGATGATATTTTCCTGGAATTTAACCACTTAAGAGCCCCTTCACGCCGATATAAGTCGGCAGAATGGCACGGCTGGGCACATCCACGTACCTGTACGTGGCCCTTTATGCCCAGCCGTGGGTACGCGCTCGCGCGCTGCAGGCGCGTGCATGCGAATTGGTCCGAAGCTCTGGGACCGCGGGACTCGCAGACTTGATCGCCGCTGAAGTCCGGTGATCGGTCCCTGGAGCTGAAGAACGGGAAGTGCCGTGTCTAAACACGGCTTCCCTGTTCTTCACTGTGGCGTCCGCATTGATTGTGTGTTACCTTACATAGGGAGTCACACCTACAGCCACACCCCCCTACAGTTAGTAACACAAATGAGGTCACACATAACCCCTTCAGCGCCCCCTTGTGGTTAACTCCCAAACTGCAATTGTCATTTTCACAATAAACAATGCATTTTAAATGCATTTTTTGCTGTGAAAATGACAATGGTCCCAAAAATGTGTCAAAATTGTCCGAAGTGTCCGCCATAATGTCGCAGTCACAAAAAAAATCACTGATCGCCGCCATTAGTAGTAAAAAAATAAAAAAAAATAAATAAAACTATCTCCTATTTTGTAAATTGACGCACTATTTATGTTTATAGCACAAAAAATAAAAACCACAGAGGTGATCAAATACCACCAAAAGAAAGCTCTATTTGTAGGAAAAATTTGTTTTGGAGCAATGATGCACAACCACGCAATTGTCAGTTAAAGCGACATAGTGCCAAATCGCAAAACCTGGCCGGGTCCTTTAGCTGCCTAAAGGTCCGGGTCTTAAGTGGTTAAGGAAGGATCCAGTTTGTCCTGAAAGCTTCAGGCCGAACTGTTCGCCCATCCCTAATAGTGTACACCAATAAAAATATACCTTAAACATTACAAAACTTTGCACTCAGTAAGACTTATAATGCTCACTTGCCTGAATATGAATATGCATTTAGAGGAACATATACTGTATGTAAATAATATGAATGTTTCAATTGAAAAAACTATCACAAATCACAGTCAATATGGATTTATGTATACATTCTGAATCTGTAATGTGCATGCAGACATTCCTGATATATGAAACAACTTCTAAATGTTGTTTGGAAATAAAAAAGCATTGATTGATAAATAATTAGCTTTTGAACCACCTTTTAAAAGGAGCCCACCTGTGTGCAATTAAAGTGTATTAATCTTTGGGAATGAAAACTTTTTTTTTTTGCAATTAATGGGCAAGGTATTGGTTTATTCTGCTTCTGATCTGTATACACATTTTTGCCAGCTGTTATGGAGATATGTTTATAAACATGTTCACCTTTCAGTCTCCATTCACATCTGCACATTTTAGGAACACACTCAGAAGCGCGTGTTTTCACATGTGTTACTGGAACACGCAAAAAATACGCTTGCAGTGCCATTGATTGTTAATGGCATTCCAAACGCTGTTGGAAAAAAACAAATTTTGTCAAATGCGGCAAAACGCTCAGTAAAAAAATCTTTATGCCGAAAACGTACAGGCTCTTCCTTTGGAGCATTTGTTTAGGACAGTCCACTCAAGTGAATGAGTCATCTTATGAGTGTTGCGTGAAAAGACAGAAAAAAATACATAAAAATATGTGTTTTCGTGCCATGCACAGATATAAATGGGGCCTCAGAGCTACTGGCTAATAGACATGTGCACACCTAAATATTTTGTTTCGTAATTTTGTTTATATCTGAAAAATACATTTATTTAGTTACTCCCGAAATTCGTTTTAATTTATTTTGTTTTTCGTTAAAAAAATGCATTCATCCAAAAATCCAAATTAAGGTTTAATCTGTCATTGAAGGCTTATGGGGCCAGATTCAGGTACATCTGCGCATTATTGTACCGGCGTAGCGCACCGCCTTTACGTTAGACTTGCGCAATGTAGCCGCGCAATCACCCTATTCTCGTCGCTTTTACGCAGAAATTTGCGCCTGCGTAACGTTATTTCAGAGGCGTAAGGCGGAGTAGTACAAATTGGGAAGGACGTGGGCGTGTTACATTGAAATGAGCCGTGACCCCATGCAAATGAAGGGCCGGCCGGCTCGCGCATGCGCACTTGAAGCAGACCATGTCAGCACCTCTATGCGCATGCTCACAACTCGGGAACGGCGCAATCAGTGAAATTGGAAATGGACTAGGGCAAAATCATAAACTACGCAGACAGCATAAATAAACACACACAAACGCACTTCCATTGCAAAAGTACATCCCTTTGTATCCCTCCCTATACAGCAAGGTGCTTTTGTTCCGTTGTTAGTTGCGTTGTGATTTGTATTTGTCAGATTTGTGATTTAGTGTTTGTTAGAAGATCTTTGAAAGTGATTTTTGATAAGTGTTTGTGAGATATTTTGTTTGATATTTTTCTGTTTGTTTGTTTTCTTGCTTGATTGGTCGTGCTTGTTTTTGTGAGTGTTTTTTGTTGACTGGGAGTGATTTTTGGTCAGAGTATGACTGAAAGGAAGAGCAAATTAAATTTTTCTTTGAGGGAGAAACAAATTCTTGCCCGTGCCATTTCCGATTATGGGCGTTTCCTCCATGGCCCGGACAGTGCCAACACCACCCCGGCCAGGAAGAGAGAGATTTTGGACATGATCACTGACCAGATGAATTCAGCGGGGGAGGGGGAGACACGGAACCGGTCTGGGATTGAGAAAAAGATTAATGACCTCCGGCGTCTGGTCAAAAAGAAGCTGGCCAGAATGCTTGCCCATGCCAGGGGCACAGGAGGGGGCCACCATGCCGTGTTAGGCTGACAGCGGAGGAGCGTGCGGTGGCCCAGACCTTTCATAGACAAGAAGTGGAGGGCCTGCCTGGCTATGACTCAAGTCATGAAGGCGTGATGCCAGGTAAGGTTTTTTTTTCTATCAGGTGTGTAGCATGTGTGGGGGAGGGGGTGAAAGGGAATATGTGGCAAGTGTGTGGATCCTCCAACCTGTGAATGTTTTATGTCATCCACAGATGTGCAGGAGGGTGCTGGGCAATCTGGCCTGACCGCACCTTCCCCAGGACAGCAGCCTAATGAGGCCCCCCCGACAAGGCCGGAGTCCGTGGAGGAGGTTGGGAGGAGGAGGAGGTTGTGGAGGAGGAGGTTGAGGAGGAGGAGGAGTCCATGTCAGGCACTGGACTACTGTTTTTGGAGGACTCTTTCCCTCTGGCTGGCAGCAGCCAGCCATCCCTAAGGTGGAGCCCCCCCTCCTCCCCCAACATGGCTCCCCTCCCAAGGGCCTCCCCTTCTCCCCGGCCACAAGCATCAGCTGGAGGCAGGAAGGCGACCCAGAAGACCAGGGGGGTGGCCGATTTCCTGCCCGCCACTGTGAGAAGGGACCAGTTCCTCCAGACCGCCATCTGGGACAGGTCAGCCAGACATTGGTGCGGATGGAGGAGAGCCTGTCCTCCATCAAGGATATGCTTGGGAACCTGGACTGCCACTCCTGGGCTTTCACAAACTGCCTTAACGACCTGCAGACTACATCAGCAGGCGTTGGGCAGGATGTGAGGGCCCTTACCCAGGCTATCCAGGCCAACACGGCAACACTAGGTGCTGCCCTGGACAGAATAGCCGTGGCCTTGGAGGGCAGGCTGCCAGGTGGGCAGAGACCAGGGGCTGCTCCTCATTCCCCGGTTTACCCCCCCTCCCCATGAGTCAACCCTGAGGAGCCGGGGCCGTGGCCGGGGGCGCCCTAGGCGTGGCTCACGTCAAGGGCACTAATTTGTTTTTCCCCTTTTTTTTGGCCCTTTTTTTTGGCTGGAAATTTTTTGATTTTGCTGGTATTTTATTATTTTTTTTTGGGTTGTGAATGCTGTTTGAATGTGGGGGTGACATTCCTGCCGGAAAAGGGGTGTCACCCTCAATTTTGGTGGAGAAGGGTTCCCCAGGACCAGGCAGAAGTGATCCCCAGGTCTGTGTGAATGGTGTATGAATGTACAGTGACATAATTGGAGCCTTGGCGTGGCGTTGCTGCTCACAAGTCCTGCATGGTGACTGGTGCCAATCCAATTTGATGTGGATGTGGGGTGTGTGTGCTAGGGACCACAGTGGTGTGCATGCATGCATTCTCATTGTGCCATGATTAATGTGTGTGTTTAACGTGCAAAGATGCCCAATGTGAGCTGTCTCCTGGCTGCTCTTCCCTCAGAAGACGGGGTATCCTCGGTTAGGGGGGGATTGTCTGGTTCAGGGGTCAGGTCATCACGTAGGTCAATCTGCAGGCCCTTTCTCAGTGCGAAGTTGTGCAGCAGGCAACAGGCACCGATGATATGGCACACGAAGTTTGGGGAATACAAGAGGGTTCCCCCAGACTTATCCAGGCATCGGAAACGTGACTTCAGGAGGCCAAAGGTGCGCTCCACCACTGCACGTGTTTGGGCGTGGGCTTGATTGTATCTTTCCTCTCCTGGGGTTTGGGGGTTCCGGATAGGAGTCATGAGATGGCGTCCCAGTGGATATGCAGAGTCACCTGTAAGGGAAAAGACAGGAGGATGTTAGTCATGCATGTGCCCCTTGTGATGTGTGCATCATGGGGGGGTACAGTCATGCCTGCCACCCATGTCACTCACCAACCAGCCAGGTGTCCCCATACATGTTCTGATCGAATTCCATTCGGATGGGGCTCTGATTGTATATGTAGCTGTCATGGCTGGACCCTGGGTGTTTGGCACGGACGTGCCATATGAGGCCTTGGGCATCGACTATCACCTGTACGTTGATGGAATGCCAATGCTTCCGATTGCGGTACATGTGCTCTGTCTCCTGGGGGGGCTGGAGTGCCACATGTGTGCAATAAATGGCCCCCACGGTGCGTGGGAATCTGGCAATTCTGTAGAAATCTGTCATTGCCTTCAGCTGCAGGTCCTCAGTGGTGGGTTTGATGATTTGGTTGGCCATGCGTCTGAGGATTGCAGGGACAACCTGGTGAACACATCTGCTCATGGAGGATTGTGACATCCCAGCCACCACTCCACTTGGCAAGGAAATGGAGTGTTGCCATGACCTTGACCAGTGGCTGCACTGCATGTGAGCGGTGTGTTGGGCTGGTGATGTCCTCCTGCAAGGTTGTGGTTAATTCCAGGATGGCATGAGGGGTGAATCTGAAGATGCGATACACCTCAGAATCACTCATACCAAAGAGGTCTATGCGTGTGCGGTATATCCTCTCCCGTGCCATCCTCCGTGCCCTCTTTGCTCATCTAAAGTCAGTAGTATAGCTATGCGCGACGATGCCCCTGGCATGTTGGCATAAAGATTGTTGTGCAACACGTGTGACTGCTGAGCTCCTTACTAACGGTGTTGCTTTATCTGACATGTAGACGATTTTTCTCTTTTTAGACCAGCTTTTATATGGTCTAATTTTAGACAGGACATTTTTCTGTTGCGCACACTGCGTAGTCTGCGCTTCCCCAACGTTCGTTTGTGGATCCCCGTAAGTCCCTCATTAGCATATTTGACTAGCAAATCAATGGTCTGTCTAGCGCAGTTTTGCGCGATGGATGCTCCTGTCTAACGAAATTACGCTGGACAAAAAAAAGTAGATTTCTTGCGTATCTCGTTTTGGGGATGCCGTGCATCGAAACGCACGCACACATTTAGACTTACGCCGCGTATCTCCTGTTACGCAGGCGTAATTTCTCTCTGAATCTGGGCCATGGTGTCTATCGAATGTTCTAAGAAAAAAAAAAAGAAGGTTCTACTGAATCTTTAAAAAAATAAAAAAAATTGACTCTTCATGTCTCTCTATGTCGAATCTTCATGTCTCTCTATGTCGAATCTGTCATTGAAGGCTTTTGGTGTCTGTCGAATGTTCTAAAAAAAAAAAAAGATCCGAAAGAATCTAAAAAACATAAATAAAAAAAATGTACTCTTCATGTCTCTCAATGTCGAACCTTCATGTCTCTCTATGTCGAAATTTTTCTCTCTATGTAGAATAATATTGGACTAATAGAGTTAAGGTTAGGCACATTCAACCACAATGAAAACGAAAATAAAGCATTTGTTTATGTCGGATCTTTCGGTTTTCATTTTCTGTGCTTTCGTTATCGCTTGTTAAAATGATTACGAAAATACCTGAAATTCGGATGAAAATGCAATCGGACGAAAATGAATGCACATGTCTACTGGCTAACAGTGCAGCTGCTGGCTCTTAATCCCTACTGACAATTCAGCAGTGTTAATATTGATGATTAAAATATTTTCGTCAGTTAAATTAATACTATTTTAGTCGACTAAAGTACAACTAAAACTAAAACAATTCAGATGACTAAAATACGACTCAAACTAAAATTACATTTTAGTCAAAAGACTGAAGTGCAACTAAAACTAATATGCCATTTTAGTCAAAAGACTATGACCTATCGACAATCGGCAAAATCTTTAGTGCATTTTAAAACCTTAATACCACGAATAATAAACATGTTATTTTTACTCCAGGAGTATATAATGTTTAGCAGTTCTAAAGAAATAATGCATTACAATTTAACTAAATCCATTCAATTTTAGTAGACTAAAATGTACTGGAGATTTTAGTCGACTAAAATACGACTAAAACTAAAATGGTATTTTAGTCAAAAGACTAATTGCGACTAAAATTAAAATGAGACTATAACTATAACTAAATCGAAAGTTGATGTCAAAATTAACACTGCAACTCAGGTCTTTTGACTGCTAAATTTGACCTGTATATCTAGGCATCAATGACCTTTGGGCGCAAGAGGAAATCATGTTATTAAAACATTACATTTTATTATATAAAACAGCTTTTTTATAGATATGAGCCCATTCATTTGTTGTTCATCTAATTCTAGTTAAAGGATCACTAAAGACATTTTTTTTTTTTTTTAGCTAAATAGCTTCCTTTACCTTACTGCAGTCCTGGTTTCACGTCCTCATTGTTCATTTTTGCTTTGAAGTTGCTGTAATTCTGCTCTGATCTCCACACTTCCTGCTCATCTATCTCCTTATGAAAAATCTCATGGCAGCTTTTCACTGTGGTCCAAGCTGTCATTACTGTGTGTCTAAAACTCCTCAGATTCATTTTAAAAACAAAACACTGCCCTGTATTTGTTTGTTTTTGTTCTGTGTGTCTCTCTACTTCACAGAAGCATGAAACCAGTTTAAAAATGAATCTAAACTGCAGGCACGTTATATGATTGATTTTTATCTATTTTTAATCGTTTTTAAAAGGAATCAGTTAACTATTATGTCTCTATACCCTGTAAACAGTCATTTCAGCAAAAAAAATGTTTTTCTAGAAGCTTTAAAATAATAAATAGAGCAATATAGGATACAACCTGTTATTACAAGTGTTAGTTAGTGTTTATAACTTGTTGCAATTTTATTTTTCCCCATTCAGAAGTGGTTACCATCTTTTAATGTGGCAGCTTTGCTACTAAGCTGTCAGAATAATATTCATTGCTGTTCTGTAGTGTCATCAAGTTCATTCTCTGAAGGACAGAATAATGTTCATTGCTGTTCTTTAGTGCCATCAATTTCACACTCAGAAGGCCATTTTCAATCCTCTCTGATATACTGTATATATACAGCCATGGCCAAAAGTTTTGAGAATGACTCAGATAATTTTCACAAAGTCTACTGCCTCAGCGCATATGATGACGTTGTGCATATACTTCAGAATGTTATGAAGAGTGATTAGATGAATTGCAATTAATTCAAAAGTCCCTCTTTGCTATGAAAATTAACTTTATCCCATAAAAAAAAAACATTTCCACTGCATTTGAAAAGAAGGCCTCTGCATTTGAAAAGAAGGCCTTAGGGCGCACAAGAAAGTCCAGCAAACGCCAGGACCATCTCCTACAGTTGATTCAGCTGCAGGATCAGGGGCACCACCAGTGCAGAGCTTGTTTAGGAATGGCAGCCGGCCATTGTGAGTTCATCTATGTGCACAGTAAGACAAAGGCTTTTGGAGGATGGCCTGGTGTCAAGAAGGGCAGCAAAGAAGCTACCTTTCTCCAGGAAAAACTAGATCAGGGACAGACTGATATTCTGAAACAGCTACATGGATTGGACTGCTGAGGACTGGGGTAAAGTAATTTTCTCTGATGAATCCCCTTTCTGATTGTTTGGGGCATCTGGAAAAAAACTTGTCTGGTGAAGATAAGCGCTACCATCAGTCCTGCCAACAGTAAATCATTCTTAGGCCAATCATGTGTGGGGTTGCTTCTCAGCCAAGGGAGCAGGCTCATTTACCATTTTGCCTAAAGAATGGTACAAAAACATCCCCCAAGAGCAACTTCTCCCAACCATCCAACAATATTTTGGTGACAAACAAAGCCTTTTCCAGCATGACGGAGCACCTTACCATACGGCAAAAGTAATACCTAAGTGGCTTGGGGAACAAAACATCAACATTTTGGGTCCATGGCCAGGTGATTCCCCAGACCTTATTCCGATTGAGAACTTAAGGGCAATCCTCAAGAGGCGGTGAACAAAAAAACTCACAAATTTTGACAAACCTCAAGCATTTATTATGTAAAAAAAAGGGTTGCCATTGGTCAGGATGTGACCCAGAAGATGATTAACATCATGCCAGGGCAAATTGCAAAGGTCTTGAAAAAGAACATTGGTCAGGATGTGACCCAGAAGATGATTGACAGCATGCCGGGGCAAATTGCAAAGGTCTTGAAAAAGAAGGGTCGATACTGTAAAGAGGGCTCAAAATTTCAAGTCCTGAGCTACTAGCCAGGCCTCAAGGGTTACTCCCCACCAGATGCACCACCCAGCCCACCCGCCCCTAATTTCACCCCTAATTTCGCCCCTAAACAAGCCCTCAAAAATTATCTCATGAAATGACACTTAAATGTTTTTTGCAGAATTAAGGTATAAAAATAAATATTAACAGCAACTGTATCTGTGCCCACCAATGCAGGCAGCCTGTGTCCGCCAAATGCAGCCTGTGTCCATCAAATGCAGCCTGTGTCCACCATGCAGCCTGTGTCCACCAAATGCAGCCTGTGTCCACCAAATGCAGCCTGTGTCCACCAAATGCAGCCTGTGTCCACCAAATACAGCATGTGTCCACCAAATGCAGCCTGTGTCCACCAAATGCAGCATGTGTTCACCATGCAGCCTGTTTTTACCATGCAGCTTGTGTTCACCATGCAACCTATGTCCACCAAATGCAGCGTGCGTCCACCAAATGCAGCATGCGTCCACCAAATGCAGCCTGTGTTCACCAAATGCAGCCTGTGTTTACCATGCAGCCTGTGTTCACCAAATGCAGCCTGTGTCTAAATGCAGCCTATGTCCACCAAATGCAGCCTGTGTTCACCATGCAGCCTATGTCCACCAAATGCAGCCTATGTTCACCATGCAGCCTATGTCCACCAAATGCAGCCTGTGTCCACCAAATGCAGCTTGTGTTCACCAAATGCAGCCCGTGTTTACCATGCAGCCTGTGTTCACCAAATGCAGCCTGTGTTCACCAAATGCAGCCTGTGTTTACCATGCAGCCTGTGTTCACCAAATGCAGCCTGTGTCTAAATGCAGCCTATGTCCACCAAATGCAGCCTGTGTTCACCATGCAGCCTATGTCCACCAAATGCAGCCTATGTTCACCATGCAGCCTATGTCCACCAAATGCAGCCTGTGTCCACCAAATGCAGCTTGTGTTCACCAAATGCAGCCTGTGTTTACCATGCAGCCTGTGTTCACCAAATGCAGCCTGTGTTCACCATGCAGCCTATGTCCACCAAATGCAGCCTATGTTCACAATGCAGCCTATGTCCACCAAATGCAGCCTATGTCCACCAAATGGAGCCTGTGTCAACCATGCAGCCTATGTCCACCAAATGCAGCCTGTGTCCACCAAATGCAGCCTGTGTTCACCATGCAGCCCACCAAATGCAGCCTGTGTCCACTGTGAGGAAATTGTCAATATATGGCCTATAGTATATATATATATATACACAATATATGGTCCATATATCAATACAATACATATTTCCAATATATCAAACATATATCAGCATATTCAGCTTGTTTTATATACAGCTTGGAAATTTACAGAAATGCTTAAATTACTTAAACTGTTAAGAGAGATGTTTTTGAGAGATGCTATGTAACCACAAGATCTTATCAAAATGTTCTTGCTAATGTTATGTGCCACCACAATGTCTGATGTGCTGAATTGTAGAATTGGAAAATATATAAACATCTGCCAAGTTCAAGTCACACATCTTCAGATGGTCAAGACAATGTTGATGATACTCGGTATAAGCAGAGCTTATGGTCAAGGTGTTATATGATTCGCACGTCACAAATGCAATATGTACTTTTGATGACTTTGTAAACTCTGTATAACCTTTTGTTCTTATATAACTGGGGAATTTTTTATAAAGTCAATATATGATTGGATATTGCTGTGGGGAGGGTTTTTAAGTTTGTGGGCGGTATAAGGGAAATTTTGTGGTTTAAGGCTATAAATGTACATGTTGTCGATTGAAATACAAGCATTCCATTAATAACCCATATTGCGTATTGGTTTTATTGGATGCCTGGCTAGCCGAAGGTTCACACATAGACCAAACTTAGGGTGCACCCGACTTCGGAGACAAGGGTCAAAACCCCCGGTTCCTAACAACTGGTGCCGAAACCCGGGAGCTCTCACAGGGACCTCTCGCCGGGACCGAACCAGAGGGAACTGTTATTCAGGTGAGTCTATCCATTTCTTCAATTTTTTTTATGCTGGTTGAGATGTGTCGCTCTCCTGAATACAGTAAGATCCGATAATAAAGTAATATTAGTTGTTGGCAGGTTAGTTAGTTTCAAATAGACCGTTGTGACACGTGGCGACGTGGTTCTCGGCAGGAGCGGCGACTTCGGGGACACGCAGTGGATGGCAGGGCGACGGTGTTTGTAAAATACACGTCATATGTTGGCAGGGTATTTTCAAACGTAAGAACTAGTCTACGTTTGCGTTGGCAGGGAATTTTCAAACGTAAGAACTAGTCTACGTTTGCGTTGGCAGGGAATTTTCAAAGGTAAGAACTAGTCTGCGTTTGCGTTGGCAGGGTATTTTGAAACGTAAGAACTAGTCTGCATTTGCGTTGGCAGGGAATTTTCAAGCGTAAGAAATAGTCTGTGCTTGCGTTGGCAGGGAATTTTCAAGCGTAAGAAATAGTCTGCGCTTGCGTTGGCAGGGGTACCCCCATATACTACCTAATAAAGGTTTTAACCCCCTCATTTCCCCTTAGTTAACCCTTTCACCAGGGATCACCCTATCAGTGTTACAGGTGACGCTGGTTAGTTGGTTTGCTTTTTATAGTCACCCGCCATTGATTATCCAATAAAGGTTTAACCCCCTGATTGCCCGGCAGGTGATATCAGTTAGATTTTAGTGTCAGATAGGGTCTGCATCACCCCAGACAGCTTCAGATTAGTGCCAGTAGCGATAACACCCACACATGCAGCATACACCTCCCATACTGGTATAGTATCTGAACGGATCAATATCTGATCTGATTAGATGTATACTAGCGTCCCCAGCATTTTAGGGTTCCCAAAAATGCAGTGTTAGTGGGATCAGCCCAGATACTTGCTAGCACCTGCGTTTTGCCCCTCCGCCCAGCCCAGCTCAACTAAGTGCAGTATCGATCGATCACTGTCACGTACAAAACACTAAACACATAACTGCAGCATTCACAGAGTCAGGCCCAATCGCTAACAGTTTTTTTGGTAGCGTTGGACTCAGTTGCTGACAGCCTAGGTGCTTTTTTACCTGTAAATCTTACTAGTGTACCAGTAAATTTAGAGCCCAAAATGGCATTAAAAGGTAAACTAGTAAAGAGGCCTACACTTTCTAAACATAGCAGACAGTGAAGTGATTATAGTCCACAGTATCTAGTACAAAGGCATTAATGCCGTCCTGTATGAAAAAAACAGAGGGCCAGATTCACGTACATTGGCGCATTTTTTGACCGGAGTAGCGCACCTCCTTTACGTTAGACCGTCGCAATGTAGAGGCGCAATTAACGTATCCTCGTAGTATTCGCGCAGAAATTTGCGCCGGTGCAACGTAATTTCCGAGGCATAAGGCGGAGTAATTCAAATTGGGAAGGACGTGGGAGTGCTCCATTGAAATGAGCCGTGACCCCATGCAAATGAAGGGCCGGCCGGATTGCGCATGCGCACATGAAGCAGACCATGGTCAGCACCTCTCTGTGCATGCTCACAACTCGGGAACGGCGCAATCAGTGAAATTGGAACTAGGCCCGGTCAACTTAATGAGCTAGGCAGAGAGCTTAAATTGACAGAGACAAACGCCCTTCCTTTGCAATACAGAAAGGGGCTTTTGTTCTGTTGTGTGTTCGCGTTTGTCGGTTAGTGACTTGTGTTTGATATATTTCTTGACTGTTTAGTATAGTGTTTTTTTTTTTTTTTTCTTTTTTTTTTAAAGTGTATTTTGTGCGTGAACTCGAGAGAGAGGAGCCGGACTGCAGGAGTTGGGAGTAGGCAGACCCTCCCCCCGGAGGCAATCGCCATCCTTCTCCATGCCCCCGGTGGCAATGGCGGGTGTGAGGGGGGGCCTCCCACTCACCCCGCCCTACCTGCTCCACTTGGGAGCCCAACTGGGGCCCAACAGGACCCCATCGGGGCAGAGGGACTCCCCCTATGAGGGAGTGAGGGGGCCCGACCCACCAAGCCAGCCCCGTAGGTCCTTCGCCTCTCTTTAGGAGACCGCATGGCCAAAGTGCGTGCGTATTAAACCAATTTTGTGTGCGTGCAAGTGTGGTGGTTTTTGTGGGGGGGGGGGGGGTGGGCGTACTAAGCACAGGCGTACCTTGCATAGCACACCCACCGGGAGCCGGGCTGAGACCACCAAACTCAATTCACATGTAGCCGAGACCGGGATCCGAACCCTTGGCTGCAGAGGTGAACGGCTTGTCAGCGCAGTGCCAATCACGTTGAGCCACCGCAGCTCCCTTTAGTATAGTGTTTTTGATAGTGGTTTGCTGAGTGTTGTTTGGTGACTGTTTTTGATACTTTTTTGCTGTCTGATTTTTGCTGTCTGATTTTGCTGTCTGATTTTTGCTGTCTGATTTTTGCTGTCTGATTTTTGCTGTCTGATTTTTGCTGTCTGATTTTTGCTGTCTGAATTTTGCTGTCTGATTTTTGGTGATTGTTTTGGTTCCAGTTTGTGAGAACATGAGTGAAAGGAAACGAAAGCTACATTTTTATTTAAGGGTGAAGGGCATTCTTGCCAGGGCCATTACACAATATGGCCGTTTTCTGCACGGCCCCGAGAGTGCCAACAGCACCCCGGCCAGGAAGGCACAGATATTGCAGGAAATTACCGACCAGGTAAACACGTTGGGGGGGAGACCCGGACACGCCAGGGGATCGCCAAGAAGATTAATGACCTCCGGCGTGTGGTCTGTGGGAAGCTGGCCAAGATTGCCGCCTATGCCAGGGGCACTGGAGGGGGCCCACCATGCCCTGTTTGGCTGACTGAGGAGGAGCGTACGGTGGCCCAGACCTTCAACAGGCAGCAAGTGGAGGGGCTGCCTGGCTTTGAGTCCAGTCAGGAGCCGTGAGGACAGGTACGTTTTTTTTTTCTATCTGGTGTGTAGCATGTGTGGGGGGGAAGGGAATATGTGGCAAGTGTGTGAATCCTCCAACCTGTGAATGTTTTGTGTCATCCACAGATGTGCAGGAGGGTGCTGGGCCATCTGGCCTGACCGCACCATCCCCAGGACAACAGCCTGATGGAGACCCCCAGACAAGGCCGGAGTCCTCGGAGGAGGTTGAGGAGGAGGAGTTTGAGTTGGAGGAGGAAGGCTTGTCAGGGAATGGCTTGTTTGTTTTGAAGGAGTCTTCCCCTTTGGCTGGCAGCAGCCAGGCCTCCATCAGGGGTAGCCCCTCCCACTCCTCCCCCAACAGGGCTTCCCTCCCAAGGGGCTCCCCTTCTCCCCGGCCATAAGCCTCATCTGGAGGCAGGAAGGCAACCCACAAAACTAGGGGGGTGGCCGAGTTTCTGCCCGCCAACCTGAGAAGGGACCAGGTCCTTCAAAACCGTCATCTGGGACAGGTCAGCCAGACTTTGGGGCGGATGGAGGAGAGCCTGTCCTCCATAAAGGATACACCTGGGGACATGGCCTGCAACTCCCTGGCCCTGATCAATTGCCTAAATGAACATCAGGCTACCACAGCAGGCGTTGGTCAGGATGTGCGGGCCCTCGGCCAGGATGTGAGGGCCCTCACCCAGGCTATCCAGGCCAATATGGCAATGCTCAATGATGGCCTCACTCGAATTGCCGTGGCCTTGGAGGGCAGGCCGCCAGATGGGCAGAGACCAGGGGATGCTCCTCCTTCCCTGGATTACCCCCCTCATGAGTTGGACCTGAGGAGCCGGGGCCGTGGCCGTGGGCGCCCCAGGCGTGGGTCACGCCAGCGGCAGTAGTTTTTTTTTTTGAACAGGTTTTTTTTTTTGCTGGTCATTTTTTTGGGTGCTGGACAATAATTTTTTTTGGGTTGTGAATAATTTATGATTGTGGGGGGTGACAGTCCTGCCAGAAAAGGGGTGTTACCCTCATTTGTGGTGGAGAAGGGTTCCCCAGGACCAGGGAGAAGTGATCCCCAGGTCCGTGTGAATGGTGTATGAATGTACAGTGACATAATTGGAGGCGTGGCGTGGCGTTGCTGCTCACAAGTCCTGCATGGTGGGCTTGTGCCAATCCAATTTGATGAGGATGTGGTGTGTGTGATCTAGGGACCCCACAGTGGTGTGCATGCATGCATTCTCTTTGTGCCATGATTAATGTGTGTGTTTAACGTGCAAAGATGCCTAATGTGAGCTGGCTCCTGGCTGCTCTTCCCTCAGAAGACGGGGTAGCCTCGGTTAGGGGGGGATTGTCTGGTTCGGGGGTAAGGTCATCACTTATGTCAATCTCCAGGCCCTTTCTCGCTGCGAAGTTGTGCAGCATGCAACATGCACCGATGATCTGGCATACAAAGTTTGGGGAATACAACCGGGTACCATGGGGGGTTCCGCATAGAAGTCATGAGATGGGGTCCCAGTGCATATGCAGAGTCATCTTGAAGAGAAAAGACAGGAGTATGTTAGTAGTGCATGTGCCCCTTGTGATGTGTGCATCATGGGGGGAGGCAGTCATGCCTGCCACCCATGTCACTCACCAACCAGCCAGCTGTCCCCATACATGTTCTGTTCGAATTCCATTGGGATGGGGCTATGATTGTATATGTAGCTGTCATGGGTGTCATGGGTGGTGTCATGTGTTGGGCTGGTGATGTCCTCCTGCAGGGTTGTGGTTAATTCCATGATGGCATGAGGGGTGAATCTGAAGATGCGAGACACCTCAGAATCACTCATGCCAAAGATGGCTATGCGTGTGCGATATATCCTCTCCCGTGCCCACCTCCGTGCCCTCCTCCTTCTGCGCTCCTCTAAAGTCAGTAGTATAGCTATGAGCAAGGATGCCCCTGGCATGGTGGCATAAAGATTGTTGTCCTGTAAGTGTGGCTGCTCAGCTCGTCCCTAACGGTGTTGCTTTAGCTGACATGTAGACAAATTGTCTAATTTTAGGCAAGCTTTTATATTGCCTAATATTAGACAAGACGTGCAGCTGATGCGCACAGCGCGTAGCCTGCACTGCACAAACTTACTTTTGTGGATCGCCGTAACTCCCTCATTTGCATATTTGCCTAGCAAATCAATGGTGTGTCTAGCGCATTTTTTGCACGCACGATGCGCCGGTCTAACGAAATTATGTCGGTCGAAAAAGTCTAGATTTATGGCGTATATCGTTTTGGGGATACGGCCTAATGATACGCAGGAGCATATTTCCAATTGCGCAGGCGCACCTCCTGATACTCCAGCCCAAGTGCTTTGTGAATCTGGCCCAGAGTTCCTGGTGAAACATGTCAGATTTGGCATCACGACAGAGACGTCCTATGCATTTCCAATTAAACCTAGTGACAGGATGGACTTTTATGTATGGTATATGCCACTGAGATCAGAAGTCTGAACCACAAATGTTACCTACGTTTATTAACAATAGCCTTGTTATAGGTATGTGTGTGCATGCATGGTTTGAGTGTGATGCAGCTGCTCTTAAACAGACAACGTTGTCTAATTTTAACATGATCTTGGTGTTGGTGGTGGGTACTTGGTCTTGGCCCCTTTTTTTGTATTAATATATTTTTCTAATAAAATGTTTCTCTTATTAAGCAGCATGGTCTGCCTGTGTCTCTTCACAGTGGGAATCTTTCCCCTCTAACCCTTCCCTCAATATATGATCTGGCCCACTGCAAGGTGTTTGAAGGACACTTGAGCTTATCTCTAACCAACAACTGTAGTGCAAGTGCAGTCAAATCTAAAGTTGATTGTACAAAGAATCTTTGTATGATCAGATTGTAACTTGCTGAGGTCTTAAGCTATACTTTTACACATATCAAGACCTCAGCTGTCAAATTGACAGCAAGTCAGGGTAATATACATTTGGGCCTGGACTTAGTCGGAATGGACTGTAGGATGTGCAAGGTATTTCCTCCGTCGTTGGTCCTGAACTTGTTAATATTACTGTATCACAATTAAATGAAGTGTAAGATAGAAATTAAATCTTCACGTGTCAAATAATGAAGTTTTTGGAGTTAAATCGTTTTAGAATACAATATTTACAGACTCGCTAGAAGCATGTAGAAGTGCAGTCTAAGGAGATACGTAATTAACGGTAGCATTACAGCATTTCTATTCGCTTATAAATCCTAATGACTCCAATTTTCTGTATTTTAAATGAAATAGTCTGAGAAGTAGAAAACTTTAATCAGAATAGTTTCTGACAGATGGAAATGAATTAAGTCATGCAATTGAAATACTGCAATGCTTCAATTTCAACAGATTTTTTTTATCATATGTTATGCAGTTCAATTATTTAAGTATTAGAATAAAAATAAAGTGTATTTATTTCCATTATTGTTTTAAAGCAGAGTTCCAGCCTGTATAAAAAAAAAAACTTTTAACTTTAATATAAGGACACATACCTGTGTATGGTTCCCGTGATGTTGGCACCCCAAGCCAACCTGTACATCAGCTTTGGGTGCAGACACCCATATTGTTGGTAAAAGAAACTGACAGTGAAGTCTTCGGGCTTCACAGCAGTTTCCTACTGCGCATGCGCGAGTCGTGCTGTGCATTCTGAATGGTCCTGTCTTCTGGGACACACACAGGTTCCAGAAGGTGGCAGGAGAAAAGAGGAATGCCTGAATAAATCACGGAAGTGACGTACCTCACTGTGGCAACATATTACAGAAGTCTACCTGAAAAATCTCAGAAAATATTGCAAAAAGACTGGGAAAAAAAAGATATCCAAAAATGAGGGGGGTGGACTGCTCAACTGTTTAAAACCTAGTTGCATTAAATCCTGGAACTCTGCTTTAAGTTTTTTAGTAGGAACAGTTAAAACCCTTATGATTTGCTGTTTCCTGTTGAGGAGATTCCCCTTCAATTCCCAGAGATGGAATAGAAAGTGATAAGGAATTTCTACATGGTGAGGGTAATTCCTTTCCTAAACACAGGCTTCTTCTCTCCCCCCCCCCCCAACCACTCCATTTAAAAAAAATAATAATAATCTTTTGGCTACAAGGGAGCATTTATTAATAATAATAAAAAAAAAAATAATAAAAGGGTACATCTCAGAATACCCAACAATAGCTGTTTTTTTTTTTTTTTGCAGACTCTGCAGACTGACTAATTGATATTAATTACTTTACTCCTAGTGCTTCAACAAGGACAATTAAAAAGAGGGTGTGTCCCTCTTAGGCCGCGCACACACGGACAGACATATCCGATGGAAACGGTCCTCGGACCGTTTTCATCAGATATGTCTGCCGGGCTATTTTGGTCCGATGGCGTGTACACACCATCGGATCAAAATCCCCGCCGGCAGACAGCGCGGTGACGTGGCGGTGACGTTGACGCCGCCACGTCACTGCACCAGGAAGTAAACAACTTCCACGCATGCGTCGCATCCATATGACGCTTGTGCGGGAGGATATGTCCGCTGGTGAGTGTACTGACCAGCGGACATATGCGACGGACATGTCCCCGGCGGACAAATTTTAAAGCATGTTTTAAAATTTGTCCACCGGTCAGACATGTCTGCTAGCCCATACACACGATCGGATTTGTCCGCTGAACTGGTCCGTCGGACCAGTTTCAGCGGACAAATTTGATTGTGTGTACGCGGCCTAACTCATTTGGGTTTATTATTAGCATAAACCTGGAAGAAAAAACCTTTGGACAGTACTAAATTTGAAAACGGTTTGCCACCTGCTGGCTACAGATGGTAAAGGTCAAACATTTAAAGAAGATTGAAGAATTATAAGCTTAGTCAAGATATTTTTTTTATTTTACTAAACCCTGCTGCACTTGCACACTGCACACTGGTTTTGAAAAAATAGCTATTACACATTTTTAGGAGATTTATACTGTAGATTTTGTGATTTATTTATTATCTTCAGGCCTGAAAGAATTTCAAGAGAAATACAGTATAAAATATAGCCAACTAACATTTTATAGTTAAATTTTTAGACATCAGGCACTTTATTAAATTTTTAACAGGTTGGTCTATTGTTTTTAACCTGTTGTTTTCAGAGCTTAGTAGCTAAAGCTGAAAATTACACACAGCTAAATGTGTGACTTGCTTCCCCCATTCCCTCTTTCAAAGCAAGCCTTGCTTCATTCAGAGAGAGAGATACCTGGGTTAATTTACTAAAACTGGAGGGTGCAAAATCTGGTGCAGCTCTGCATAGAAACTAAACAGCTTCCAGCTTCCCTTGTCAAAGCTTAATTGAACAAGCTGAAGTTAGAAGCTGGTTGGCTACCATGCACAGCTGCATCAAATTTTGCATTCCCCAGTTTTGATAAATAAACTCCCTTGAGTCTGAAGGCAAATGGCCTTTTCTGAATCTTGCCTTTACAAATCCTGGCAATGCCCTGGGACCCCATCATGGGTGCACTCTGTATTAAATTTTTTAATTGACAATTTTATTAAATTTTCCATTTTACAACTAGATAAGAAAAAGGGGAATCAAACGAGATGTTCCAGAAAACCAAATACAACAAACAAGGACAGTTGCTACAGTGCACTGCTGACCTATCTTCAATTAATTTAATAAACTGAGACTAATAGAAATGTTGTAACTGTATCATATTAAAAATGACTACCCAATTTTAAGAGCCCTGATAAGGAGCACAATGTCCCATAGAACAAATCTAAGTAAACCAAAAACAGTAACAAAAGGAGAGAAAGGCAAAGGAGAAAAGAAAAGAGAGGCTAAGGCAGTGGCGGCCAGTCCATAGGGGGCACCTGGGCACCGCCCCCTCTTGTAGTCACCAAATATATATATATATATATATAAATATATATATTTTTTAAATACTGGCCCTTAAAAAAAAAAGCAAAAAAAGTCCTTTTGCTTCAGTAATAGCACCATGTGGTGCCGGCCACGTGCATTATGGGAAGTGCCACGATAATACAATCATAAGAATGCAGATGCGTCGCTTCATTTGCGGGCTTTTATCCCGCCCTGCCTACTACAAGTGCCACAGCTTCTGCCCGGCGCTTGTAGTATCTATTACCACGGCCGGGGAGTTTGATTGACATCTGTTACATGATGTCACTTCCTGTTTTGTCTCTGAGAGAGAGAAGACAGGAAGTATGAGCTTGGAGCGGACCAGTGAAAGAAGACACAAGGAGCCTGGAGGACAACATAGCTGAGCTAAGTGATCTTTTTCTCTCTCGTTCGGCGGCATTCGCCCCCCACCACCCCCCCGCTTATTACCTGTAATGTAAGGCTGCATTTGAAGGGGGGAAAGGCTGCATTTGATGGGGGGACAGGCTGCATTTGATGGGGAGACAGGCTGCATTTGATGGGGGGGAAAGGCTGCATTTGATGGGGGTAAAGGCTGCATTTGATTGGGGGGAACAGGCTGCATTTGATGGGGGGGAACAGGCTGCATTTGATGGGGGGGACAGGCTGCATTTGATGGGGGGCAGGCTGCATTTGATGGGGGCGGCAGGCTGCATTTGATGGGGGGGACAGGCTGCATCATTTGATGGGGGGGACAGGCTGCATTTGATAGGGGGACAGGCTGCATTTGATGGGGGGACAGGCTGCATTTGATGGGGGGGGGGCAGGCTGCATTTGATGGGGGGATGGGCTGCATTTGATGTGACACAGGGCTGAATTTGATGTGACACAGGGCTGTATGTAAGGAGGGACTCCGCTGTGGGCACCTAATGGCAGACAACACGCTCGGGGCTCCCACTGATTCTGCTTTATGGTGAGTTGAATAATTGAATTTTATATTACAATGTAATAATAGAAATAATGTGCTTCAATCATCCTGACACCATAACAACCATGGTGCCGGAATGATTGAAGTATCTTTATCTGCTGATTGTTAAACTTTCTAGAATACACATATATTTCTATTGTTGTGTAGGATCTTCTTCCTTCTTTCTCTCTCTCTCTCCTGAAACCACTCCCCCATTTCCACCAAGTGGGAGGGGTCAAAAAGGTAGGGCGGGGTCTGGCACCCCCCCCCCCATCCTAAAACTTCACCAGCCGCCACTGGGCTGAGGTATAGCAAATAGATGAGTTTAGAACTACTGGGTAAGACAAGAGCATACCAATTATGGAAGCAAAGAGATCATCAGAATTCCAGAGAAAGTTATTAGGGTGGATGGGAGCAAGCCATAATTTATTGATTTTGGTTCAGCAGTTATAGACAGGCAATGTCACCCATAAGCTAAAGATTTCAATTGGGTGGTGTAGGTGTAGTGTATCAAATAAGGCCAGACCACATCATTCTGAGAGGAAAAGAGCACCTTATTACTGACCCTATGCTGTTTATGGTTTCATGCAAAAAAAATCTACCTGAAGATTACACGTGGAGTAAGTACAGAACAAGGACCAGAACGGGAAGAGTTGTAAAAAGATATTAGGTAAAATTGTCATTTTAATCGAGTTGATACGGCCTAGCCAAGAGATGCAAAAAAAAATTCACTTTGCCAAAAGAGTTCCGATTGATGTGAAAAGGGGTCTAAAGTTAACTTAATAGAGGGTTTTGTAGTGCGGGGTAATGTAAACTCCTAGATATTTAATAGCCAAGTATTTCCATGCATAGGGGAAAGAACTCAAGGGAGACTGGACCTCTGAGGGGGAGGTTAAGCAAAAGGGCTACTGGTTTGGAAGGATTAATCTTTCAGCACGTCCATGACGATCATGGGATCACAGCTCGCAGGACAAGCAGCATGGTGAGGCGGAGGTGAAGTGACCCCTGGAAACTATACTGGAGGTGGTGATACCATGCTATACAGCGGCTGAACAGGCATATTTGGAGCTCATTTGGAGACCTGCAGAGCGGAGCTGAGTTTGGAGTGATGGGTGGAGGTAAAGAGGAGACAGCGGAGGTGGTGAGAGTACTATAGTTTGCCAACTACTATACGGAGCTAACAGAAGCTGTTAGGGCTGCACAGGTGTGTGGTGCCCTTTCTCCCTCTTACACACAAACCTCCCTCCCTATCCACCCTTTCATTGATGGACTTTCTTCTAATAGAACACAGCCCCCTACAGGGTGACCCTCTCCAGTATGTCCCTGGAAATTACAGTCTATACCAGTCAATCATGAAAAAACACCTCACTCAGGGTTAAGAGAGCACAGCCCTAGGCTGTAAGGACTTTTTGCAATTACTAAATTGCCATTCAATACTCTATACAGGGCTGCTCTAAGAACAATGTGTCTGCCTATCTGCATCAACATTCAAAATTCACTACCCCTAACCCAAAGCCCATAAATGTTCATACCCAGTGAATCTGGGCCAACAGGGGCCAAAAAACACAGAGCAATCTGTTAAGGAGAAAGCTGGCAGCCCTGCCACGTCCCATTAGATAACATAAAGGGACAAATGGTAGCAAAAGGAGTCTTAATGCAAGCAGTGGGGGCCTGGTATAGTATGTTTAGTTGCTCTGAAGAAGGAGCCCTGAAACCGCTGAATTCTCCAGGGTTGTAAAAAAAAAGGGCCAACTAAGCCTACCGAAAGCTTTCTCTGCATCTAGACTAAACAGTAATGCCTGCATGTTTTGCTGATTTGCTATGTCTATTAGGTTATCGATTATCCTAGTGTTATTGCCTGCCTATCTCCAGTGGACTAAACCCACTTGATCCTTGTGGATTAGAGATAGGAGGATTTCCTTCAGTCTCAGGGAGAGCAATTTCATTAAGATTTTAAGAACAGAATTCAAAAGGGCTATAGGCCTATTATTCCCGGAAAGGGTATGGTCCTTTTCCGTTTGGGGTATTATTGTAAGAAAGGAAGAATGCATATCTCTCAGGATCTCCTCATCCCTAATAAAGCCATTAAACAGCCGAGCCATGTGAGGGACGAGCATGGCTGAGAAGGCTTTATAATACTCACAGGAAAGACCGTCTGGCTGTCTGGCACCGGGGACTTACTGCTAGGCAATAATTTAAGAGTTTACAGTATTTCTTCCTCGGTAATCTGGAAATTCAACGACCCCAGAGACGAGACAGGTAACATGGACACCCCACTACGAGACTCTCAGACACGTTCGCAAAAAGAATCCCACTATGGAAAATGTGGAATAGAGGAGTTATTGTAAAGGTCGGAAAAATGATCCCGAAAAATCTGAATTATACACTCAGGGTAATAATGGAGAGCACCCTGAGCGTCACGCAGCGCCCGAGGGGCTGTTCCATTAATATGCCTACAAATTTTATGAGCTAATAGTGTGTGTGTTTTTTTCCCTTTATCATAGGTGCATAAGGACTTTGAAAAAGCGTTAGGAAGCGCGAAACGCGTCGTCAAGGCTCTTAAAACCACACTATTCGCCTCATCCTGGTCCTCTGATTCATGAGGGCTCCTAAACTCCCATTTTTAAAAGACCAGCTACAGTGCTTTTATATTTCCCGCTGACATTTGTCACTGTGTTGCATTGGGAGCTTGCAGTCTGCGGATCTTCCAGTAGAGGGCGTCGAGTACATCCTTGCTCCTCGGTTCTGAATGTGGAGCGGCGTCTCAGACGTGTGACGTCAACGCGATCGAACGGAACGAGCACACGCCTCTCCAGACCTCATTGCGCTGTGTCCCCGGCTGCAGGATTTGTCGGACGGTTCCGTCTTCTCTGCCCCGCAGTGACACGCCGGTAATGTGGATTACCTGAGGCCAGGCACCTACCATAGATCGGATGACCATTTTTACATCACTACAAGCTTGCCACCTGTCCCAAAGGTACTGTTGACATTTTCCTCTATACGATGGCATGTGTACTGAACCCAGGATGTTTAAACCCATGAATTAAGAAATGACTGTCGGTGAAACTTATTACATTTGCACACTGTGTGTATGGCAATCTAGCCCTACAGTCTTGCATTTAACTGCACACCGAACTATCTGGAAAGTATTTCCTTATAACTGTAGAATTTTTATTAAATGGATTTTTTACCAATCTTTTCCTTTTTGATATATTTATTATTGGACTTTATCTGACTTGTAGATATCCATGAGCGCTGATTTGTTTTGAAGTTTTTTCTGTATTTGAATAAGTGCAACTTTAGTTTGGAAAGAGATTGTGTAATCACCCCCCCCCCCCCAACACACATACACATCCCCATCAACACTGACTCTCCCTGAAGTGGTTAGTGACATTTTAAAACTAGCATTGGTGGCCTGTGCATTGCAGTGCAAATTAACTCCTACACAAATGGTGGCAGCCTGCGTGGGCTGCAGGGAACCAGATAGCCATATCTTGGGCATCAGGGCTGTAGACCAATATGTCACAAAGCTAAGGTAGCTACCTGCAACAAGTGCATTTGGAGCATTGCACAATGAACTATTTAAAGATAGAATAATGCAAGAAAAAGCATGCTGATCATGCCTGAGCTGAGATTAAAAAAACACAATAGATACCGGTACATGCAGAAACCATGAGCACACAGAACTTTGAGCACAACCAATGGAAGACAGAAATGGTTGTACGTTACACTGCAAAACCATAGCTCAGAGAGGGACACAAGCAAAAGAAAAGAGCACAAGTCAATAAAGGTGTAAGAATTAGCTGCAAATATTGTGGAAATGGTCAGAGAGCCCCATCCTGCCTATAGGGAAAAAAGCAGTAAAAATAATTCGTTTTACTAGAATCTTAAGTAAGGTGTATTAAAAAAAATACTGTCGCACTGAGGAATCAGTGAAAAGTGCAGCGCTGAGGAATCAGTGAAAAGTGCAGCGCTGAGGAATCAGCGCTCACTGTTACACATCAAATAGGATCAGCCATAACCACTGCATAACATTGGGTTCTATCCCTAGAGCTCAGCATTAGCTGAAAAACAGGCAAATTAATACTCTGCCAGCAAAGATTTTGGGGCTACCTGTAACCTTATTGCATACATTTGTAAAATTACTAAGAAGAAGTCCTACATTAGAAACGAGTTAAAGTAAAAAAGTGCAATAAAACATGCTTGATACCTACATATAAGATAAAAAGTATAACGTTTTATTTCAAGTTGTTAAAGCTGTTCACAAGCCACTTCTTTCAGCAGATACTTGTAAGAAAATGGTTTGCCCATGCTTAATATAGAGCACAATGGGCTCAATTCACAAAACAGTACAGTATATACATCTTTAAGATCAGAAGTAGAAAAGCTAATAGCGTTTTTTTAAATATTGTTTTGCAGTTCACTAAAAAACGCTACTAAAATACCACATGCACTATTTCTTGAAGTGATGTGGCATTTTAGTAGTGAAAACGTTCATGTGTGCATTGACACATAGAGACATAGGATAACATAGAGGGGAATTTATGGGCTGTTCAAGATGCCTAAAAATGTTCGTTTATGAGCTTCAATGAGCATGGAGCCTACTACCCTAACCTTCTTAATGGCACCCCAATCCCGCTGCGTTGCACGCTACAATTTTGTCGGGGGGCGGGGGTGCTGGTGCCAGATATAGGATCCACCCCGGGTGCGAAATGCCCTAGGTACGCCTAGGAAAATGTACAACACACCTCTTATTATTATTATTATTAATAACAATAAACATGCTAATTAACAAATTAATATGAGACACTGAATGATTTCATTATTATTTTGTGTCAATCAACCTTTTTATATCTCCATATATATGGCACTAGCGCCATCAAATTATTCAGCAGTCAAAAACTCATATTTCTTTAGGCTAAAATATGAATCAAGTTGCATAAAATTATTTATACATGACAATAAAGGAAACTGTGTGACAGGCAAAGTTCATCTGCTGATCTGAAAGCTGGAGGAAAATTTTATTTTAGTAAAGTGTATATTACCAAAAATGAATTACATGAACAGATAGGACATTGAACCTTGTTAAAATAACTCAGTAAAATATATTAAAGCCTTTTATTTAAACCAAAAGAAATAGCAGAAAAGGACATTGAAAAGATTGTTAAAATTAACTTGTAGTACTTCTATTTCATAGCTTCTCTAAAGAAATAGAACACTATCAGCCAAGGGCAATAAACTGACAGGTATATCATGTACTTGCTTTTTTCACTATTAGCTATAGAAAACATATTTTCCATCTAATTATGACATATTATATTGTAGTAGGAGTCAGTTTAATTAGAGATAAGCAAATCTGTGGATTTGGCATATATAGAAAGTGTAACAATTTTTTATTAAAATATATAGTGTACAGGTCCATTACATGGCACATATTTAATGTTGTTAATTAATCTAAGCTTTGTAAGAATATCTAAACCAATGTAAATAATTTTAAGATGTAGTAAACATGTAAGAACAATGTAAACCTTTTCAGTAACCTTTTTTAGTGTACCCATCACATTATATTTCTCAATATTTTCACCCAAGAGTTATATATTTTTTTCCAACTGAACATTGAGTGAAAGTGTGTGAATCTTTGATGAAAGTTGTGTAAACTTTGGGTTAAAACATTGATAACTACACCCTAGACCAGTGATGGCGAACCTTTTTGAGCCCGAGTGTCCAAACCGCGGCACAAAACCAACTTATTTCTTTCAAAGTGCCAACACAGAATTAAACCTACCAGCGGCTCTGTACAGAGGATGGGACTAATTATCCCTCTGAATGAGCCTCAAGGGACCAAAAATGTACGATTCTGCCAGATTCGCTCAGAATGCAGGGTTCAGGAATGCATTGTGCTCAGAATGCACTGTGCAACATACACTGACCTATCTGATACATGCACTCACCTACCTGAGCAAAGTCGTCCTGGAGCAGGGGGAGCTGGAATATAATGCCTGCAGAAAGGAATGCCCGAATGCCTTATCAGAGGTGCAGGGGTTCGGGGAGGCAATAAGCTGCAGAACAGAGTCGGGGCGGTGGAGGAAGAATTTTACACCCCCCCTAAACAGAGCACATGATGACCTGCTGCCCACCCTCCTGCTGACGTCACTGGCACTGATGCAAGGAAGGAAGCTGGTGTCCTGTCGAGTCAGTGCAATTGACTGCCTGGCTGGGGGAATCCCCTGGCGTGCCAACAGAGAGGGCTTGGAGTGCCAGCTGTGGCACCCGTGCCATAGGTTCGCCAGCACTGCCCTAGACAGAAAGAGAGAGAGAATTATTTCCAGTGGCTACTTTATGGAATTTTGAAGTAAATATATAATAATGACTAAAGTGTTTAAAACTAATTCAAATGCCATTTGCCATGTAATAGATGTATAATTTGTAAGTGTATAAATGACAACAGAAAGTACATTTTCTTGAAGGCACAGGTAATATTTAATGAAAAATTTTCATAGGCAATAGTATGTTGGCAAAAACATAGGGGGATAAGGGTGATGAACACCCCTCAGCTGGGTTTTGTTTTGGCCAAAAATGTGCAGAAGCTAGATATTTCTTCAAATGGGAAAAAAATTGTAGGCATTTGAAAGAGTATGTGAAAAACGTGGGGAAAAATCTGTGCTAAACCAAACATAAACCGTGTAGCAGCTACCTGTAACACTCAAACAAAGTCAAAGAGAAAATGGAAAACAAAATAGTGTAGCGCTAAATAATCACATGAAATTAAAACATCTGTACACTGGGAGAGTACAGTGGGGAAAACACAAGGATAAGTGAACTTAATGGTAATAAGCCTCTAATGGTGAATATGGTCCACTGAAAAATATCAAAAGATGGTATAGGTCCACAAACACTACTGTAGATACCAGAGTTCTGCAGGACACATGATGTTAGAGAAAGGGGAATCCACTTCAAGACTAATGAACAGCATATGGTGAAGATAAACTATTCAGATGTCTGAAGTCACTCCAAAAGATTCTCAAAAATAAATAGAGTTGGGTACACTTACCAGATCAGATGGACACATATACCATATACCATGTGTCAAACAGACTTTGAAACCTTGGTTCCTTACACTCCAGGGCAATGTAGATGAAGAGGCCAAGTGGGGCCGGATGCAGGATCTCAGGACTCCAAACCACGCGGGAAATCGTTGATGGCAAACCGGGCAGGAGGATCAGTCCCAAGGCAATTATGGTAATGTGTAATCTCACCAAAGGCGTCAACCGAGAGTGAAATACAAAAAATTGCTCCATATGGTGCAGGTCAACCAAAATCTTTATTTATTAAAAATCATACATCAAATAATGGATGTAGATATAATAAAATGGAATTAAAAGTGATCACGAAACATGAAGTGTAAAAGCAACGTGGAAGGCAAAAATAGCAAGCCCGATGCGATTTGACTCTAATGGTCTTGAACTGTTTTTTTTTTTTTTTTTAATGGTATAACGTTTTATTTTTTCTCCACCATATTCACCATTAGTGGCTTATTACTATTTAGTTCACTTATCCTTGTGTTTTCACCACTGTACTCTGCAAGTGTACAGACGTTTTCATTTCATGTGATTATTTAGCGCTACACTATACAGTATGTTTTTTCCATTTGAAAGAGTGACATTCAAAAAATGCCACTATAGAGTTCAAGCGAATTGGTGGCAAAAATAACTGAAAAAGTACAGCACAGGGGCGTACCAAAGCATTTGGCACCCGGGGCGCATCCAATATCTGGCACCCCTCCACGTTAAAATGTAAAAACACCCCACTGTGCCCCCTGCATGCCTCTGCATCCTTCAATATCTTTGTTACTACTGTGTACCCCCTCTCCACTACTGCACCTCTGGACCCCTTTACATTACACATCACCCTGCATTACTGGACCCCTTTACATTACACAGCACCCTGCATCACTGGACTCCTTTACATTACACAGCACCCTGCATCACTGGACCCCTTTACATTACACAGCGCCCTGCACCTCTGGACCTCTTTACATTATACAGCCCCCCATAGCTCTGGACCCCCTGCATGTTACACAGACCCCTTTCAGTGCAGACCCCCCTTCAGTTCACACCCCTCCATCGGTTCATTCACCCCCTTCAGTGCAGAGACCCCCCTCAGTGAAAACCCCCCTGTGCAGAAACCCCTCAGTGCAGAGACCCCTCTTAGTGCAGCTCCCTCAGTGCAGAGACCCCCTCAGTGCAAACCCCCCAGTGCAGAGACCCCCCTCAGTGCAGAGACCGCCATCAGTGTAACCCCCCAGTGCATGGACCCCCATCAGTGTACCCCCCCAGTGCAGAGACCCCCATCAGTGCAAAGCCCCCCAGTGCAGAGACCCACCCTCAGTGCAAACCCCTCCAGTGCAGAGACCCCCATCAGTGAAAATCCCCCCAGTGCAGAGACCCCCATCAGTGCAAAGCCCCCCAGTGCATAGACCCCCTCAGTGCAAAGCCCCCTCCCCATTCAGTACCTCAGATGGAGGTCAGCGCGGTGGTGGCGGCACATGCACATGCACTCCCCCTCTGTACACATAAACAGAGAGGTGGAGGTGGCTTCACTCGGATGTGCCTGTGTCACATCAGGTGTTCTATGATAACACCGCTGACTGGGACCGCTCAGAAAGCCCGCAGCTGGGAGAGGAGGGGATAGATGGGGCAGCGGTGTCACCCCGCACCCCCTGCCTTTGTATCGCGGTATCACCACAGCTGCCTGGAGTCTCCCTGCAGCTCTTATTTGCCGACTGCCGCTGCCTAAAGTCACTCCACGGTGCTGTTACTGCTTCAGTCACGGGGGGGGGGGGGGGGGGGGGGGCGGCCTGACACCACCCCATGTGTGGCACCTTGGTGCGGCCCGTCCCCCCTGCCCCCCACTTATTACGCCACTGGTACAGCAACTTAACTTTAGGAGGTTTTGGTGCAGGCAATGAGGTAAATCTCTCAAGAGAGCATATGGAGGAAAATTAAAGTTTTATATAGGGCATATGGAGGAAAAGTATAGTTACTGTAGTTATACAGTACTTACTATAGTGCTTTAAATTGCATCCCAAAACTAAAGCAAATGTCCACCGTTTTTAACTGTATTATATTGCTGTTAACAATCAAGCAGGATTATAGTTCTGGAACCAAGTTCAGTTAATCCATAAAAAGCATTAGTTAATTGTAAACTAAACCAAATATGTTGTTCTTGTATATCAAAAAGTTTAATTTTCCTACATTTTCTTCAATTAAATCATTCCTGGTAATCCTACCAGCAAAGTACAGTGGGCCAGATTCAGGTACATTGGCGCATATATTGACCGGAATAGTGCACCTCTTTTACGTTAGACCGGCGCAATGTAGAGGCGCAAGTACCGTATCCTCGTAGTATTTGCGCAGAAATTTGCGCCGGTGCAACGTAATTCCCGAGGCGTAAGGTGGAGTAATTCAAATTGGGAAGGACGTGGGCGTATTACATTGAAATGAGCCGTGACCCCAAGCAATCTAAGGGACGGCCAAGTTGGGCATGCGCGCATGAAGCAGACCATGGTCAGCACCTCTCTGCGCATGCTCACAACTCGGCACGGCGCAATCAGTGAGATTGGAAGTGGACCCGGTCAACTTAGTGAGCTACGCAGAGAGCTTAAATAGACAGACAGAAACGCACTTCCTTTGCAAAAGTAAATCCCTTTGTATCCCTTCCTATACAGCAAGGTGCTTTTGTTTTGTTGTTTGTTCGCGTTAGTTGGTTTGTGACTTGTGTTTGATATATTTGTTGACTGTTTGGGCTAGTGTTTTGTATAATATATTTGATAATGTTTTTTGGTGACTGTTTTTGAGACTTTTTTGTTGATAGATTTTGTTTGATTGCTTTGTTGCCTGATTTTTCCTGCTTGTTTTTGTGAGTGATTTTTGTTGATTGTTTGGGAGAGAGTTGTTGTATGAATATGACTGAAAGGAAGCGCAAGACCAAATTTTTCTTTGGGGGAGAAACAAATAATTGCCTGGGCCCTTACCCAATATGGGCGTTTCCTGCACGGCCCGGAGAGTGCCAACACCACCCCGGCCAGGAAGAAGGAGATATTGCAGAACATCACCGACCAGGTAAATTCATTGGGGGGGGAGACCCGGACACGCGAGGGGATCGCCAAGAAGATCAATGATCTCCAGGGTCTGGTCCGTGGGAAGCTGGGGCAGATGGCAGCACATGCCAGGGGCACTGGAGGGGGCCCACCATGCCCTGTTAGGCTGACAGCGGAGGAGCGTGCGGTGGCCCAGACCTTTAACAGGCAGCAAGTGGAGGGCCTGCCTAGGTTTGACTCCATTGAGGAGGCAATGAGGACAGGTAAGGTTTTTTTTTCTATCTGGTGTGTAGCATGTGTGGGGGGGGGGGGTCGGGGAAGGGAATATGTGGCAAGTGTGTGGATCCTCCTACCTGTGAATGTTTTGTGTCATCCACAGATGTGCACGAGGGTGCTGGGCCATCTGGCCTGACCGCACCATCCCTGGGACAACAGCCTGATGAGGACCCCCAGACAAGGCCGGAGTCCTCGGAGGAGCTTGAGGAGGAGGAGTTTGAGTTGGAGGAGGAGGTCATGTCAGGCAGTAGCTTGTTATTTTTGGAGGACTCTTCCCCTCTGGCTGGCAGCAGCCAGCCCTCCATAAGGGGTAGCCCCTCCCACTCCTCCCCCAACAGGGCTCCCCTCCCAAGGGGCTCCCCTTTTTCCTGGCCACAAGCATCATCTGGAGGCAGGAAGTCGTCCCAGAAGACCAGGGGGGTGGCCGAGGTTCTGCCTGCCAATCTCAGAATGGACCAGGCCCTTCAGACCCGCCATCTGGGACAGGTCAGCCAGACTTTGGGTCGGATGGAGGAGAGCCTGTCCTCCATAAAGGATACGCTTGGGACCTGGACTGCCACTACTGGGCTCTTACAAACTGCCTAAACGAACTGCAGACTACTACAGCAGACGTTGGGCAGGATGTGAGGGCCCTCACCCAGGCTATCCAGGCCAATACGGCAACACTAAATGCTGGCCTGAACAGAATAGCCATGGCCTTGGAGGGCAGACCACCAGGTGGGCAGAGACCAGGGGCTGCTCCTCCTTCCCCGGATTACCCCCCCCTCATGAGTCCACCCTGAGGAGCCAGGGCCTTTTTTTTATTTTTGCTGGACATTTTTTTTTTGTTTTGCCTGATTTCTGAATGTGGGGGTGACATTTCTGCCGGAAAAGGGGTGTCACCCTAATTTGTGGTGGAGAAGGGCTCCCCAGGACCAGGGAGAAGTGATCCCCAGGTCCATGTGAATGGTGTATGAATGTACAGTGACATAATTGGAGCCATGGTGTGGCGTTGCTGCTCACAAGTCCTGCATGGTGGGCTTGTGCCAATCCAATTTGATAAGGATGTGGGGTGTGTGTGCTAGGGACCACAGTGGTGTGCATGCATGCATTCTCATTGTGCCATGATTAATGTGTGTGTTTAACGTGCAAAGATGCCTAATGTGAGCTGTCTCCTGGCTGCTCTTCCCTCAGAAGACGGGGTAGCCTCGGTTAGGGGGGGATTGTCTGGTTCGGGGATCAGGTCATCACGTATGTCAATCTCCAGGCCCTTTCTCACTGCAAAGTTGTGCAGCATGCAACATGCACCGATGATCTGACATACAAAGTTTGGGGAATACAACAGGGTACCCCCAGACTTATCCAGGCATCTGAAATGTGACTTCAGGAGGCCAAAGGTGCGCTCCACGACTGCACGGGTTTGGGCGTGTGCTTCATTGTATCTTTCCTCTCCTGGGGTTCCAGATAGGAGTCATGAGATGGGGTCCCAGTGCATATGCAGAGTCACCTGGAAGGGAAAAGACAGGAGGATGTTAGTAGTGCATGTGCCTCTTGTGATTTCTGCATCATGGGGGGGGACAGTCATGCCTGACTCCCATGTCACTCACCAACCAGCCAGGTGTCCCCATACATGTTCTGTTCGAATTCCATTGGGATGGGGCTCTGATTGTATATGTAGCTGTCATGGCTGGATCCAGGGTGTTTGGCACGGACGTGCCATATGAGGCCTTGGGCAACGACTATCACCTGTACGTTGATGGAGTGCCAATGCTTCCGATTGCGGTATATGTGCTCTGTCTTACAGGGGGCAGGAGTGCAACATGTGTGCAATCAATGGCCCCCACGGTGCGTGGGAATCTCTAAATTCTGTAGAAATCTGTCATTGCCTTCAGCCGCAGGTCCTCAGTGGTTGGTTTGATGATTTGGTTGGTCATGCATCCATTGCAGGGATAACCTGGTGCACACATCTGCTCATGGAGGATTGTGACATCCCAGCCACCACTCCACTTGTTCTTTGAAAAGAGCCACTGGCAAGGAAATGGAGTGTTGCCAGGACCTTGACCAGTGGCTGCACTGCATGTGAGCGGTGTGTTGGGCTGGCGATGTCCTCCTGCAGGGTTGTGGTTAATTCCATGATGGCATGAGGGGTGAATCTGAAGATGGGATACACCTCAGAATCACTCATGCCAAAGATGTCTATGCGTGTGCGGTATATCCTCTCCCGTGCCCTCCTCTCTGCCCTCCTCCGTGCCCTCCTCCTTCTTTGCTCATCTAAAGTCAGTAGTATAGCTATGACCATGGATGCCCCTGGCATGTCGGCATACAGTTTGTTGTCCTGTAAGTGTGGCTGCTCAGCTCGTCCTTAACAGTGTTGCTTTACCTGACATGTAGACGGATTGTCTAATTTTAAACCAGCTTTTATATGGACTAATTTTAGACAGGACGTGCAGCTGTTGCGCACAGCGCGTAGCCTGCGCTGCACCAACTTACTTTTGTGGATCGCCGTAACTCCCTCATTTGCATATTTGAACAGCAAATCAATGGTGTGTCTAGTGCAGTTTTGCGTGCACGGATGCGCCGGTCTATCGAAATTACGCCGGTCGAAAAAATTTAAATTTCATGCGTATATTGTTTTGGGGATGCGGCGCATCGATACGCAGGCGCAAATTTAGACTTACGCGGCGCATCTCCTGTAACGCCGGCGTAATGGCTCTCTGAATCTGGCCCAGTATAACTACAAGCACTTCCTTTCCTAGGGTGAAATGTATTAATTACTAGTAAAGCTTTGGCATTGTCACCCTTAGCTGTACACTTCCAAGTAGGCTTACAAGCAAGTGTGCCATCTGGTAGTGTGTTGGCATGTTCTGCCTCAGTCATTGCAGTAATATTGTTTTTTCTCTATTAAAGTGAACTTTTTTTCCATTGGAAGTTTATATAAGTAGTGTATAGCATGTGCACAGTTTAAGAAGATAAAACTTAAACTAAGCTATGGTCAGGAATATGTCACATACAGCTTAGCTTACAGAACACATTTTCTATACATGCCAAATCCACAGATTTGCTTATCTCTAATTAAACTGACTCCTATTACAGTGAAATATGTCATAATTAGATTTAAAATATGTTTTAAATAGCTAATATGAAAAAAAGTAAGAAGTTTGTCATATATAGCTTGTCTTTCAGAGTTCAGTGATCAGGAATATGTCCTATATTGCCCAGCCTACAAAATGCAGTGCCCATTGCAGCCTCACCATTGCAGACTCACTATGCCCATTGTAGCCTCACTGTGCCCATTGCAACCGCACTGTGCCCATATCAGCCTCGCTGTGCCCAATGCAGTCTCACTGTGCCCATTGCGGCCTCAGTGTGCCAATTGCAGCTTTGCATGGGCAGGGAAATGCATGGCTGGAGGAAGTGGAGAGCTGCAGGATAGCACGCTGTTTCGGCTTACATTATAATTGTCTCCGCTCTGCTTGACACAGCCCCGCCTCCTCCTGACCTGTGTCTGTGATAGATATGTAGCGCCCCCTTACTTTCAGTACGGGCACTACGCTAAAATTAGTGGGTGAGTGGGAGAGTTATTTTGCTCCCATTCATAATTTGTTAAATTGCTGCTGCTATTTCAGAACTGTCCTATAGGTCAGTCTGCGATCCAGGGGTGCGATCCCACCCCTGGACGACAGTTGGTGCTAGAGGGGTTCTGACGGAGCTGCTTTTCCCCTGCAGCCAATTAGAGGAGTTTTTCCCTCGCTGGGCATGCTGGGGAGTGGTATATCTGTGGCAGACGCCACGTGTTCTGGGGGTTCTTCTTCTTCTCTATCTCTGCGTGGGGTCCACGTTCCAAGTGCGGCACCCACCTTCGGGGTGCGCGCATCCACGGACCCCGTCAGCATGGCCCACCTGCTCGGAGCTGCCTGCTCCATGGAGATCCATCCAGATGTTGATAGGGGCCCCAGTGACTTACTGGGTCCCCAACCTTACTGAGAAGTTCCCAGGCTGTATGCCGTTCGGTGGGGGATCGGCTTGAGGAGAACCCGGAGGCAGGTTATCCAAAAGGGCTTGAACGAACCATCGGGGATCTGGTCACCGGAATTTGACAGGTACATGACAGCTGTCAACCAGTGACCCCTTTCATTGCATTTACTGGGAGGATTTGCTCAATCTGAATTGTTCTCTTGAGTACTGAAGTATTAGGTCTGTCCCTCCCAGCAATTTAAAAGTGACACTTCGGCTGCCAGACTTATAACAAGGGTCTGTCCGGGGGCACTTCAGCCACTCTGACTAGAGTGGCGACGAACTGTATCTACTACTATTGAGAGCAGGACTGATCTACTTCTTATCCAGTCCTGATACCGCAAAGTACTCTATTGCTTCATAAACCTTTCCTATCTCCTGTTGATGTTGGCCGTGTTGGGCCTTGCAATAAAGCATTTGAAAACCCATTTGGTGACTGGACATTCGCTCACTGCTACTACTCACTGCTACTACCTCTAGACACACTACAAAGTAACTTAATAAACCGATCCCAAAAAACAACCAGCGTCTCCTTTAGGGGTGAGCGCTACAGATAGAATGCATCATTCTGCAAACTTGAATAGCTCCTTATAATTTTGTGCTTATTTTGATGCAATATTCCAAGGCTACATTACATATTCTTTTTGATTCAGCTCAAGAGATGCATGCTCTGCTCAACCATGTTGTGTATATTAAAACTGACAAAGTCTTTATTAACCTTGCATGACATTGCATAATTTGAATTGAACAATGTCCTGCCCAGGAGAAATGATGTTCGCATCCCGCAATAAAACAAAAACAGGCAATATGGACTAATTTATGAATTTAGGACAAAATGTGTATTTTACAAAGTGAATGAAAATGTAAATTTAAGAATGAAAACCGATAGGTGCCAATTGAATTTGATGTATAGCTACAATATGTAATATGCTCTTGGAATGTGATGCATTCGTTATTCATGATACAATGAGGACCCTTAAATCTGAATAGAACTAAGTGGACCAATTGAAACAAACCTGCATTAATCAGTCCTGAATCCATTTTGGTCATCTATGACCAATTGGCAATTAGTATCATATAGTGCCATTTATGCCTCATACACCCGGCCGGACTTTCCGAGAAAAAAAGTCAGACAATGTGGCCCAGATTCACAGAGCAATTACGCCTGTCTAACTGGTGTTAGACAGGAGTAATTTCAAATTTTGCGCGCCGTATCACTAGTTTGAATCCTCAAACCATGATACGGCGGCTTCGGGCTTCGATCCGAGAGGCTTACGTCTTCGTAAGCCTTCGGATCTAAGCTGCGATATTTTTGCGGCCGCTGGGAGGAGTTTGCGTCGTTTTGATGCGTTGAGATATGCAAATGTGTTTTTACGGCGATCCACGAAGGTACGAGTGTCCCTCGCAATCGCCTACGTCATTTTTTGGCTACGTAATGTTAGAGGAGCTTTTTGCTGGTCTAACAGTGCGTAACCCATGTAAAGTATGGCCGTCGTTCCCGCGTCGATTTTAATTTTTTTTTTTTTTTAACGTAACTCGTTCGGGAATAGGAATGTACGTAAACGACGCTACTACGACGTAACGACGTGATTTCGCACAATGCACGGCGGGAAATTTACGAACGGAGCATGCGCAGTTCGATCGCCACGGGAACGCGCCTATTTTAAATGCTTCATGCCCCCTACTCGCGCAGATGGATTGCGACGGGAGAAATACACTACGCCGCCGTCGTTTACTGGACAAAATCTACCTGGATTCCACGTAGAGCCAGGTAAAAAACGGCGGTGTAGTGTATTTCTGATACGCTACGAGAATCTAATTCTCTATGAATCTGGGCCTGTGTAGCCTCCATTGGACTTTTTTTGTCGGAAGTCTGACGGACCTAATAGATAGAGAACCTGTTCTCTATCTTACCGTCAGACTTCCGACGGACTCACAGTGGACTTCTGCATGGTCAAAAGTCTGACCGTGTGTACAAGGCATAAGACTTCGGTGCACTCCGCATGCCCTCCAGTCAGGGTGGTGTTCATGGCATTGGTGAGCTGTTTGAAGCAATAGTAAATCTTATAGCAAATTCAAAAATGTTGCCTGCAAGAGAAGTTGTTTACCTACTATGACAGACATACAATGTGGTTCCATCCTCCAACTCCTGCTCCACTATAGTACTCCGCATTGGCAAAGGCTTTGAAAGACACAATCACTGTGTGTATAAGGGGGCAAAGGCATATGACTTTGGATATGTTGAATGTCAAAGTGACTATAGATGCTGTAGCGCTGACCAATGATAGGAGATGCAGGTGCCGTAGAGGTAATAGCTTTTATCTTGCAGGGAACGGAACGTCGCTGGACTTAAAGTTGTTACACTGGGATGATGCCTGCAGCTGCAAGCATCATCTAATGCCCCGTACACACAAACGGAAATTCCAACAGCAAAAGTCTGATGTGAGCTTTTGAACAGAAATTCCGACCATGTGTATACTCCATCAGACTTTTGCTGTCGGAATTTCCACCAACAAAAGATTGAGAGCTGGTTCTCAAGTTTTCAGATGGAAAAAATGCTCAGAAACAATTTGGCGCATGCTTGGAGGCATTGAACTTAATTTTCTCTGCTTTTGTGTGACCGTGTGTATGTAAGCCAAGCTTGAGCGGAATTCCGTCGGAAAATCCGATCGTGTGTACATGGCATTAGTATTGTTTTTTTCAGACCATAGTTGGCCTTCTTGTAAAAGTGATCTCAGCCACTGAATGAAGAAGACAAACCCCCCTGCAGCTCTATCAGGCTCGAGTTAGTAGGTGGTAGCTCCATTGGCTGACCCTAGAACTTATCAGAGACCAGAACAACTTTGATCATCTCTATTGTATCAGAAACCAGAAGATCATTTTGATCTTGGTATAATCTGAAGCTTTTAAGACATCTGATCTCCCAGTAAAGAGTATCTGTCACTGCCTATTTTTTTAGAGGTGATATCTATATTTTCTGTGATAACAATAAAAGTAAAAAAGTAAAGCACGTCCATCCCTCCCATGCGTGCAAAGACGAATGCATGTAATGGTCATGCTCACATGCAAACAGCGATTTCCCCACACGTGTGAGGTTCTACTGCATACGGCAGATCAAGGGCAGTAATACTAGCACAAGACCTCCCGTGTAAATCTAAAGTGGTAACCTGTAAAGCATTTTAAAGCATCCCCTATAGATAATAAACGTAGTTTGTCAAAGTTGCACTGGGGTGCACAATTTTAAATCGTGACATGTTTGCTATCTATTTACTTGGTGTAAAAGGTCTAGTCTTGAGTGCATGTTTTTTTTACATACATGTAAAAGCATAATGTATTTTTTAGTGAGAATGGGTTATATGCTCTGTCTAGTCTATGTTGCTTTCAATGTCCACACCTGAGAAAGGGGTTTGTACTCAAAAAGGTTGTGATTTCCACCTCCACCTGAACCTGGGTGTCCACATGCCAACGGTAGGCTATTTTACGGTATTGATCCATGTGTATTGATGTTTGTTAAAGTTTGTTAAATGTTATACATACCTCCTCTGTGCCGTTGGTTTTTCACAGAGAAGCACAGGGCTCTTTTTTCTGCTCCTGGCCCCTCCCTCCTGTCCTATCGAGTGCCCCCTCAGCCTGCAGCTTTCTATGGGGACACCTGAGCCGATTCAGAGCTCTGTCTATCCATTCAGACAGAGCCCCGACCTGGCCCCGCCCCATTTCTGTTCTATTGCTGTGCCTCAGCCAATCAGAAGGAGTGTCCAGAATGACTTAGACATTTGTGGACATCGCTAGAGAGAGAAAGGGCTCAGTTAAGTAATTAGGGGGTGCTGGGAGGCTGCTACACACCTAAGTTTTGTTTTATCTTAATGCATTGAATGCATTAAGATAAAAAACCTTTTGCCTTCATAACTCTTTAAGTCGGTCATAGACAGTTAAAATTCATGTATGGGCAGTCTGAATGTACCCAAGTTGGTTGATCGATTACCTTGTGGAACAACCAGCTTGCTTTATTTCTTAATTTTACTAGTTTAGTGAAGTGAAATGTTCCCAACAGGACACGAACAGTAAATTATAGCCTGATAGGGATTTAAACCTCAATTACGCTATTAAAATACAGCGGTTGGCTGTCACTTGATTAAAAAGTGATCTAATGGCTTATGTCAGAATAAAACAGTCTTTATTAAATATACATGAGGTTCCATGTACACGATTTGTCTCTAAAGGCTAGCAATCAATGTTGATAGGTAGTAAAGCGAGGCTTGCATTGCACTTGAATTAGATAAAATAGGAAAGTGCAGTTTGAATTGCACATTGTATGTAGATACTGAGAGCTCTGGATATACAGGGCATTCAGAAAGTATTCACAGCGCTTAACTTTTTCCACATTTTATTATTTTACAGCCTTATTCCAAAATGAATTAAGCTCATTATTTTCCTCAAAATTCCAAACAATACCCCATAATGACAACGTGAAAGAAGTTTGTTTGAAATCTTATTAAAAATAAATAAAACATAAAAATCCCATGTACAAAAGTATTCACAGCATTTGCCATGACACTAAAAATTTAGCTCAGGTGCATTCTGTTTCCACTGATCAGCCTTGATATGTTTCTACAACTTGTTTGGAGTCCACCTGTGGTAAATTCAGTTGATTGGAAATGATTTGGAAAGGCACACACCTATCTATATAAGGTTCCACAGTTAAAGGTGCATGTCAGAGCACAAACCAAGCCATGGCGTCCAAGGAATTGTCAATAGACCTCCAAGAGAGAAATGTTTCGAGGCACAGATCTGGGGAAGGGTACAGAAAAATGTCTTCAATAAGCACAGTGGCCTCAATCATCTATAAATGTAAGAAGTTTGGAACAACAAGAGCGGGCTGCCCGGCCAAACTGAGCGATCGGGAGAGAAGGGCTTTAGTCAGGGAGGTGACCAAAAACCTGATGGTTACTCTGACAGAGTTCCAGTGTTTCTCTGTGGAGAGAGGAGAACCTTCCAAAATAACAACCATGTCTGCAGCACTCCACCAATCAGGCCTGTATGGTAAAGTGGCCAGACGGAAGCCACTCAGTAAATGGCACATGACAGCCCACCATGGGATTGCTAAAAGGCACCTGAAGGACTCTCAGACCATGAGAAACAAAATTCTCTGGTCTGATGAAACAAACATTGAACTCTTTGGCCTAAATGGCAAGCATTGTGTCTGGAGGAAAACAGGCACCGCTCATTACCTGGCCCTACAGTGAAGCATGGTGGTGGAAGCATCATGCTATGAGGATGTTTTTCAGCAGCAGGAACTTGGAGACTGGTCAGGATCAAGGGACAGATGAATGCAGCAATGTACAGAGACATCCCTGATTAAAACCTGTTTCGGAGCACTCTGGACCTCAAAGGCCACGTACACACGATCAGACCGGTCCGATGAAACATCGTGTGTACGCCCCATCGGACCGTTGTCCATTGGACCAAAGTTTTAAAACTTGCTTTAAAATCTGTCCGATGGACACCTGACCGTCGGACCAAAACGATGGTTAGTACGCAAAAGCATCGGACCAAAAACCCGCGCATGCTCAGAATCAAGTCGACGCATGCTTGGAAGCATTGAACTTCGTTTATTCAGCACATCGTTGTGTTCTACGTCACCGTGTTCTGGCCAGATGGGATTTGGACTGATGGTGTGTACGCACATCAGACCATCAGACCACTTCAGTGGTGGTCCCATGAAAACGGTCCGTCGGACCAGTCTCATCGGTTTGGCCTGATCGTGTGTACGTGGCCATACTGGATTGAAGGTTCATCTTTCGACAGGAAAATTACCCTAAGCCCACAGCCAAGATGTCAAAGGAGTGGCTATGGGACAACTCTGTGAATGTCATTGAGTGGCCCAGCCAGAGCCCTGACTTGAACCCAATTTAAACATGTCTGGAGAGATCTACAAATGGCTGTGCAACCTGATGGAACTTGAGAGGTCCTGCACAGAAGAATGGGAAAAACTGCTCAACAATAGGTGTGCCAAACTTGTAGCATCATACTCAAAATGACCTGAGGCTGTAATTGGTGCCAAAGATGCTTAAACAAAGTATTGAGCAAAGGCTGTGAATACTTATGTACATGTGATTTCTTTCATTTTTTAGAAATTTGCAAAAATTTCAAACACACTTCATTCACGTTGTCATTATGGAATATTGTTTGTAGAATTTTGAAGAAAATAATGAATTCAATTCATTTTGGAATAAGGCAGCAACATTAAAAACATGGAAAATGTGAAGCACTGTGAATACTTTCTGGATGCACTGTATACAGATGGTATTCTTGTGCTACTTAGTTATGCACTAGGTTAGCTGGAAGTAAACAGAAAATGATGGCAGAAAGAAAAGGAGACTGGCACTATATTTTAATAAAATAAAGTAAACATATACATTTTAATAAGTCAGCTGTAAAGTTGAATGTCAGGTACAAATCGTGGCTTGCATAGTATTTGAATCAGACGTGTGGACATGGAAACTTGAATAAAAAAAAATGCAATCAAGCAAAGATAAAGAAATTCTCATTAGCTTTTATGGGATTCTTATTAACTGTCCATGTTTGAACTGAAGTTTTGGAACAAATAAATGACAAGAAGTGGAAAAGACAAATGACAAGGTGTGAAATAGGTAGATGACAGAAAATACAAAAAAGTGAATGTCATTGTATTCATATCAAATTAGAGTGAAGACAGCAGAATAAAGGAGTCAGCAGTCCAGTTGCAAAAACTGAGGCTTTTTCACCACATCTGCCGTTAACCTGTTCAAAACAGCAATCCAACAAGAATGACATCTGTGGCAATTAAAGTTAATGTACAAGACAACCAAACCAATTACATGCTAAACAAAGCAAGCTCATATGGGAATTCTTAAATTCTTTGTTTTGTTTTAAACAAAACTTTTAAAGAGAAGCCACTTGTTTTTTTCTTTGAAATGTGTCCATCTCTAGTTTGGGTCTTCCTACAAACAGGACCTGAACAGTTCTGATAATCTTTTTTGTGAAACATGTAAATTATAGTCAGGGTAGTAGGTGGAGTACTATGATTGGGGATGTTCTGTTCTGTGGTTAAAACAAAAGGTAAGCTAATGCACACTAGACATGTGCACACTGAAATAATTTTTTTTCAGAATTCCGTTTTTGTCCAAAAAAAATGTTTTATTTAGTTACTCCCGAAATTCGTTTTTGTTTATTTTATTTTGTTAAAAAATGCATTCATCCGAAAATCTGAATTAATACAGGTCGAATCTGTCATTGAAGGCTTATGGTGTCTGTCGAATGTTCTAAGAAGATTTGACGGGGCAGCTATAACTGTACGTCGAATCGTACATTTCCGGTCGAATGTTCCGCCTACAAGCTATAGAAGAATTGTAATGTTGTATGACACTGGTAACAATTATATTTATAAATTATTATTACTGGTCAACCAACATTCAAATTCTTCTATAACCTATGGGCCGAGCATTAGACCGGAAATGTACGATTGCGGCGTCGTACAGTTTAGCTGCTTGTCAAATCTTCTTAGAACTTTCGACAGACACCATAAGCCTTCAATGACAGATTTGACGTTTGTATGTTTTTCACTGCTTCGTCAAATCCTCGTCGTTCATGTTGAATGGTCTACCCCAACACTGTCTCTATAATATCAAATCTTTTCTCTCTATGTCAAATGTTTCCTCTCTATGTAAACAAATCTTGGGCTAATAGAGTTAAGGTTAGGCACATTCAACTGCAGGTTCGATAGGCACAGATTGCTATTGTCAGCGTCATGTCAAAACTCCTATCTATATCGAACTGTTGTAGCAACGAAAACAAAAATAAAGCATTTTTTAGGTCGGATCTTTTGAATTTCGGATTCTGCACGTTCATTTTTGTTTGTTAAAACGATAACGAAAATACCCAAAATCCGGACTAAAATGCATTCGGACAAAAATTAATGCACATGTCTAATGCACACCCAAATCACAACATCAATGCATAAAGGGTTAAATGCATGAATACAAATGATGAAACTATATATTGGATTTCCTCAAAAAATAAGTAATAATCTATAAGGAAATATTAGGCAGCACTCCAAACAGCTAATATACATTTTGATTTGTATACTGTACGTTTATAAAAGATCATATAGAGAAATAACACAACAACAGTGTACAGTCAAAAATCTCCCCACAGTTAGTACTAGTTCACACCAGACGCAGTTACGTTCAGTTCCGTGCATGTTTTCCATGTATTCCAATGGCTCTAGTTCACACCATGCAGTTCATTTTTGGTCAGTTTCTGAACTGGAAACTGACTGCATGGTGTGAACTAGAGCCATTGGAATACATGGAAAATATTGTGTATGCATTTTTAGTGCAGAAAAAAAGCCCATGGAACTGAACGGAACTGCGTCTGGTGTGAACTGGCTCTTAATCTAACTTGACAAAGACAAACGCTCATCTATTAGCATCATATACATTTTCAATAGAACAGCGAGGAGATCCAGGCTAAAGTACCGCAATTATCAAACATTAATATACATTGACATTGATAGATACCAAAAAAAAAAAACTGACATGCGGGCACTCAGAATCAGGTGATGGGAATCACAACATTTTGGAGTAAATCAAGTTGAGAAATGTGTTTTTACTCCAAAACTTTATGATTCTAACCTCGCTTCACACTTCGTTCCTGCCATATTTTGCCTTTGCAGTAGGAAAGGTTATTTTAAACGAAAGGTAGTTTAAAAGGAAAAATAGGTACATCCTTTTGTATCCAACAGTCTGAGTATCTTTTCTTACCTCATGTAATAAAAAAAGGGTAAGTGCAGTAATCATTACATTAATGGATTGTTCGGAAGGGACCTCAAACTTAATTTTTTATTGATTTTTTTATTGATTTTTTGCATGGAGTCCCCCTTAAAAATCATACCAGACATATTCGTGTTTAGACTGAAAATATATAAAACATCCCTATATAAAACATCATTAACCACTTAAAGACCCCCGCACGCACATATACGGCCACAACATGGCTCGTACAGGCACAAGGGCGTAAATTTACGTCCCCGCCTGAGTGCGGTTCGGGGGTCCCATCAGGACCCCCTCCGCGGCGTGCGGGGGTCTCCCTACCTCTGGGAGCGATCCGGGATCTGCGGGCGGATGTCCGTGATATCCGCCCCCCCCGCGATCGCTCCCAGCCAATGGGAGCGCGCTCCCAGCCTGTCACTTCCTCCTCCTGTGTTTACACAGGAAGGAGGAAATTATGTATTCTCTCATCGCAGCGCTGTTTCCCAGCGCTGCTGATGAGAGAAGACATCACAAGTAAGTGTGCACCAACACAACACTGACACACACTCACATAGGCATATTAACCCCTTGTGATCGCCCCCCCCACCCCCCTGTCACAGTGTTACTGAATGCAGTGATTTAATCACTGCATTTAGTGTCAGTGTGACAGGCACTGTAAAAAACAGTTAGTGTTAGGTTCAGGATAGCCCCCCCACCCCCCCTAATAAAGTTTTAACCCCCTGATCACCGCCCTAGTTAACCCTTTCACTCCCTATTGCCAGCGTCACTAAGCGATCATTTTTCTGATCGCTGTATTAGTGTCGCTGTTCCCGCTAGGTAGCTATTTTTTTTTATTGCGATTTTTTTTTTTTACTAAAGACATGTGGCTAAATAAATTTTGGCCTAAATGTTTGACTAAAATTTAGTTTATTTGATTTTTTTTTAACAAAAAGTAAAAAATAGTGTTTTTTTTTCAAAAATGTCGCTCTATTTTTGTATATAGCGCAAAAAATAAAAATCGCAGAGGTGATCAAATACCACCAAAAGAAAGCTCTATTTGTGGGAAGAAAAGGACGCAAATTTTGTTTGGGAGCCACGTCACACGACCGCGCAATTGTCTGTTAAAGCGACGCAGTGCCGAATCGCAAAAACACCTTGGGTCATTTACCAGCGTATTGGTCCGGGTCTTAAGTGGTTAACCACCTCCTAAAGGTTTTACCCCCTTCATGACCAGGCCATTTTTTGCTATTTACTACTGCTCTACTTTAACTGGTAATTGCGCGGTCAAGAAAGGCTGTACCCAAACAAAATTTGTTTCACTTTATTTTGCTACACATCCAATAAAAATGTAAATAAATCTACTTTTTTTAAATAAATTTGTAATAAAAATGTATTCTGCTACATGTCTTTGAAAAAAAAAAGTGTATATTGATTGGTTTGCATTAATGTTATAGTGCCTACAAACTATGGTATATATACTGGAATTAGAATTTATTTATTTTGTATACTACTAAAGACAGTGATCAGTGACTTATAATGGGACTGCGATAATGCGCCAGACAATCTGACACTAACTGATGCTGAGGGGAACTGACTAACTGCCACTGACATCACCAGTGATAATATTATACACTGTCATTATACTAATGACACTGGCCAGGAAGAGGTTAATATCTAGGGCAATCAAGGGGTTAAATGTGTGCCTAACTATGTGTAATGTGTGTAAAATGTGCTGCTTTTACTAATAGATCTCTTAGGCTGCGTACACACGATCAAATTTGTCCGCTGAAACTGGTCCGATGGATGCGTGGAAGTTTTTCACTTCCTGGTTCGGTGACGTGGCTGCGTCAACGTCACCGCCACGTCACCGCGCTGTCTGCCGGCGGGGATTTTGATCCGATGGTGTGTACACGCCATCGGACCAAAATCCGATGAGACGGTCCGTCGGACATGTTTGAGCGGACATGTCTCATCGTGTGTACGCGGCCTAAGTTTCTCTGCAGGGATGAGAAACAGAGAGATCATTCTCTTTGTACAGAGCTCCGTGTTGACTGTCAACATAGAGATCTGAGATGTAATTGTACACAGCCACTCAGCATGTCTCGGCCATGAATCATTGTAAGTAAGTAGGCAGCGACCTACGGGTATGCAGCTTTGCCTGTGCAGGGCGCCAATGCGCAGTACACTGCGGGCGGGAGGTCCACAAGTGGTTAATCTTCTTAGCTGTCTATTCCTAATGATGAATGAAATAATGGGGATGATTTACTAAAGGCAAATTGGTTGTTCATTTTGTGGGGAAGTTGTAATTTACAAGGGAATTTTCACTAGAGCTTACTGAATGCAGTGAAAGGTCACTTTTCAAAGAATACCCAATGAAGAATAAAAAAAAAATATATATATATATATATATATAAAATAAACATTTTGCACGTGACTGGATAATGAAGGTCAGCAGAACTTACCTCATTTACTGAGCTCTGGGAAAATTTAATTGTACAGCGTAACGTCACCTGCTAAGTCTACAGCAAATTTGTCTTCAGTAATTAAACCCAATGGCCCTGATTCACAGAGCACTTGTGCCAACGTATCTCGAGATACGCCGTGTAAGTATAAATATGCGCCGTCGTATCTGTGCACCGTGCCCACAGAACTAAGATATCCCTAAAAACAGGCTTCAGTCCACTGACGTAACTTGCCTACACCGGCGTATCGTGGGCGCATAATTACGCTGGACCCATGTGGCGCTCACATTGGTTTCCTATTTAACCACTTGCATGACATATTGACAGTGGCAAAGTGGTTACTAGTTCCTGACTTGACGTCATATGACGTCGCCAGGATATTGAGCCGCTACGTGCCCCCGGTGATCGGTGATGCGGGGTGTCAGTCTGACACCCTGCATCTCCGATCTCGGTAACGAGGCTCCGGCGGAGCCTCGTTACCACGTGATCAGCCGTGTTCAAATCACGGCTGGTCACAATATAAACAGGAAGAGCCGTTGACGGCTCTTCCTCACTCGTGTCTGATAGACGCGAGTACAGGAGAGCCGATCAGCGGCTCTCCTGACAGAAGGGGTTCGCACTGATTGTTTATCAGCGCAGCCCCCCCTCGGATCGCCACACTGGGCCACCAGGGAATGCCCACACTAGACCACCAGGAAAAAAAAGGGACAAAAAAAATCGTAAAAATAAAAAAAATTACAGTAAAAAAAAAAGATGCCAATCAGTGCCCACAAATGGGCACTGATTGGCAACATGTATGCACCAGTGCCACCCCTCAGTGTCCATCAGTGCCACCCCACAGTGCCAGTCCATGCCCAGTGCCCACCTATCAGTGCCCATCTGTGCCACCCATAAGTACCTATCAGTTCCACCCATATGTGCCGCCTTTGAGTGCCTATATGTGCCACCTATGCGTGCCCAGTGCCACCCATCAGTGCCCATCAGTGCCGCCTATGAGTGCCCATCAGTGCCGCCTATGAGTGCCCATCAGTGCCGCATATCAGCGCCGCCTATCAGTGCCACCTCATCGGTGCCCATCAGTACTACCTTATCGGTGCCCATCAGTGCCACCTCATCGGTGCCCATCAGTGCCGCCATATCAGTGCCCGTAATTGAACGAGAAAACTTACTTATTTAAAAAAAAAAAAAAAACTTTTTTTTTTTTCAAATTTTTCAGTTTTTTTTTTAGTTGTTGCGCAAAAAAAAATCGCAGAGGTGATCAAATACCACCAAAAGAAAGCTCTATTTGTGGGGAAAAAAGGACGCCGATTTTGTTTGGGTACAGTGTAGCATGACCGCGCAATTGTCATTCAAAGTGTGACAGTGCCGAAAGCTGAAAATTGGCTTGGGCAGGAAGGTGCGTAAGTGCCCTGTATGGAAGTGGTTAAATATGCAAATGAGGGAGATTCACGAACGTACGTGCGCCCGACGCTGGCTACGCGCGCCGTGCGTAAGTGTACACCCGGCGCAAAGTTATTCCCCATAAAGGAAGTGTAACTCAGCAACAGATGTGCACAGGTCAGCTGGAGAGCAGCTGCAGCAGCACCGTTATGGACGAGCTGAGCAACCACACTTGCAGGACAACACATCTGTATGCCAACATGCCAGGGGCAGCCATGGTCATAGCACTACTGCGTCCACAGGTACGGAGGAGGGCACGGCAGAGGATATACCGAACGTGCATTAACGTCTTTGGCATGGGGGAATCGGAGGTGTATTGCATCTTCAGATTTAGCACTGATGCCATCCTGGAATTAGCCACAGCCCTGCATGATGAAATCACCAGCCAGACACAACGCTCACATGCAGTGCAGCCACTGGTCAAGGTACTGGCAACACTACATTTCCTCGCCAGTGGATGTTTCCAACGTACAAGTGGAGTCATGTCTGGGATGTCACAATCCACCATGAGCAGATGTGTGCACCAGGTTGTCCCCGCAATCCTCACACACATGTCCCACCACATCATCAAACCCACCCATGAGCATCTGAAGAAGAAGGCAATGCAGGCTTTCTATGTCTGGGCCATTGATTGCACACATGTGGCACTACGGCCCCCCCATGCCACAGAGCACATATACCGCAATTGTAAGCAGTGGCATTCCATCAACTTAGAGGTGGTAGCCGATGCCCAATGCCTCATATGGCACGTCCGTGCCAAACACCTAGGGGCCAGCCACGACAGCTACATATACCGTCAAAGCACCATGCCAACAGGATTTGAACAGAACATGTACAAGGACAGCTGGCTGGTTGGCAAATGAGATGGTAGTCACCCATGATGCAGATATCACAAGGGGCACATGCACGGCTAACATCCTCCTGTTTTTTTCTCTTCCAGGTGACTCTGCATATGCACTTGGGCCCCATCTCCTGACTCCATACCGGAATCCCCAAACCAGAGGAGAGAGAAGATACAATGCTGCACACATATGCACCTGTGCAGTGGTGGAGCGCTCATTTGGCATCCTGAAGTCCCGTTTCCGATGATGGATAAGTCCGGGGGGGCCCTCTTGTATTCCCCAAACTTTGTGTGTCAGATCATCGGTGCATGTTGCGTGCTGCACAACTGCGCCATGAGAAAGGACACGGAGATTGACATATTTGATGACCTGACCCCCGAGCCACACAGTCCCCCCCTGCCCGAGGCTACCCTGTCTGCTGAAGGAACAGCAGTCAGGAGTTGCCTCGTGGAACGCATCTTTGCATGTTAAACACACACATTCATCATGGCACATGGACAATGCACGCATGCACACCACTGTGGTCCCTAGCTCACACACACCACATCCACCTAACATTGGTTTAGCCCAAGTCCACTGCGTGGGACTTGGGAGCAGCAACGCCACACCAAGGCACCAATGATGTTGCTGTCCATTCATACCACATTCACATGGTCGTGGGGATAACCTCTCCACGACGACCCAAGGTGACACGCCTTGCTGGCAGGAATATCACCCACACATTCACACACCAGTCACACTGTAGTATCACCGGGAAAACCCTGCCCCCGCAAACGGGTGTCCGGGCACCACTTCTGCACTCTCACCATGTGCAGTTATAAAGAAAAAATGGAAAATAGGGATCATGCCCTTACACGAGGACGGCACATACCTCTTGTGGGCCAGGCCTGGTGCCACGGGTACGGCTCTGCAATTGCCTGGGTGAAGACTCGGGTGGGGGGGTGGGGCATGAGAAGGAGAATCATCCCCTGGTCTGTAAAGGCCTGAGTATTGGCAGCCTGCTGGCTGACGCACTGCCGCATGTCTGAGGACCCAGCAAGATAGACCAGGCTGTCAGCCACTCGATGCAGGTCGCCTGCAATATCAGCCATGTGGCGCGTCTGCATTGCCTGCTCCCTTTCAAGCCCCTCTTGGAGGGAACCGGCTACACCCCTAGTCTTGGCCAGAGCCTTTTTAGGGAAAGTAGCCTGTTGAGTCCGTCTGTACGTAACAGGCCTGGATGGGGTTGCCCTGGATGGGGTTGCCCTGAATGGGGTTGCCCTGGATGGGGTTCCCATAGATGGGGTTGCCCTGATGGGCGTGGAGGTCTGTAAGGGCCCAGGGAAAATGGAAGACTCCTCAAAGTAGAGGCATTCCTCCAGTTCCAGATCCACCGTCTCCTCCTCAACCACCTCCAGAGCCAAGGTGTGGGCACTCCCCTCCACCAATGTCTCATGGCTTTCCAGGGGGTCAGGCTGAGGCAGATGATCCGGGGATGGCATGGGTCGGACACCGGCAGACGATGGCCCACCTCCCTCCAGCGCATCTGTGGATGACACAAGACATTCACATGTTGGTGGACCCACACACTTGTCACATATTCCCTTACACCCCTCACATTCTCTTCCACCCCTCACACTGAATGGAGAATAAAACACACTTACCTGTCCTCAACTCCTTATCAGTGGAGTCAAAGCCCTCCAGGCTCTCCACCTGCTCCTGCTCGAGACAGCTGGCAATCACCTCCTCCTCTGGGGTCAACTTCACAGCACAAGGTGGGCCGCCCCCGTGCCCCTGAGGTGCCTTCTGATGAGGGCCAGTTTGTCCCGGACACGCCAACGCATGTCGTTGATTTTTTTGTCCCTAGGGGTCCTGGTCTCATGCCCAAGGGCATTCACCTCCAGGGTGATCTGATCCAGGATCTCCATCTTCCTGGCCCTGCTGGTCCAGGAGCTCTGTGCCCCATGGAGGAACACATCAAATTTTGAGATGGCTGATGTGAGAATTGCCCTCTCACCTGAAGAGAAGTTTTTTTTTCTCCTGTCCCTCTCCTGTCCCGTATCAGCATCAGACATGGCTCCACAAAAGTACTTTGCTCCAAGGAGAAGAGAAAAAATCTGGTGTACTTTTGCACCGGACGGTGGGCCGGCGTACCTAATGAAGTTGCGCCGGTGTAGTTGTGAGCATGCGCATAGGGGTGCTGACCATACGTCCACGTCACGGCACATGCGCCATTCATGATACGCCAGGTGTAAAGCATTGCACCACGCTCGGACCATTATTTGCATAGGGTCACATCCACTTCTACTTACTGCCTCTCTGTGTTGCGCCGGCGTAGCGTAAAGAAGATACGCTACGCCGGCATAAATATGCGCCGATGTATGTGAATCCGTGCCAATGAGTCCAGATAAGATTAGATATTACACCATTAATGTGAATATAAAGGCAAAACTTATTTTTCATTTTGGGTAGCATCTGGAAGGTTATAACCTCTATTAGGTTACTATTGCTGCCTGCACCCCTGTTAGGTAGATTCACTCTCTCAGTTTGTCCCAGTGATCTTTGTTGCTGGAGATGAAAGTGAGTTGAATTAAAAAATGTGTGTTGTCACTAGACATGTGCATTCTTAATTAGTTTTTTTCAACTAATTTAGAAAAATGTGTTAATTCAGAAAAATCTGAATTAAAGAAAACCCATTTAACAAAAATTAAAAAATCTGAAATAAAAACAAACTAATAATAATGTAACTATTAATAATTATTAAATTATAGGTTTAGGAATTTCCTTTCAAATTTGGCTGTTTGTGAACGTAATAAATATGAATTTATCCAAAGTCACAAATTATCCGAAACAACGAATGCCGCATCTAAACAAATGGAACAGAACAAATTAATAATAATAATAACAAGGTTTTATTATTTTATTGTTATTTATTATTATTAATTTGTTAAAATTTCAGAAAATTCGTAACTTTGTATAAATTTGTATTTATTACGTTCACCAACAGCCAAATTATTTTCAGATTATCGAATTTGGATTTTCCTGATTTTTTTTATTTTTTTTTAATTTCCTGAATGTTGATGAATTTTAAAAGATCGCAATAAGCGACGTCCAATAAGGTACGTCCATCTGCCCAGCCGTGCCATTGTGCCGATGTATATGGTCGTGTGCTGGTCGGCAAGTGGTTAACCACTTACCAACCAGCTTACACACATACACGTCGGCAAAGTGCATCGTTCCCACGAATTGCCATAGCGTACATCGGCTCCTTTAAGAGCCATAGCAGGCACATGCGCCCGCTGCGCGGTGGGAGACCCGATGCGCGTGGCCAGCAGTTGTGATGGGCGATGGCCACCCGCAATCGTGGGCACAAGAGTCAGAACAGGGATTTGTGTGTGTAAACACACAAATATTCGTTCTGACAGGAGAGGAGAGACAGATCTGCTGTTCGTAGTAATTACGAACAGCGGTATGTCTCCTCCTACAGTCGGTCCCATCCCCCACAGTTAGAAACACACATGGGGGAACACATTTAACCCCTTGATCGCCCCCTAGTGTTAACCCCTTCCCTGGCAGTGACATTTAGGCCGGAATCACACTATTGCGTTGCTTTTTGGGCTCCGTTGTCTTTGCGAATTTCTCTATAAGGTGTTCTGCGGATCAACTGCGTTTTAGCTGCGGATCAGGAAGAAATTCACTTCAGAGCTGCGTTTTTGGTGAGGGCCAATCATTGTTAGCTGTGTGATGATGTAGCTAATAAAAGGGAGTGAACTTTCTTGGACTTTTCCTTTTTCTCCAGCATTCAGTATTGTGTGGATTTGGATTTGGATTTGTGAAAAATGTGTGCTGCCCTGCCCATGTTCATGCCTACAGTTGTTGCTGCAACAGCAGCAATCTTGCTGGAAGTTGAGAGGAGGAGAAGGAGGAGAAGAAGAAGATACTGGGTTCATCCCATCATTGCAAATAGGGATAAAAGAGGGCAGTTCATGATATTGTATGAAGATCTCCGTGGGCATGAAGAAAAGTTTTTTGATTATACACGCATGTCAATAACTAGGTATATTATTTTTTCCTTGCTAAACCTTTTCTTCCTCCATTGTTCCATAGTAGATGTTTATTTTTTATGTTTTTTTTCTAGTTTTGATGAATTGTTAGGAAATACCCTAGGTTGGAGCGACAGAACACATGCTACAGAGCAAGCATCCAGCCTGCAGAAAGATTACTAATCACATTAAGGTACTTTTCCCCACCTATGTGCATTGTCATTTTTATTTCTGAGCATGTGATATTTTGTGTATTCAACTATCCAACAGCTGTAATTACAAATGAATAACCAGACAGAAGATGAGCAAAAATATATATATTTTTCTCAAAAAATTCCAGAAATAGGCAACATATATTTTTTGTAAATAATATAAAAAATAAAACTTTGCATTCAAGTATACCTCAGGAATAAACTTTTCTCTGAAAAATGCACACATGCTCATTAACTGTGGGCAGAATATAAACTTTATAGGTTGTGATTTTTTTTTAGATAATGCTGCCTCAGTGGAGTAATGACCGACGTTTTTTTAGCAATGGCAGTGCTGGAAGCATGGCTAGAGTCGCCATGCTGCTGTGGGCCATGTTGCTGTGGGCCATGTTGCTGTGGGTCATGTTGCTGTGACCAATGTTGCTGTGGCCAATGTTGATGTGGGTCATGTTGCTGTGGCCAATGTTGCTGTGGGCCATGTTGCTGTGGCCAATGTTGCTGTGGGCCATGTTGCTGTGGGTCATGTTGCTGTGGGCCATGTTGCTGTGGGTCATGTTGCTGTGGCCAATACATCCCCTGAATTTGAGTGTGTGGCCTAATTGAAGGGATTTGGGATGGGATGGGTAAGTGAACTTGCCTGTGTTGTACATCATATATCGATGTTGCCTCTTTCAAACTGCAAGGATAGGATGGAGGAACAAAGGGGTAAGGTTTGTGTCCCAGCTTTGGGTACTGGCCTGACATTGGTAAGTGTATGTGAGTTGTTGCTTGTGGCACATATGGCCTTTCCGATCTTGGTTCCTCACTTGGCACTGTAAATGACTGTAGAATTTGTTCTACAGTGGTTTGCATTTCCAAATATCGCTCAGGTCGTACTTTTTTAATCAAAGGAACAAAATTGTGAACCAGTATTGTAGCCGGACATAAGAAAGCATCCACCTTTTTAAACATTTTATTAAAATCTCTAGTAGACGTTCACTTATGTCTGTCTGCGATACTGCCGCTCACATACGTGCCACTTTGGCAGGCCGAGCAATGGTTGCAGGAGCAAAGGAGGGCCCAGGGATCGGCTCAGCCAATCCAGATTCCTCTTCTGGGTTTTCAATCCATACATTTCTGTGAGATCCTCATTTGGTTCAATCAAAACAGGTGCCCCTGCTTGTGCCTCAGAAGGGCTCTCTGGTTGATCCTCCAACACATCCTGTTCATCCCAACTTGCTTCAGCCCTGTTTATAGAAGAAAAAATGACCTTAATAATGTAAAAAATTTAGGCACGATACATTAATGATGTAGATGTTAACTTACTCTCTCATCTCTATGAGTGGTTTCAGAAAATCAAGGTCATCAGCATACATATAGGGGACTCTAGCTGTTGCCCCCGAGCCACTCCTCACTTCTCTGAGGTGACGATTGTATTTTTTGAAGGCATCCCGCATGCTTCGCCACCTTTTCTTTATGTATTTCACTGAAAAACAAGGAAGAGAATAATAATGTATTTTTGTTTTATTTTGAAGGTACCTAGCTACAGGCAATTCATTTGGAAGTCTCCACTATGAGTTTAAGGTTGGTAAATCAACAATATGTGGCATTGTTCATGAAACCCTTTGGTCTTCAAAAAGCCTACAAAACAAGAATGGGTGAAGGTATCTGAGGAATTCTGGGAGCGATGCAATTTTCTGAACTGTCTGGGAGCCATTGATGGGAAGCACATTCGCATCCTGAGGCCATTTGATAGTGGGAGTCAGTTTTTTAATTACGGTATAAAAAAAAAATATTCCATTGTATTACTGGCAGTGGCAGATGCAACTTATAAATTCCATTATATTGATGTAGGTGCTTATGGCAGCAGCTCGGATTCGGGTGTATTTGACCATTTCACATTTGGGAGAATGCTAAGGGAGAATAGACTGGATTTACCAAACGATGAGCCTGCCCTGCCATATGTTTTTGTAGGGGATGAAGCGTTTGCCCTTGGGAAAAATATGCTTAGACCTTTTTCTAGTAGAGTGCTGACCAATGAAAGAAGAATATTTAGTTATTGCCTCACTAGGGCACGACGAGTAGTAGAGTGTGCATTTGGGATTCTTTGCAATAAATGGAGAATCTTGCACACTGCCATCAACCTCAGTCTGGAGCATGCTGTCTCTGCTGTTAAAACTGTCTGTGCACTGCACAACTATGTGCGAGAACGTGCTGGTTACGTTTTTGAGGATTGCCTGATGCATAACATGGAGGCTGCACAGTGGAATGTGACTAGGGGCACTACCAGTGGGAAATTGATTAGAGATCAATTCCAAAATTACTTTATGTCGCCAGCTGGTGAGGTACCTTGGCAGATGCAGTCAATTAAATTTAAATATTTCATTTTTTGTGTTGTTAAAAAATTCTATGGCCCTTTAAATATTATAAAAGAACATACTGAGATAACAATGTCACTATGTGTAATTTGAATGGAGATTGAAAAAATATAATAAACACTTGTGTGTCAAAATTTTTTGGAATCATAATCTCTACCTGAACATCACCAAAAAATTGATTACCTCATCCGTCGCTGTCTGACACTGTTGTGTGCTCTGCTGGGTGTCATTGTACAGAAGATGATGTGTTTGTACGACCAGCATGGGCCATAACGTAAAAAGGGGATGACATATACAGATAGCCACTCCCCCAAGGATCTGTAAACCAACTTGGTAAAGTGAGTTTACATATTCCTAAAATAGACACTCAGGCAGACTCATACAAACAATGACCAAGGATGTGGGAATGAGTCCCTTGTCACCATCAACATGAGGACAGGGTGGAATTGTAATTTACCTAAAAAACCCTGCCAAGATTAAAAACATGTGGCATGGTATGTGTTAGCACACTTAACATGCCCTGACAGAATGCATGCTTGGATAAGGGCCTGGTCTGGATTTGTGGGGTTAAGCACTCTGGTTATTGGGGTTTACTTTAAAATATAACTTTATAAGTTAGGGAATAAATAGACAAACATCTCCAGGCAGATAAAAAGAAAAAAAAATACCTTTGTCAGCTTTAACTTGGGGTGAGCACATGCTCCACTCTGGCAATAGACTTCTGGCTATTTTAACCCAGGTTTATTTTTTCTTAATGTTGTCCTTATATTTAGGATGCCGGGAGTCATAGAGTAGTGGATTCTCCCTGACAAGGCGGATTAGCTCCTCGCAATCCACACACTCCTTCACCTTTTCTGTGACTTTTTTGCTCCGTCTTTTGGACATGGCTATTCACCTCAGCAGCATGAAACAGACAGAGGAGGAACTAGAATAATAAGGGAGGTGGAGGAGGAGGAGGAGAGAAAACTTCCGTTCAAACTGCAACACATGTGCGAGTTAGATGCGTACCCATAGAAGATAATGGGCCTGAATTCGCACCTGAGCCACACCGCATGGCCGAAAAAACGCAAACGGTTTTCCGGCAATGCGCAGTGCGAATGCATCGCACATATGTGAACCAGCCTCATTGAAAAAAAAATATTTAAAAATGTTCTGCGTTTTGGATGCGGTTTAAAACTGCAACCAATTCGCATAGGTGTGAATCCGGCCTTACACAGTAAAAATCGCTGGTCACCAATACAATGCCTCTTCACCACCTGTCAAATTCCCGCTAAAGAGTGATCTGAACAAGGATTGCTCTTCAGAGAGAACTGCACATGTGAAGGAGCATAGCCTTCTCAGTTACAATGTACCAACAGCCCTGAAGAAGGGGTAGGCTATCCCCCAAAACATGCTGGCCCGGATTCTCGTAGCACTTACGCCAACGTATCTCGATATACGCCGCGTAAGTGTCAAGATGCGCCGTCGTATCTATGCGCCGTAATCGCCTAACTAAGATACGCCTAAAATCTGGCTTCAGTCCACCAACGTAATTTGCCTACGCCGACATATCTTGGGCGCATAGTTATGCTGGACGCCCCATTGCAAATATGCAAATGAGGGAGATACATCAATTCACGAATGTAGATGCGCCCGGTGGAAAAGATACGCGGTTTGCGTAAGGCTTGCGTCCGGCGTAAAATTATTCCATATATAGGAGGCGCAACCCATGCAAAGGTATGGACCAGGGAATAGCCGTCGAATTTTACGTTGTTTACATAGTACTACGTGAATAGGGTTGTGCGTAGGTTAAGTTCACGTCGTAGGCAGTGTATTGACGTATCTTAGGCAGCTATTTCGATGTGACTGTGAGCATGCGCACTGGGATGCGTCCAAGAGACGACACATGCACAGTTAGTTTTTTTGAAGCTCAGCCCATCATTTGCATGGGGTCATGCTTCATTTTAATATATCACGCCCACTTCCAGCCCACTTCCACCTACTTTGACTTATGTCGGCTTACGCCGACAACTATACGCTACGCCAGCACAACGTTGAGCACATATTCTTTGTGAATAGCATGCTTGCCTCACAACCTTGCGCCGGCGTAGCGTAAAGAGGATACGCTACGCCCGCACAAAGATGCACTGTTGGCTGTGAATCCGGGCCGCAGGCTCTATCTGTACATGTTTTACCTCCAATAAAGGATTGTATCCTTCATCAAGAGTTTGCTTATTCTGGACACCGGGTGCTCCTCTTTCCATACTCAAGTATCTTCTCAGCTGATGTGACAGCTCTAACCAAACAGCCCATATCTCAAAAGAGAGATCAACACCATAATTCACCCACAGAACCACCTAATATCTATTTCTAATCATTCTACTGGCCCAGGGTGGTCTCTAGATCAAACTAATCAAGAAAATTAGATGTGTAATTTATGTCCTTGGAATGCCTGATGATGATCCTTGGATTTTGGTTTGCCTATACTGTGTGTTACTAATATATTATTATTTGACATCTTTGTGTAAAAAATAAATTTTCATTTTCTTTCCTGAATTTTCCAAAAACTTGTGCCAAAAACGTAATTTTCAAAAAACTCATTATGCATTTTAGCCAATACCTTGGTGTGTTTGTTTCTTAAAATTGGTTCGCTTTGTGGGTGTTTCTGGCAATTCAGAAACTCAAGAAATGTGATAGGTAGTTAAGAAATAAGGTGCATCATTTTTGCTCCTTGAAAACCCAAAGATTCTCCTTGGATTTTAAACCCAAGAAATGTGATAGGTAGTTAAGAAATAAGGTGCATCGTTTTTGCTCCTTGAAAACCCAAAGATGCTCCTTGGATTTTGAGCCTCTCTATGCATCCAAGCTGTGAAAAAGTCTCACTTATGTGGTATTCCCACACTGATGAGGCATAGTAGAATGTGTTTTATGGTGTAATTGTAAGTATGTCTAAGCTGTGCATGCGAAATAATTTGTTAAAATTACAACTTTGTAAAAAAAAAAAAAGAAAACAGTATTTTTTCTACAAAATTGTGACAAAAAAAATGTACAACTTAAAAAAATTGGACCATTCCTCTTACTAAATACTTTGGATATTTTACTTTCCAAAAAAGGGTTCAAAAGGGGGGTATTTGTACAGTCCTGCCACTTTAGGCATTCAAGAGATTAGATAGGTAGTCACTACATCAGGCTTGATTAATTTTTAAATATATTCCATATTCTGTAGATTTGCTTCTTATTTACTAAAGACATTTAGCAGAATACATTTGCCCTAAATGTATAAACAAGAAAATATTTATTCGCAAAGCTTTATTAAAAAAATAAGATTTTTTTAAAAATGTTTATATAGTAAAAAGCAAAAAATAAATAAAAAGTGCTGGTTAAATAAAAGAATGCTCTACCTGTTAAAAAAAAATGAAATATATATATATATATATATATATATATATATATATATATATATATATATATATATAAAAGTATTCTAAATTCTTTCAACATTATTTAACCCTCTTGGCGGTATTCCCGAGTGTGGCACGGGGTGAGATTTTCAAGCTACGATCGGTAACCCCGAGCCACACTCGGGCTTTGCTCGCTGTATGCAAAAAGAGGTTTCTTACCTTTTCTCTGCGATCCAGCGACGAATCCCCGCAGTGTACGGCGGCCGGATGTTCCGCCCGATGCTCTGTGTTTCCCTGATTCCCTTCCCTGCGAGCGTCGCGACGCAGGGGGGCGGAACGGGGGGGAACGGCGTGAAATTCAAACGTATAAGTAAAAACAAAGTAAAACACAGTAAAACACACTGATACTATTGGATTAAAATTTTAAAAAAATACAGTGACCTTTGATTGCCCCCCCCCAGCGCTTTCTCTAGTGCCCTGTCTGCAGATTTACTGTGCCAGTGTCTGTATACTGCACAGCAATCATAGCAAAGCGCGCCTCTACTTCCAAATCGCTATGTGACCTGCTGCCAAACCGGCGACAGCGATGCAGAATCACTTGCAGAGGAGCTAAGTGACAGCGACGCATGGGAAAGTTCGTCAGACGCAGAAAGCGATGTGAGTGACGATCCTGCACCTGTGCCCAGCGATGTGCAGACTTGGTGCGCAATTGATTGCGCTACGGAGCACGTAGCGCCCCCAAGGTTTCCATTCACAAGATCACCTGGGATAAAAGTGGACATAGAGAATGACAATCCCTTGGAATACCTCCGACTTTTTTTGACGAATGAGGTGATCGACAAAATCGTTTTGGAGACAAACAGATATCAAGAACAGCAAGCTGCTACCCATCAGCTATTTTCAAGGCGCAGAAAATGGGAGCCTGTGACCAGCGACGATATCTGGAAATACCCTGGCCTCCTAATTTTACAGCTAGTGGTGGGGAAACCACTCCAAAAGTGCTACTGGACAACAAATAAATTATTGGCCACACCTTATTTTGGAACTGTAATGTCTGAGTATAGCTTTTCATTGATAATGAAATATTTGCACTTTGCAAATAATGAGGAATTCGATGAACGTTCTCATCCAGCTCCAAAGCTAAAAAAAAATTGGGATATTTACCAAATTATTTTGCAGAACTTCCAGCGGACCTATATACTTGAGAGGGACATTACCATTGACGAAAGTCTGATGGCCTACAAAGGTAGGCTCAGCTGGATTCAATTTATTGCATCTAAGCGCACTCGCTTTGGATTCAAATCCTTTATGCTGTGTGAATCCAGCTCTGGATATATCTGGAACGCAGTACTGTACACTGGCAAAGGGACCAAATTCTCCTCGAGATTCAGCGGTTTTGGGATGGCAACCGTTTCAGTTCTTTCATTGAAAGAGCCCTTGCTCAACCAGGGCTACTGTGTCACTACGGACAATTTCTATACCTCCCTAGAACTGTACAAGTTCCTTCTTATGAATAAGATGGACGCTTATGGGACCGTGAGGCATAACCGGCGTGACATGCCGTCAGCATTTTCAAATAAAAAGCTTGGGAAAGGAGAAGTAGCTGCATGGCAAAAAGGGAAAATGTTGGCACTGAAGTGGCGGGACAAAAAGGACGTTTCCCTTATGAGCACAATCCATAACACCTTGACCGCCATGGTCCATACCAGAGGGGAAAAAGATGTTAGAAAGCCACAGGTTGTGTTGGACTACAACCACACGATGGGAGGTGTGGACAGGGCTGACCAGACCATGACCTTTTACCCAGCTATGAGAAAGCAGCAGAAAAAGTATTATAAAAAAAATTTCCGACATCTTTTGGAGCAATGTCTCTGGAACTCCTTCATCCTGCTGAAAAAAAAAAAGTGTCAGGTCTATGGTCCATGCAGACTTTATGTGGAAGGTGGCAGAACAGATTTTTCTGAAACACCAAACGCCAATGGCGGTAAACCGTTCTGGATGACGGGCTTCTGGTGTTGTGAATCCTGAGCGACTGACTGGTCATCATTTTTTGGACTACGTACCACCCACTGGAAAAAAAACAGCACCCACACGGATGTGTGTGGTTTGCCGCTCCAAGCGCGACAACAGCGGAAGAAAAATACGCAAACAAACGCGTTTCTGTTGTCTCGACTTTGCGCCATACCTTGCTTTAAAGATTTTCATACCCGAGACATTTACTGAATAATGATTTTGCACCCTTGTTTGACCCCCCAAAAAATCTGAGTTTTTGAATATATTATTTGTTAAAATGTATTGAATAAAAAGTATTGTTATTATTAAATTATTATTTGTTATTATTTATTATATTATAATTTATGATTTTGTGTTTCAAACTTTGTCATAGTCTACTAGAGACTCTGGTTTGGACAGATTTAGATGAGTTATTCCTAAGAATTGCAAGCCTGCAATCTAAAACGCCAAATTTCCATGCAAAATAATGGTACCGCTTTCAGCACCTAAAATCTGAAATAATCATACCGCCAGGGAGGTTAAAATAACCTTACTGCCTGATCCAGTCGTAGCACTATTAAACTACAAACCCCAACTCTTAACCCTTTGCCAATTTAAACTATTAGTGTTTGTTACAACAGCGGCAAAACAATCTATAGTGAAAGCATGGAAAACGGATTCCCATTGCATACAAACTGTCAAAGAAAGAGTGACACAAGCCATAGTACATGCAAAGACTGTCTTCCACCAGGTGCAAAGACATCATTGATATAGACACTAATATATAATAAATACTGTAATACTTTTGTTCCACGATGTTCCATGATTTCTATTATACCACACAATATTATTTTCTGAACGGTTTTACCTTCCCCCCCCCCTTTTTCCTATGACTACCCAATCCCTTTCCTTCCCCCTACATTATTTTTAGTATAAATCGGGGTAAAACTTGTTCAATTATTCTCTTCGGAAACACCAAGCCACATAGCCAGACCTTGGCCCTGATTGTCCGTTATCCCCCATTACTCCATAATATTTTAAAGTTTTATTTTATCTTTACCCCTTTTTCTGTTATATATATTTAGCATTTATACTTTTTTTTTTTAGTTTTCTTTATTTACTTTGTGCATCTTTTTTTTTTTTATATTCCATACGAATATTCTAATATGATAAATTATTTGTTTTACAATCTATTAATATAAGACACAATATATATTTTGCTTTAATAATCTTTATTTACACGAAAAGCTTTCTTGTTTATGTCAATTTTATATTTGAAACTTGTTCTTACAATGCTGATTTATTGTAACTCATTGCTACTTATAAAATAAAATATTCAAAAAGAGAAAAAAAAAAGAAAGTTATTGTCTTTTTTCCAAAAGACTGGAAAAAACGCTTTCTGTACTGCAATTAACTAAGTGAAATTGTGTTGCATTCCACTTCTTTCTCTTATTGAAGAGTTAAAGCGGAGGTTCACCCTGAAAATCAACTATCTACCATTAGATCCAGCATACTGCTGACATCTGCAGTATGCTGTTTTGTTTTTTTCTGTACTTATCGTTTTATCGTGGTTCTTATCCGGCTCAGAGCGGGGATTCCTACGGGGAATAGGCGTTCCTAAGACAAGGCATAGTTGATTGACGTGCTGCTAAAGCCCGAAGTGACACTCGGCTGTTTACGGCGGTCGCCGTGTAGAGCTGACTGCGCAGGCGCTGTAAATTGCCGAGTGTCACTTCCTCGTTCCTTGTTCCTTGTCTTAGGAACGCCTATTCCCCACAGGAATCCCCGCTCGGAGCCGGATAAAAACCACGATAAAACAATAAGTACCGAAAAAAACAAAAAAAACAGCATACTGCAGATGTCAGCAGTATGCTGGATCTAATGGTAGATAGTTGATTTAGGGTGAACCTCCACTTTAATTTGCCCAAGGTTGTTGCAAAATCAGCAGGTGACCATGCTGTCTCAACAGTCTGGGCCTAAGGAGGTTTGTTAATACATAAAGTGGCATTTGAAACAGAACACTGATATATACAGTATATATGGAGGGAAAAAAAAAGTATTGGCATTGTGGCACAATAGAATGTTGTATTTTTTGATCAGAAAATAAAAACAAATTGATTTGTAACGTCATTTAATTTGTTTATGCGCTTAACTCTATATATACGTCCTATTTTTAAAGATGGATATCTCGGTAACGGCAGCAGCTGCTGCCACAACCGAGATATCCATCTCTTCAGTGGGTGGGCCTGTCTACGATAACGGCGGTCCCCGCGGCGGATTCACAGCGAGATCGCCGTGAGATTGCCGTTATCCGCCGCTCTCCTGCGCCCTCCGCCGCTTAGCGATTACAAGGGATGTTTACATTCCTTGTAATAGAAATAAAAGTGATACTTTTGTTTTATTTATTTCAGTGTTAAAAATGATAAAATAGATAAAAATAAATACGAAAATAAATAAATAATTTAACCGCTTAACGACCACGGCATACGTCGGCAGAATGGCACCTACAGGCACATGGACTTACCTTTACGTCCCTGTCTGGTCCCTGTCTGGTACTTGCGGCGGTCGGTAAGCCTCTGGGAGCGATCCGGGATGAGGGGGCGGCTGTTCGTTTTTGTCCGCCCCCTCCAGATCGCTCCCAGTGAATCAGCTCCCTCCCTGCTCTGCACTTCCTCTGCCTGTATAATGTAAACACAGGCAGAGGAAGTGATGTCAGCTCTCTTCTCGGCGGTATTTTCAATCCGCTGAGAGGAGAGAAGACATCACAAGTAAGTCGCACCAACACTACACTGACACCACACACATAGGCACATTAACCCCTTCAGATCACCCCCCCAGCCCCCTGTCACACTGTCACTGATTGCAGTGATTATATATTTACTGATCACTGCATTTAGTGTCAGTGTGACAGTTACTGTGACAGACAGTTAGTGTTAGGTCCAGGGTAGCCCCCTACCCCCCTAATAAAGTTTTTAACCCCTTTATCACCACCCTAGGTAACCCTTTCACCCCCTATTGCCAGTGTCACTAAGCGATCATTTTTCTGATCGCTGTATTAGTGTCACTGTTGCCACTAAGTAGCTAATTTTTTTTATTGCGATTTTTTTTATTTTACTAAAGACATGTGGCTGAGTACATTTTGGATTAAATGTTTGACTAAAATTTAGCTTAGTCGATTTTTCTTATAACAAAAAGTAGAAAATAGAAGCTCTATGTGTGGGAAGAAAAGGACGCACATTTTGTTTGGGAGCCACGTCGCACGACCGCGCAATTGTCTGTTAATGCAACGCAGTGCCGAATTGTAAAAACACCTTTAGTCGTTTAGCAGCATATTGGTCCGGTCCTTAAGTGGTTAAAATGCCCATCCCGACAAGCTCGCGCGCAGAAGCGGACGCATACGCAAGTGAGGTATCGCCGCGATCGCTAGAGCGAGAGCAATAATTCTAGCCCTAGACCTCCTCTGTTACTCAAAAAATGCAACCTATAGAATTTTTTAAACGTCGCCTATCGAGATTTTTAAGGGTAAAAGTTTGATGCCATGCCACGAGCGGACGCAATTTTTAAGCATGACATGTCGGGTATCATTTTACTCGGCGTAACATTATCTTTTACAATATGTAAAAAAAATGGGGCCAAATTTATTGTTGTCTTATTTTTTAATTAAAAAAAGTGAATTTATTCCAAAAAAAGTGCGCTTGTAAGACCGCTGCGCAAATACGGTGTGACAAAAAGTATTGCAATGACTGCAATTTTATTCTCTAGGGTGTTGGAAAAAATATATATAATGTTTGGGGGTTTTAAGTAATTTTATAGCAAAAAAAAATGTTTTAGTCTCGTAAACACTGAATCTGAAAAACAGGCTCGGGCTTAAAAAGGCAACGAGTATGTACAATGCTGTTAGGTTAATGCTTGAATAAATCAATAAAGTTCTAGAGGATATAATCCTGTAACCATAGTTTTGAGTTTTTCATTTCAAGAGAAAAAAAATAATCGTACTGAATATTTTTCAGTATCATTGAAAGAAAAATCACTTCACTGGAATCACTGCACTGGTCTATAAACTAAAGTAATTACATAGCAATTATCAAAATCTAAGGAGGCATTTACGGATTACTTTACATAAGTATTTATATGAAGGCCTTACACAAATAAAATACTCTTTTACAACAGAGACAGAACTAAACATAAACTTATGCTTAAATACAAAGGCCTTATAAGTGAAATGGATGCTTTTTTGTACGTGCTTTTCCAGTCTATTTCTAGGCTCCCAGGTGTGAGTTATTATAGCATAAAAATGCATATGCATGAATTAATTCATCAGAAAGATTGACTTTTGTCTTTGCTAGGTCCATGTTTTATGAATACCAAGACTACAGAAGATTTGCCATTGACAAGGGAATATAATCCTCTACATTTGAATCTTAAATGCATGTGATTATATAGAAAAAAAGTTACATTGCTATATAATGATGAATAAAAAGAAAAAAACCCTTTAGAGTTGTCAGACATAGCACTGCCATGTACTGATCAAGATCGGCAAACAACAGTTGGTAGACAAATAGAACTCTCACTTTCGGTGATCTCGCAGACGGCCCTCCATTACTGACATTGGCTTGGGGCAACACATCCTTTTCATTAAAATGGAAAACTCCACAGCAAGACATACTAGCAGCCACCATACATTAAATCAATGAGTGAGAGCCCTGGATAACATTCTTCTCACCAAATAGAACTTTGACACACTAGTATGCCATATAGAGACATTAAGGTGGGGAGGGACTCCTAAAGAAAATAGTTCAGACTCTTGAATTAAAAATGGCTGCACTCCATGACACAGTTGCCCAAGTGGAGACAAAGCAAGCCATCTCTGATCAGCAGCTTATTCAAGGCCATCTTGAGAATCACAACATGTGCAATAATATTAAAATAAGGGGTATACCAGAGGCAACAAGAAAAAAACTTGAAACCAGAAAATAGAGACCAGGAAGAACCCAAACATCTCTAGGGATGTGCTCTGCAGAGTACACTTTGTTTTATTGTAAGAGACAGCATTATAATAAAAGTTTGGAAAAAAAGAGCCTTGCCAGTTTGATTGGGCTATGATTGATTGGGCTGTGATAACAATACTTCTAGATTTTTCCTGGTGCATACTTGTCAAGGCAATCTGCAAACCGTAATAATAAGCTGTGGCTACTTAAAAGCAAAATGCAAAAACAAATCTTTAAAAATTGAAAAAAAAAATTGAGAAAAAATTGTTCAAAATATAATTAATTCATAAAAATTGTTAGTTTTATGAACCAAAAATTGTGAATAAGAGTGCACATCTCATGTGCAAAGTCCATTAATAATATCATATAGAAGATGACAATTAGTGCTAATATCAGAATGTCCACCTTTTTTTACATCAAAAAGAGTATTAAAAAGTAAAACACACAGTAAAGTAAATGTACTGCCAAAACAGAACATTGAATAAACTCAATAGTAAGAAATTCTGAATTCCTCATCTACATAGAAGAAATATATACTTTTATGTTAACTAATTAGGAAGATCTGGCCTAACCTGTGAGCAGTCTGCCCATTGCCAGTTCTAGCGGACTCAGGCCGGGGTGTCCAACAAAGGACCCAGGGGCGTTGCTAGGTGCCAAAAAGACCAGGGGCTTCAGCCCGAAGCCAAGCCGGCACCTGGGGGGGGGGGTTCGGGCGCGGTCGGTGGAGTGGCGCGGTGTGACCTACCTGACACACATACTCTGTTCTACGTGTGTGTGTGTGTGTTCTGACATAACCTACATACACTGACCTGTCCTACATACAC